>JAVJIX010000004.1:2522500-3170000 GCA_036785185.1 Paratrypauchen microcephalus | reverse complement strand
GTAGAAGTAATGTCCAATAAAATAAAAATAAAATAAAATAAATTAAAAAAAAGTATTGTCCTGTTATCAACCTGGCCTATATTTTTAAGCCATAAATCTTCATTCTTGTTACTGTTAAGATTTAGAACACTTATGCAGTACTTCAGATCTCAAATACTGTTAAACAGTTAAACAAGTACATGTTTATATGTAAAGAAAATGTAACTGAACTTCCACCGGTTGAAAATAAAAGCTGGTGTTGTCTTAATCAAAGCTGGCCAAACCAGATTCAGGCCTTTGTTACATGTGAGCAGGAGCAGGTGGATCAGAGCAATCAAGACACAACAAGCTGCACACTCACTAAATTATTTCTCACTTCTGCAAACATGACATTTGATCCAAACCAACATTCCCATAAGGAGTGCCTTGTTTAGCCGTCTGTCAGGCGAGTTAATAATAGTTACTGCCCAGGAGAAAAGACTTAGCTTTTAACGAAACTCCTCAGTTCTTCCCACCGAAAGTCTGGGAGTTACAGGGTGCACCCTGTGGGCCGTCCCGCGCTGGGAACAGAGCAGGTTCACAGTGCACAAGCCTAAAGACGCACTCATGTTGTTGATCCTTGGCCACTGCTTCCCATGGACCAGGGCCTCGTCTCTGGGGACTGCATCACCCTACAGCCTCTGCACTGTCCATGACTGCAACACACCCTCCAAAGTGACCTAAATATTCATGACCAAAGCATGTGGACAATATTGCATAACTATTACTAATCTGCAAATGGAGTCAAATGGAGCTTTCCCCTTTGACTTTTTTACTTCCACCATAAAAAATAGTTTCATATAAATTTGCATAATCATCATTTGCCATACTTTGTTTGGGTTATCTTGTTAAAAAAATCATTAAATTAAGCCATTAATCATTACATTTTAAATACATGCTCTGCCTTATACAGAAATTGCATCTCTTTCAAAATCTTCCACTTGCAGCACAGCTATAAAGATGGCAATTATTCATCCACATGGAAATTTAAGGGGGCTTCCCAAACAACCTAGGATGTCTTTGTTTCCCAAACTTATGTAATCACTAATAACAGGAAGTAGTGAGGCATGTGTTATAGCTGCAGCCACAGTTGAGCTCTCTCTGTTATTGAGGAAATGAAAGCACAGGAGACTGGCTTCATGGTTAGTCAGAAATATACCAAGGAGAAGCAAGGTTTTTAGTCCAAAAGTGTAGAGAAAAATGATGAGTGTGCAAACGAGTATACATTGCACAAGATGAAAAAGTCTCAAGAAGACCAAGACACAATGCCGCGTTGGATTCATTCCCTTGACCTTGTAAAAAAGCAAACATTCTTGAGGAATGTGTGAAATGTGCTGCGTGGGAGGAGAGTTTTGAAACATGTGGCTGTTTCTGAGACATGAAAAGTTGCTAGGGCTTTCAAGGTGCGGCTCCCCTCACTATCTGCACAGTTGTTGGAGTCTGAGTCATATTTGTTCTTACGTGTGAATATGGGATTTTGAGTTTGTTTCCAATATTTCAAATCGTGTGCCAGTGAAACTATGTATGCAGTCAAAGTTTACAAAATGTGTAGAAAATGTAATATATGGACAAACTTTAAAATAAAATAACATATTGCAATGGTAGGTGTAAGTGGATACTGTGGTCCAAAGCAAGAAAAATTATATGACGAAGGCTTTTTGCCTAAACGTTCTTTAAAAATAAAAATAAAAAGCTTTTGGACATTAGCCATCTGAGCGTGCTATTCTTTTTTTTTCACTTTTAAATTGGTAAATGTTGAGCAATGAGCAATGGAAAAAGTAGCTTATCTCAATTTAATTGCCTGCATTAAATTTACATCTTACATTATACTGTAAAATGTAGCAAATGCATGTAGCAAAGCATGTCAGCAAATTCTCAGTTAGAGCCCAAAGGTTGGCGGTTCAATTCCGGCAAGTAACAGTGAATACTGTTGTTTCATTGTGCAAGACACTTCAGTGCCTATATGTATGAATGTGCTGTATGAATGATGATTGTCTGAGAGGCCAATGGGGCAGATTTGCAGCCAGCATCATTTCGGTCTATCCCAGGGCAGTCCTTATCACCATCAGGGAGGGGTGACATTTAATTTGACAGAATAGATAAATGATTGTATTATAAGCTTGTCTGTCTTGAAGGCTGTTCAGAATATTAAAAAATAGTCCACAACAGCTGGACCCACTTCCTCCAGAAAAGTATTCTATTGGATAATGAACACAATATGGACATTGATATGTGATAATTGAGTGTACATGTCCTGCTCAGAGTAAGCTAATCATTTAATTTGACACACAGAAGCATTCAGATGCCACTTTGGTCCAAGTTTTAAAATGTGCGTCAGTCTTTTCCAGCTGATAAGAAACACCAAAAAATACATGACATACTTGTTGAGTGACTATGCACAAGAGGGAGAAAGTGATAACGCATTCTCTCATGTTATGATCATTTCCTCCCTGCGGCAAAGTCTCTGCCTCGACAGCCAACCCACCAGCTCAGAGGATGCACCAGCGGTTCTAATAAAATTTGACAAAACATCATAACAAAGTATAGTGTTAACTGTGGCTATCAATAAAGTGTTTTGAGGTCACATGTTATGCAACTATTTTTGCAATGTAGGTTTCAAGACTGAATAATCTTCTTTCTTCTTTGTTTCCCATGTTTCTCATGTACAGCCATTTACAGAAAAGAGTCATAAAACAGGAACACCTCACATGAAAAGCAGCATATCCTTACTCACTGATGTATTCCATAGTAAAATGCTTCTAAATTCATTTTCAACTGCCAGTAGTTTTGCCTGGATGCTCAAGCTACTCTCTTGATGACTTCTTATGAAACTATGTTGTGTATTTGGTGTGTGTGTGTGTGTGTGTGTGTGTGTGTGTGTGTGTGTGTGTGTGTGTGTGTGTGCGTGTGTGTGTGTGTGTGTGCGTGTGTGTGTGTAAAATCCCTCAGTCATCCAGGTAGAATCCATGGCAAAATTAATTAAAATTTGTCAACTGGACAAAAGATTGTATTTCTTCAGTTCAAGCTGAAGAAGCAGCTTAGATGAGCTGCAAAACAGCTCGATCGATCAAATAAATTTTTGTCCAGTTGACATATTTAATTTCTCCTTTTGCTATATTGTGTATTTGTTTTCTGTAGCATTGCTCTGTTGCTACAGTGTGTGTTTGATGACGTGGGTCTATGAAAGGAAGTGAAAAGAGACAGTATTTGGAGCTAAGAAATGTTTTCACACTAATCAAAGTGTGCCAGATACTTAAAGCTGAATAAACATTAATCCAAAGGCTAAACACACAGGTGGTAACTTGAACATGACTCCTATAGAAAAAAAAACAAAAAAACATCTTGTGTGAGGCTACAACGGTACTGTACCAATTTGACTTTTGAATTTGACTTTTGACTTTCATTGTCCCCAAGGGGAAATTCATTTTCACACACACAGAGCTTGTTTGACATATACAGCCACAACACAACAAACACAGACACATTACAATCGACATTACAGTTCACTCAATGGAGCCTGTTGTTCAGAAATGTGATAGCTGAGGGCATCAGGCTTTTGCCAAAGCGAGCCCTCCTGCACCTGAGCGCCTTGTACCTTCGTCCTGAGGGCAGAGGGGTGAGGTATTCCTGTAGTGGGTGAGTGGGGTGCACTATGTAACTTTTCTAGTGGAGGATCTGCCACTATGCTAGTTACAGGCCAGATCTGTGGAAATTCAAGTCCACATTCAGTAACAATGAATGTTATGTAAATGGATTCAAAGGATGTTTTTGAGCAGTTAACACCTGTAACAGAATAGATAAGTGGCCGCACCGAGGAACATCCATGCAGACAATAGACATAGTGCACCCTTAAAACTGTGTAGTTTGTGTATTACCACAAACGCGTTTCACTGTGTGGTCTTTTACAAAGTGAAACTAGTAAGCGACACTCAAATATCCTTTCAGTTTTGCAGACTCATGACTTCTGCACCACAGACGCTGACTTGCATCTCGCTGCTGGTGACAAGTCAGGCACCCATCCAGTGTCCGGCTCATCCTTTCACAACTATTCACAACTTTAACTGATGAGAAAAAGAAACACGAGGGAAATGTCGACAGGCGAAGGGCACGTGCCAACACGCCGAGCACTGCGCCCTTTTCAGACATGACTAGAAAGCATGTTTTCCCACACAACCTTTAGACTCCAAACATGTTCTCACAACTTGTTCCTTTGAAGACAACACAGGGGTTTATATGCAAACCAAGCTATGCAAACATATGCGTGGATGCGCTACATAACAGGAAGCAAATCAGTGTCTTTGACAGATTACACCTATGCTTTATGGGGCTATCCAGCATATTTTATATGGACACCTAGGACACAACCTTGAGTACACTGTATTATGGCTGCAAGTATGATGATTATTTTAGTAGTTTTAACCAGGCTTCTATGTTGATAATATTTATGAATAAAGTGTAGTTTTAATTATTTAATTTTTAAATTATTCTTTGATTTCTGGATCTGGACAAACAATGTGTAAGAAAGCATCTTTTTTTACAGGTGGATCTAACATCTGTAACAGAAAATACATGTGTGATGACAATGCTATACAGTTTCTCAACAGTAAAACAATGGCTGGCTGTTGGGTGGCAGTCGCTCTGAGGTGCAAAAATTGAAGTCTGACTGTAATGGAACTTTGTGTGGGCTGAAGCTCATTGACGTTGGCTCTTTCTAAACTTCCACGAACACATGAAAATGCTTTAGCAGTGTCACATAAGAGAATAGGCACAGTTATCCAGCCATCCACAGTGTCGGATTGAGAAGCACATCAAACAAGCTGGCCTGGGGCGCATTATATCAGATTTCATTTTGAGTTGAGGCCCTTCATTCATTTCTGACATTTACAGTTGGATGGGTGCACCCCTCTCAGAGGCCTCTTGGCTCTGGGTCTGTGCTGAGGCCCCAGCAGCCCCTCTGGAAAAACCCAGTCCATCTGACTTGCATTGCCTGGCTCCACTTGTGTGTTCTGTTTGGCCTGCACTGCTGTAGGAGGAGAGTGGGCCAATTACCAGCCGCCGCTTCGAGACCAGTATGATGTCATCGCCCGCTCCGCCATAACAGGCTGCAGATGAGAGGGCAGGGCCTCTATTCTCATGCACAAAATGTCTAAAACAATCTGAGTGCAGTTAAAATCCATAAACATAGGCATTTTCCTCATCTAAACTGTAATCCTTTATGATGTATTAAAGTGGGCTCTAATGCACCTCTGCCTTTAGGGGATTAACAGACAAGATATGGCTCAGTATTTACCGGGTGAGAAGAGCACCTTGTTTGAACAAGGGAGATAAGAGGCCATGAGAAAACAGTGGGAATGTCATTGTGCTCCAGGGCGGAAGTGAAGCTTTCAGACACACATACATTATCAATGTGCCACACCTGTACAGCAGTAATCACCTATGTGATATGCTTTGCTGTAACATTTTGTTTGTGGCGGCACTCCCTCATTCCTCAATAAAGCCGCAGAGAGTTACAACTTGAGTCTTCACATTTCAAAGCCTCAACAAAGAACCAGCAGCACAAACACTCATGTGAACTACAGGGCCACATGCACACATTCAAAACACCAAACTCCAGGGACTACTTAAGTGCTATCCCATAAGACCTTGCATTTCCGAGGAAGTTTTGAAGCCACATCAGAGAGTGTGGAGGGGCCTGTGGGCTGCTGCAGATCTCCTCTCATTTAGCCATGTGCTCTATCTCTCATATCCCACAGACACACAGAGCACTGAGCTCCACAGCAGACAAAGAGGCTGGGCTGATAGCAGGCTAAATGCACTGTAAACAAATGCCAGCTTTCACTGTTTAGGCGATGGTATCTACGTGTGAATTAATCAAGATAACATAGAAAGTCAACTGTTTATTGCTGCAAATGAAATGTGTGGACTATTGACAAAAGCTTTAGGATGGAGCTCTTACTAAATTGGTTTCAGTTATGCAATGCAAAAGAACAATCAGAATATAAAGAATAAAAGCTGTAGATTTATGTAATTTCTTGAGGGTGCACCATATAACATTTCTGTTAAAGTCTATTGCCTGCCTCACCATGGAGATATGGCCTGTACCATGGCCTGTAATGTTCCAGAGTATGGCATTTAACTTTCCTATCTCCATGGAGACAAGCGGTAGTCACATTACAGGTCAGAAAAGGCGCCCCATTAAGCATAAAAAGATATGTTTACAAAGGAATTTTTGAACAATAAAATACTTGAATAAAAGCAAAAGCTTAATACCATACTGTGGAACAAAAGCCAGTGGTATATATGCTACACCAGAAAAGTTATATAACAGATGACACTGTACATAATTAATAACTAAAGACTTTGTAATAGTGCAGCTATCTGGCGTCTGATCGCTTCCTCTCTTGCAGACTGCCCTGTGTAAGAGGACCTCTCTACCTTGTCTACCTTGTGTCATAGAGACTGTGAGCTATGCCCCGCTTCACATTCCTCTGCCGCCCAGCCTCGGTCCGGCCAGGACTTTCCCACAGAACCCTAAACCCTGTGAATGAGAGTAGGCCTTTGTTTTGGGCATTTTTCATCCTGATCCCGGCAACTTCCCCGTGGAGGAATGCACCAAGAATGCCAGCAACGGCTACCTGGCATTAGAGTGTCTTTGTGCGGAAATAAGAGAGGCTGAAAGAGAGAGCAGGTCACGGAGGTTTGACAAAGGATAGTCCGCTCTCAAGGTGCCCAGTCTGTATTACACTCACCACAACACCAGGTCAAGCTTTTAAACGTGGCACCAAGGAGAAGAAGAAGAATGCCACACTGTTCGCATCTGGGGCAGTTTGTCTCAAGAGAGTACTTCTCCAACTGTTAAGCGCAAACAAATACTCATACAAAATCTATAAATGTAATTAGTTATATTTTAATTAGCTTTATTTTAATTAGCTTCATTTAACTTTTTAACTATGGATCGATATCAGTATGTCTGAGGTCTCAATGTCTTATGTAAAAATAGTAATACACAGCATGAATCATTTGTAAGCATACATGGTCATACATATGTTCAAATGGTATTCTTAAATTCACATAAACACATGCCACTTCTAACACGTTAACACAAGAAAACACCATAATAAAATAATAATTATTTTAATAGGTCTATGTACAACTCTGTATTTTTATTAATTATATAATTGGAGTCCATATTGAGTTGAAGACATAATTCATATGGTGTTTTTCATTACATTTGAAAAAATAAATACAAAAGATACAAGCAACTAAAGGAAAATACTTTTCTTTTTAGTCATTTTAACCTTTTTGTAAGTGAGGGTTAATTGCATGCAGTACTTTTACTTAAACAGAGGTACAGTATTCAGTGCTGTTTCCGGTCTGGCTAATCATTAACTGGAGCGCAGGTGTAGCAACTTATTGGCATGCATACACAGGTGAGGTTAGCGTGGGCTGCAGCTAACAGGTTGTAGGAGGCTTATCACAGACTCAGCTTTGGGATGGTGAGGCAGCAGTTAGCCTCAAGGTGCAATTCCATTCATTCCTGTATGCTGAGGCCTCTCAAGAAGATTTAATTTATCATTAAGATGCAAAATGATTATATAGATTTATGAGGACAAATGCTGTTATGAAGATAAGTACTTTATGAAACAGAAACAAAAAATAAATCAATTTTATTAGCAGAGCCAATTTAGAGCACATTCATGGATGAGAAAAACAACAAATCTACCTGTAGTCACAGATTCCAAATAATTTATTTTTGACAGATTTTCTATTTGATCGACAATGGAATTTATTTTCACACGGTTAATAAACTTTTGTCATTTATGAATTAAAATCCACTCTTGTCCACCAAGATTTTGAAAAATGTTTAAATGGAATGACACTATAAGAAAGACAAATAAATATATTTAGTACAAAATCTATTGAAATTTCGTTTAAGGACGAGGAGTGTGAGAACAAGATAACATGTGGATGTGCCCTGACACGGTGGCAGGTATGTAAGGGATGTCGTAACATTGAGATGATGGACTCACAGACACAAACAGGCCAAGTCTTTGCATTGGGAACCTGAGCTGATTGAAGACAAGAGCTGACCTCCCCTGGATTTCAGTGATAAGAGACAGAAGTGTGACCTGACGGCTAATGACAGAGCCATGGGACAGGGTGGTCTATGCTCCTACAGGGGTGAAAAAGGGGCTTCAACCAATGCAAAACAACCTGCTCCCAACTGTGCAGGCTATAGAGATAGAAATAACTAAAAACCAGTAGGCCCCATTAACCACTAAGTAGCAGTGTCACTTGCCATTTCGAGTTGACCAAATCAAAGAAAA
Source organism: Paratrypauchen microcephalus (assembly GCA_036785185.1). Lineage (NCBI taxonomy): Eukaryota > Metazoa > Chordata > Actinopteri > Gobiiformes > Gobiidae > Paratrypauchen > Paratrypauchen microcephalus. The sequence goes on along the minus strand of JAVJIX010000004.1, from coordinate 3,161,655 downwards.
TCAAAATGCTGGAATGAGAACTAAACCAGATCTAACCACTCACTTTCTTTGCTGTTAATGCAGCTCAACTTTTCAACATCCCTTTCCTCGAAAACTCAGCAGATGTTGTATTTATTGCCTTTGAACGGCCAAGAATCTGGGGGAAGACGAGTGAACACGTGAATGAAGCTCATGCAGACCAGACGCAGTTCTCTCTACAGACAGGAATCTTTATGAACTCCCAGAGGAGAGATAAGACTCCAGCACTCAAACTGTAGAACCATAAAGAACTAACAACATAAGTTACACACAATGTAAGTATTAAGACCTATATAACACTGTCAGGGCTGCTCCTGGCTTTGTGAGGGCTCTGTGTAAAATGTTTCTATTTCACAAGCAATGACAACTGACTGCATAATAAAGTTAAAATCAGCATTATTTGGGAACTTGGTGATATGCCATAAAAAACAAACATGAATGTTGATGATACGTTGCATTACATGCTGTTGAACCAGAAAAGATTTTTGAGATAAAACTTATATTTATAGGATTTTTATGTTGGGTGTTGTTGGGTCATTGGAAACAAGCATTTACCCCTGAACTATGATCTCTGAGTATTTTGTCTTCACCATGCAAGAGAGAGTTTTGGGGGGATTTTTGCAAATTAAAGCGCCTTTCTTCGTACAATAAAATCCCTGAGACTTGGACTTGGCACTGCATAGGACTTTTCCTTTTCACTTTTTCTTCTATGATTTAAGACATTTCCTTGGTCACCAACTCCACATAAAACACAAACTAGGCAAAAAAGCTTCATTATGTAACCATGAAATGGAAGCAATCTTGCCACCCATGGACGAGTTAGATAATTTATCCTGTTAAGTGATGAAGGCCGTCAGACGAGGTCCTTGTTTTGACACACAAAGAGAAACATCTTTGTTATACTACTATCCCATCCCATAGGGGAGCATTCCAGCCAGTTTAAAGATGCACACTTCTGGACGAAAGATTCCGGGTTCAACTCTAGCAATAGTTGTGGAGTCTGTGCAGCGTTTACTTGTTTTCACACCCCAGGTGCTTTGCTTAAAATGTTTCACAGTATGGAATCAAACTTATCTATCTCCATGGAGACAAGCATGCAATGCCACCTGGTGAGGTGTGTGGAGAGGAGACAGGAGACATTCACATTAAAGAATGATTTATGTTTTTCCAAGGTATTATTGAGCAGTAGACTGCTCATGAAATAAATGTGAGGTGGATACATTTAAATACATTTAATCAATAAACTTTCCATTGAAACAAACACGTTACATACTGCACCTCTAACAGTTCAACTACCATTAAAAGAACTCTCATGAGAAAGAAGAAGTGTACAGCAACATTTTGCAAGTGATTTCCCATTAAGATGAATAAAAATAGAACCTCATGATGTCTGATGTAAATAAGCAGGCAATGAATAACATTAAGGTCTGGTAGTGACAGGTGGAATATATGCTGTCTGTCTGTCACATAAACAATTCAAGTCAGGCTCAGAAATTGATGATAAGCCTGTAAAAGGCCCCTTAAGAAAAAGGGAACATTTAAGAGCACTTCTCAAATGGCCAAATTCCATTTTCTATTCGATGCATTGCAGTGGTGTGCTCACCTAGTAACTGGTAAACACACATCAACAAAGACCAAAAAGCATTAATGAATCTCCCAAACCTGTCCAAAGAAAATTGTTTGCTGCCCACTGTAAAGCTCAGAGAATCCCCTCACTCATGCAGTATCTTACAAAGGCTATGTTTAACAATGACAGGACAGCTTCTGGTGCGGTTTACTGACATTTTGACCTGTCCAGGCAAAGAACAAAAAAGAGATCATGTTGAAATTCTATGCGTGTTATTGGATATTTCTTAATATTATTAGGTATATTATAGGCACAAAAATGAATGTGATGATTACAGTGTTTTGGGGAATTATCAACTAAAAATGGGGCAGTGTTTGTCCATTGAAAAATAGTAGTTCTATATGGCTCTGTTTTACGCACACTATATTTGTGTCCTTGGGCAAGCCACTTTACTGCTTTGTCATCTGTGTTGTCACAGTTGCTGAAATAATTAAAACCCTTCATTCATATTAGTTGTTTAGACCTTTAGCTGAACAGAGACTGATGACGTATTTTTGTTTTATTTGTCTTGTGGACATCGGACTGGCCCAAGACTCCCACTGTTACTATTGTGATGCTGCCAAAACAAGTCATAGAAGCACTTAGCTCCAAAAGAGCTGTGCCCTTTAGCTTTTTCTGTATCAGTTTAGTTGTTAAACTGTGCCCGCTGCATATGTTTAAACATCCACTTGCAACCATAAAAAATTACAAATCACATACTAATGCTCAGTGGTGGAAAGTAATCAGATACTCAAGGTTTTTGTTTTACTTAGGGTCCACCATGTAACTTTTGAGGGGTCCGCTAACTATGTCTCCATGGAGATGTTGTTCCTTGACATGGAGACAAGCAGTGGACTCCACCAGACTGCACAAGTCACTCAGAAGCTAGATTTTTTTGGGCAATATAAACACCTGTAATTGAATAAATGCCAGATATACAAGTTAAATGCCATATTGTGGAACATTCCAAGAGACAAACACGTGTTGGACCCTCCACCAGAAAAGCTTACAAGTTTTACTTATTCCTTGCCACTGCTTTTTTTGTTTACAGTAGTACTAATATGGCAGGCACAGTGGCTGCTGCAGTTATAGAAAATAATTCACACAATTTTCAATTATAAATATGATTTTTACTTAACTAATTTTAGAAGTCATAAAATGTAATAAAATACATTTATTGTCACATTAGTAGCAGAGGTATGTGCACTTGTCATTGTGATACTTGCCATCCCCAGCTTTTACAGCAGCACAGTCATTATGCAAATGGGGAAACAGATCTGCCCCGATGAGCATATGGTCTCTATACAGTAGAGTGGTGCAGCTCTGGCATTGATGAGATGACTAAGCAGAGGCCCTGTGCCTGTGGCAGTGCAGACATGTTCCACTCTGTCAGACCTCAGCACAGCGCCACATTCACACGGTCCCCAACTCAAAATCAGTAGGAACGACAGGGGCTACATCTCCACAGCCAATCACACACGGCCACTACAGCAGCCACATACTGCAAGTCAGATCATGGTTTATCAACTGCATCCTAAAAGACAGAGATGTCCTGAGCAACGTTCTTTTTACTTCTGCTGTTATCTTGAAGTTACAATACATTAAACAGTAAGGAAAGCATGGACAAAAACGCTACCTCCAAGTACTTTACAAACCAAATGTGCTTTTCCGGTAGAGGGTATGCCACCTTCTTGTGTCCATAGATATGTTACTGCTTGAACTGGAATGAATTAAACTTGTGCATTTCCATGGAGAAAAGCCTATTGTGCAACTGTCAGAGGTCAGGTCATAATCTCAGACGCTAAGCAGGGTTGGGTCTGGTTAGTACTTGGATTTTAGACTGCAGCAGGTGACACAGTGTGGTGACATGTAGCTCTAGTGCAAACTGTTGATGTGTCATTGGGAAAGACACTTCACAACCTTGTCTAGGATGAATGTAGTGTGTGAGTGAGCCAATTGTGCAGATTTGAAGCCTCACTTCTGTCAGTAGCCCAGGGTAGCTGTATGGAATAAATGGAATATGTACAAAATGGTAAAGTGACCTTTAAGAGTCTGTAAAAGCTCAATAGAGGACTAAAGCACTAATGAATGACAATGATTAAAAATAGAAGAGTTAAGTAAGATATTTTAATAGCTTCAATTTCAATTCCTTTATTTTATTTTTTTTACCATAACAGACAGTGGGTCTTAGTGCAGGTATTTCCCCCAAAACAGTGAACATTTAACTACTAAGCAGTCTGTTAAACCAACCATAATCATTCTCTGTGTGTGTGGTCTGAGGGCCAAGAATTGTCCTTTGTTAAGTCTTCACCACCACCTACTGGTTCTCTATTGCAAATGTATTTAGTGTTGTCAAAAAGTCATTCAATTACAATAAATAAAGACAATATGAGTATTTGTGTTTTCCTATTTAGTTGTTCCTTTGTGGCATTTTATACCAGAGTTGTGTTGCTTTCTTCTCTTCTGTACATCAACATGTACGCTGTGTGTCTGCAAAAATAAAAGCTGTAAGTTGTAAGTTGCACTCTAAATATGGTATGGTTTTGAGGTACTAAGATCAAAGAAAAGAATACAATGCCACAGAATCATAAATTATTATGGTGCAGGAAAAGGAGCGTTTCCTCTGACTTCAAATCAAACGTTTTGAGAGGCTTCATGGTAAGATCAGGGTCACCTCTTCATTTAAGATCTAAATGTCACAATGTCTTGAGAAATAATGCTTCCCATGATGCATTTTAGGATGTGACTATTTTAATAAAAATCTGTAATTTCATTCTCAAAGCAAGTGAAGGCCAGTTTAGGTTTTAATGAGAGTCATGTGACTGCTCTGACCTCCCCACCTTTAAAAAACTGCTCAAGACTCACCTTTTTAAAACTGCTTTTAATGTTTCTTAATGTTTAATGTTTTTCTGATTGTTTATTGTTTTGTTACTTGTTTTATTACTGATTTTACCTCTTGTACAGCGTCTTTGAGTGTCTTGAAAAGCGCTTTATAAATAAAATGTATTATTATTATTATTCATGTGTTTTACTCTGCTAATTGCTGAAGGCACGACTGCTACATTCCTCATTGGTTCAAGGTGAGAGATTAGATCAGATGGAAACAGACACACAAAGATCAATGACATTTTGTTTAGGATATTTTGTCTTAAATTTATCATTTACTTTCAGGGCTGGCAACAACAATGAAAACAAATTTGAACAATAATGTATGGCTCGGTAATTTCATAGCCCAAATGATATAAAACCTCTTTACTCCAAAAGAAACCCCTGAAGAAACACTAAATGTGAATATTTTAACTCTTCTTCTACTAGTATATGTTTAGATCAGTGCTGCTTAAATTACCTGTGCTCTCCTCCATAAGATGTCTTTACCTTGTCCCATGAAACCTGTATTGATATCACAAAAAATGTAACAAAAACGTGTAAGTAAAATTGTAAAGTATTTTATGAAATACATTATGGGAATAAAATGGCTGTGGGCAAAATGTTTGCCTACCTGGCGAGTGTGGCTGTCATCAGCGTAGTACCAGCTCATGTCTCTATGACGGACATAAGCTGTGTAGTGACCACAGCCCGCAGACCCTGAATGCACCACTACAGCATAAAGAGTGTACTGGCAGTGAAGCTGGAAGTTAATTGATGAAGTTAAATACAACGATATTACAGATGAATACTCAAATATGTCAGAAATGTATGGCTGTAGTACCTGACTGAAGTCTTTGGAGAAAGCTTGATGCAACGTAGCTGATAAGTCAAGCATTTCAGGAAAAGTCACCTCATAACTAAGTTTATGTGTAAACCCACCATGACTGCGGTAACGCTTGAGCTGTATGCACAATACGGGTGGCAAGGAGAGCAGCCGAACACCCTGAAAATGAAATATAATGTATTGATTTGCATTTGCAGTAGCTGAAATGCTACTGTTGTATATTAAACATACTTGTTTGGTAGGGGTCTTGACTGCACATTGAACACAGAAGCAGCGGTTTATGCCTCTGAGTTCATGTTCCTCAAAGAACGATGTTAAACACTGCTCCTGTGAGAGCAATTTTGTTGTCCGTTTTTAGATTGTAATATTAAAGAATAAAAACATTATTTTTAAAATATCTAATTGGATGACTATTATACCAGTGACGTGTGGGACTCTTTCACATGCAGAGGCAGGCTGAGCAGGTAGTTTTCTTTGGTTTGGACTGAGTCACATTCCAGACACTGGACATAGGTCTCCATTGATATTTTATACAAAGCCTGGATCTGTTCAGCCTGTAATAAAATGATACATAAATAAAAAAAAGTAACTAAAAGTAAGAAAAGTAACTTTAAAAAGTAACTAAAGTAACTATAAAGTAACTAAAGTAAGAAAATGAAATAAAGTAACTAACCAGGATTTTGTCATCCATCTGTTTTTGAATTAAGTTGAGGATAAACAGGAAAACCTCATCTGCATCATGTTGTATGTGAACTGTATAAACATGAAACAATTAAAATGGGACTGAAACATTCCTCAGACTGAGTTTGTGGCTCTTACGTTGAACTCCGTTTCTGTCCAGAGAGTGCAGGAAATTTCGATGTGAAACAGACTCCTCACTTTGCATAGAAACAAGAAACTTTTTCAATTCAAGAGGGACGTTACAGCTGTCATCTGCTCTCAAGTGAGCTGTATCCCACCTGTGACAATACAGATTAGTATGATCAAATATTAGCTGGAAATTATGCTGGCACATTATAGGATATTGATTCATTATAGGTAGGGATGTCAACAATTAATCGATTAACGATTAATTGTCGATTAAGACGTTAGTCGAACAAAATGCATTAATTGTAATTAATCGCTAATCGCAGACACGCGCACCCGCGTGGTCACGAAACAAGGCAACCACGCACCGCGCTGCGCCAAGCTCGACTCACAGCCGGCCGCAGGCGCCAACGGCACTGCCCGGTGTACGCGCGAGGCGAGATCGAACCGCGGCGCCCGGAATGCGTCTCAGCCCGAGCCACAAACCAGCCGCACGAAACCAGCAGCGGCACGTGGTGGTTTAATCCTGGTTTAGTCCAGGTCTAGACCTGGTCGAGTCCTGGTTTAGTCCAGGTCCAGTCCAGGTTTAGACCTGGTCTAGACCTGGTTTAGTTCTGGTCTAGACCTGGTTTAGTCCACGTTTAGTCCTGGTCTAGTCTCTTAGCCAATCAGGACAGAACACAATGTTACACTATAAAAAAATGTTACATGATAAAAAAAAATGTGAAAAAAAAAAAAAAAATCCGCGAACCGCAATAGAGCGAGGGATTACTGTATTTTGTTATTCAGCATCAATACATTTGTCTGCTTTTTACTAAGGAATAATTAATTGAGGAATATACAATATAATAATACTGTTCTTGATCTGTGCGTTGCAACACTGGAATTTCCCCACTGAGGGACTAATAAAGGCATATCTTATCTTATCTTATATTTATGACTCAGTGTTATGTTACTATAGCTTATATTCTTAAAGACCCTATTGAAACACTAAAATTCAGGTGAAAAACGGCGCTTATCAGTTAATCGTTAATCGATCGATAAGGTCAATCAACTATCAATTAATGAATTAATCGATAATTTGCATCCCTAATTATAGGTTATTGATACTGCAGTGATCATCATGCTGGGGATGTGTGACTGTCTCCATCTATGGTGAAATGTTAGTAAACAATGTGAAAATGATAACACTGTGATCAATACAGGCAGTCATGGTCCTGTTTAGGTGTTTGATTTTCAACAGAGAAGATGAGAGTGACTAACTGAAAAACTGTTGGCTAATGCTAGCTAGCTTACTGTAATTTTATGTAAGATTTGTTTAACAGCACAAATCAGCTCACCTGTTGTAGTTCCAGCTAAGTCTGTTCTTTATGGGCAGACTGTGTTAAAATAAATAAAGTCTAATAAAGTCTCAGACAGTGTGGAGCCTACGATTAGCATCACACCTCCAGGGAATGTTGATAACATCAGTATCAATATTACCAGACTTTGTCAATGTAATTAGTCTACCTGTCAAACAACTGCACTAGTTCCCAGGTGGCAGAGAGAGTCTGCAATAATGTGTTCACACAACAGGACAGACAGTAGTTTGTCAGGCCCCGTATTCCTGAAAGACATCAATGGAAACATTAGGGACATCATTAAAAAATGTATAACAGCTACATTATTTTATTATTATAGGCTACAGTAAAAAGGAACGCTTCAATAATTCAACATAAACATGTATAGGAGCTGTTTTGTAGCAGCCTTTATCCTACAGCCACTGGCCTGTCCAGCCCATATACTGTATTCTACAGTCTGATAAACCCACACTGACACACAAACTCACCTAAACAAATCCGCGAAGAGAAATAAAGACGGCGAAATCTCGAAGACATCGCAGCTCTGGCGGAGATCTGTTTTCACAACGCACCAGAAGTTTGCGCTGCTGAGTTACAAAGTTTCAGTTTCGTTTCATCATATTTGATTTGAGAATCGAAACTCTGAATTTGAGAGTTAAGTTTTAATATTGGCATGAAAACAAGTTAAATTAATATTGGTCTAATAAGATCGTGTTATTGGCCTACATTTTATCTTAATTCTAGTAGCCTATATAACTTAAATAAATACAAATAAAATAAAAGTAGCCTTTTTTTTTTTTTTTTTAAATAAACATTTTGGTTGTTTATTGCACTAAAAACTTGCTTGAGCTGGCATGTATCGCCATAAACCTCTTAATTGGTCTGGAGGAGGAACTCCCAAAGGTTGTTTCCAAGGAAAAGTGTAGTTTGGCTATAATCGTCATGAAAAATATTCCAGAGTACGGTTTTAACTTTGTTTCCATGGAATCATGCAGATAATGGGCAACCTCCAGAAAATTATTGTACATTTAGATTGGGACATATTTCGATGTAGCACTATTTAATGGCATTAATACATTTGTAAGAATAAGATGATTCAGTTCAAGCCATTGCTTCCCACTCTGATTCACAGCATAATTCAAATGATATCAAACAGCACTTAAGATATAAACATATTTATTATAAAAATCTTTAATTTATTTTGATGATTATTTCGTAGCATGATAATAGGGTCCAAACCAAGCAGTCCACATCTGTTTGATCAGTTGATGAAGTTTTGAAATCCACATAAATGAAGATGGGAGAGCTGAAACCAGAATGAAAGACTAATACACCTTATGTCCGTGTTATTCACTTAAAGCATTTCTAGAATAGCTATGAAACCACCTGACCTGGATCCATCCGAATGAAAAGCATATAAAGAAAAACAGCAACCACGAAGACTTTGCGGTGATGGAAAGTGCAGGAAAATGGCCCCAACATTTTTTTGCACAAATGTTTTATTATTGATCCAAGTCTGTGCAGTATTGCCCCTGTAAAACATAACAATGTAAATAAGACACAAGGGTGCATGCATTTATTATCTATTCTACTGTATGTGTCAATGTTACACCTTGAGGTTTGGTTGTAAGAAGACACGTTGTGGAATTTTGAGCAGGATTACTTTCAAGTTCTTTTTCTTCTACTATGTCGAGGGCTGTGCGTCTTTGCTCCTCTGTTAATGTACAGCTCCCCAATCTTCCTTGAATCAGCTCTCGGGCCTCCTCCAGGTGTCCAAGTGGTATGAGAATGTGTAACAGGTAGAGCTCCATAACTGTTGCAAATCCAGACGTCCTGTTGTTTTCTACACAGTGTAACCAAATATTGACTACTTCCATCATCACAACCACCTCTCCTACTTTGGAATAGAGTAGTATACTGAAAAAGATAAAAGTATTAGACATATTCTCCTAATCAACCCAGCATTGCAATCTATTTGTGTATTACAATTATCAGTGTTATGTATTGTAACAAGTAAAATAAATCCAGTTAAGCAAATCAAATCATTGGCAATCTATAGTTTAAAGTAAGCTCTTGAAGACATTATATAAAACATTTAGTTGCTGCTGCAGCATTTGCTTATAATAATAATAATAATAATAATAATACTTATATTGGCTATATTTGGATAGACAAGAAATGAATTGAAAATAATAGAATAGCCTATAATTTAACGAATTACAATAACGTTTTACTGTACCACATTTGGATAATTTTAGCTGGTATTTTCTCCTGGTAATCATACTGTTGAAGAACCCAAGGGAGAGCACGACGCCATTCATTTAGCTCAGCCAGTGCCTGCATCCCCAAGATGCAAAAGCTAGTTTTAATATCTTCAAACCTAGAAAAACAATCATCATATAAAAGATCTGACACCAGAATACAACAACCAAAGCATTAAACGTGAAATATCACGTTTACCTTTCATCCTCGTACTCGCCGTTTGTCAAGGTTTGCAGAGCTCTGTCACAAGTTTCAAAAACATTCTCAAAATCTTTGTTCAAAATAAATTTCTCTGCAGCAGACTCCAACAAACTGAGCATTGAATTCATATTTAAACACTGAGACGTGCTGATAACACGGCTATGAGGTGACGCCGATACTATATTGCTATTAGACGAGATATTCATAGTTCAAAGCCATTCACATTCGCAAAATGTGTTTACATCGCACTTCCGGGAATAAAGCACCAAAACCAATCAGAGTTCACGTTACAGACGCTTTGACGTCAGCCAATCGTGTCGCGTTTTATTGGCGTGTAACACCTCTTTCCTCGCTTGTAAACACGTGCAGAAGTCGCTGTCTCCGCTGCGTCTACTATAAAGATCATCTAAACCATTAATCGCATATAGTAAGCTTTGACACTGTATTTAAAACTATAAATGCAAATTTTACTGTACTGGTGTTATTTAAATCCGTGAACTGAAATAGTGCTTTGACTTCGTGGAATTAGCATGCATGCTAACTTGCCTGAATTGAGTTCAGTTAGAGTTGTGGGCTAAAAATCATTTGATTCTAATAGTCGTTATTGCTATAAACTTAAATTATATTTTGGGTGTAATTTTAAAACGAATGTTCTAACTTGACATTGCTATCTTATTCGTAGTATTACAGAAATTCCTTAAGATGGCCAAAAGCCTCCGAAGCAAATGGAAGAGAAAAATGCGGGCAGAGAAAAGGAAGAAAAATGCCCCGAAAGAATTGGCTCGTCTCAAGAAGGCTCTTGGTTCAGACGTGAAAGGCGAGGCTGTTATGACAGACATACAGGAGATAGCCACTGTGGTACCAGCTGACAAAATAAAGAAACAAACAGACGTGGAAATGGCAGAAGACACAGGAGATGGTAAGTAAAACGTGGATCAATTGTAGTTCCTTAGCATCCTTAGCAATGATGCGTATTCATTATTATTATTATTATTACTTATTTATTTTTTGCTTAGGTGAGAAAATGGATATGGACAGCAAGCGCAATAAGAAAACTATGCTTAATGAACATGGACAGTATCCTGCATGGATGAGTCAACGTCAAGCCAAAAAAATTAAAGGCAAACGGATGGTTAAGAAAGGAGACTCTAGCAAAAAGAAAAAGGGCATTGCTTGGTAACAGACTTATTTTGCCTGAAACATTATTCTCAATGGACCTTAAAAGTAATTGCATCACTTTGTTTGTTTGACCAAATTGTTTTTGAAAAAATTTGCAATAATTTTGCAAAGGTCTGTTCCTGTAAAGAAGTCATGAAAAACAAAGACTTGATCTGACCTAGGTCAAGTTGGTCTTTTCTGTGCCTTTCTCTCTTTTCAAACTAAGACATGAACAATAGGTTCCCTTCCTGTTTGATCATCTCCATCATGAGCCTATCTTAAGATATGAAGGGGTTTCCTAGTGGTGGCGGACGATCTTACTTAACACTAGACTTATTTATACCACTTGATAATAAAGCAATTGAATGTTTATTCAAAATACTCAGTACAAAACTGCAAGTTTATCATCACTCTATTAATTCCACGTAAGCAGCTGGGAACAGACCAATGCGTCCATGGCAGTGTCCTTTCCACCAACCCTCATCAACCATCTCCACATTGGTGATAATGTCCTCCGGGTTGAAGGAGATCTCATCATCAGCTTCTGTGACATAAATTAAACAACACTGAAATTTTGTACAAATAAATCACTGGCAATTAATAATCCTGTACCTCCTTGATAATCATAAATGGCTTTTGCTTTCAGGCCATATGACAGGTCTTCATAATCACCGTCGTCCTCTGTTGAATGTGACAGTCCAAATAAATTATGTGTTGAATATATTTGAATGCACTCTGACCTTAAACAAACCTGTGAGTTGAGATGGTGGTTGTGGCTCGGATAGGTTCTCGTACTCCCCTTCGTCCTCCTCTACTTCATCCACTTCTGCTGACCTCGGAGGAACTGAAGGAGCATTCTCATCTAGGATATCCTCTTCATGTAGAGGAAGCGCTGGAGGCTCAGATAGGTCCTCGTATTCCCCTTCGTCGTCCTCTGCTTCATCCACGTCTGCTGACCTTGGAGGAACCGAAGGAGCATTCTCATCTAGGATATCCTCTTCATGTAGAGGAAGCGCTGGAGGCTCATCGTAAAGTGGCTCCTCCTGCATACATGCCCAAAACTATAGTTCCAGGAAAGTTCGAGGCCTCTGATCCCACTCATAAGATCACAAAAGCACAAGTCAAGTTAATTTTAATTTACCTCTGGCTCTTCCTGTATCTCTGTGTGGTGGTCTTCAGAAACAGCTTTGGCTTGTGGAGGGAGAGATTTCTCCTCTCTGCTTATTTCCTGAAACAAGTTTTTGTCTTTGTTGCATTTATTGTAAAGTTAAACAATCCTTTTACAGCAGTTTGGGTCAATAAACTTTGTAGCATTCTTGTAGTTGTATTAATGACAGCACTACAAGGCAAGGCCTATGACAGGGTACCAAGGGAGGAATTGTGGTTTTGTATGAGGAAGTCAGGAGTGGCAGAGAAGTATGTTAGGTTGGTGCAGGACATGTATGAAAATAGTGCAACAGTAGTGAGGTGTGCTGTTGGAAGGACAGAAGACTTCAAGGTGGAGGTGGGACTACATCAAGGATCGGCTCTGAGCCCCTTCTTGTTTGCTTTGGTGATGGACAGATTAACAGATGAGGTCAGACAGGAGTCGCCATGGACTATGACGTTTGCAGATGACATTGTGATCTGCAGTGAGAGTAGGCAGCAACTAGAAGAAAATCTAGAGAGGTGGAGGTTCGCATTAGAGAGAAGAGGGATGAAGGTCAGTCGTAGAAGACAGAGTACATGTGTGTAAATGATAGGGAGAACAGTGGAACAGTGAAGTTACAAGGAGCAGAGGTGGTGAAGGTGGAGGATTTTAGATACTTAGGATCATCTGTTCAGAGCAGTGGAGACTGTGGAAGAGAGGTGAAGAATAGAGTGAAGGCAGGATGGAACAGCTGGAGAAAAGTGTCAAGAGTGATCTGCGATAGAAGAGTGCCAGCTAGGGTGAAGGGAAAGGTTTACAGGACAGTTGTGAGACCAGCCATGATGTATAGATTAGAAACACTTGCAATAGGCAGAAGACAGGAGGCAGAGCTGGAGATAGCAGAGTTAAAGATGCTCAGATTCTCTTTAGGAGTGAAGGATGGACAGGATCAGGAATGAGGTCATCAGAGGGACAACACAGACGGGAAGGTTTGGAGAAAAAGCTATAGAAGCCAGATTGAGATGGTTTGGACATGTTCAGAGGAGGGACAGTGGATATATTGGTAGAAGAATGTTAGAGATGGAGCTACCAGGTAGGAGACAAAGAGGAAGACCAAAGAGGAGATTTATGGATGCAGTGAGGGAGGACATGGAGGTAGTTGGAGCCAGAGAAGAAGATACAGAAAACAGGGCGAGATGGAAAAAGTTGATTCGCTGTGGCAACCCCTGAAAAAGGGACAAGCTGAAAGGAGAAGAAGATTAATGACAGCACTACAGTGTCCATGTGAATTACCGGCAGTCGCTGTTGGGCCGCCTCTCTCTCTTTGGTTTCTCTGGCTTGCCTCTTTGCTCGTTCTTCCTCTGCCTTCTTTCTGTTTTCTTCATCGGATGCTTTGGCCATGCTCTCAAAACGTGCCTTGAGTTTACCCGCACCGACGCTCGCTGAATCACACACAATGCACTTGACATTATATAAAGTATTTCTGATAAAAAGGACAAATTATCTATTTAAAGCGTCTATTTACATGTTTCTACTGGCACTGTCTTTTCATATGCAGAAGTAGGAGAATCAATATCCGAGTAGCCAGTTGCGCTCTGAAGTGCATGTGATAGTTACATGATTTATAATATAAAATACGCATTCATTGCATTTTAAATTGTAATATGATGAAGTGTTGAAAATGCTGACTTTGTCCATACGATCTGCTTGTACTCCATATCGACCTCCAAATCCTGCTGAATAATCTGGAAATGTGAAATCATTTAATAGTGAATTTAGGCTTGTGTCCCTGTATCCTCCAAAAACACAAAGGCATTTATCTTACCTTTTTGTGACTGATGCTTTTCTGTTTCAGCCTTATAATCAAACCCCAAGGCTGATTTGTCTACTTTTTCCTTCTCAACTCCAAACTTTCCTCCAAACCCCTTTGAATAATCTAATGAAAATATTAAGAAATTATTGTGAACAGAAGGACTCAATGAGTTCTTAATTACAGCCGTAATTACCTTTTTGTGATTGATGCTTCTCTGTGTCTGCTTTGTAGTCATATCCAAGGGCAACCTTATCCACTTTTTCCTTCTCCACACCAAATTTACCCCCAAAGCCTTTAGCATAATCTGCCATTACAAGAGACATGTAAATATACCTATTGTTGTTAAAGCATCAACTTTTGAAATGGACATTCTTCACCTTTTTGTGACTGATGCTTCTCTGTCACACCTTTATAATCATATCCCAGAGCAGCTTTATCCACTTTGTCTTTTTCTACTCCATACTTCCCCCCGAAACCCTTTGAATAATCTAAAATACATTGTTATTTCCAGTGATTTATAAAAATTCTATTTACTGTATGAAATGATTCGGATACCTTTCTGGGATGCATGCTGTTGCACTTCTCCTTTGTATTCAAAACCCAAAGCTGACTACAATAAAAAAACATTATCATTATATACTATTTGATAATGCATATAAATAGATTGAATTCATACCTCATCGACACGGTCCTTCTGAACTCCAAATTTCCCACCAAATCCTTGTGATGCATCTTTCTGTGAGGAGTGCTGCTGCACCTCTGCCACATAGTCATGTCCCAGAGCCACCTTCATTAAAGCAAATGATAAATTAAATAAAAGCCAAGGACAATTATGTTAATACTGCAGTACAAACCTTGTCCATTCGATCTTTTTCCACCCCAAATTTGCCTCCATAACCGTACGAGGCTTTGGGAATGTGCTCTTTCTGTTTCACCCGTTCATGCTCTGCCACCACTTTCTGTCTGAGGTCTGCAACACTGCCAATGATGATATGGGGATGTATCATAGTCATTAGTTTTCTTATATTCCTTTAATTCCTCTTATGTTGCAATAAGCCCAAAATGTGTCTGCATGTGTTCCAAAATCGCTATGTACCGATCTGATACTGAATAATAAGCTGGCTTGGATATCAGCTTCCAAATATCAGTTCAACCGATATCCTGGTTGGACATAGAAATTTATAAAACTAGAAAATTCTCAGAATATTATAATGTTTAAAGTTAAGTGGTGGATACAACAGCTACATAACACATTTGGATCAGTTCTGACTTATTTTACTTACTGATTTGACTTATTTAAAGGAAATAAATGCTGTTTTTAGTTTCGGCACTAGTATTGGTTGATATCAGGAATCAGCAGGTACTTAAAGCCACAGTATCGGAATCCATATCAGAATTGAAAAAGCTGGATCAGTGCCTCTGTATTCCAAAACATGATGATGGGATTACTGCTTTTAAGGCACAGGTAGATTTAATTTAAAAAGATGGAGTGTGAAGGATAACATTTTAATTGACACATGCTAGAAGTGTGTGGTTTGAAGTTTAATTTCTGTATTTGTTCTGCCACTTTACACATATTTAGTAGATATACAGATATGACTGATGTTTCATAGTTCTGTAGTTTCCTTATTAGGGCAGGCTTGCTGACTTACTTCTGCTCTCTTCACTTCCTCTTCCTATTGCAGTGCATAACCACATTGGCCTATATGTGTTCCATTTTGTGATGCATTTTAAATAAATAGTCTCTCACCTTATATGCTCTTTATGCCCCGAACCTTTGATTGTCTTTGCTCCCCATCTCTGCTCCTGCTCTGTAATGTCATTCTACAAAAACAGGGTGCGCAAGGCAAACAAAGAGTATCAGTGTTCAATCCCAAGTATAGCATTTACTTTAAAGTTACCTCAAAGTCAGGGTCTGTCTCCCAATCATCTCCATCCCCTGTGGTCTCCTTTGCACTCACATTATGGCCTACAGCTGATTTCCACATTTCTAAAGAATAAACATCAAACAAAACAGGCCAACCACATTCAAATGAAACTGCACTTTCATGAAAACAAAAATAAAATGATGTTATAGTGTACGGCAGTCATTTGTTTTTAATTGTAATTATAAGAATACAAACAAAATTCAACATTCAGAAATGTCCATAGGCCTTATATTGCTGCATAAAGCCTACAGTGTAACCTCCTAACCCAAGTCGGATGGAAACCACTTTCTCTCGATGACAGTAAAAATAAATGAGCAGACCAAACCATACTCTACCTGTAAACTGTCAGCAAGCCAGGCGATGTCTGAGATCAGTCACTTGGTAAAAAAAAGATTTGACAGTTTGTTATGGGCGGTGTGTGGCACGCAGAGGGACGCGTTACGCACAAAGTTTATTAGTCATTACTCGCCTTCGACACACGAGGTCAGAAGTGTTCTGTGGAGACTTGTATATAGATATTTTAATAATGAAATTGACAAAAGAGAGCCACAATACATTGTTTAACACATAAAAATACCCTTTATTGATTTTAACACTAGCAGTATTTTAACAAAACCATGCCAGAATGTTTATGGGTAATTTAATTAATCTTTTGGATGTTTACAAGATACAGGAATGCCCTGTAATAAATTAATGATACAACAAATCCATTGCTGAAAGTGTTAATTTGAATAACCATTTAAGCACGGTTATGTCTGGTCCAACATGTTATGTCTAGTTTTATACAGCCCTTTAATAGTTGCAATGAGGAGTAAAAATGTACAGTATTTCAGTATGTGAATGTGGGACGAATAATTAATGAGCACAACTTCAGTCCCTTACATTCAAGCCAAACAAACCATCAGTGTAGTCCTTACAAAATTGGTCCAATAAAACAAAGAATGCTGAAAATACTCAGTAACATTATGTGAGCAGTGTTCCCTGGTAAAATGCTGCTTTAATTGGAAAAATTAAAGTAACCTAAAAATAATGTAATTGCACTGTGCTCCGTTTTGTGCATAAAATGAGCAGAAGAGAAAGAGACCAGACAAGAAAAAATGTCCCAAACCCTAAAGTCATTAACATAAAGTGACCATGAAGTGTTATTATTATTAAAGTTCTACATATTCCTTTCCAAGTTGAAGGGAAATGTATAACTTAGTCCCTTTCTGACCCCATCTAAAAATGTATCACAGCTGTTAAGAGAAATTAAGACAAATCAAATTCATACCAAATATCTACAGCGTAAACTTTGGTTACAGGTAAAATTAGACTTCAAAGTGCAACTTTTGTGTGGAACAAAAACATAAAATGGCTTATGTTTTGACATAATCCCTGTGGTCCAACTGTCCCATCAGTGAAAAGGCTCTTAGAGGTATCCACCAAGGCAGAGTAACAGCAGGACGTGCACCGTGAGCAGGTAGAGGCTGAACAGAAGAGGGGTGCGCTGACGAGAGCAGAACGCCACTCTTAACATCCGCAGCAGGCCTGGACCAACTCTCCGCGTCTGCAAAGAGAAGTGATGAAGTATGAACAATGTACAGACCATAAGGTTTATAAGGGCAGGTTATAATGACGTCACTTACTCTAGTGACAGCTCCTTCTGGTGGTTCAATGAAGACTGCAGTTTCTGAGGGATCGTCTTCTAATGCCAAGTTCCATTTAGCCTGGCTGTGACTAAAATATTAATAGAGGTCATAGTCAGATGAAAGAATGTCTTCAACAAAATATTTACAAATAGAATCCATTTGAAATTAGAGTTGTTGTTTTTTTATTGCTTAGGCACTTTATATATATATATAGATTTAGATTTCTAACCGACTCAGTCGATCTTGGGTGGCCTGTAACTGCTCCTCAGCTGCTATCCTTTGATGAGTCTCTTGATCTAATCTAATGTGAAATGTTACAGTTAGCAATAAACACCAAGATGTTTGAATTTGATTTTTGTGGCCAGTTTTGTTTAAATAGTACCTCTGTTGCAGCTCCTTGACCTCCTCCAGATATGCATGCATCTCCAGAGCAGAGGATTTTTGTTGTGGAGCCCCAGGAGCACCATCCTCTGCTCCCTAACACAAGTACACCAACAACATAACTACATTTTAAATGTAAAATATACACTCTAGACCAACAGCAGCTTAACCTGCATACCTGTCTTTGATAGTGTTCTTCTTGAAGTTGTGGTTTCTTATGGTGAAGTTCCTCCAGCATAGCACTGAGATGGCGTAGTTGTTGGTCTCTTTCTGAGAGTGTAGCAAGAGTCTGCTGCTTTAGCTGCTCGGCTTGAGCCATCATATCTACCCGTTCCAAACTGAGAAAATTAATTACACAAATTACCTTTGCCTTGGTTCAATGCAAGAAAAAAAAGTGTAATCATTCAAACATACTGTAGTGCATCGATTTCCTGCTTGCCCACTTTGACAGCGTTTTCCAGCTCTACAGTGACTCCCAGCAGGTCTTTGTTCCTCTCCCTCTCCTCATAAAGCTCCTGACTGACTTTGATCAGCTCTCCTGCACCCAGCCGCGACAGTTCAGATTTTTGCTTTTTGAGCTCTGAGGATTGTGATTCAAGCTGCTCCAGCTGAGGGGAAATATGCATTTAAATTGGGTATTAGCAAAATATTGACTACAAATGTATCAAAACTGTGCACCATGTAACTCACCAGTCTTTCCCTGTCATTCTGCAGGGCCTGCAGAGCATTTTTCAGACCCCATACTTCCCCAGTGGAGCTGCTTAATCCACTTTGTGCTGTATGGCTGCCTGTTTTGCTGAGCTCTTCCACTTTCAGACTCAGTTCCTGTGCCTTATTTAGACTTTGGTCTCTGCTGTCTTGAAGCGAGGCCATGGCTTTAGCAAAGGACTGCTTCTCTGCTCTGAGCTGTGTGGTCACTTCTTTCTCCTCCAGTAGCTTCTGTTCAACAGCTAGCAGGTCCCGTGCCAGCTCTGCAACTCTTTCCTGTGCATTCTCAGACTCTGTGCGCATCACACCTCCCTCCCATTTTAGCTCTGCAAGCTCTTTGCTCTTGGTCTCCTGTGCTTCCCTCTCCATGAACAGTGTCTCCTCCAGATCTTCTACCTGTCTTCTTGCAGCTTGTAGTTGCTCCCTGAGCTTCTCCACCTCTGCTCCTGGAGCGTCCACCACTTGTGAAGGGGTATTGGTCTCAGCAGCCTGACTAAGAGTCTCCTCCTCCTGTCTACTGTGCCCCTTGGTGTCCCTGGCCATATTCAGGCTCATCAGCTGGTTTTCCATTTCTTTATGCTGCTTCTCGAGAGTGACTATGCGCTGGCGTTGGGCTGTTAAAAGCTGTTTGTGTTGAGACTCTTTCATGCTAAGGACTTGGTTGAGCTCTTCTCGGTATCCATGAAGCTGTGCAGCCAGCTTGGCTTTTTCCGCATACAGGTCGTCCCTCTGTACCAGCAGAGAGCGCAGCTCTTCTTTCAGGCTGTTGTTTTCACCAGCAGCCTCCTGGATCAGACCATCCTTTTCCATCATCACCTGTAATATGAAGTCAACAATAAACATACAAAATACTGTTAACTGATTTGTATGATATCAATTATAATGTCACAGTACCTGAAGATGTTTCTCTTCCAGCTGCTTGTACATATTAAGGACTCTGTCTCTGTCATCCTGCAGAGAGCCCATGGCCTTTGTAAATGAATCTAGCTTTGTTTTACTCTGATTTCTTTCGGTCTCTGCTTTTCGTAGTTTGTCTTCAATCTCCTGCAGTTCATCTCTTCTCTGCTCCAGCTCCTTCTCAGCTTCCTGTGCTCTACCTTCAGCCTCCTTTCTGGCCTCCTTTGCAGCCTGTGACAAAAACACAAAACAATATATAATAAAGACGTTTTATATACTGTATATTAAACTCCAAATTAAGTGATGTACCTGAGTGACCGCTTGCTCTTTCTCACCCAACATCTCGACTTCTTTTCTTTCCTTCTCGTTTAACTCCAGCTGCAGGTTTTCAGTCAGGGCCTTGGAGGAGCGCAGATCCGCCTCTAGTTGTTCCACATTTAGACATAGGCGCCTCTCTTCAGTTTCTCTTTCTCTTACCTTGGTTCGGGCTTGATCAGCTTCAACCTGAAAATGGCCCACTGCCTCCTCCAGAGCCTTTGTCCTCTGATGCAAACTCTCCACTTCCCTTTGAAGATCGAGGGCTTCGCTCTGTGCAGCCTGCAGAGCAGCGGTGGTCTGCTCCAGCTGGCTCTTCTCCTTTTCAAGAGTCTCTTCGCAGTCTTTGAATTTGTTGTTAATTTCTTCAAATTTCTGCCGCCATTCTTTGTCAGTTTTTTCCAAACTAAAAATAAAACCAAATTACCTTTATATTATATAAACCGAATGCAAGAAGACAGTGAAAAAATATTAAGGAAAATGTTTTACCTGTCAATAGAGTTTTGGAGTCCTTCTTTCAGTGCAGTTTCTTTTTGGAGCTGTTCTGTCAATGCTTTCACACGTGTTTCCGCCTCCCGAACTTCAGCCTCTTTACCCTGGAGAGCACCATTGAAGCGGTTTTCCCACTGACGGGCCTCATCTAAAATACGGTCCCGATCATCCTGCAATGAAGACATGCAGCGAGAGAAGGCAGCCAACCTGGCCAGTGACTCGTCAAGTTGAGTTTGAAACTCTTGTGCCCGTCTTTCTGCTGCCTCTGCTTGGTCTCTGGCCTCTGCAGTAGCATCCTCCTCTCTATCCCTTTCTCTGAAGGACTCCTCTAGTCTCAGCTCTATCTCTTTCAGCTCAGCTCCCAGCCTGAACCGCACAGAGTCCAATGTCTGCTCAGCTTCAGCTTTCAGCAATGTCTCCTTCTGCTGGGCCTTTTGCTCCACAGCTGCTTTATCAGCTAAAGCCTCTTTCAGCTGTTCCTGGGCATCATTTAACTGAGACTTACAATCACACAACTCTGCTTCAGTCCTTTTCAAATCCTCCACAGTTTTAGAAATTTCAAGTTGAGCCTGTTGCTGTTTCTTTAGCAGCTCATCGTGACCGATCTGCAGTGCCTTAGCCTCTCGGCCCAGTTCACTGATCCTTTCTTGGTACTGAATAGAGTCTTTCTGCAGCTGGCGGACCTCCCGCTGTTTCTCTCGAAGCAGCTCTTCAAGCTGTCGCGATCGGCTTTGACTTCCCTCTTTGACTCGCTCCGCAGAGCGCAGCTGCTGCTCCAGCTCCCTCC
Source organism: Paratrypauchen microcephalus (assembly GCA_036785185.1). NCBI lineage: Eukaryota > Metazoa > Chordata > Actinopteri > Gobiiformes > Gobiidae > Paratrypauchen > Paratrypauchen microcephalus. The sequence continues at coordinate 3,140,473 of JAVJIX010000004.1, read as the reverse complement.
GTTTCCCACACTGTGCCTCGGCCTCTGCCCGCTGCCTCTGGGCCTGCCTCATGTCCTCCTCCAGCCTCAAGGCGCGTGCCTGCTCACTGTGGTACTGGGCCTCCAGTTCCGCCCTCTCCCGCTCCAGTGTCTCCACTTTACGCTGCAGCTCTGCCAGGTGTTGCCGCTGGTCTGTAGCCTCCTGTTGGTATCTGGCAATGCTGCCATTGAGCTGAGCCAGTTGATTCATTAAGCGCTCCTCCAGGTTATCCTTCTCAGTTTCCAGATTTTTAAGGAGCTCTTTGAACTGTGTCTCTCTGCTGACACTTTCCTCTGCCAGCCTTTTTTCTCTCTCTGTGCTCTGGTGAAGTGACTGCTCTGAAGTAACTTCTTTTGTTTTGAGCTCTTCAACATCTTGTTCAAGAGCAGCTAACTGCCCCCTCAATTCAGCTTCCAGTTGCTGCCACTGAACTCTTTCAGTAACAAAAGCAGCTTCCATATCCTTCATTTTGTTCTCCATTTGTTCAAGTTCATATTTTTTTTCGGTTGGGGCACCTACATCTATAGCAACTTTGTTAGATGCTTCTAAAGTTGTTTCTTCATGCTCTTGGCCCTCAGATGGCTCAGATTTAATCATAGTCAGATCTGATGTTTGTGCAGTTATCTCCTCTTGAATAGCAGCGGTGCTCTGGGCTGTAATTTCACATTCTTTAACTTCCCTTTGTGCAAGTTCTTCCCTTAACTCATCAATGTGCTGACTTAAAGTGTCCCTCTCATTTTTGGTTTCCTCTAATTCAGTTTGCAAAGCCCTCAGATTCTCACACACTTTTTCAAGCTCAGCTTTAAGGCCTCCATCATCAGGGGACAAATTCATGGATTTTTCTTGCCGTTCTCTCAGCCGTTCATTCTCCTCTTCCAATTCCAATATTTTCTGCTGCTTTGTTTTAGCAAACTTTCTCATTTTGTCTTTCACTGTGCCCACCTCTTTTTTTGCCTCCTCTGCTTGTCTTTCAGCCTCTAGTCTTGATGCTTCATGAGCCCTTACTTTGGATGCTAGCTCCTGTCTCTCCTGTCTGGCAGCTTCCAAGACTCTTCTCACACGTTCTGATTCATCACTCACATTTTCATAGGACTTGAGCAGAGTCTCATACTCCTCCTTCATGTTTTGTACCTTTCCCTCCCACTCTCTGCAGGCGTGGGCTGCTTCCTCTTTGGCGAGCTCAGCCTCTCTCTGATAATTGTCTTTTTCACTTATAATGCCATCCATTACCAGTTTAAGGCTCTCACAGGAAGAGCCTAGACTTTGGTTTTCTAGGAGTAAGCGGTCCACCTCGCTGATCAATTTGTCTCGTTCACTTTGGAGCTTCTCCAGCTCTTCTTCTATTGCACTTATTTTCTCTTTCAGCTCACCAAGTACCTGCTCAGTGGAGGCCAGTTGCTCCTTTACCGTCTTATTTTCTTTTAGTACCTCTTTACGGCTGATCAGAGCTGCTTGTAGTTTTCTTTGCAGTTGTTGTATCTTTGTCTCACTGTCCTTTTCTTCTTCCTGCTTTTGAGGAACCTCCACTACTAATCTCTGCATTTTTTCTTGCTCTGCCTTCAGTTCCTCCTGTAAAGAGACTATTAGTTCATCCTTATGGGATACAGCTGTCTCCATGGAGTGTATCAAAGTGTTTTGCTCTTGAAGTTGTTGACTGAGCTCCATTATCTCTTGGTTTTTATTATCAAGAAAGACTTTGAAATCAGCAACTTCAGCCTGAAGAGCTGCAATGGAGGAGGCAGACTCGACAGAAGCAGTTTTGACAGCAGCGTCCATCTCAGCCTTAAGACTTTCTGCATAAGACTGAGCTTGTTGATATTTTTCTCTAAGAACATTCATCTCTTCAGAAACAATATCTATTTGTATTTCTTTTTCTTTTAGTAGCTGCAAATCTTTTGTTACTTCCAATAATTTAGTGTCCTTGAGTGACAAAATGGTGTGTGTATCTGCCAATTTATTTTCTAGTTCTGTGTTAGCCTTTTGTAAAGCATATATTTCCTCTCTGAGTGCATCCAATGACTCATCCACTTGTACAGAGAAGCCTTGAGCTTGCTCTGGCCTACTCTCACCACTAGAGGGCTGCTGCTGGGCTGTATCTGGCTCAGGGGCTGCAAAGTCAACCCAGTCCTCCTGTCCCCAGTCATTTGCTGCAGGTTTTTCTGAGGTTTTAACCTCCAGTTGTGGCTCTTCACAAGATTGGATTTCTTGCTCTTTGTGCATTTCCAATTCTCTCAACCTTTGCTGAAGAACTTCCTTTTCATCACTCTGCTTTTCAAAAAGCCCCATAAGCTCAGAGTACTCCTCTTTTAGTTGCTTTAGTTGTTCACGGTGGTGCCTGTCTTTCTCTTTTGCTTTACGGAGCGTGTCTTTGCGAGACTCCTGGGCTTCCTGCACTTTCTTCTGAAGTGAGTCACACTCCCCTTCAAGAGAGACCACTTGCGATTGTAACGTCATATTCAGATTATCCACTTGCTGGGAACTTTGATCTTCCTCGCTTAATTTTCTGTTTAGAGCAAGTGCCTCTGCAAGAACCTGGTCCTGTTGCTGTATCTTCAGCTCCAAACACTCAACCACCTCTTCTTTTTCTTTCATAGCTTGTTCAAGTTCCGAAAGCTTAGCCTCCATTTTTTCAAACTCTTTATTTCCATGTTTGTCCATTTGCGTTTCTTCCATAACATCCTGGTCAGCAACCTTGTTTTCTTCTAGATTTGCAACTTTTTTCATGAGTTCTTTGCGCTGCACAAGAGCCGCCTGTAATTTCTTCTTTGTGTTGGCAAGTTGAGTTTGCAGCTCCTCTTTTTCCCTTTGTAAAGTTGACACAGTATCTTCATCTGGTAATGTTGGGCCGTGACTAGTTTCTTTATCATCCACTTCATTTCTAAGCTTCTGCATCTCTTCTTTCAATTTCGTCATTTCACTGTGAACCAATGATCTCTCTTCTTGTGCTTGAATGAGTTTAGCAGACATACTATCATTGAGTGCTATAATCTCCTGCTCTTTCTCACTCAAGCATAGATGCAGCTCACTGATTTTGGAGTCTTTATTTAAAAGTAATTCATTGTTGATGTCACTCTGTGAGGACTCCAAATCCCTCAATTTCTCTTCGAGCTCAGAGGAGAACTGCTCTCTGTCCTCCAGTTGGACACTGAGCATCCGCGCCTGGCTCTGCTGCTCCGTCAATGAATCCAGTGCAAACTTTAGTTCCATTTTCAAAGCCTGGATGCTTTCCTCCTTCTCTTTACAACAATTATTTAAAATGTCTATTTGCGCTTCTAAAAGTTGCATTTCAATTTGTTGTTTTTCTTTTATAGAATCATTTTGCAGAACATTATCCAGCTCTTCTCTGACAGTGTTCAGCTCTTGTTCAAAATGGGATGCCTGAGATTCTGCAGCTTCTTTACCAACAACAAGTGCATCAGTCTCCTCTTTCAAAGCACAGATTTTCTTCTGAGATTCACCAGCCTCCTGCCTGAGCCTCTGCAGTTCTGCCAGCAGATCACTGTATCTTTTTTGTAGCTCTTCAGCCAAGACCTGAGCAAAGACTTGGCCAGATGAGGTGTTTTGCTCTGAAGATAAAGTGTCCTGGGTCAGATGAACTTCTACGGTCTCATGGATAATCACTGATGAAGACTCAACTTGAGCTGTGGACGACTCCTGCTCCATGCTTGTGGTTTCCCATGAAGACTGTAGCTGACTGAAGTCCTGTAACACGGATGGCCACTCCGGTCCCCCCTCCTGGTTCACAGCCTCCAGAAGTGTCCAGCTGCTGTGGGCCACCTCCGAATCGCTGCTTGCCACCATCTCATCTGAAGAGGCTTTGGACTCCTCTGGGGACTCAGACTGGGTCCCAATCAGCTCTGGACTGCTCTCATTGTCAGCAGACACAGACAGAACAGAGGTGTCCTCAGCCACTAAAGTAGTCTCCTCATCTTGGGTTTCCTCCAACAGGTCCTGAAGAGCAGATGTACTGCTTTCATCAGACTGCTTTGAAATTTGAACTTTTGTAACTTCAGCAGATTCATGTTTCTGGGCTGGAGAAGCTTTAAGAGCAGACAGTTCATCATCCTTTTCCATTAACAGTCTTTCCAGAGCAGAGATGCGTTCTGCAAAAAAAAAAAAAAAAAAGTACAGAGGTACATCACCTTACGAAAGACCCAACAAACGAAAATTCCAAGTTACGAAACACCTTCACGTTAAATTTTGTTCTCTAGATACGAAAGAAAATTCAAGTTACGAAACGCGAAATCTCAAAAATTCCAAATATTCGCTCAGCCACACACATACGCTTTTCTCAGACTGGATTTAAACTTTTCTCACATTTGTCTCTCATTTAAAGGTCCCATGGCATGAAATTTTCACTTTCTGAGGTTTCTGAACGTTAATGTGAGCTCCCCTACCCTGTTTAGGGCCCCCCAATGGCTAAAAGTTGCGTAATGTCTAAACTGAGCATTTGCGATCCTTTTCTGCGTTTGAAAAAAACACAGCTCAAATGGGCGATTCTGGACAAGGCACCTTATTGACGTCAGATCGAAAAAAGAAATGCAAATTCAGTTCCACCACCGTCTGGATCTCCACCCCCTGTCTCTGGAAATCACGCCCAGAGAGTTTGGACTGCGGAGGAGCTACGCAATGCGAAATGCGTTTTTTTATTTGCCTGGAGGCACGTGCGAGTGTTTCTAGGCTCTGAAGTCCTTTACCCAACCCTCTGGACCTCTGAAAGAGCAGTGGTTTAATTTTATTTTCTGTAAAAATGTGTTTTTTTCATTGAAAAGGCTGTCCTTTCCTCCTTTGCGCTTACACACGCGGAAGTGGGGCCAGGCACAGCGCACCGCTAAAACAAGGAACCAGCGGCGCATTTGGCCCCCCCCCCCCTAACCAATCTGTCTCCTTCTCATTTGCATTCAAGCAACAAGGCCCAGAATGAGTTGTTCAGACAGAGAGATTATGACTCTGACTTTGTACATGTGTCTTTCTTATGCACTAAGTGTTGATTTTGAAGAAGGATTCATTTACAGTATTAGGGAACCATTAAGGAGCCATATAAAAGCATCAAGAAGTACCATGTCATGGGATCTTTAAACACTCAAACTTTCATAGATTTTCAACAAAATGTATTAATAGTGAAGCGTGGGCGGAAGGGGGAGGGTGGAGAAGTGTGCGCGCGGATACATGTGTGATAGCGCAGCATGACCCGGCGCGGGGCTGCGAGCACGAGACCCGTGCTCAAACCGTGCCTCCTCTAGACCAGGTCTAAACCAGGATTAAACCACCGCGGCTCTTGCATGCGTTTGTTCATGCGCTCAGACTGCGTGCAGTCCCGAGGCACATCCCCTCCCCTTCTCAGCCGTGACTCGTGAGGTACACCGGCAGAGTTAGCACGAAACCAGGAAATAGAACCGCACGCGGTGGTTTAATCCTGGTTTAGACCTGGTTTAGAGAAGGCACGGCTTGAGCACGAGTCTCGTGCTCGCAGCCCCGCGTCGGGTCATGCTGCGCTATCACACGTGTCCGCGCGCACACTTCTCCGCCCTCCCCCTTCCCCCCACGCACGCAGTCGCTGCTCGCCTCAGCCGTGACACCAGTGCTGCTGCTAATAGCAGAGCTTGCACGAAACCAGGAAATAGACCCGCACGCGGCGCTTTAATCCACCTGGTCTAGTCCTGGTTTAGTCCAGGTCTAGACCTGGTCCAGTCCTGGTTTAGTCCAGGTTTAGTTCTGGTCCAGTCCAGGTTTAGACCTTGGTCTAGACCTGGTGTTACACTATAAAAAAAAAAAGTTACACTATAAAAAACAAACTTGGAACGGGGCCTTGGAACGAATCAGGCTTTTTCCATTGAAATAGCTACTCAACTTACGAAAAATTCACGTTACGAAACCACTTCTGGAACGAATTAATTTCGTAAGGTGAGGTACCACTGTATACATGTATTTACTCTCCATAGTTTAATATTTCAGTTCATCTGTTAATTGATTTTGTTATCTTTATAACAAATCACTATAGGGCTCACTGCCCAATATATATTTATATATAATACCTGTATAAGTATCTGTGGATTTGGCATCACGACCAGATTCAGACATCTGTAAAAAAAAAAAAGAAATAATTATATATATAAATAAATAAATATAAATACACAAAATACACAAAAGCAGATCAGTGCAGAGGGATCAGACACTGCGACTGTGCAGTGTCAGTGTCCCTTCAGTTAAACAATATTAATTGATGATTCACAAACCAACTTAATGCTTGTTCATGCATCTGACCTACAGCTGAATATGCCGAGCTAAAAACATCATGACAAAATCCATTGTAGTGACCTCTTTAATTTGTTGCTCCAGATGCTGTATTTTGGATGATGCTTCCTCGTTGTCTTTAGTGTGTCTGTTCAATCGTTCTGCAAACAAGATAACCCGTTAATGTAAATACGCGCCAATAATGACATGTTTGATATAGAAACCCTAACCTTGAAGGATATCAATGTTGTGGGTAAACTCCATACAGCGTTTCTCACCATCACTGTGTTCCTGTTTTAACTTGAAGAGCTGAGCTTCAATGGACTGTACAGTCTCTCTTAACACAGTAGGGTCAATGCAAACAGAGCCTTCATCTGGAGCTGTACAGCCTCCTGTATCCAGGAACTGTAAATGCCTCCAAACTTCATTTAGGGCTGTACTCTGCTCTTGAAACTGTTCCCGCTCTGCTCTGAGTGTAGTCAGTTCATTGTTGAGTTTGTCCACCTCTGACTTCTCTCTCTCTAAAGCAAACACTCTTTCTGCTTCTGCTTTCCTAACTGACTCCAGCTCTCTTTCCACATGCTCTATTTGTGCCCTGCTTCTCTCCAGCACCTCCACGGACTCTCTCAGTTGAGCCAGTTCCTGTTCCAGTCTTTCAACCTGTGTTTTTTCCTTTTGTAGAGCTTCTTGGCTAACAAGCTCAGCCTCCTTCATTGCTACCAGTTCACTCTGGAGCATGGCCATTTCAGCTTTCTCTGCCTCCCAGATCTCTAGGCTGTTTCTCAGAGAGGAGATTTCTGCTTGTGCCTGTGTCAACTGCTGCCTCTCCTCCTCTCGCAATCTGACCGACTCTGCAAGATCCTGCTCCATCTGACGGAACTGAGTAGTTAAGATCTGGGGAAAAAACAAATTACACAAGAGGCCATTAGTATTTAAAGGGTTATATTATGTTTTTTTTCAGGTACCCACACTGAACTATAACATAAGTCCATTATTTTACATTTTGTTCATTGTAAACCGCAATTGTAAACTGGCAAATAAAAGAAATTGATAGTGGCATGTTGAAAAGTGGTTATGTGACATTTTGGAACTGTCTAAAATGAGAGGAGAGGGTGTTGGCGAAAACAGGAATTTTTGGAGCACTGAAGCCTTCAATTCAAAACAACACAGTATTGCTCAAAAGATGTGTGAATCAATCAAAAAAGTTTCAAATAAATAACAAATAACTTGAATAAGGTAATGATGACAGAAGGCTGATTTAAGCTGATTTTGCGTATGTCTTTGTCATATGTCTTTAGAAAAACAAATCAGATTGAATTATTGTTACAGAACACATGTTTTATATGGTCTTATAATAACATTATAATGATAACATAATATCTGTATACAAATATAGAACATTGCACATCCAGTTATACAGGAACCACACCTGTTTTTGTTGATCTGCACTGTTGAGTTCCTGCTGCAGCATTTCCAACACCTGAGATCGAGAGTTCAGAGTCTCCTCCAGTTCCTCACACTTTCGCTGGGCTGCGTGAAGAGCCTGGAGACAGCAACAACAAAGAGGTAAGACTGAATGTATCTTGGCTCTAGTAAAATATTAACCCACAATAAACCAATGTGCATATTGTCACCTTTACAGCCATATGCATAAAGGTTGCAACAAGAAATATAAAATATCACAATTCCTTCCCCAAATAAAATTACAACAAAATCTCTGCACTATTGCATGTCTTTTTAAATGAACAAATATGTATCATTTATAATAGTGTATTGCACGATTGCACTCAACCAGGGACTACTTGAATGATTAGATTTTTTTTAAGATGATGACATTTGAAAAGTATTTGAATAGAAATTACTTATATGTACTAAATTTGACATCCTTTAGAATAGTTTGGAAGATTGGGACTGGAATATCATTAAAATAAGATAATCTAATAATAGTAGTAATAACTGATAATATACACTACAGTACATTATATTAAAGGGTACAAAATACTTGGAAATCACTGGTGTATTGTACAGGCCAGAAGACATCTATGACATATATAAAATACAGACAGAAGTCATTTTATGTCACACCTGTTGAAGCTCTCCATTACTGTGAGACTCTGATGTGACCCTTAGTAGCTCCTCTTCATGTTTTTGGATCTGTTCTTGAAAACGTACATCTTTTTCACAAACCACAGCCTGCAATATCTGAACCTGGAAAAAAAAACATATGATTAGCGCTGTCTTTTTGAGATATTCGGGCTAGTTTCTTTAGTTTTGTTATTGTGGTTGTATTTTATCTCACCTGCTCAGCATGAGCTGACTCCTTGTCTTGTAGAAGTTTCTCTGTGGCCTGTAGTTTGTCTCTGAGATTCTTGTTTTCATCCTGTTCTTGACTTAGTTTAGTCCTCAGCTCCTGCAGTTCCTCCTCTGAAGCCCCGCCAGCTCCTGTAAATGAACTGTCAGGAGTCTGACAAAGAAATAATAATGAGAAAATAATATTATTCATGGTAAATGTGCTAACAATAAAATCAATACAAAGTTAACTTACTGCTGCGCCTTCATGTCCCTTTAGTTCATTTATTTGTTTAGTGAGAGATGCCATCTTCGCTTTGGCCTGTAATTTAAGTTTAGTGAAGCGAGCCTCAGCTGCTTCACTTTCACTCTGGAGGGAAATAAATGTAAAGTTGGACTTAAAAAGACTTAAAATGGAAAGAAAGTTCAAATGTGACAAAGATTACCATGTCCCCATGTATAAAATAAATACATTCAAATGAAATTTAGCCTTTACTGTCAACTGTAATGTTGACTTATTCAAACAAACAAAGGAAAAACAAAAACACACAAAAAAAAACATTGAGTGATGACCAAATTGTGGAACTTTTCAGTTGCTATTTTGGTTCTCAAGCTGATTATCCAATGAGAAAATCACAGGTTACATGCCCTACATTGAATAGAACCAACCCCAACTGAAAGTTACCTTAATCTGTGCATCTTTATTGGCCAGCTCCGTGTCCTTTTGCAGCAGTTGAGAGTCCTTATCCCGGATTAGCTCCTTCAGCTGGACAACAAGCTGCTCCAAGTGGGCCAGCCTCTCCATGGCCTCCTCCGGTACCTCAGATTCAGAGGTCTGATGATCATCCGCAGGAAGTCTTGGCTCAAGTACTCCCTGGGAAAAAGAACAGGCAAAAGAAAAATCTGTGTACACTTGTTGTCACCTCATTATTGTTTGAATTTTGCTTTGTTATAAAAGCCTCTTTTAAGGTGCAATATGCAACTTTCCCCATAGGGGGTCTGCCACCTGCTTGTCTACATGGAGATGTTATTGCCATTAACTGGAATGCGTGAAAAGTCCCTCAGTCGTCCAGGTAGAATCCATGATAGCAGGAGAAGTTCAATTTGTCAACTGGACCAAGTTTGTTTGGTTGAAAACGTTTCGCCGCTCATCCGAGAGGCTTCGTCAGCTCTGAGCTGACGAAGCCTCTCGGATGAGCGGCGAAACGTTTTCAACCAAACAAACTTGGTCCAGTTGACAAATTGAACTTCTCCTGCTATCATTAACTGGAATGTTCCACAGTATGCCATTATCTCATTGGGGACGAGCAAAGTTACAGGTCAGACCTGGCGAGTCCACACACAAATAATGCATGCTTTCCAAAGGATGACAACCAAAAGTTATAGATTTTTAGACAGTTTTATATAATCAAAAAAAATAAAAAAATACCTCTGAGTTTCCATCCGTGCCCTCCTCTCCAGAGAGCTCCTGGAGAACATTTGCCAGACGGCTTAACATTGAGCTGGCACTGAAAGGATAAAAACATTATTTGATAACACTTTTACAGGAGGCAGACAATACTGAATAGATTTTTATTATGATAGGTTACGTCGCCTACAGTCTATAAGATCAATATGTCCTTTATGGTGTGTCATTTCTCATTTTAACCATGTTTGCGGTAATTGTGCAAACTTTTGTTTCCATAATCTGCTGACATGTTGGTGGATTCCCATTTCCTCCATGTTGCCGAAGTCTGTCGAACTTTACCGAGACATCCACAGCCCACTGCGGCTGCGTGGACATGTTCGTGCACTGCAAAGATTTTAGCAAGCTAACGCGAAAATGGACAGAGGTGTTTCATTACAACATGGGACCAAAGACTGTTAATGCATCAGCCGTGTGCCAAGATACAGATAAAAAGGTATTAACGAGATGCTGTAGGGACTACGCCGTTTTTCCTCTGCCTGTGGTTTCCGAGCTGCAGTTGAGTTAGCCGATGCTAGCGGAGAGCGTCAATAACAAGTAAATAAGAAGCTTTTTAACATTCCGCTTTACATTTTCTTTTCTGGCACAAGACGTCGATGAAGTGGTACTGTGCGTAATAATATGAAACATTAAGTTTGACTCACCTGCTCAAGTGCTGCCCACTTAAATGCTTCTGCGTTTATTGGGTTTATTTCCTCGGCTGGTTTTCTCAGAGCATAGCCACATCACCAAACACTCCCGGAAACGAAACTTTCTGTGCGCTCATTGGTCACCCGGAGGAGCTGCGTAAAGAAGGGGCCGTCTACAAGTGCAGCTCTACTGTCAATACCAAAATGTGTCACTCGGATTTATCTAATGTCGCATTGTAAAGAGCACACATGGCTGTACACGACCCAAGAGTGAACCTTATTGTGACCAGAGGGAGACAGCTGGGCAGGAGCCTGCTGCTGCTCGCCCACTACACCTATGTGTTCGCGGCCTTCGTGGGCCGCTCCGTGCAGTGGATGGTCGAGGCGTTCCGCTGGCTCTGCCTCTTCGCCCGCTACACCACCTCCCTGTTTGACTCCATCTACAGCCTCTTAACCTGGGGCCGGAGGAGAAGTGCCCCCGGGGTCAGAGAGGTGTCTCCAGCCCCTGACATGCAGCCAGGGGGATAATGAAGTTAATATGAGACTTTTGATACTGTTATCATCCTACATGAAGGATAACGATGCCTTATGAAGTCGGTTCTTATAACACTAATCCTGTGTTAGGCCATTATAAGGCCTATTTTTATCAAGTGAAACTCTAATGAAGGTCTGGACTCACTGGGCTATAGTTTGGCAGTTTGAAGTCATTTCGTTTTAGGTGCCATGATAAAATTAATGATGCAATGTTTACAGGTATGATCATGCAACCTTAGCCATGCTGCAGTCCATACAAATATTTAACTCTAAGAAGATGCATTTCTTAAAAAAAAAAAAAAAAAAAATAACAAAAACTTACCAAAGTTTTGATTTGTACTTTTATATTACAATATAGTTTTGTATAGATACGCTTGAAGAGGAACAAATCACTAGATTTTCTTTTACTGTGGTATGTCTTTAAAACCCTTTTGCGTGTTTATATTTTAATGAGCTGTGTTATGTACTGGCATTGGAAACTACTTTTTTGACCATTTCACCAATGACAATGAATGGATGAATGAAGTATTTTTAATCTTTGTAATTTTTATTTTATTTTTGTATTAACATATTATTGTATCTAATATAGGCTACATCTATTTTTTTTAAGGCTAAATGTACTCAACATACATAAATAATCAATCAAATACTAACAATGTGCATGTTCTTTACTTTATGTATGTGTGTATTTTTTTAAATTATACAAATATTTCGCTTTGAGTGCTGTGAAGGTGGAAAAGCGCTATATAAAAATGTGAAGTTTTAACTTTCTATTTGTAACGTCATGATCCCATATTGGTGTTAAATAAAGACTGTTTTTTTTTCAACAAGAATTCTGTTTCCATGATCAGGGTTTACTTATGTCTGAAATAACTTTCATACATACAGCTTTTGTAATTTGCAACTAATTTGTTGTTTATTAAGGGCTCAGTTTAAGTTTATAAACCATCAGCTTAGATGTGTGAATGTCCTCCGTCTCCACGTGACAGGGATAACACATGGCTGCATGTATCAGCACATTTCTGAAACATAAACATGAGTATGAAGTAGGGATGCAAATTATCGACTAATTCATTAATTGATAGTTGATTGACCTTATCGATCGATTAACGATTAACTGATAAGCCGCGTTTTTCACCTGAATTTTAGTGTTTCAATAGGGTCTTTAAGAATATAAGCTATAGTACACATAACACCGAGTCAAAAATATATCATAGTATTATTATAGCCCAGGGGTCTTCAACGTTTTTCAGGCCAGGAACCCCAAACAGATGGCGAACTGGGCCAGGGACCCCCTACTATATATACGGCATAGAATTGTGTTTTATATTAAATTGAGCTTAGTGTCATGTATAAACATTGCTACTCTGTTATGGTACATCCAATACAAGGAAATAATACACAGGTTAATACTGTATTTTACACTATAAAATATCAAATTATATTATTTTAAAGTGAAATCAAAAGATTTTGCGACCCCCTGCAGTACCTCCTGTTGAAGACCTCTGTTATAGCCTATTGTATATTCCTCAATTAATTATTCCTTAGTAAAAAGCAGACGAATGTATTGATGCTGAATAACAAAATACAGTAATCCCTCGCTCTATCGCGTTTTTTTTTATAGTGTAACATTTTTTTTATAGTGTAACCAGGGCTCTCAAGTCTCACGCATTGAGAGTGCGACACACGCAATTCGACATGTTCACACGCTCACACGCCACACGTGGCATTTCTCACGCTGATTTATTTTTTTTTTTTTTTGTGCCCAGAAAATCGGTCTGTGTGGCTCAGTTTATGCAGGCATCGCGCGTTTTCAGCGAAAAAAAACTCCCCTCCTCCCCGCCCCGCTCCCCGGAAAAAAAAATCTCAGTTTCAGCCAATCAGAAAATAGATTGTTCTGTTGTTGGGCAGACTAGTTTCAGCTGCTAAGCGCACACAGCGACTGACGGTGATGACAAGACAAACTGAGAACCATCAGGTAATAACTTCATTCATATAACTCTCATTAGTTGCTTTGTAGTTAAAGTTTGCTCTTTAGACAAATTCAACGCAATTCGACGTGTTCACACGCTCACACGGCATTTCTCACGCAATTCAAGCGCCCCCCGCTCCTCGGAAATTACGCAGTCTCACGGACGACCCCGCTCAAAACTTGAGAGCCCTGGATTGTGTTTTGTCCTGATTGGCTAAGAGACTAGACCAGGACTAAACGTGGACTGGACCAGGTCTAGACCAGAACTAAACCAGCTCTGGACCAGGTTTGTACCTGAACTGGACCGGGACTGGACCGGGTCTGGACCTGGACTGAACCAGGATTGGGCCGCTGCTGGTTTCGTGCGGCTGGTTTGTGGCTCGGGGCCCGGGCCGCAGGCCAGCCGCGCAAAGCTCGGGGCCTGGGCCGCGGGTCGGCCGCGCAGGACCAGCAGCGGCACGTTGCGGCGCATTCCTGGGCGCCGCGGTTCGATCTCTCCTTGCGCGTACACCCGAGGCTGCTGAGCAGTGCCGGCTGTGAGTCGAGCGCAGCGCGGTTGCCTTGTTTCGTGACCACGCGGGTGCGTGTGTCCGCGAGTAGCGATGAATTACAATTAATGCATTTTGTTCAACTAACGTCTTAATCGACAATTAATCGATTAATTGTTGACATCCCTAGTATGAAGCTCCTCATTGGCCAATTTCAGAATTAGAGTGATCAGTGAGAAAGAGGGCACTTGGGGCTCACCTCCAAACTGAGATCACTAGAAAAGCGCCCCAGCAGAGGGATAGCCCACCCCATGTCCAATGTGTGACTGAAGAGGGAGACCCTCTGCCTCACAGTAGACTAATTGGACAGTCAGGTGTCCTGACTCAGCTCTCAGCACAAATGGGGAACTCAAATAGCTGTACAGTGGATGATCTGCAGGCTGTGGAGATGCACCTGTAGTACAAGAAGTTCATGACTGATTGCCCCTCGGGGCAGCTCACTCTGCATGAGTTCAAACAATTCTTTGGACTGAAAGGTCTGGACTGGCAAATGCCTACACTGAACAGATGTTTTGCACATTTGATATGAACAAGGTAAGGCATTCCATTCACAGCTAATGAACTAAATTTTACCCGTATTTTAAAACTTATTTTTCAGAAACTGTATTTTATAAAGTTTATATTTGTAGCCAACTAAACAAAATGTTAATATTCCAAAGGACAGAAGGCAATGAAGAAATTACCCCATTATTTTCTTTTGTTTTTAAAATCTTAATATTTCAATCTTAAAATCATTTGAGTCTCAGATGAATATTTGCTCAAACTATAGTTTTTAATACAAGGTTATGACCAAGATCTTATTCTCATAAGGGGTTTTGCTGAGAGACAGGGTCACTGGGTCATTTAGTCTTCCCTACAGCTCACTGCAGTCATCATTTAACTGGAGAGTATCTGACACAATGAAAAGATAAGTTCCTTGTTCTTGTTGAGAAGAAAACTGTCCCTGTAGTTAATGCCTCACACTCCATTTCTCATGAAAAGCCCATCTTTGATACAGAGATTTCATTTAATCTTCTGAATGCTTGCCGTTCACTTATCGTTCAGCAGGATGGCTACATAGACTTTATGGAGTATGTAGCTGCCCTGTCTGGTGATGCGTGGAAAGATGGAGCATAAGTTGCACTGGTATTTTAAAATTTATGTGATGCTGTTCAACATGTTGTTTGTTTTTTTTATTCATTTTAACCTTGTACAGTGTCCTTGGGTGTTCTGAAAGGCGCTTTTAAATAAAATGCATTATTATTATTATTATTATTATTATTATAACATCATAAAGGTAACATTTACATTTGATGTTTATGATTTTCTGCACAGCCTTGGGCCACAGCTCATGTCTCTGTTGCTTCATGCAATTCGAGCAATCAATGGAAATGAAAATCAGGAGGGTACAGCCGAGGAATTCACCAACAAAGTGTTTGACAGGATCGATATCAACAGAGATGGTATGTCTGCTCAAGTGTAGGTACATATACACACGCAGGATATAAGGAAAAAAAGTAAAGTGACAGAAGCAAAGGAATGCCATGGTTACCAGGTCAGATTACCTGAACCTGTTTTGTCGTCATAGGTGAACTGTCCTTAGAGGAGTTTGTAGCTGGCGCTCGCAGTGATGAAGAGTTTGGGTCTCACTCACATTGTGGCGATGATCCACAACAGAAGACGCAGCATTTAGGTCCTGATGATGTGACATTCACATTGTGTAACAAACTGGACAATGGCTACATGATTGGCAGGTGTCTCATTTAATGATACTGAGCTCAAGGCCAGTTTGAGAGATGAAGGGGAGAAGAGGAACTGCAGGGAGATAATTTGCACTTTACAGCTTTGTGTTTATGATTATTTGTTGCTTTGTTGATTTTCAAGAGATGCTATGATTCCCATTTGTGTCTGTGTCCTTTTGTATATTTAACAATGTTTTGTTTTCATATAAAATAAATTTAAATCTTTATTCTTTGTTTGAATTTTAATTTGTTGTTGCCATAGAAATTAACAACAGAAATGATTTTTTGAATGGGCCTAGGGAGGAAGTTGCGGTCAAAATATATATCGGTAATATAAAAACATTGTATTTTTGCAACTGCACCATGTATGTTGTATGTATGTTGTATATATATACACTGGCTGGAAAAGGTTAGCAAACAGCTGCGAGCAAGGTCAATGATTCACCTGCAGTTGTGTCAGTTTGCTTTTATCAGATTTGGCTCCTGGTATAATGCTCTTTTATCCAAAGAGATATCAATGTATTATTAAAAAGGTAAATGGCAATTACACATTTATTATCAAAATAACTTTATTTTGCTACTATTGCATGAAATATTAAGTTTCAGTTTTTCAATTAGATTATTTTCTTCAATGGAACACATTCCTTTACATTGTGCACATAAAGCCACCACTAGAGGTCAGTCCTATAACTGGATTATTTTAACAGGACCCAGGCTGAACAATCGGAGCTCCAATTTCACATGATGCATGTGCTTAAGTGCATTCAAGTGGAAAGCTCCTTATGTCTTACTGTCAATATGTGTCAGCTTTTTCTTTGCACAGCAGCCTCAGAGGAAGTCGTACAAATACTTGACAATGTCAAAGTTTACTGTCCTAGAAAAAATACAAGTTTGGCACTATTAGCAAAGTCTTTTTCCACAGTCAATTGGAAATCAGTTGAGTAATAAAACATTTACATACCTGGAGATGGCACAAATGAAGTCCATAGAAACGGCACACTTGTACTTAGGGGCATCAAGTTGGTCATCATGACTGACCTGGGTCAGCAGCTGCAAGGTCACTAAAGAGGAGATCTAGAGGGGAATAAAACCAAACTGAACCGCATACTGAAACGCTTTAAACAGGAGCAGATAATACTTTATGTATTCAATATTTTACAGGGTAAATCAATTGAGAACACCTTCACATTTGCCATTAACGACTTGGCCAGTATACAATAGCAAATACAATATACAGTAGAACAGGAATGAGCTAAACACACAGGCTGAATATACAGTATGGTCTGAACAAATATAACCCCTTTTTGCTGTTATTCTCCAATAAGCGATCCTTCAATGGGTTTTTGTTAAGTTGATAAATTCTGACCTGAGAGAATATGCTGGCTGTTGGGGCCACTCTGCTGTCCACAACACTGTAGAAGATTGCCAGCATGCGATCGAGAGGGAAGGGCTTAGGTCCCAGGAGATGATTACTGGTCTGGAAAGAATCAATAAACAAAGCACTAAACATAACCAAACAAACTAAAAAATATTCTAAAAATAATAATTTCTGAAATGTTACCTTTTCATTTTTCTTCAAAAAATTAGTTTTTTTTATTTTACCATGATGCTGTTGGGAAAAATCAAATAAACACACAAATTAAAATAAGTGGAATTTGTATATCATTTAGATATTATACAAAAGTTGTTCTTTTGAAGATGGTACCTTTAAGAAGAAGCGTTTATCTGTGCGGGCTGGGTTGTATGATGCCAGGTAGGCAGCGATCAATAGAAACTTGGAGTAATAAGGCAATTCGACATGAGTGTGAGCTGATAAACCTTTGCAGATAATTAAAACATATACTAAATAAAATCATTAAATAAAATGAAAATATTGATTTCACTTTAGATGGCGTCAACAATACCTCTCACAGCTCCTGCTTCTTTTTCCTCCATTTCTTGCATCTGCTCCCACTGAAGACTAAACACACATTTTAAATATAAAGGACAACCCAAAAAAGTTTTAACTCCAAGTCATATAAAACAGATACAAACCTGGACACCTCTCGAAGATAAACTGTTTGCATGGCTTTTTTCAAATGAGGTTCAATGTTTCTCCACAATTTGTGTGTGTCACTTTCTTTAACTGAACAACAAACAGATTTCATGCAAATTACACTCTTTTCTTCTCAGATATTATAGTATTAGGAATAGGGAAAGCTAAAACCTGCAAAATGTTGGAAAATGGCAGCAAAGGCACCATCACAACAATTTTCCAATAGCTGACTAAATAAATGCACAAATACCAGATTTTCAACATGTAACACACATATTGTATAATGAAAAGTTTTTTTTGAACATTTACAAGTGCAATTGGTCAATAATGACTCTTGAATACCTTTGCCTTCTTCCAGTGGTTCACAGAACTTAGAAAAATTAAGAGCAGCCTGTTAGAAAGAAAGTTTAAACCTTTATTTCACTGAAAACAATGTTTGAATTACTGTTTAGTGAGACCAACTGACCAGGTGGCGCAGTTCTCTGAGGTCCCGACAAACCGAGTAGAAAACACCCAACAAGATGTTGATGTACGAGGAGTAAAACTCTGCTGAATATGAAGGATGCTTGTCCTTTGACAATATCTGCTGCAGCTCACCTGAAAGTAGAAACACAAGAAGAGCTAAAAGACACAGAGAGATGCGAGTGTGAAAGTAAAAAAAAACAGTATTGTTTCACACTTGGAGCAGAAGTGCAAGAACAAAATCACAGGTACATCCACTGCATCACATGACGTCACATCACAGACCGACGCTGTGTCCTGATACCTTTACTGTAGTCTGGGAAATGCAGCAGGAGGGGCTCGAAACAACCAGTGTTTGGTCTGAACTTATCCCACACGATTTCACTAAGCAGAATCACCGTAATATTGTCTTCAACCTGAGCAAGACAGACAGAAGTGCAATCATTCACACAGAGGAAAACACAGTAAATTCAATTTAACTTCTTATGATTAATTGTGATGCTCAAAATGTATAATTTATCTAAATGTACTGAAAGAAAACAGCACTAAAGAGACATTTTTTGTACTGCAGAAATTGGAATGGTGGATGGCCTATTCATCTCAAGGTTAGCTAGTATCACGAAGGGCACAAGGAGAAGCAACAAGGCTATATTTTGATACATGAATTAATTTATAAATTAATGTGTATTTATTTCAGACAATGTCAAATACCATATAGAAAATTGTTCCTTTTTCTTGTTTTATGTCAGAAAGGGGATTAAAAACAATTTAAGTCCACAATTCCATTATATGAATTCAGGCTCACCAGTTCGTGAAGACGAAGCAGAGCAGGAAGTAGATTGGCATCTGTGTCCCTCAACATTTCGGCCTTTTCCATTATCTATAAAGCAAAAATACTCTCATTTTAGATAACATATTAGATAATTTCACTGATCATAGACGTTTATATGAAAAGCAAAGCACTCACAATGTATCTGGTCTGTTTGGCGGGTGACTCTGAGCTCTGCTGTCTGTAGATGCGGACAAAGTCAGACAGAGAGGGACCACGAGGGAGGAGGGAGGCAGCATCAGCCCCAAAGAAAGACTGTAGTACTTGTTCAAAAAGCAACGCCGCTGAGAGACATTCAACACAGCTGACCATGGCGTGGGGCAGCTGCAAAAACAAAAGGAACCAGAACAATAACAATAGGCCCTACGTTTTAGCGCTCGGGCCTAATAAGTTCAAAGGAAGGAACTGTTTTATTGTTTGATCTTTTGTCTAATTAATCTGGCTACATTACCGATTTTTTTTTTATATTTGTAATTGGATGTAGGGAGTTTTGATCAAAATGATTAGAATCCATCAATCTAAAAGAAGAGTGTGTCTTTAAATGTTGAGGTTTAAGACAAATGAAGATGTAAATATCACTTTATACCCTTATTTGAAAGATTATATTATATACGTTATATTTCAATACTGAAACTGCATGATACCTGATATTAAAATGTTGCATACACTACTTATTATTGATATCAGTCAACACTCAACAGATTGCCCAGTTCTAATTGGCTGCATACTGATGTTGCGTTCTAGAGCAAGACACACTACTGAGGTGGGAGGCAGACAACCAGGTTTGAGTCAACTTTGAGAGTCCCAAAAAAAAGCTACACAAGAGCATCAAATATCAAGTAATTCCTTTATTGTCAATGGTTGCACGACCGACACTGTGGCCGAGCTGTGTATAACCAGTGTATAGGTTTTAATGATTTAAAAAAATACTATACAGCCCACCAGAACAGTGTTGTAGGCCTCATTTATAGTTACAGATCAGCTGACATGGCACCGCAGAGTGGGAATTTGTGCTGAATTGTGAATAAATTACCAACATCATCACAAACTTCACACCTCCTCGTTCATGTTTTTAGACTTAGACTAGACTTAGACAAACTTTATTGATCCACAAGGGAAATTGTTTTGGGTACGGCAGCTCACTCATCAAATATAATATATAATATAGAACAGAGGGTAAAAAGAAAAAAAAATAGATGGAATAGCAACCAAAGAGCAATAGACCTGTTTTACGGTGGAGTATCTGACAGTGTTATCACCTCCTCACAATTTAAAAATCTCAAAATTACAAAAATTTACAACAAAAATTATTTTTAGAAAATATAGTGTGTATATTATATAGTTTACATAATTTATAGTCTAACTGAATATGAAATGCTCATGGAGTACAAATCAAACTACTGTATCATTTTTGTTTTAGGGTATGCAAATATATGTTCTTCTACCTGACTATTCCATGTTAACATTGGCCAATAATAAAAAAAAATGCAACAAATACATTATATAGGAGATATGTTAATGCTTAATTTCAAATGAAGACATAATACAACAGCTCTGGCATGCTACTTACCTCTAGTTGTTTCATTAAAACATTTAATACATGGCTCTTCCCAGAGGCTCGATGCCCATAGATAAATATTGAAGGGTAACAGGGATGCTCAGGCTGCAACAAAACAAAGACCAAACATAAACAAACACCCTTTGTAAGTAATTACACTCATTAAAGGTGTACTAGTGTGTAACTAACAGTGGTGGATGAAGTACTCAATTTTGTTACTGCATTAAAAGTAGTATGAGGCAAAAGATTAGTCAAGTAAAAGTATGATAAAACATATGAAAAAATGTAATGGAAAAGTACTGAAGTACCTGTTTCAAAATGCACTTTAAAAGTTGCAGAGATTTTTTTTGGAAATTAAAGCATTAAGTGTAGCAGTTTTGTGTATTTGTGCATTTGTTTGGGACGTTAACTCAAATTAAATGTGCTAAAAATACGGTTCAGTAATTTCTGCAGGGTTAGGGTCAGTATTTTTTACTTTTTAGTTCAGGTCTGAAATGTAGTGGAGGAGAAAGTACAGATGGGCTACCTGCTCTCAAATGTAGTGAAGTAAAAGTAAAAAGTACCTACTGTAAAATGTACTTAAGTAAAGTACAGATAGCTAAAACTTTTACTTAAGTATTGCATTTTAACTTTTTTACAAGTTTGTACTAAAATATATGACAGATAGACGTTCAATGCCATACTGTGGAAAATTCCAGTCAAAGCAATAACATGTTTATAGAGACAAGCAGGTGGCTCCCCAGCAGAAAAGTTATGCACATGACATGAGATTTAGTATTAGAATAACTGCATGGATGGATGATGGCAGTTTATATTTCAGAACATATTATACCAACCTGGCCCATGAGAGACAACAGGAGCCCAGCCTGGACCTCCCGGCACGGTAACAGCTCTGCGACCCTCTTGAGTTTCTCCTCATCGTATCCCTGATGTTGCAGCGGTCCTGTCATTCCGCGTTTCAACAAATAAACCACAAAAAAGTAGAAAACTTAACAGTCATAACCAGGCGAGAGAAGAGCGTCTTCACTTTTCTCTCTGTTGATTGTTTCGCGCGTGTCCTCTAGTCACACTCTTACTTCCTGGAGTTTGGGCCAATCGCTATCGAGACAATGGATTGTGGGTAATGTAGTTTTTGACCTTCAAGTGACAAAACGACATTTTTCGTTGATCCTAAAGCAAAACAAACAGGTGAATTCACATTAACAAAAGGACAAGCCTTACTGCTGCTTCAACTCGGCTGCAAACAAAGAAAAGGCAAAACAATGTGGTTGAAGAAGGCAAAAAGATAATTTCATAATTAAAAAAAAATGCTCCCAAAAATCATAATCAAATAATAATTATAGCTAATGTTTTCTGTTTCTGTTGCATTTGGGTGGCATCTGTTTTGGGGTTTTGCCACGGTTATGGCAAAAATGCTCTACGTCAGAGCGGGATTAAAAAGGTGGGCTGGTCCTATTTCATCCAAGTGTATTCATGGCACTGAGGTGCCGAGGCTGCTGAGGGCTCCAGCACCGAGCATCACCGTGATTCACAGAGACAAGAAGGCTCAGCATTTCACCGCCTGAAAACAGCGACCAACCCGAGTGACAGCTGCCTCTGGTCCAGGGGTATGTGGTGTAGTCTGGAGGTGAGGAGGATACAGACGGAAACGCACGAACTGTAGTGAACCCTTAATTATTTGTTCAGGATTACGCTTTGGATTAACGTCTGTTTCCTCGTGTAAAATACACCGCGGAGAGAGTGATGAGTGAAAAACAGTGGACAGTAAAGATTTCAACCTGGATGTGACGGTGCGGTGAGGCTGTGGCGAAAGCTGTCAATCCTGACTGAGGTTTTGTTCAACGACGGGGGAAGCCGAGTGGGAATGGTGCGTACAGGGTTCATGTCTTAGTTTGGTAAAGAAGCTACTGATTGATTTGAGCACTTCTTTTGCCTCAGAGGATGGTGCCCGGGGCTCCCAGTACCGGTATGCTCCCAGCGTCTGAAGCTGCCAAAATCTACCAGACCAACTACGTGCGTAATTCCCGTGCCATCGGCGTGTTATGGGCCATCTTCACGATCCTGTTTGCCATTGTAAACGTAGTATGTTTCATCCAGCCTTACTGGATCGGGGACGGCGCGGACACCCCTCAGGCGGGTTACTTCGGCCTCTTTCACTACTGCATCGGCAACGGTTTGACCCGGGACCTGACGTGTCAGGGGAGTTTTACTGAGTTCAGCTCCATCCCGTCCGGTGCGTTTAAAGCCGCTTCATTCTTCATCGGGATGTCCATGGTGCTCGTGCTCACCTGCATCGGCTGTTTCGCGCTCTTCTTCTTCTGCAGCACCGGCACAGTCTACAAGATCTGCGGCTGGATGCAGCTGGCAGCAGGTAGGCTAAGCAAGTGGACAGACAAAGCCTAAACAAAACTTAGAAAGGTTTAATTAATGCAGGCTAATTTACAAGCGGAAACACTAATAATAAGGCTTTAAAGTTCATCATAGACCATTCATCAAAAGGGACAGCGGACATATAGCCTACCACGTGGCCGTGCGAAAAGTTTTTGAAAGTTTTGAAGACTTTACAAATAAATCTAAAGAACATAATTACACTGTTTTATCTCTCTTTAGGATTTATGTCAATTCAAAAGTCCTTAAACACGCACACACACACACAAACACAAACACACACACAACTGACTTTTTTTCTTTTTTTTACTCTGCTTTTCTGCAAGAGTTATGCATGATCATTAGTTTTTAGATATATATTTTCATTTCTGGTGCCAGAACACAACATTAGGCATAGGCAGACCTTGTTAAATCACGTTTTCCTAAATAAAAGGATGACCTTGAGTTTAGTGTTGTAGGCCCCACTGTCAGTACAAGCAGTATTTTTTGTGCATGCACAGTGGCATAAAGACGGGTTTAGAGACTTTGAGCACAGTCTCTTCCTGGAGATAAATCTAATAATCTTCCACGGTCTGCTGCAGTGGCGAGCTGTCTCCAAAAGAGAATTAAATGTCATAACCAATTTAATCTCATTCATCTAAAGTGTCTTTTCACACCGAAGCACACACAGTCACCAAATATACAACATTAATCGGAACATCATATCTCCCAGTTCCAAACTATGAAAATGCACAGGATGGAATGCATCAGTCTATTGGACACTGGTAATATAAATGTTCCTATTTTGTAACAAATGTGCTGTTTGAGTCTCAGAGTGATGAGCTGTAATAACTATGATGTAGATTACCTAAGAGATGCTCCCTCTGCTATGACAGCCCAGTTTAAAGTTATTTTGCTCTTTTTAGTGAAATAATAAAGAGCTGATTTCACTGAATCTCTTTCACTTGAGTTCACATGTTTAAGTTCCTTAAGGTGTAAGGACACCCCACAAATAAATTCTAAATCATTTCTGTAGTGGCATGGTTCCCCTGTAAAATACATAAATAACTGAAGAAAAACAAAGGTTGACAATTATTACTGCATTGTCCACAATATTGCATAGTTTAGCAGCAAGATGGTAGTTGTTAGTCAGGTTTAGAAATGGGACAATAAACAATAATATCATTTATCGTGATTAAAAAGAGTAGACGATAATTGATTTTATATAATCGTGATAATCACCATAAATCACCACAACATACAAAAAAGATACCGTATTTTTCCATGATGTTTCTTCTCTATCATTGTTGTTTTCACTTTCACTAACAAGGTAAAACACTATAAGAGTTGTTCAAATATGGGACCTATTCATAATATTATTCATATCCATAACATGTTTAAACTTTCAGCCACTTTAATAATTATTGTGATATAATAGTTAATCACAATTATCTTGGCCATTATAACGTGACATCGAATTTCTATATTGTCCTATGCCTAGTCAGGTTATCATTAAGGACAGTGCTATGCAGATTTACAGGTTTACAGCTTGTAAGTGTCATTTCAGCCAGTGCTTCATTTATTGCATCTCTTAAGTACTTCTATGGTGAAGCCAACCATTCGAACGATTCGAGCTGACTTAAATACCTGCTTGTCGCTAAGCAGCCAAAATCCTTGTGTAATTGAAAAAAAAACCTGGTCTGGCTTATTGCTTTTAGATGGCATTTCAGGTGCTATAGGCAGCAGTGATGTGGTATCAGAGGCCAGGCATATGATGATGGTTTGTGCTGAATATTTAATGAGAACTGCCCTCGACTTGCAGAGATTAAGGGAAAAAGCACAGAATAATGATCGCTCTATAACTTAAGGGCCATTGTGTGTTTTCAGACGAGGAAACCCAAAGAGATTGTACTTAAGTTTGCAGAAGTCGTTTGCATAACTGAAGTGGTGGGCAGATGTACATCAGACAGCTCTGGCACATTGCCGAAAACTGAGAGGGAACAACTCTCCTTTTGTTTGACAGTTTTATGTCTCTGGATAACGTCTCTCTCATTAGGAGGAAAGGCTCAGTAAATCAAGAGACACTGCAGTAGGACATCTGAGAGAAAGAGGTCAAAATTTTATATGCAACTTTTACTCTTGTGTCCCAATTTATGCAAATACTCTCCTTTTGTCCTTCTGGAAAAGTTTATGACATATCTGAACAAATTTTTATTGTGTTGTCATGATAATAAAATTAATAAAAATCGATTTGGTACTCAGTGCTAATTCTGATACCATAATGATAATTTAAAAATAATTGAAAATGGCATTTAATAGAATACCATTTTCAACATTAAATCATAGTACTTTCTTTTATATTATCATGTGGCCTGGCTGGGCGATATGGGATAAAAAAGAATCACGATTTTTTTTCCTCCCATATTGATCGATCTCAATTTTTGATTTATTCTGCTTCTATCTTATTAAAAACACAGACATGTGGACTTCAGGCATAAAGGGCAGGGTGTCAGGGTCACTACAGTTTTGTTTTTTTTTATTTCATGTTGATAGGACCAATAATTCCAGAGAAATTCAAGTTTAAAGTTTGGAATGAGTTTCTACAATATATTAAACCTAATGCATAACTGCATTACCACTATCAACAGAAACACGTGTGATGTCCGTGTGCTAAATCAGGGTTATAATGATCCGAAGCACAAGAGGGTAGAAAAGAATGGAAAGAAGGTGAGGAGCTGGATCAGAGAGAGGGAGGGGGAGCGGGGCACACACACAGAGGCAGAGGGAAGGAGACGCTGGAAATTGTGAAGACTTAAGTTAAAACGTGTGAAAAATTGTGAAGATTTAAGTCGTAACTTGTGAAATCACGTGAGGAGACATAAAGAGAAGTGCTGTGCTGTGTGAAGGTTGCTTTTTCCTAAACAACAGAGCATAAATCCTACTCAGCAATATGCGATTTTACTGCCACATGACTAGCTGTGGACTTGGGCATCCCTTATCACTGAGATCGACCAGTGAAGTGAATCTAAGGATGTGAAGATCACAATCTAACGATCTTTCGATTTCTGGCACAGCCCTAGTGGCCTTATATCCGTGTAATCCCTCAGTGAATTCCCCATTTGTCCAGATGATCCATGGGCATAAACTATAATATTAAAAAATATATTTTTATAACATTATTAAACATTTTTCAGCATAATGTCTAATATACTGGTATATGTCTAAAAATGTGCCATTACTCCGTGCCAAACCATTTTCAAAGTGCTGCACACTGGGATGCGGATGAATTGCCAAAATCTCATCTGAAAATGTCATCTGAAGCACATAGCAATGAAGAGAATTAGATTTTTTTGTTTGTTTTTGTTTTACTTATTCCTTAATTTGCTATCCATCTTTGGCAAGAGCACCCAACAAATTTACTTTTCAAATTGTGGCGGCTTATATATTCATGTTTATTTGATACAAAAACTGTGCTCAGACAGATTTATCCTATCATGAATAAATCAATTTCTTGCAGCATCTGAAGCATCTGCACCGATTCTCTGGGCGGCTTTAAAACAGCTTTATAGTTCGTATCATTGGCTGAGCGGTCAGATCCACTGACCCACAGTGACATCTCTCGTAGATGAATGCTGCAACTTATAAACAAATTGGCACTGTTTTCAAATTTCTAGAGAGAGAATTTTTGATACCATTATTCATTCATTTACACTCAAACAGAAATGTACACATGCAAGTGTACAGACATCAAGTGTCTTAACCAAGAACACAGAGGCAGGATGCACAAGTGGGAGTAGGGACTGAACTGACTTTATATAGCACATTATTGGACACCAAAATACATTTAAACGTTGTATTTTTTGTTCACAGCTTTTGCTATTGTATATTCTTTGATGAAACTAACTAACTAACTTAACATAAGTTGTCATCTCGTAACATACATACCACATTCATACTCTGGCAAGGTGGGTGAAGGAAACAACAACAATGCCCAGGTTAGAGCTGGGATTGTACCTTCTGGTTATACAATGACTCCTACTCGAGCCGCTGCGGCTTCAATATATGTAAAATGGTGCTCAAGCAATAATTACTTAAGTAATATAACAGTAGTTCACATGAAGAATTCAGTAACTGCGACAGCGGTCTCGGTTCGCTTGTGTGCTCCAGATCGAGATTTTTGGTTTATATTCACACCAGCCCAAAAGGTCAGAATCAAGATTCAAGATTCAAGATTGTTTATTTGTCATATGCAGAATCAACACAAGGTCAACAATGCAATGAAATGCTTAGGATCAGAAGAACCGTTGACTCGCTAAGATAGTCAAGAAGTACTAATAACATGCAATAATAGTACATGGTAAAAAAAAGTGTTGTAAAGTGCAGGGGAAGAGGTAAACAATATAATAAACAATATAATAAACAATATAATAAAATATGTAATAAAAAAAAAAACAAGGTACAATGTACAAGGTGCAGGTAGGATTAAATCAAGATCAAATAAGGTGTAAGTATTTCACAGATTGCACATAATATGGTGTGGTGTAGGTGTTGCATGTGGATTTCGTATTGCACATAGTGTGGTATAAATATTGCACATAGTGTGGTATAAATATTGCACATAGTGTGGTATAAGTATTGCACATGTAACAGTAATTTACAGTGAGGTAGTGACAAACATGATATATTCATATAGAGCAGCAGCAGCAAACATAATTATGCATAATGAAAGGTAGTTTAGTGCAGTATTATTGAGAGTTCAGTATTATTTAGAGTATTACCCAGAGTTCAGTAGTCTGACAGCTTGGGGGTAATAGCTGTCTTTGAGTCTTTTTGTGCGTGCTGGCAGGCTCCTGTATCGTCTACCAGAGGGTAGCAGACGGAAGAGTCCTTGTGCCGGATGAGTATGGTCCTTAGTGATGCTGCGTGCCTTACGCAGACCCCTGCTGTGGTAAATGTCCTGGATGGAGGGGAGACTGCTGCCAGTGATGGAACAAAAGGAACAATGGAACAAAAGGAACAAACGAACTCTGGTTTGCTTTAACTGAACCAAACAAGGCAATTGTGAATACACCCTAAAAGTCATTACTAGTCATCCATTTTCCCCCTATGTAATGAATAGGATATCTGAATTCAGATTATGTTACTGGCCTATTCAAATGCCGTGTTTATTGTGCAGCCTTCAATTTCCCAATTTCTCAGAAACCTCTTGACACAAAGCTCAAGATTGCCATTTTGTGTTTTTGGAAATGTGTTACGTTTCAGTGATAATATCTCTTTAATGCATTTTACTGCTGCTCCAGAGAGCTCTGGTTTACAACAATTTGAAGCCAATGACATCAGCTTGGTTTTACCCTTTGCCGTGTAATAAAAAGTCAGCAGTGGATTAAGGCATTATAGTTTATAGGGGCCAAGACATGGGACCAGACAGTGCATACACTTGCTACCTTGGTACTACTAGGCCATATGTTTCTGATATCTTATATTGAAATAAATCATACTTGATATCTATTCATAAAAAGAGATGACGTTAAGGAGACTAATAGTGCTGAGAAGTACAGAGGCGGAAAGTGCTATAGATATGGTTATTGTTCAACTGATAAGTTGTTAATGAGAGGTGACATGACCCTCCCTAGTGTCTATAGGGACAATAAACTGGCATCAATACTAAGAGCTCAAAATGATGCATATATTACATAAATCTATACCATTAATATGCATTTGTCACTTCCAATAGCAGGTTCTGTTCTGCTGACCACCATAATTAATTATGAATTCATAGATCTATAATGCTTTATTTGCCTTTTATTTTGACTGATGCAGATTTCAGTGATGAATGGAAGCTCAATGGCAGTGCTGGAACATAACAAAGTAAAATTAAAGCAGCAAGTGGCTTCGAACAGCCCTCACCCAGTGCGCACGACGTGCCCACAAGCCCTGAGGTCGTAAACGCCGCGCCCCGCAAACATCGTGCCTCAAAAATGCTGTGCCTTACCCAAGTATCCATAAACACCAACCACAACTCTAACCCCTAGCCCCAACCTTAACCATAATTCCTAACCAAACCCTGCCATTTTTCAAAGTTTTTGTGCATGCTGATTTAAAAAAAAAAATCAATAAGAAGAAGAAGAAGAAGAAGACAGACTTTATTCATCCCCGTAGGGAAATTATTTCTCTGCATTTGACCCATCCTTCAGGAGCAGTGGGCAGCTCGTCTTTCAGGCGCCCGGGAACCCATCTCCATGATCTTATTGCTCGGCTTGATCAGGACCTAAGCTGGAGGATTTTATCTGGCAGACTTCCGGTTTGGCTCCCCAGGCAAACACATCCTCCACCAGAAAAATTACATAGTGTACCTTTAAATGTTTTTTTAGAAGTCTTTGCGCCCCTGCTGGCCAACTCTGAGAAATGCAGTAGATGAGGAGGCCAGTGCGCATGCGCTCAGTCACAGCTGATTTCGCTCTCAGCTCTCGGGACCCAAACATGAAACGCAAAGCTGTAAGACGTTTGGACCATCGTGTCTGCAGTACCCACTTCAGTCAGGATGATTTTTTACCAGCAAAGGAAAAGAAAGAAGGCCAGCGGATTCAGCGCACGATTCTGAGAAGTAATGCAAAACCGATGGCTGTTCTCTGCGCTGCTCTTAAAACTGTCTCCGCTTCATTCTTTCCGTATCCATTCTGTCTCCTCATCCGTATACTCCTCTTCAGTCCTCAGTCCTCCATAATCCTCTTCAGCCTCAAAGTCCGAATCTTCCGCCATGTGTCACTCGCAACAGAAAAGTTGCGTCTTCTTATCTGCAAAACAGCTGTGAATGAGCGCATGCGCACTGGCCTCCTCATCTACTTGAAATTATGGATAAATCTTGGATTACAGGTCACTTTTGACTCAAACGAAAGTAGGGGTGACACGGTATATGTATTCGTATTGAACCGTCACGGTACGGGGGTCACGGTTCGGTGCACACATTTTGACGGAGAATATATGGTACAAAAGTTTAATATTGAGCTGACCACGGGACTTTCATTTTGCAAGGGTTTCCTTGAGGACTCTTTAACCATTGCCATTTGCGAGCCCTGATGAGCACATAAAGTCATCAGTCATGAAAAGTGACGGACCCCCTCCCGCATTTAGCCCAGAGAGTTTGGACCGCAAACGAGCTACGAAATGCGAGATGCGTTTTTTTATTTGCCTGGAGACACGTGAGTGTGTTTCCAGGCTCGGATGTCCTTTATCCAACCCTTCTAACCTCTGAAACAGCAGTGGTTTAATTTTATTTTCTGTGGAAATGTGTTTATTTTTCAATGGAAATCGTCTCATATCTTCCTTCTGCGCTCAAACGCGGAAGTAGAGCCAGCGCACAGCGCAAAGGAAAAGAGGAAAGAGCAGAGAGTTTTGACCAGAGAGAGAGGCACGGGCCTGCAAATGAGAAGGAGAGAGAGAGAGAGAGGCCCGTGCCTCTCTCTCTCTCTCTCCTTCTCATTTGCATTAAAACAACAACGCCCATAATAAAGTGTTTCAGAGTTCAAAGCTGCCTTTGAGGACAGCCTTTCTGGTTATGTTTTTTTTTTTCCTGCACTGTACCGAAAATGTACCGAACCGTGGGGTCTGAACCGAGGTACGTACCGTACCGTGAGTTTTGTGTACCGTGCCACCCCTAAATGAAAGTGTAGACTAAGACATTGAGCTTCTATGATTTGAAAAGTGCTAAAGTTTGTGTTATTTGGAGACCGTGAACATATGGCCCGAGAACTCACGTTACGGATATCGCTAATCTAAAACATCTCTGGAAGTGCTCCAAATGACACCAAAGTGCTATGGGTGAGTAAAACAACTTGTTTTATTACCAAAATAAGGCTCAGATTGTAAAAAAACATTAATTCTTCTTTAACGTTTAGATGATGTACAGTGATTTTCAGCCCTGTTGGTAAAGCGTCGTCAGAGGAGTTTGTTAAAATGCGACGTGAGCAAAACTGCATTTGAAAATTTAAATCCAAGATGGCCAACTTCCGGTTTCTCAGGGGGCATGGCCATAATAATATTTTTTGTTTGTCTTCACATGATGAACGCGTGTACCAAATTTAGTGGCTCTACAGTAAACTTCACGTCAGGACGGCATGGGCTGCTAGGATAGTGCAGGGGGCGACCGAAGGACGAAGTTGAGCATGACGAAGTTGAGCACAACAATGAGTGCATGGCCCTATGCCCTGTAGGGGTGAGGGCCTAAAAATAAAAAAATAATAATTTGAGCAAAAACAATATATCTGTTAACATGGGAACAGCATATTATACGTTTTTTGAAAGCTCTTGACCTTCCCCACGTCACTGTGGTCATTGATGGAGAGGACGAAGCTGCACGATGTCCTCTCGCATGTGCCCATGCGCTCATTGTTGCCCATGCGCTCAACGTAGCAAAAGCAATAAGCCCTGCGCCCTGTAGGGGCTCAGGCCTAATTAGTAACTTATACTGAAGTATACATTTTAGGGATCTGTACTTTATTTGAGTATATTTTTAAGTGGATATGTTGTACTTACGGTAAATGGTATCCAAACAACAAACTGTATTTTAATAGTGACATTAAGGAGTGCATCAAAAGAAAAAAGACAGCTTTTAAATTGGGAGATAAGGTAGCAGTCCAAGTGGCCCAAAAGGACTTAAACTTGAAGATCAACATAAGGAACGCGCAGAACAGGACCTAGCGGAATGCAATGCAAAGAAACTTTGGGACTTGATCAGACTAACTTGAACGCTAAAAGAAAGCCTCTGTCTGCCCACAATGAAACTGGCAGGGCAAATTAAGTGAATAATTTTTATATGCGTTTTAATGTTGATAGCAATGCAAAATGTGCTGATGTTTTGGAAAAAGTGATTTTAACATGGATAGGATCGAAATTTACTTAGAAACCGTTACAAAGACTTTTAAAGCTATCAATACTAAAAAGGCGACAGGACCAGATGGTCTGTCTGCCTTCATCTTGAAGTTGTTTGCGGAAGAACTATCTCTTGCTGGGCAAAAATTATTTCAGCTTTCTATAGATTCTTACAGTGTGCCAAAGCTCTGGAAGACATCCATTATATTCCCCATAATGGATTGTAATCATTGTCCCCAGGTGGACAATGATTACCGGCCTGTGGCCATAACTTCTAATGTTTTTAAATCCCTAGAGAAAATAATGATTGGGAAACTGCATGCACAAATGGAACCAGTGCTTGACAAATATCATCCCCAGGGATGCATCAGCTCACTGTTTTTATTCACGCTATACACCAACGACTGCGTGAGCTGTGAGCCAAACCAATACATAATAAAATTCTCGGACCATACTGTTATTATTAGCTTTTTCACTAAGGAAAACAACCTAAATATACACCAAGAGGCAGTTGACAAGTTTGTCAACTGGTGCAACTCACACTTGTTACACATCAACACAACAAAAACAGTAGAGATGGTGGTGGATCCCAGATCTGTCAGTGGACAGGGCACAGTGGCCATTCATGGCCAAGCCATTGGCCAGGTGAAAACCTTTAAGTATCTGGGAGTACAGATAGACAATGATCTCAGCTGGCGCACTCAGGTGGCCAATGTTTGTGCCAGAATTCACCAACGCCTTAATTTCCTCCGCAGACTCAGAGTCTTTGGTGTCTGTAAAAACATCATGTTTATTTTTTACAGAGCGACAATTGAGTCAGTTTATTTATTTATTTATTTATTTGAAAGGGACAGTGCACATTAATGAACATATAATATATATGTAAATATGCCAGATTATAGCCACAGGCTAATTTCCATCTGTTGTCCCTGGACAGGTTGATGGTGCCAATTAAAAGGTCTCACATACAAGAAAAAAAAAAAAATTACACCAAACACACAGATTACACACAGGAGCGATTCACAATCAAAAATAGTCAAAAAACATAAATTCGGGAGGGTTACACAGTTCATATTGCATAAGTCCTAAAGTGTGGAGTGCACTGCTCCAGTTCCAAAGTGCTGAGTGCATTGCACCTGCCCTAAAGTGCTGAGTGCACTGCACCTGCCCTAAAGTGCTGAGTGCACTGCACCTGCCCTAAAGTGCTGAGTGCACTGCACCTGCCCCAACGTGCTGAGTGCATTGCACCTGCCCTAAAGTGCTGAGTGCATTGCACCTGCCCTAAAGTGCTGAGTGCACTGCACCTGCCCTAAAGTGCTGAGTGCATTGCACCTGCCCTAAAGTGCTGAGTGCACTGCACCTGCCCTAAAGTGCTGAGTGCACTGCACCTGCCCCAACGTGCTGAGTGCATTGCACCTTCCCTAAAGTGCTGAGTGCACTGCACCTGCCCCAACGTGCTGAGTGCATTGCACCTGCCCTAAAGTGCTGAGTGCATTGCACCTGCCCTAAAGTGCTGAGTGCACTGCACCTGCCCTAAAGTGCTGAGTGCACTGCACCTGCCCTAAAGTGCTGAGTGCATTGCACCTGCCCTAAAGTGCTAAGTGCATTGCACCTGCCCTAAAGTGCTGAATGTATTGCACCTCCCTAAGTTCCTGTTCTTATAGATTGTGCTCACATGTTTGAGTTCTCCGTTATGGGATCACAAGCTGGTTTGGCAATTTAACGGTAAAATCTAGAGCAGAGATCTCTAGCCAAATTAGAACAGCAGGTAAGATCATGGGTGTGATGGCCCCTCTCAGTCCTCAGGATCTTTTTGAGCAGGCAACCTTGAGGCAGGCAAATGCAATACTAGACGACAGTGCTCATGTACTGAACTGTGAATACGTCCCCAATTTTGGAAGGAGATTCAGGCATCCTCTGTGCAGGCATTACTGTTATAAGCACTCCTTCGTCCCCATATCTATTAAGCTACTAAACAACCAAAGAAGATAGGTGATTGCCTGGAATGACCCTTGTAGTTAGCGTTTGGGGAAGGAGGGGGGTACTGCAGCCTTCCCTTACCTCTAAGACAAATTTCTCCCTGGTGGAGATTGATAAAGAAACCTAACCTAGCCAAATTTTACTTCACTATATTTGAGAGAACTTATTTGTACTTTCTACTCCACTACATTTTTGAACAGGACTGAAAAGTAATTTGAGCAAACTATAGTTTTACTTTTAGTACCTGTATTTTTTGCTCTGGTATTTGTACTTTTACTTAAGTATCAATATTGAGAAGTTTTATCTCACCTCAGATTAACAGTTTTGTTAACAGTTTAGTTTTGTTAACAGTTCTTCACAAGCAGCCTTTTTTTTTTTTTAATTCAGACTAACCATGCATATCCCTGATTGGCAATTTTTGAACTCTGGGAGATTAAATCTGTGACAGAACTACATGTCTTAAAGTATATATTCATGAAGTGTGTATTCTTAGCTGGGCAGATAAATGCATTATCTATGCGGCAGTCAATTTATTTTGGTGGGACTGATTTTGTCTAAAACAGCAGAAACAGTCAGATTGAGGGTTTTGAAATGAGTGGCAGAGCTGTTGTGCGTACATGGGGAATTATATCAATCTTTAGAGTTGCCAGCAAGATTGTCTGGAGAAAGACCAAAGAGATTATGTTTATGTTTTTGTTTTTTTGTTATGACTTCAATGTTGTTGGATGGATACAGCGGGAACAGTCATGAGGAAAAGAAGAAACAACTTTTAAGATATAGATTTTTTATATCTTAAATGTTAATGCAATGATCCAGCTTTTTCAGTTCTTATACTGATTCCAATACTATTACTAGAAGTATCTGCCTATATCCGATATCAACCAATACCAATGTAGAGACTGAAAACATGCATTTCCTTCAAACAAAAATAAAAAAGACAAAACAGATTCAAATGTATTATGTAGCTCTGTTTTATTCTTCAAGTAACCACAGAACAGCTTTATATTAAAAAAGTAAAACATGAGACTTTCTGGGCCAGCTACGACCAGTAAATCGTCTTAATACATCAATTTAGACATTGATCCACAAGAGAAATTACTTTACTTAATTTATGTCCAACCAAGCTAATGACTGAACCAATATTGGGAAGCTGATATCTGATCCAGCAAATCTTTCAGTATCAGTGCTGTATCTTGGTCTGATTTTTCCAATTTTACCAAATATTTTGTGCTATATGAAGAAATGTCCACAGTAAAGATGCGTATTTTGAGTCTATAGCCTAGATGGTGAATTATTGGTTTAATGATGAAAAGATGTATTTTAAAAAATCTGACAATGAAGGTGCACCTTTATGTTGCCACCATGAAACTGCAATTACACAGCCCCGCAGCTCATCTTGTGCCCCTAATAGCCGTTGAAAGGTTAGTCTCTTATGATTCAGTTGTGAGTCCTGGGTGTTTCCGTGGCTACGCAGAGTGCTGTTGAAAAATAAATAAACATGTGATGTTTCCCCACTCTGCTAACCAAGGTCACTATTATATTCACGGCATTTCTTTCCACGTTGATGAATTACGTGTCACGGCAGACTGATGAGGAGTTTGGCGAACCGTGATGGACAGATGTGGATGTATAAAGCCAATGCAGTGATTGGAGAGTTGTGAGATATTTAGGGCTCTAAGTGTGACTGACACGTTTGATTGAAGATACTTAGGCCACAAAATAAGCCCCGCTATTGAAAGGATGTGACCGCAAAATTAATGCTCCTACACTGGGTTAGTATGTAGGAGCTCCATTGATTAACAGTGACAGAGGGAAACATACATGCAAAACAAAATATAATGCACTGGCTACAAGGTTGTGTTGATGTGATGTAGTTTGACCAAGCTCAAGGGGATGTTTGCATGTTTTACTTCCACTGAGAGACCAGCCTCCTCCTGCCCTGCGCTAAACATGTAAAAGTGCAGCTTGGTGTGACCGCTACTGAACACATCACCTCACAAGTCATCTGTAATAGGTTTAAAGAAATGCTGAAAATCAAACCCATTTGTCATGGGTTACCTACCTTCTAAATGCATTTGCAAAGGTCAAGTTTAGCCTAAGATTTTGAGACTTAGTTCAAATTCAGCATTTATCTTATTTTTATCTAAAATGTAAGGTTGGACTTAGGAGGGATAAGTAGGCTAAATGTTTATTAGAGTGTGTAAAATTGAGTAGTTGTTGAGTAATAAACAAACGTGTTTATTGTTTTAAATATCACTTTATTAATGCATATTTAAGTTGTATCTATACAAACATATAGGCTGAGTTTTGGACCTTCATGTCTGGGCAGTTGCTTAGCAACCATCTTTCTTCATTCAGTAGGCCTACCTTTTTTAAGGCGCCATATGCTAAGCTTTTAGGTGGACAGTCCAAAACCTTCTTTTGATTCCCCGGGAATGTTATTCTATTGTCATAAAACTTTACAATCTCCCTGGAATCAAGCATGCGACTCCACAAAACCAAGTATTTTTAAGATTAAAAACATCTGTAATTAATAAATACATTTAAGGTAGATAAGTTAATATACTGTGAAACAGTAAAGCAATAACATTTTCATGACCAGTAAACCTATAGTGCACCTTTAAGTTTTAGTGGAATAAGCTAAAGATTTAGTAATGTCATTCAGTAATCCACATTTACTTTAGGCCTACTTAAAAATAAAATCAAGTCTTGCAATAGTGCAATGATCTATAAATAGCAGCACTCTTATTAAAACTAACTTCTGCTCCCTTTTATTTTCTCTTGTATCTGTTGATTTGCTGAAATCACAGGCTCCATTAGCTCTTCATTAAAGGAGTGTGTTTATGATCCTGTTGTGAGCTGTTTGTTGACTGCCACAAATTAAAACTGCTGCAGGCTTTAATTACATATTTATTATCTATGCTTATATGAACTAATAAAGCTTTTAATAATCCTACGCCTAATGTTAAAACACAAGTTAATTTTTTTTAATTACCAACAAAACTTTATTGTTTAAATGAGGTGTTCAGTTTTGGGTTTTTTGTTTTCTTTGTTTTTTTCACTACAATATCTCATACCTGTCAAATCAATTTGATGAAGTCTGCAAAAATATCCTTTGGAAGTGTACTGGCCTTTCCGTGTGCTTTAGCCCATAACTTGGCGGGTCTGAGATGGAGCACTGAGCTGATGGGGAGATAATGAGGTGATTTAAAAATGACTGAACGGGAAGTGCTGATCCACTGCACAAATGGGACAAGTTTCTGTAACAACTATAGCACTCCTAATCAGGTAGAATTTTTAGGAGATAGTGGGACACAGTATAAAGACACAGATAAATCCAGACTGAAATCCATTGTGTTGTCAACTTTTCTTGAATTACCTACTAAGAAAAAGGTTCAATACTCACTGCTGATTTTAAATACCACTGTGTTTGTGTTCAAATGAGTATCTAGTTTCAATACTCAGTACTATTATTGATAAAACTCTCACCTCAGATTTATACCTTTGCCTGTTATATTGTGTCTTCTCAGAAATGAGGAGTGTACCAGTGATGGACAGGAAGCATCTGTTATGGCATTCACACTGTGTTGCTGTCTGACTGTGTGTGATGTTGTGTTATTTATGCTTATTGCTCTCCCCTCTGTAGTACCCCATTGTATACTGTGTCCCATAGGGAGCATTACTAAATAGCTTGCCTGCTTTCCAATGCTGCATGAGGGATCAGCAACAAATCCCACAGCAGGAGCAAAGTGATAATCAGAAACAACATAAGCCAATCCCAGAGGGAAAAAAGAGCTCTCTCATGGTTTTGAGGGAGGCTCAAACTAGGGCAGCAAGTTTGATCTCAAGATTGTGCATTATAATTCCAAATTAAATTGCCGCAATTAACTAGGAATGTTAAAATTTTACTATTAGAACTGTCATGAAAAGTAACAACTTTATGAATCCTTGATGTGACTAGTTTTATTAACTCAACATTTCTAAATGATCAAGTTAATGCTACATAAACAGCTGGATTATCAGATCTTACCCTCTACAAAAATGTACATGCATGCATGTGATTATTAGTTTTTGAGTTCATATTTAAGTTTTAGGTTAGTGCATTTGACTGGATATGTGTAATCACAATCACATTGCTTGTCGGAAAAATCATAATTAAATGATTTAAAAATCAGAACCTTTTTAAAAGTGTGTGTGAGCTATCTCACTATTCAGCTCAGTGCACTTTAGTCAAAATGTGAGGGAAACTAATTAAGCCAAATGCATCACTGCTCGACCCTGTCAACCCTGAAGTAAACTTCAGGAATTTAGGCAGCCAAGAAGTCTGAATCAAGACAACTATGGGGAATCGCAAGATGCATATTTACAAACTATCATTAATGAGGCAACGTAATTTTAGATGGGTAAAAATCTGGCAAATATTTATCCCAGTAAGTTGTCTTTCACACTTTTTCCAGTGGTGAAAAGCCATGTATTTGTTGGTTTGTGTTTTAAAAGATTTTTGACACTTGTCTAGAAAAAGCCATGGATTGCTCTAAGCACAAGTTACAGTTATTAATTTTATAAACACATTTCTGTCTGTCTCTGCATAAACAAATCTACTTATAAACTTTTTAATACATATGGTAAGTGGAAAAGGTCTTACACTTCAAGTTGCATAGTTCTTTCACATCAATATTTGACTCATGGCAAGAAAAAGGCATGCATAAGATATAAGCCTAACTATTATTATTGACAAAATGTATCTGGCAAAATGTCAAGGCACATGGCATGCTCAGATCAGGATAAAGGGTGTAAGGTCTGTGAGAGATAGAGATATATAGATATATATTGCTTTGCTTGGAAAGTTCCACAGAATGGCATTTGCTTAACTTGTATAGACAAGTTAAGTATAGACAGTGGTGCCTCTCAAGCCAAGTAACAGATCAGATTTGTGGAGAGGCAAGCCACTGTAAGAAAGAATATGGATATTTAAAAAAAATAAAATCATGTGATATAAACATAGATACATTTTATTGCCATATTGTGGAACACAGTACATCATTAACACATAAATATCCCTTAGACTTTAACTTCCAATCGCCCTTCAGAATTATTTTGAATAATGCTGTAATCTGAGTTAATATTCTTCACCTTAAACAAACACTGGTCTGTTGTCTTGTCCTCTGTGGTACCATACAGAAGGCTCTGAAGGCATGTCATGTGCAGCTCAGTGCTAAAACTGTGCATGCCTCATTAACATTTGATGATTTGTCTCCCTGAGAGTAATGTAATTAGTGTAACCAGGAAGAGAGAGAAGGCGGAGGAGATTCTGTCCCATGGCCTCTGTACTGATCCTGCACTGAGCTTACAGGCCTGACCCCAATGCAGCCAGGTCAAGAGTGGACCACCTATAACCCACAGCATGTCAGAATTAACTACTTGATGCCAAGTCTGAGGTCTGAGGTCTGACTTTCAACTTATCTTGATGGAAAGTGACAGTGATAAAAACAGAAGTTTTGACCGACCAACTGAACATATGTGTTTCTTTTTAAAGCTCTTCTACTATTGACATCAGCTAAGAGTGCGGATCTGTTAATCTGTTAATAGATCTGATAAAATTCTGAAAATAATAATATACTATAGGTG
Organism: Paratrypauchen microcephalus; assembly: GCA_036785185.1. Classification (NCBI taxonomy): domain Eukaryota; kingdom Metazoa; phylum Chordata; class Actinopteri; order Gobiiformes; family Gobiidae; genus Paratrypauchen; species Paratrypauchen microcephalus. The sequence goes on along the minus strand of JAVJIX010000004.1, from coordinate 3,101,335 downwards.
GGATGGGCAATACACTTTCTATAATGAAGAAAATGATTCAATCTCATCTGATCTCTGAGGACAAGCAGGGTTGACATTTGAGTACATTTCTGATGGATTGCTGAAATATTAACAGATTATTCTTACTCAGCAAAGATATTTATTTTATTTCAACATCGCCCAAGCATGTAACTCATGCAGTCATTAGTAATGCTAGCCCTAGAAGCAGCACCAGCAGGAAAGTTTTGCTGTGTCAAGGTCACCATGCAACGCTCTTGAATTAGGGAATATTTCCCATAGCAAAAATAGCATCTCCGAAATGTGTTTTTAAACACATTTAATGATCACTCTGGACCTTGAAAAGGGAAAACATCCAACAACCACAGTGCCTCCTTCTCAGTCTGTTGGATTAGACTGGGTCCAGAGCAGACTACTCTTCGTCATAATTACAAGAAGTTGGTATATTTTGTTTAATTAGGACCTAAGGGCAGAGAGAGAGGGGTACTTCATGCAATTAATGTGAGCCCTATGGGAGCCTTTGGCCTGTTTTTAAGAAAGAAACAGAGATAACAGGATAGCAAGAAGAAGACATGTTCTGCCTCTAAGAACATGCTGACAGGCTCAAGGGGTTTTCTATAACCCGCTTAAGAGCAATGCTTCATATGCAGTCATTTGTGTATCCCAGAGCTTTCCAGGTAATCCCGTTAGACAATTAGCAAAGATCCTCCAGTACACTGTATATGTGCCACGAAGGCTCCACTCTGTCTGAGCTGTCTGTTCTCAAATATTTACACAGCAGCAGATAAATAATCATTATATTTTGTGCATTTTATCACATTTTAAACAGTCAGTTCTTTTTTATCAATGATCAGATTTTGTCTTTTTAATTGGGAAGTCCATTACTTCTGACAGTAAATGTATGTGGACAGTTACAATGTATCTGTACTGTACTGTAAAGCAAAAAATCAGGTACAAGCCCTTTAAATGTATATATTGTATATATTTATGAATACTGAAAGCCTTATTTATTTTTTTTGTTTTTAATAAGACAATTAGAATAGAACTGAAAATCATGATTAAATTTTTTCATAATCTTAATCTTAAACCCCTGCTATGTTCAGATGTACTAAAATTAAGGCTGTCAGTTTAAAGCATTAGTTAGATTAATTAATTACACTGCAAATTAATACATTATAAAAATTAACGCAATTAATTATGAGCGGCAATTCAATGTGCAAGCATTTTAAGTTTGGCGTGCGGCGAGCAATTCGCTGCTAAGGCCTTTGAACGGCAAGTTTATTTATAAAAAGAATGAAGACGGGACTATCAGCAAGAACGCGGTGATTTGTAGCTTTTGTCAAAAAGAATTTTACAGTCACCGAAGCTGCTCCAGCCTGACGGATCATTTGAACGCTCAACACGTCCGGACAAGTTCCATCGTTACCAGTGATAGTGCACACTTCACCAAACCACCAAACCACGCTCGCAGAATTTGGGTAATGAATGAGAAAAGAGACAGCAGAAAAACTGACAAACTCAATCGCAAAGTGGGTATGTTCGCTCGATCGCTCGCTCACAATCCCCCTCTCTCTCTCTCTCTCTCTCCCTCTCTCTCTCTCACACACTGTGAAAATGGGATTAATTAGATTAATTAATTACAAATCCTGTAATTAATTAGATTTTTTTTTAATCGCCTGACAGCACTAACTAAAACTAACTATAAACTATAAAGATAAAAGATAAACTATAAACTAACTATAAAGACAGCATTTTTATTTACGTTATAATTACACAAACTTCATACTATAAGCCTTTTTCATGTCTTGGAACACTTGTGGTGAACACATTTCTTCTCTTGCCCCTTTAGAGCAGAGGAGGGGCCAGTATAGGTTTCCCATCAGTGGATTATCTTCCTGATCACTTGGTCCTCGTTGGAGATGACAAAGTGAGATTTATGCACCCCTTCCTGAGCTTGGGGCCAGACAAGGGCACGCTGACCCATTTGGAGATCTTTTAGTCAATCTCTGTGTGTCAATTTCTGTGTGTGTGCGGGTTGGACCAGTGGCCTCATGGGAGCTCAGTGTTGGTTAATGAGTGAGGAGATGGATGACACATGGAGCAGGTATCCTCATAGATCACACTGTGTTTTGACAAGCTGAAGCAGAATCATATACTCAGACACAACTGGGTTTATGGGTTTAGCAGGTAGAAGGCTCACATCAGCAGTGCAATATAGAAGCAAATATTGTACAAAAACAAGAGTTTCTTCGAGAAGTGGTATTTGAGGTAAAACCAAATTATTATCCAGTGTCAGCTCCTTGCAATGGGTAAAGGCACATTTAATTGGTATAGCAACCTTTGAAGAGATCTCATTAAAAGTCTGAAATTGTGCGCAGTAGATTTAAACGATTTTGTGGGATCATTAATTAGAAATATAAACAGTAACCTCAATGCCATCTAGAAAATCTTTCTTTAAAAAATGTAAAAATTCAATATTTATAACGCAGCTTATTGATATATTGTCTACAGCTGATTTTTAAAAGCATTGCACAGTCAATGATAATAAATCACATGAAGTGTGATATATTGCTACCGAGAACTATTGAGATAAACGGTAATACTGAAACTACTTTGCCACTGATACAAAGCAAGATCATTTCAGTAAACCAGTTTTTACATAGACAGTATCATTACGGTGCCCGGAAAAGCTGCCCACTGCTCCCCTGCTTTCACTCGGGGAACGTCAAGTGACTTACCAGTTATGCTTGCCAGGTGGCAGTTGAGCTAGCCAAATATACAGTTAAAGCTTTTATATATTGAAAATGTAATTATCGTGACAGGCCCATCGATACAGATTTGAGGTGTAAAATGTGTTGAATAAATGCTACACTATTGGATATAATAATAAAGAAAGAGGAGCACAGCAGTGATCACTGTTACACACTGAGCATTATTGATTGTCCTTCACACTGTTATTTTATGTTCAGAATTGAAACATTTTACACTTACACACAGCAGTTTGTCTGAGTTTAATCCTTCCAGACAAGCTGACAGTTTGTAGTAGTGTTGTCATAATACTAAAATTTTAGTTTAATTACAAAAGACAACTATATATCACAAAGGTGCTACATAAAGTAAGTAAAGGTAAAAGAGTGTTTCTTCAAGATGCACTATGTGTTTGTTTGCTTGTCTCTATGGAGATTAGCCGTGTAAATAATAATCGATTCGTATCGATGCATCGATCCTACAGCCGATGATCCAAATGCATCGATGCATCCACAAGAGAATCGAATCGAATTTTTCTGTAATAAAATGTATTCAAAACATCATTAATACATTAAGTGAAAACTATGCGCCATTGAATCGAATCGTATCGAATCGTGGGGAATTCTCAAGTATCGAAAATAAACGAATCGTTGGCTTAAGAAATCGATATCGTATCGAATCGGCATGAAGTGTCTGATTTAGTTTAGTTTTTAGTTTCAAGTACCTGGGTGTTCACCTCAACAATAAACTGGACTGGTCCCACAACACCGACGCCCTGTACAAGAAGGGCCAAAGTCGCCTCCACCTCCTGAGGAGACTGAGGTCCTTTGGAGTGTGCAGGCCTCTGCTCAAGACTTTTTATGACTCTGTGGTGGCCTCTGCTCTCCTCTACGCTGTCATCTGCTGGGCCCCGAGCAGCACAGAACGGGACAGAAAAAGACTTAATAAGTTGGTCAGGAGGGCCAGCTCTGTCCTGGGCTGTCCTCTGGACTCTGTAGAGGAGGTGGCTGAGAGGAGGGTGCTGGCCAAATTCATGTCCATCATGGACGACACCTCTCACCCTCACCGCACCGGACTATAGAGGAGCTGAGCAGCTCCTTCAGTAGCCGACTAAGGCACCCCCAGTGCAAGAAGGAGCGCTACCGCAGATCCTTCATCCCCACCGCCATCAGACTGTATAATTCTAATATATAGGCCAGACGTGCAATATCGTCTTTTCCATGTTGATGCTTGTATTGTTATTATTATTATTATTACTATTTCCATTATTACTATTATTACTTATTATTATTACTATTTTTATTATTACTTACTTTATCCCATTCCTGCCTGCATGCACTTTCTTTCTTGTCCAAATGTCCTGGAGCTACTGTGGCAAATAAATTTCTCCTGTGTGAGATCAATAAAGTCTTATCTTATCTTATCTTATCTTATTTACACCCCTAATGGAGATATTATTGCTTTGCCTGGAATGTTCCGCAGTACAGCATTGTAGGGAACAGGCTTGGTACTCAGTACCAGTTTTGAGACCACAATAGATGAACATTGTATTTAATTATGAAAATGTATTTTAAAATATTTAATATGACAAGGTTGTATTTGTTTACCTTTGTCAATAAATGTGAGTGGCAAACAGTAAAATGACAAAAATAAATAAATAATAATAATAAACATAAAATAAAACATAACACATAAACATAGCATAACATAACATAACATAACATAACATAACATAAGACATAACTTGTCTCCCATTTACAATTCCATTCTTAAACCAAAGTCAAAACAGACAAAAGAAACAATAGGGCAGACAGGTCAGGGCCAGGGGTGTGGGGACGGTCCTTAGGTTGAATAGGTATGCTAAACTAGACGCCAGAGAAATTCGAAATACAAAAGATAGAATGGCAATACAAATTAGTTGAGATAGTTTCAGAAGACTTTAGTGTAGTGAGCTCCTCCCTGCAGCTAGATATAAGCAGTCTTACCAGCACTCGAACCAGAACTGACGAAGCCTCTCGGATGAGTGGCGAAACGTTTTCGACCTAAAAAACTTTGTCCAGTTGACAAATTGAATTTCTCCTTTTATCATGGATTCTACCTGGACGACTGAGGGATTCTTCACGTATAAAATAAAACATTTAAAAAATCATCTAATATCTTCACAGTCTATATCACAGTCTACATACACAAATACACAGATCATCTCCAGTAGAGGCATCTCCAATGTGCAACGCATGACCAGAAATGTTAATACAGGAAACAGGTTGGCTGGGGAATTGTATCAAAGAAAGACAGCAGAAGACTACAGATGAACCAGGAGAGGACATCAAAAGGGCCCAACAGCCGCATGGCACGATTTTGATTTGAAGTCTAATTTGGAGAAGGGTGAGTGCATTGTGAGAGAAGGATCCTCTATGGCAGTGGTCCCCAACCTTTTTTGCGCCACGGATCGGTTAATGTCACCCAAAATTTCCGCGTGGATATCGGCGGATCAATACCACAAAATAAAATTATACAAACAACACAAGAACTGTGGTATGTTGTATATATATAGTAAACATGAATCCCCTGTGTACTTGTATATAACTTTAATAACAGCGTCCTCATGACATGCGCCATCAACATAACAAGAGTCACAACATCCTCTCTGCCCCTACGCTCTCTGGTCGCTATGGTAATGCTAAACATGCCTTCAAAATAAGATACACCACAAAACAAATATAAAGTACATGAAAAATACAGCTCACCATAACACTGAATCAATGAGAGCCCTGAGCTTGTTTCTCTGCTACGAGATGGTCGCATCTAGGCGTAATGGGAGACAATGACACCCAAAGTGTGTTGCTTATGTCCAGTATGCTCCGTAACTTTTATCCAGAATACCAGCAGAGTTGAACATACTTTTAAGGCCGCCTCATTGGAGAGCTGGTTGCCGCATGTTATGCAGAGTGGGCTTGGTGCATGGGAATCACCTGGTGTGATAAATCCATATTTTAAGCAGGTCTCCTGGTATTGTCAGTAAATATTTGCGTCCAGATGAAAACAGAGCACTGAGTGAAAACGATGTAATACATATGCCACACCGATATGTAAAAACAGCCAGAGCCACCGGAAACGCAATACTACAAAGAGCGCATGCGCATAAAGTCCTTTCGCTTCCGCAAACAAACACAAGAAGATAATAATGATGGCAAACACACGCACAAAAGCCAACTCTCTCATGTGGACCGAAGACGAAGTGGAGTTACTTCTACGAGTTACGTTGGATTACAAAACACGCCAGTATCAGCAGAACAGCGACTGAGAGTCCTGCCAAAGCAGATGATGACGGCATCGCGATATCATCGGTTTCCAAAAGCTGCGTAGGCTCTTCTTCTGTCTCCTCACTGGGCCTTTTCCTCTTTGCAAAGAAACTTTCCAAAGATGTCTGTTTTTTACTCATTTTGCTGCTTGTGGGTTTAATATTAGCGTTAATGTATCACCTGCCTAAGACAAGCCTCGTGCGCAAATGGAAATTCGACGTGCTCTTTTAGGAACAGGGCGGGCCACTCAAAATGAAGGGGTGGGGGAATGAGCCGTCGTGGCCCGGAACCAAAAGGCTCACGGCCCAGTACCGGTCCACGGCCAGTTGGTTGGGGACCACTGCCCTATGGGACCTGGAACATCTACACCCATTCTCATCTGAGGCTGGTATCTAAGGCCTGCCAAAGCAATAAGTGAAAAGATGCCATTTCACTGAGGCAGGAGGAAGTGGCCTAAACTATAACAATCACCACTACCTCCAGCACTGTACAGCTACCACTTAAACTGGAATCAAACCTAAACTTGTGACCTGGTAAAATGTACTTTTAGTTTTAGACTAGTTTATTTTATGAGAACTTTTTTACATTAAGTTTACAGTACATGTCTTATAAACTAATAACAGGGTACACCTATCTAAAAAAAAAAATCTTAAATTTTTTATTTTTTTTAAAATAATAATTTATAATTAAAGATCCCATGACAGGGTACTTCTTGATGCTTTTATATGGCACTTATATGATGCTTTTACATTTAGTTTACAGTACAGGTGTACATAGAAGCATACTTAGCCCAAAAAGAATAGGCACCATGTAAAATGTACTTTTATGTGTTTGCCTGGAAGAATCCATGACTCATCGCTGTACCAGCGAGTGAGTCTGGTAACGCTTGATCCACAGAATGCGCTGCGGTTGCGCGTAGACAGACAGCTAAGTGAACCAATCAGAGATTGCGCCATCTTGATTCAAAACTGAGGCGGAACTTCCGCTGCCTAAGAGTGACTTTGCGGGCAAAGGCGGGTGCACTGACGTCACCATCTTTGAACGAATCAGAATCGCGGAGTCGGTTTGGAACCGGAGGAGCGAGAGTGGATGGAGAGTGTCCAAATGGTATCGCGGTGTATAGGAAATACAGAGAGATATCATTTGGCTGGCCAGGTAATTTATGTGTTACTTTGAAAGACTTTTTCTTCTGTAAAATGATATAAGACATTTTCAGTCCAGTTTCACATCTCTTGCATTTGTTCCCACTGTTAGGGAGAGACAGAGTGCTGCAGGAAGGTTGTATTTTCACACTTGCTCACTTGTTACCAGTTTGGAGGCTTGTTGGTTGCTGTGGCTACGCTGCTAGTTGCCGCGGGCAGCATCTTCTCTCTCTTCTTCCTGGTGTGAGATGCTGAGGATCAGCGGGGTCCCAGGCACAGCAGACGGAGCAGGTCCCAGTGTGGTCTGCTGGGTCTGTCTCCATAGTGACAGAGCATTGTGGTCCTGCTCTCAAACCCCGGTGTTGGTTTTTTGAATCTGTCAGTCAAACCAGGATCGGATAGCCCGGATAGATAGGAGTGGATAGCCCATGTGGAAATAAGGATTTATTCTGAAAATCTTTGCAAATTTGCCCCTCAGTGCCCCAAATGTATTGCATATGTTCATAGTACATAATAAAGCAGCAACAAATCTTATTAGCTCAAATGTTAATGGTTTTGCAACTTTATTGACTTATATTGGTTAGCATAATGTAAGGGTGTGCATTTTTACTCTAATCAGGATGCAAGAGTTCCCAATAGTCAGTAATAAGCATGGATCCTGCAAAAGGTCAGTTAGTATGTGCAAAGTATTAAGTTGCTGAAGTTGTTAAAATCAAGAATTGAAATCAAAATTGAAAGACATATTTGTATTTTTGTTTCTTTTTATCCAATCGAATGTTGTGATTAATCTCTGCAAACAATATTTCCTTAGTATACTACATAAGACAACATTATGCTGTCCAGTATAGTGCTCTAAACTGTAGCGCATAATGTCAGACTCTTGAGTTCCAGTTTCTGACCATTTGCTGAATGTCCTCCCCACTCTTCCACCCATTTCATATGCTGTCCTGTTAAATAAAGTCTATGGGCAAAAAAGTAAGGCAAGCAGTATAATTGTTTTAAAGGTGCAATATGTAACTTTTTGGTTGGGGGTCCATCACCTGCTTGTTTCTATGGAGATGCCTTTGCTCTGCGTAATAAAACGAGAAGTTCAATTTGTCAACTGGACAAAGTATGTTTGGTTGAAAACGTTTCGCCGCTCATCCGAGAGGCTTCGTCAGCTCTGGTTATTGTACTGGTTTGCTCTGCGTAGTATGACATTAAACAGCTCTACCTTACATTTATTAAATTACAGGTGGTTTTATAGCTCAGAAATACCTTGAAAAACTGGGATTCTGACTTGTGCTAGATTGCCCGTCCACAGATCTGACCTGTAACTTAGTCTGGTTTGATCTCCATGGAAATAGAAAGGTTTAATGCTGTGAAACATTCCAGACGAAGCAATAACATCTCAATGAAGAAAATCACCTTTAATTCAGCTCAGAAAGAGGAGACTGTTGGTGACTGTTGTTCTCCCATGGATGCCAGGTGGATTTTCGGTAACGAGACACACCTCACATCATGATTCATTAGTGCAGGGAGAAAAGGAAGGAGTGAGGGATGAAGCCAAAAGGAGGAGAGCGGAACATGCATGGTGTGTGTGGGTGGGTATTTATTACATTGTGGGGGCTAAAATCGTTGCAAACTCAATTCATGGGGAACCTGCCTTCCTTATTGGGATAAAATCAGGTCTCCATAATGTAAATCCTTTATCATCTGCTTCATTGTTTAAAGTTTGGACATTCATTTTAATGGATTACAGTTAGGGTTTAGATTAATGGTGTAGCTTCTCACCTGAAGCTGTCCCTGGGTTTTCCTGTAGCGATGGTGGAAATGTTATAGGAAGAATCAAAAAAACAGGCTCTGCTAGTGTAAATACTATTTATTAAAAAAAACAGAGTATAAGTCAATTACAGACAAAAAGTCCAGGCGATCTCCTTTGCCAATATGAGACACACCGAATAAAGGATTTGCCCACAGATATATAGCTTTCTATGGGACATCCCACCGTAATCTGACTACTTCTATATGTCCGAGATATGGACTTAAACATTTCCAGATGTTCTCAGAATGAGGGCCACCATGACAGATGAGAATGCAGACGCCCCCCATAACTAAAAACATAAAGAGGCTGTATGGTTCTGAAGATTCAAATGGTAAAACAGATACTACAGTAGGAAGTAGTAATGGCGAAGGTTAGAATCAGTCTATAGGTGATGAATGCAAGCCAGTGTCATGTTCCCAAGAAATCCATCGTGAGTGTGCGTACGTGAAATTTCTTGAAATTTCTGAAATGTAGTGAAGAAATCCCAGTGGCCGGACTTCAAAGGCAGGAGGCGGTTTTGGAGAGAAAACAAGGACACCCGTTAAAAGATTCAGAGGAACTGCCAAAGTTGTCTGCAGCTTCAAGAGCACTGTCACCAGATCTGAGGCAGCAGAGAGGGCACAACGTAAGATTAAAAATGCTTTTTAATCAACATTAAACACGCGCAGACGTTCTACCTATACAGCAGTAGAGCTAGGTTGTAAACTAGGCCTTCCCTCAGCTTAGCCCAGTTCAGTCAAAATTTGCCATACTCAAATTCCTCTGTTGATTCGTGTACTGCGGAAGGGTCTGGAAGTGTGGCTTAACCTCCGTGTGTCTAATGTCAAGGCTGAGTTGTGAGACCAGTCCCGCGTGGATTTACAATAAGGGGAAGTAGTTAATTACAAAAAGACACTAGCTATAAATCACTGCATCAACCTTGCAGGCTGGGTGAAAGTGTGTTTCTTGAAAAAGTAGATGCACTATGAAATGTGTATGTATGCTTGTCTCTGGAGATATGATTGCCTTGCCCTAAGTGTTTCACAGTATGGCATTAAACATATCTCCATGGAGACAAGCAGGTGACACCACCAGACCAAGCTGCAGATGAGACACCCCGAATGAAATAAATGCAACATAGATTAATGCCACACAGTTTAACAGGAAAGGCACTAGCATCTCCATAGGAACAATCAACTGGTGGACCCTCTTTTCTGCCTTAATATATACAGTGGTACCTCACCTTACGAAATTAATTCATTCCAGAAGTGGTTTCGTAACGTGAAATTTTCGTAAGTTGAGTAGCTATTTCAATGGAAAAGGCCTGATCCGTTCCAAGGTTTTTTTTTTATAGTGTAACTTTTTTTAATAGTGTAACATTTGTGTTCTGCGTCCTGATTGGAATAAACCAGGTCTAGACCAGAATTAAACCAGGTCTAAACCTGGACTGGACCTGGACTAAACCAGGATTATCCCGGGACATGGCAGTGCCGTTGGAGGAGCGCGTTGCTTGTGTCTTGTGTGAACTTGAATTTTCTTTCGTATCTAGAGACCAAAATTTACCGTGAAGGCGTTTCGTAACTTGAAATTTTCGTTTGTTGGGTCATTCGTAAGGTGAGCTACCACTGTATCTTTGCAAATCTGAAAATATGATCTGGTATGAATATTATTCAGTGACCTAGTTACTATAATAATTTTGCCTGTATCCTTGAGGTAAAATTTAATTGAAATCTGAATCTAGTTATTGGTGCAGATGCAGTTTTTTTTTAATGATATTCTGCTTTAATTGGGTCATTTTAGTTTCAGCAAGGTTTGCATTGCTTTCCACATTGTAATCTCAAGATTCAAGATTCAAGATTGTTTATTTGTCATATGCAGGATCAACACAAGGTTAACAATGCAATGAAATGCTTAGGATCAGAAGAACCGTTGACTCGCTAAGGTAGTCAAGAAGTACTAATAGCATGCAATTATAGTATGTGGTACAAAAGTGTTGTAAAAAGTGCAGGGGAAGAAGTAAACAATATACACTCAACAAAAATATAAACGCAACACTTTTGTTTTTGCTCCCATTTTTCTTGAGATGGACCCAAAGATCCAAAATTCACCCCAGATACACAACATTACCATTTCTCTCAAATATTGTTCACAAATCTGTCCAAATGTGTGAGAGCGAGCACCTCTGCCCCGCCGAGACAATCCACCCCACCTCACAGGTGCGCCACATCAAGATGCCGATCCGACATCATGACCAGTGCACAGGTGCGCCCCAGACTGCCCACAATAAAAGGCCACCCCGAAATGTGCATTTTTTTTGCTTTATTGGGGGTCTGGGGACTCAGAACCAGTCAGTATCTGGTGTGACCACCATTTGCCTCATGCAGTGCAACACATCTTCTTCGCATAGAGTTGATCAGATTGTCAATTGTGGCCTGTGGAATGTTGGTCCACTCCTCTTCAATGGCTGTTATGGACGAAGAACACAGGTGCATTTTATTGATGGCATTTTGAATGCACAGAGATACCGTGATGAGATCCTGAGGCCCATTGTTGTGCCATACATCCATGAACATCACCTCATGTTTCAGCAAGATAATGCACGGCCCCATGTTGCAAGGATCTGTACACAATTCTTGGAAGCTGAAAATGTCCCAGTTCTTGCATGGCCAGCATACTCACCGGACATGTCGCCCATTGAGCATGTTTGGGATGTGCTTGACCGGCGTATACGACAGCGTGTACCAGCTCCCACTAATATCCAGCAACTTCGCACAGCCATTGAAGAGGAGTGGACCAACATTCCACAGGCCACAACTGACAATCTGATAAACTCTATGCGAAGAAGATGTGTTGCACTGCATGAGGCAAATGATGGTCACACCAGATACTGACTGGTTCTGAGTCCCCAGACACCCAATAAAGCAAAAAGAATGCACATTTCGGGGTGGCCTTTTATTGTGGGCAGTCTGGGGCACACCTGTGCACTGGTCATGATGTCGGATCGGCATCTTGATGTGGCGCACCTGTGAGGTGGGGTGGATTGTCTCGGCGGGGCAGAGGTGCTCGCTGTCACACATTTGGACAGATTTGTGAACAATGTTTGAGAGAAATGGTAGTGTTGTGTATCTGGAGTGAATTTTGGATCTTTGGGTCCATCTCAGGAAAAATGGGAGCAAAAACAAAAGTGTTGCGTTTATATTTTTGTTGAGTATAATAAAAAAAATATGTAATAAAATGTAATAAAGTACAAGGTACAGGTAGTGTTAAATAAGGTGTAAGTAGAGTATTTCACAAATTGCACATAATATAGTGTAGTATAAGTAGTGCACGTGGGTTATTGCACAGGTAACAGTAGTTTACAGTGAGGTAGTTACAAACATGATACATTCTGAGCAGCAGCAGTAAACACATTATGCATAATGAAAAGTAGTTTAGCGCAGTATTATTAAGAGTTCAGTATTATTTAGAGTATGTTCAGTATTATTTAGAGTCTAACACATATAGATGAACAACGATGACAAAATTGCCAGTTCTGCAGATTTACCTTTGTAAATCACTCTCTCATAGCTTATGTAAGCATACCCTCAGTCTGTTTAGCATCGACTTCAAAGCAGAGCCAGTTTACCCCTGCTGGGTGGTGAGCTCTGTATTAAGTTTAAATAAAGGTGTGGACAACCTTCAAACAAGGTCAGCGGTATTTCTTGCTCTAATATAATCATAAGTCTTTAAGTTGTGTTTGTCCAGAGTACAGAGCAGAGACACACACTTGGCACCTTCACTTGATTAGATTGTAAATTTGATCCTCAATCAATTTTATGGGACTCTCTTCTCCTGGGAGCTACCCCTAAAGTAAAACATCTTTGACGCAGTAGTTCATTCATATTCTTCCAGGGGTAAAATAAAATTCTTTGGACAGTGAGTTGAGATGGTATATTTTTCTTACAAAGTTCATTGATATACAGCTCTAGGAAAAAAATAAGAGACCACTGCAAAATTATCAGTTTTTCTGATTTTACTATTTATACAGTAGGTATGTGTTTGGGCAAAAGGAACATTTTTCTTTGAGTCTATAAACTACTGACAACCAAATTCCAAATAAAAATATTATCGTTTAGAGCATTTATTTGCAGAAAATGACAAATGGTCAAAATAACAAAAAAGATGCATGTTTTCAGACCTCAAAGAATGCAAAGAAACAAGATCAAATTCATTTTAAAACAACATAATACTAATGTTTACACTTAAGAAGAGTTCAGAAATCAATATTTGGTGCAATAACCCTTATTTTTAATCACAGCTTTCATGCATCTTGGCATGTTCTCCACAAGTCTTTCACATTGTTCTTGGGTGACTTTATTCCACTCCTGGTGCAAGAACTGAAGTAGCTCAGCTTTGTGTTTGTGTTGGAATTCAACAGACGCTGGAATGGAATGGCTGTAATACATGTAGAGATGCTGATTTCAGGGGAAAAAAATGCAGTGGGCTCTTATTTTTTTCCATAGCTGTAGATTGATCAAATGGCCTTCATAACCACCTTGGAAAATATTTTGCAACAGTTTGAAAGAAACAGACAATAAAATAGGTCTAAACAGTATCCAAGGTCCAAACCAAACCAATGTATAATTAAACCAGAGAAAAGAACATGGGTTGCACAAAGGACTGCATCAGAACTGCCCCAGTGGTGTTTGTTCTATTGTTATATTCAAACTAACTGATTGAGAAACACTTGTGTAATGCATCGTCCAGACGAGCTCACACTACATTTGCCAATGATATTTTCAGCAACAGATTTAGACATTGCACTGTTCACTTCTCACCCAGATATCTCACTTTCCTTCATTTTTGTTTTATGCGATTTGGTCTTTATTATTCACAGAGCTAGTTATTACAGGAGGAACAAGGGAATATAGGAGTATGCAAATGATGTGTTGCAGATAGCTTGTATGACATGAATACAGAGCGACCGCAGTGAGTGACCTCTGTGGTTTTCACCTCTCGAGGGATTGGTGTTACAAATATGTAGTCAGATGCTATTGTGGAGATTTCAGCACCCCCATGAGTGGACAGCTCCCAGAATAAGGCATGCAAATAGATAGGTTTACATGGCGGAAGTCTAGATGAACATTATAGTGACTGCTACGACTCATCGTCCTTAAGATGAGCAACAAATTTGAATATTTTGGTCCATTTATTTATAAGGACTAAGGCCTCTCTTTATTCAAATATATGCCTGTATCCTGTACGGTTTTAACCCAGTTTCGTTGTGATGGTTTGGTCCTGTTCTAGTCCTCATTTTGTCCTGGTCTAGTCCAGGTTCTGCTTGAGGTTTAGTACCAATTTTTATGTGTGTGGAAGTGTAAAAGCGTTGTAAGAGACTGCTGGGTTATATTGACTTATTGCAGGTTAAATATTTACAGATAAAGTAGGGAAAGGGCACAGTGTTTTCCATAATTACAATTAAACAGTGAAAGTGTCAACTTTATTCCATACAAAGCAAAAATGATTTCTTCAAATTGCTACCAAATGCTAGTGCTGCTGCCAAATATAGTTATAAAAATAAGAGTTTTTACTGACTTGCCTTTTTTTTTACTGACAATGTGAATTAAAAATCTCTGATCTGATTCTGATATCTTGCAACCTATGATCTCTGTACATTTAAAAGTCCATTATGCTTTTTTCTGATCTATGCTATAATGTTGTTTCCTCATCATAAACACACCTGTTTTATTTCATTCGCACAAATCCTACATATTTGTGCGAATTAAACAGAAAACTGAAACAGAAAACACTGTTCCACCTTGTGATGTCATGTGGTAATACAGGAAGTGCTCCACGGTGTTTTTAAAATCCATACACCTTCACTAGAATCATTTGGATCATTTCAGCCCTGGAATTTCTCCTCTCTACTGAACAAAAGATAATAGATAGCCTAGCTGTTAACTTAAAGACTACCACTACATGACATCAAAAGGTGGAATACAGTAATCCCTCATTTATCGTGGGGGTTAGGTTCCAGAAATAACCCGCAATACGTGAAATCCGCGAAGTAGGACAACTTTATATTTTACAATTATTACACATGTTTTAAGGCTGTAAACGCCTCACCACACACATTATACGCTTTTCTCAGACTGGTATTACATTTTCTCACATTTCTCTCTAGTTTAAACACTCAAACTTTCGTACATTTTCAACAAAATGTATTAATAGTGAAGCGGGGAGGGGGGGGGTGCGCGAGGACACGTGCGCATGGATATGCGTTGTTTTGGAACAACATATCCATGCCATGTGCAAAAGTCGAGTGGAAAGTGACCTGGATATCATTTTGGGCAAGACTCAGGCCACCGCTAACAGTGCCGAACCGCTAACAGACGCTTCTGAGCACCAGCCCTCACCACCCGACCAGGTACGAACACTTCAGCGAGGGGCTATGTCTAAAGCCCCGATCAGCTCTACCATGAGGATTTTCCCCCACTAACCCGCGCTCACAAGGGTAGGTTGCATTTCACCCCGGCTCCAAAATCAGACCGCCCTGGAGTTCAGGGCATGGCTATCAATGCGTCGCCAATACTCCACAGCTCTCTAGGACGGGGTCGGGTTCGTCCGCTAGGCGTGAGGGGAGAAGACCCACTGTCTCCTCTCTGCGCGCGAATGTCCCCCCCCCGCTGCGGCTCCCTCGAATGCGGCTCCCCACGCTGCGGCTCCCCCGGCCGTGTTGATTCTTGGCTCTTCCATGGTCCGGCTCGTGCAAGTAAACAAAGGCCACACCTCCTGTCACCCAGGCGCTCTCGTGAAGGACATCAGAGACTCTGTCCCTACCACCCTGCGTGACCATCCCAGGTTTAGACCTGGTCTAGTCCTGGTTTAGTCCAGGTTTAGACCTGGTCTAGTCCTGGTTTAGTCCAGGTTTAGACCTGGTTTAGTCCTGGTTTAGTCCACGTTTAGTCCTGGTCTAGTCCTGGTCTAGTCCTGGTCTAGTTCCGGTCTAGTCCCAGTCTCAAACTCACGTCTCCGCTGATACACGATAAAAAAATAAAAAAAAATAAAATAAAAAATAAAAAAATCCGCGAAACAGCGAGGCCGCGGAAAGTGAACCGCGATAGAGCGAGGGTCCACTTTAGAGCTTTTTGAGGACATGTAAACAGACTAATACAGTGATCCCTCGCTCTATTGCGGTTCATTGTTCGCGCCCTCACTGTTTCGCAGATTTTTTTTTCAATTTTTTTTCAATTTTTTTTTTCAATTTTTTTTATAGTATAACATTTTTTTTATAGTGTAACATTGTGTTCTGCGTCCTGATTGGCTAAGAGACTAGACCAGGACTCAACGTGGACTAAACATGGACTAAACCAGAACTAAACCAGGTCTAGACCAGGTCTAAACCTGGACTGGCCCTGGACTAAACCGTGACTAGACCAGGTCTAAACCAGGATTAAACCGCTCTTTGCTGGTTTCGTGCGGCTGTTTTGTGGCTCGGGCTGAGAGCATGCGGTCCATGTAATTGAATAAATTCTATCTCGTGCTCGCAGCCCCGGTGTATGCGCGGCGTCGCGCCGGTCACGTTTCTCTGTCACGGATTTGTCCACGATGAGGGGTGCACGTGTGGCGCTTCTCCAAGGGGTTGGTGCGCATCGCATCGCGTCGCGTCCAGGGACGTGGCGGTGCTCCTCGCGCGTCCGGCGGGGCTTCCGGAGCCGTGTCTCCCCCACACGCGTCACTATTAATACATTTTGTTGAAAATCTATGAAAGTTTGAGTGTTTAAACGAGAACAAATGTGAGAAAAGGTTAATTCCAGTCTGAGAAAAGTGTATGTGTGTGGTGAGGCATTTAAAACATGTAGAATAATTGTAAAATATAAAGATGTCCTACTTGGCGAATTTCTCTTATTGCGGGTTATTTCTGGAACCTAACCCCCGCGATAAACAAGGGATTACTGTAATGCAGGATTTTTCAAACATGTGTGAAAGAAACACAAAAGGTATGTTTTTGATGAGGTAACAACATTAGAACATGGCTAAAAGCTCACCAAAATCAATATATTTATTTAATATATCAGAATATTGACATTTTGTGTTGTATCCTAAAATGAAGGATACCATTTTGTACACCATAAGCCTGCCCACATGCTGAAGTCTTTTCACAGTTTTTGGATGTGCTGCTATCACAGAGAGGTGTTAATGAAGCGGGTGTAGTGGGACTGTATCACATGATGTTTAGGCTTCAGCTCAGATACTTGTTCACTGCGGGAGCTACTCTTATAGCCCTGTGCATATGCTCATTTATGCCCCAATTACCTCTCACTCATTTTACTGACAGTGATTCACTGTTACTACTATACACACAGGGTGAACCATATGAGCCACCTGAACCCTGCCGTTTGTTCAAAGGAGCGTGAATTTGTGGACAACTATATTAAGTCACTGTTTGAATGCAGGGCTGACTAAAGACATGTGCATCAATTAGTCAACTAATAAGGGGAAAATAATCACGCTAACTCACTCCCTGTCTTATGGTAATCACAAATATATAATTAGTTGACTAATACAAGTTTGGTTGACTAGGAAACCACTGTCTTCCAATTAACTAACTGATTACATGCTTACACTAGAAATGGGACAAGGTCTCATGACACAAGATCTCACTAGACAAAATTAAGATTAAGGCATAAGATTGTGCACACATGAGTAAAATGATCTTGTGAGATTTTTTCCCCATGTTTTTTACATTTAGATTGGAGACACACTTTTCTCTTCCTCCTTCATCTTTGCACTGTTTGATGTTTTATTTCTCTCGTCTCGTCTTTTTTTCTCCTGTTGGAACAGATTTTTCAAATCCTAAATTATGAATTGGATAAAGCTGGTCCCTACGCTTTTTTTTCCACGGAGGAGCGCCGGTCTGGAGAGCCGGTCAGCCCTACGGGAACATGCTGCCTGATACACGAAGGACGCGTCGTGTGCCTGGCACCGCTGTTACCGGAGGACACGGAGCGATTACTATTGGAATTTTGATGGGAGGACATCTGGATTGGCCTGGGGGATGTTTTCTGACCCATCACTAATTGGAGCCGAGCGGATAAAAGAGCCCTGATCCGCTGGTCAGTATGGGGAACTGCGAACTCGGGGGGGGCAACATCAGAAGGAAAAACACAGGTGAACTGTCCATCCATCTGTGGGATCCACCTGGCACTAGATAACATCGCGGATAAATGGATTTGGAACTGTGGGGAAGAGCGGCTCAGTCCATATTCATTATCGTACGTGCCAGGGGGAGGATTGCGAGTCGCACAGACCTGCAGGAAGTGGGGACCTGACAGAAACCAGAGTTCTGGCAAATTGTCTGTTCGCCTGGGTTCTAAAATGTATCGATTATGTTAAATTCCCCTTTTGTAATCAATTCTCCTGGAAAAATGTGATTCAACTGGACTTCACTTTGTTTTGACTGCATCTTCTGCACAAACACGTCCAAGGCCGCCACCCGCCGCTTATTTCACAGACTCTACAAAAACATTGCCACACACTATTGGACACACACTCACATGTATTACGTAATACTGCCCTGTCTATTTTTAGGATGTCTGCTTCTTCTTCAGTTTTCAATCAATTTCATGGATTTCTGATCTTTTCCCTTGCCCCACACCCTTCCCTCTTGTCGCCAAAGAAAAAGACACTGTATGTTACCTATCCAATTGTTTTCTGTCATTACATGTTGTGTATAATTGTCATTGATTGTATTGCATCTTTTCTACTCTGCATCTCCCAGTCGGCGGCACGCGCATGCGCAGCGGCCCCTCCCCTAGCCACTCTATCACTGTCCTGCCTGGTTAGTGGGGAAACAAAATTTCGAATTCACTCTATGTACATGTACATATGATTGTTTTTCGACGATAAAGCAACTATGACTATGACTATGACTATTTTTGCCTGATGAAGGTCTAGTGCTGAAAAGTTATAGATGTCCTAATAAAATTCACAATTTGCAAGTATGGCAGTGTGTGGGATTGCTCTGTGTTCTTATTAGGCCCGAGTGCCAAGAGTGGCGTAGGGCCTATTGTGATTGTTCAGCAGTGTGAAGCGCTCTCCCCTTTCCAAACATAGTGGCACTCATATCAATGACTGGTAAGTGATAAATAAGTGATAAATCGCACATACTTTGACCGATTTCACTTAAACTTTTAATTATTGGTGGACACCCTAGGCTTGAACAGACTGATATAAGAAAATCAAAAATGGCTGCGTTCAGAAAAAAAAAAAAAAGTACTTTGTCGTAGACAAAAACCCAAAACAGCAAAACCTCACAATTTCACAAGAGCAAGTGGGGAGTTATGTTTGTGTAAGTGCACTGATTAATTTATCAGAAAAAAGTTTACTCATATGAGTTAAACCATATACATAGAATAGAACGGACTGTAATTTGAATACAATTAAAACAATATTCAATAATATACAATACTTGAAGGTGCATTGTGTAACTTTTCTGGTGGAGGGTCTGTCAAATGCTTATTATGTTATTGCCTGGTCTGGAATATTTCACAGTGTGGCATTAACCCTTTCCGGGCCCGCGTAGCAAATTTGCAACAGCTAATTGTCACTTAGCTGTTTGCCAGCATTTGCATTTTTTCCATGTGTTTTTTTTTTTTTTTTTGTGCAAGGGCAGAACTCTAATTGGACAGTTTACGGGAAACTTGCTCGGGAGCTGGTCTATCACACCTCAAACACCTCCACATGCACCTGGTACAACGCATCTCACCTGTTCAGTATTGTTATTGTTTAATTGTTATTATGTCACTGTTCCTGTTTTATTCATATGCTGTTTGATGGCAAAAGTTGAGTTCAGCCATTTTTAATAAATAACATAAATTCATATTTCCAAAGATCTGTTTCGTCCAGTATTTAATTATCCATCTGGGCCAATGTTGCAAATATGCAGCATCCCAGAATGCACTGCACATAATGGTCACATAAAAAAAAAAAATCATGAAAATCGCAAATTTCATACCCCAGGGATTATTTTCACCAAATATCAGATTTTTCCTACAGGTATTATTAATTCAGCCTGGAGAGGGTTAAACTTTCTTATCTTCATGGAGATCAAAGCAGAGCAAGTTACAGGTCAGATCTGTGGAGAGGCAACCCCGCTCAAGGTTAGTTGCCTGTTTTTCTAGGTATTCTTTAGCTATAAAAAAACACATGTAATTGAATAAATGTAAGGTAGAGCCGTTTAATATCATACTGTGGAACATTTCAGGCAGAGCAATGACATCAATTGAAACAATCAATTGAATTATTAGGGCCGAGCGCCAGGGGTGGCGTAGGGCCTATTGTGATTGTTCAGCAGTGCACAGTGCATAGTGGCACTCATGTCAATGACTGGTGCCCACTGACATGGCACAGTGGCATCCATTTTTGGAGTTTACCAGGGTTAACAATTACAATAATGCCACTGTTGCGGCAATGGGCAATGCCAGTCTGTACTATTGGATGCCATGAGTGTCACTATTGAGTGGCATTGAGTGTTTGATAAGGGGAGAGTGTTTTGTAGTCTTTGTTTTCTTCATGCGCGATGTCAAGTGCGCCCTATGTTTTGGGGTGAACAATTACAATTAGGCCGCTATCGCAGTGCCCATGGCCGCTTAAATGTTGAGACACACATACAATTATAATTTACAAAATAATGTTGGCCAAAACACAAAAATAGTTTATGTGCGACAGCACACCACAGGCCAACTGGCCTAGAAAAAAGGGGAGGAATATGGTGCGTTAGCGGCTCCCTGCAAGTGCAAGCGAGGGCCGATCATCGCCGCGTGTGACTATATTTTATATTTAGATTGGAAAAAAAGGGTTAAGGGTTAGAGAGTTAGCTAGTTGTTCAGAAGAGTTGGTTGAGAAGCTGTTGTTCCAAAACGCAGTGCTGTACAAAAATATTAAAGGTGCACTGCGCAACTTTTCTTTTGGAGGGTCAGTCACATGCTTGTCTCCATGGCAGTGTTACAGCTTTGCCTGTGCTGTTTCATGGTATGACATGAAATATTTCCATCTAACATTTATTCATTACAGGTGTAGGCAATAAGGCAATAATTCCTTCTGCGAATAGGGGCGACTCTTCACAAATCTGAGTTGTAGCATAGTGCTGTAACTTGCCTGTCTCCCTCGTGATAGGTTTAATCTAAACTTTGTCACGTTCTAAATAAAGAAATCAGGTGGCAGACCCTTCACTAGAAAAGTTACACAGTGCACCTTTAAATAAAATAATTAAATTCTGAAGCCTAAATAATGAGATGTATCACGCTATATATTTAATATAAATCATGTCAAAATCTCATGGCTTGTTCTTGTGGACCCAATCTCGTATCTCGTCTCATCTTGTGGGAATTGTGTCTCATCCCAACACTAATTTATACCCTATTTGAGTGATGTGTGCATTAAGAGAGAGTCTTGACAATGATGATGTCAAATCAACAACTTTCTAATTGATGTATTAACTTAAAAATATCAGCAATGCCAGAAAATACCAAGACACTTTCAGTTTTGTGCTTGTTCCTTTGCAGTCTTCCATTTCAGACTATGTGGAAAATACATGAATGATGGATGAGAATGTGAACTTGTACTAAACCATCAACCAAGCACTTTCCCTAAATCGTAAAACCCTGCAGCAGTTAGAGACTAATGTGGCTGCCTAAAGAGTCCTGTGGGAGGCAGCAGAGAGCCGACCTCTGTAATTGACCTGTTCACCCCCTGTTGCTGAGAAATGTCCCTACAATTTATAGTGAATTCAGGCACCTTACTGCAGTGAATTACTATGGCTGCATACATATTTCAGGTACTTTGCAGTAGTTGAAGGCAAAGAGAAGATGGAGGGAAGGGTCTGTTAAAAATGTAAAGAACAGGTGCACTTCGATCTTAAGCAATTAAAGCTGCACTAACCCTAACCCTCCATGGCCATGTTATTGCTTTGCTTGGAATGTTCCATGGTATGACTTCTAGCATTTATTATAATTATGGGTGTTCCTATTGCTCAAAAGTACAGTAATTCCTTTTGTGGATAGGGGCGACTCTCCACAGCTCTGAACTGTACTGCAGTGTAGTGCTGTAACCTGCTTGTCTCCCTTGTGATTGATTGGTTTAATCTATACTGTGGAACATTCTAGACAAGCAATACCAGTTCCTGAGACATCAGGTGGCAGATCCTCTGGTAGAAAGGTTATGCAGTGGACCTTTAACACAGACTAGATAACTAGTCATAAAAATCGATAGAAACTAGTACAAAATGCAGTCAAAAATGAAATTCCAAGGTGCTGTTACCTGTTGAAATGTACGTGTTCTTACCAAGAGACAGCCAAGATTCAAAAGGTTCAAATTATCCCAAAAGTTAATTCCCCTAACAATATTTCTAATACAGAGCTGCCCTGGTGCGTACGCCTTACCCAGTGACAACAACCCTGTTTTCCCTCAGACAGATATCACATACAGTTTATGAATATGCAAATAATATGATGATCAGGTTCAGCCCAGGCTCCTCCTCGCTTTCTCCCGCTCTGCCGCCAGACACGCCCACTCCTGCTTTCCTTTTCCATGGGAACGGCCGCAGCTGCGATTAGTCCCGTCCACACCGAGACATCTCTTATCTCGTCTCCAGGCCAACCTGCACACAGAGCCTGCCTCCCACATTCCATTCATCCACTCCCCACACAACATTTCCACTCTGTTTCTCTGGGTATTAAAGCAATCATATAGTGTATTTTAAACAGTTATATAATTCCATAATTTAAGTAATATAAAACATGTGACTTCTGTGTTTATACGACTAAATGAGATAATAACTCAGTGCCT
This sequence comes from Paratrypauchen microcephalus, assembly GCA_036785185.1. Classification (NCBI taxonomy): domain Eukaryota; kingdom Metazoa; phylum Chordata; class Actinopteri; order Gobiiformes; family Gobiidae; genus Paratrypauchen; species Paratrypauchen microcephalus. Next base: position 3,078,536 of record JAVJIX010000004.1, on the reverse strand, counting down.
TTAATATTGAGTGATATAATAATTGAGTAACTTAAGTGTTTTATGTGAGCGTGTGCCTGCACCTGAAAATGTATTCTTCATACCTCATGATAGTAGTCCTTTATTTTAACATGGTGTGCTTCGACACACACATTCAAGCAGAGCAAATCTTTTTTTTTCCTCTTTAATTCTCAATTGGACAATCTAAGAAATTAGAATGAATTATTCACTTCATAGCTTTATAAAAAGAGTTCACACTTTATTGAGGTTAATTAAAGCCCCTGTCACGCACTCAGAGGCAGGACTGGATACAGAAAAATACCCCATGTGTCTCTGATACAGCTTCATTCAACAGAATATCCTTGATTCACAAAATATAACCATCTCCCCAGATCAGCATATTGTCAAAAGGTGAAACAAAGGATAGATATTATAGATGACCCACTAAAACACAAACTTAAACCTCACTATTTTGATTCTATTGTTTATTTGAGTCTATTTTAGTTAGAATAATTGTTTTAGTTTTTGTTGTTTTAGTTGGTATAATTGTAAACGTTGTGTTCTAAGATAAAACTAAAAAGGTCAGTTCCTTTCCTCTCCTCTCCTTTCTCAGTATTGAAACACTGCTGTGCCTAAGTCTCAAGCATACGTGAAGCTGGATTTTGTTTCATTCACACATGTTTGAGTAAACCTTTATTATTACTCTGTCTACATCTTCAAAGCTCAAAATGCTCTGTTCCATCTTGTGATGTTTAGTTGAGATTGCGTGAAAAGTCCCTCAGTCGTCCAGGTAGAATCCATGATAAAAGGAGAAGTTCAATTTGTCAACTGGACAAAGTTTGTTTGGTTGAAAACGTTTCACCGCTCATCCGAGAGGCTTCGTCAGCTCTAATAAGAATACTGGTAAGACACTTGCTTATATCTTGCTGTAGGGAGGAGCTACCTAGCTAACTACTTTCCGGAACTATCTCATTGGTTTCCGTCTTTTGTTTCTCTGGCGTCTAGATAACGATCCCTATTCATTCCTACACGACTGTTTTTCCCACCTCTGGCCCTGCCCGGCTAGCCCTATTGTTTCCCTGTTTGCTTGATCTAGGCTTAAGAATGGAATTGTAGATGGGATGCAAATTATGTCTGACTCCACCATTTCTGTTCAGAGAAGGATTCTCTTTTTTGACAAAAATAGCCTCTTTAACTCCCCTCTCAAACCAATTCTTTTCCCTGGCTAAGATCTGAACCTCACTGTCCTCAAATGAATGACCCGTGGCTTCTAGGTGAAGATATACGGCAGATGACGGTCCACTCTGGCACGCCCGTCTGTGTTGGTACATCCTCTTGTGAAGTGGCTGCTTGGTTTCTCCAATATAGCGCTCACTGCAGTCTTCACTACACTGAATGGAGTAGACCACATTGCTTTGTTTGTGACTCGGTGTTTTGTCCTTTGGGTGGACGAGTTTTTGTCTTAAAGTGTTTGTGGGTTTGAAATAAACTGGGATTTCATATTGTCCGAAAATCCTCTGTAGTTTTTCCGACACGCCGGCCAGGTACGGAATCGCTACCCCTTTCCTCCTGGGTTCGGATTCTCTATTATCTTGTTTCTTGCCCTTGTCTCTCTTGGTTTTGTTGACAGCCCATTTGGGATAACCACAAACAGAGAGGGCTTCCTGCACATGTTGTTCTTCTTTTTCCTTACCCTCTGTGCTTGTGGGAACCTTTAGTTGAGATTGTTAATTCCAGGTCTGAAATTATCCAAATGATTCTAGTGAAGTTGTAAGGAGTTTAAAAACACAGTGGAGAACGTCCTGTATTACCACATGACATCACAAGAAAAGAGTGTTTTCTATTTGAGAGACGAACTCAGCCTAAATGTACAGGGTTTTGTGTGTTGAACATGTGTGAATGAAACAAAACACAACTTCGAGTATGTTTTTTGATGAGCGTACAAAAAAGTGTAATATGGGGCCTTTAATAGGCTTGTGTTTGTAAAGTAACTACAAACACAAGCATACTAAATGCCCCATATTACGCTGTTTTTGTTTTTGTTTTGTTTTTTTGGGAGTTGTGTGTTTTATGTTGTAATATTACTGAGGCCATTGAATGCAGTGATGAATAGATGAGAGGGAATATTTATGGAATACTTGAACAACAGACTGACCCCACTGCTGCTGCTGCCTCTACCCCTGTCACATTTTTCATGTTTCTTCATCACAAAAAACCAACAACTCCAGACCACTCACTGTCCTTGACCTCCTATAGAGATTTTCCAGCTTTGCAAATGGCATCTAAATGCCATTTTTTGTTGTTTGTTTTGTCTTTTTCAGTTTTATACTCTGGTCTGAAGCTATATTAATGTTATGTGCAGCCAGTGTAAAGAGTTGGGATTAACATTTCATCTCTAAGGCAGCACATAAACCCCATTTACTTATAGACTCTGCTTTTTGTGTCTTCTTCAAAACAGCTTCCTGCTTAATTCCTGCAAAACCAAGAATTATTTTTATGAATTCATGATGAGAGGAGAGAAACAGACTGTCTCTTTGATCACCTCCATCTCTGTAAAACTTCAGCTCAGCGGGAAGGTTGCCGTAGAGACTTACGTGGTTATAAATACAAGAGCAGGAGCCTGAGGAGCCGCCTGTTTTACATAGAGGGCCATTGAGAACAGTGTAGCACAACCCTGGTGTAAACAACTAGATAGAATGGTTTTCTAATGAATTTTAATAAAGGTTACATACGTGACTGTTGAACAATGACAGGTTCATGTACTGAAAATATTAAATAAACAATCCTTTTTGTGCTTATGGATATGACCTGGCTTTAAAAATCTGGTTTGCCTCATGTGGGCCCTTTCAAAAAGATTCCAAGATAGTCTAAAGCAAACACCAAGCAAACCCTGGCTTTAAGTTACTCAAAACGTTTGATTTAAAATAAGGTAAAAGATAGACTTTGATTTACAAATACAAAATGTACAGTCTGGGAAGAACACATGCAAACATTATCACTGCAAAGAAAGTAAGATAAGGTGTAAGTTACTATATTATATTTATAATTATAATTTATTTTCAGTAGCTGAGTGGCTAGCACTCATGTTTCACAGTGAGAGGGTTGTGGGTTAAATCCCAGTGTGCAGAGATTGCATGTTATCTGAGTGGTTTCCCCATCAACCCAAATGCAGAGAATGAATTTCCCTCATGAGGCATCAATAAAGTACACCTTGCCTTTACGTTATATATTGAAGCACTGGTGTATCAATGAATTATGCAGATGCAAGTCGCCAATGAAAATTTGATTTGGTTTAAGTGTGCTTGTGTTTGCACCAAATGTAAAAGTACATGACACTAAGCAACTTGTGGTGATCAGGGCTAATGATAAACTGTTCCTAAACACATCCAATTTCACATTTGTTTGTTTTCTGTTTGACATGGTAACATGAAAAACAAAAGATTAAACAGGCATCTTCCTTATGTCTCATTCACTTCTGGGTTTAATCAACAGTTCCCTGCTGCTCTCTTTACAATTTTCACAATCAGAGTACAGAGAAATAGTGCAAGACTAACTTCCTTATCCTCTTAGATAAAGACAGATCAATGCACCACCCCCTGAAGTGGCTTAGAACTTTTGAAATAACACAGTAGGAAACAATCTATAGTGACAAACAACAATTTGGCAAAAGTGGCCACAACAGAGAAGCTTGAAAATAAGTGTTGTCTTCTGCGACAAAGAGGCAGAGAGAGAGAAAGAAAGAGTGTAAAGTCCTTAACATGAGCCGGAGAAGGCCGTGGTGTTAGATGGAGAGGCTTATCACACAGAAAACAGCTGACGGGGCAGAGGAGCAGACCCAGTGAAGCGGCATTAAGAGCCACAATAAGAGCCCTGCGCCGTAAAGATCCCATTAAATCAATGAGAGGGTGATGAGGAGAGCCCAAACACAAACAGACCAGATCTAACTATAGGCATACAATTTACAACAGTGAAGATTCCCTCCAAGGTAACGTTTATGCACGCCGCCAAAACAAAAGGGAGAATGTACTAAATTAAACATGTTTCTAGTGGTTGAGGCTGTTGATCATTATAGAAGGTACTAATCCTAAAACTATCAATATTAAATATATACTATTTATAAACATGATCTCGATTTAGACAGAATAGTTTTAGAATGGTCTTGATGTATTGATAATTGCAGCTGACGTCATCAACATTCCCTCAGAGGTGAAGCTAACTGGAGGCTAACTGTTATTCAGTCACCAGAAAGAACTGACTGAGTTAGATCTACAACAGGTGAGCTGTACAGTTAAAAAGTCCCACTCAAATTACATTACAGTCACAAACTGGCCAGCGTTAGTTTTTCATTTAGTCGCTCTCACCTTTTTTGTTGAACATCAAACACTCAAGCAGGACCATAGCTGCTTGTATTGATCACAGCCTTCTGAAAATGTGTTGTTTAAATCCATTTTGTATGACTATTCGGGCCACTGATATAAATGTTGAATCCCCAACCGCCCACTCATGCATGTTTGAGTCTTTACTCACTTATTTTCAAGATGCCGTATTGTTGATCAACCCCCATTTTCACCGCCACTGGCATACACCCACTGCTTAAACTTACTTACTTCCTCAGTTTTCAACTCCTGTCCCTGGTTAAAGGTTTTAAGACCACCCTCCGTATTTGTGCGCAGGTACCTGTCTGATCCTCGGCTGCATGATCTACCCTGACGGCTGGGACAGTGACGAAGTGAAGCGCATGTGTGGCGAGCAGACGGACAAGTACACTCTGGGGGCGTGTTCTGTGCGCTGGGCGTACATCCTGGCCATCATGGGCATCATGGACGCCCTCATCCTCTCCTTCCTCGCCTTCGTGCTGGGGAACCGCCAGGACAGCCTGATGTCCGAGGAGCTTCTGGGTGACAGTAAGACAACATACTCACTGTCTGGGTGAAATGTATAACTGTGAAATACTCAATGTCTCAGGATTCGGCACAAAGGCTGCATTCACACATATTAGACATTAATTACGTCATAATTTCAGGTGCCTATAACTCTATGGGAGATTCCAATGTTTTTAAAGATCCCATGACATGGTACTTCTTGATGCTTTTATATGGCTCCTTAATGGTTCCCTAATACTGTAAATGAATCCTTCTTCAAAATCAACACTCAGTGCATGAGAAACAGAGATAAGATGAGAAAGAGTAATTTTTCTCTCTGAACAGGCCATTATGGGCGTTGTTGCTTGAATGCAAATGAGGAGAAAAGAACTGGCCTATAGTAGAGGGTGGGGGCGTGGCCAAACTCTCCGCTCTCAGCTCTCAGCTGATCCATTTCTGTGTTTTTGCACGGGGGGAGAGATTTGAAGCGTTCCATTGAAAAATAAACACATTTCCACAGAAAATAAAATTAAACCACTGCTGTTCAAAGGTCCAGAGGCTCAGATAAAGGACTTCCGAGCCTAGAAACACTCGGACGTGCCTCCAGGCAAATAAAAAAACGCATTTTGCATTGCCTAGCGCATTCGCAGTCCAAACTCTCTGGGCGTGATTTACACAGACGCTGAGTTCAGACAGACGGGGGTGGAACTGCATTTGCATTTCTTTTTTCGATCTGACGTCAATAAGGTGCCTTGTTCAAAATCGCCCGTTTGAGCTCCGATTTTTTGTAACGCAGAAAAGGATCGCAAATGCTCAGTTTAGACATTTCACAACTTTTAACCATGGGGGGGGCCTAAACAGGGTAGGGGAGCTCACATTAACGTTCAAAAACCTCAGAAAGTGAAAATTTCATGCCATGGGACCTTTAAAGAAATGTACAAACAGAAAATCCATAAATGTTAAACTTTATAATTTGTGAAACTTCCTTTCAAATGAGCACATTTTTGGTGTTGAATAATGGCACCACTTTATTAAGCTATTGTGATAAAATGATGTCACTATTTATTTTGACAGACAAGATGCTAAACTTGGATAAACCCAGTAATTTCAGAGAGATTACCATAAATCAAGCCAATTTTAAAGTACTAGTAGGATGTGATGTCATGTGAACTCAGCCTATTGTTTTTCTTGCAGCCGTACATCAAACGTTAATGTATTCAGTTCATCACTCATCTCAACAAGTGAACACAACTCCATCGAGGGTTTAAATCACAGGTTCTTGACCTTTACAACTTTGAGGTCCAATTCTTTCTGTACAAAGTAACGTGGGGCTCATTCAGTTCTCTGCTAGTTATCCATCTGATATTCAGGCAAGATAGGGAACATCCAATATGATACATTTACATTTTACATTGATAACACAGCTGTTTAAGCGCTGGCTCCAATTTCTAACTAATAATAGAAAGGGAGATGGAAAAGACATCATTTTACGTCTCATATCTGATGCTACTTATTTACTCATCAATCAGTGGAGAAGTTACATCTACTTGATCATTGTATAAAAGAAATAAGTATGAACAGAAAAAGGTTTACAAGAACTTGAAATGAATGACTACTTTCTCTACAGAACTGTGCCTGATTAGTGGATTTTCCATTTGAGCTCAACATTTTAATCAGGGAAGAAAGATCAAAAGATGCCAGCTAGCCTCTATGCCCAACCATTACAAAAGAAAATTAAAAACGCACAATTTTTGCTTCAAGACATCTTTGCATAATTCCCATTTTATTCTTTATAAGTTAATTTGCATACATTGCATAGGCTGGCACTGACCCAGCATCTGCTTGTTTACACTCATTGGGTTAGTTTTATGATTTGAAAAGATGACAACCTGCCTTTAAAATTAGATAGAAAGTGTGGGGAAAAAGGGAGAGATAGGAAGATGTGATACAAAAGATGATGAAAACCAGTGAGTTGCAGTGAAAAGAGAGACAGGTGACACGTAGTAAAACACCAATATTAAGGGTTAATTGATGCGCGCTGGTGTATGTGGGTAGAGGCATGAATTACTAAGGGATGTCTACACAATTTTCTGCCAACCTGTTGAAATGAATCACAGTATCTGGCAGGACACAGAAGCTATTATGAGCTTAGACATGATAGGGATTTAAAGGGATATGCCACCCCCAGGTCAAACTTGGGCATCTCCCCACAGTCCAGAGACTAAAATAAGTGGTGGAAAGCGTTTTTCTGGTGACGCAGCCATTGTCCAGGTCTGTCAGCACTGACCGCCGCGGTATCTGCAGCTACTCCGCGTTAGACTGGAGTCTAACGTCGCCAGAGAAAGATTTCGGCCAAAAGGAATCAATTTGCTCATCTCTGTGTTGATTTGCACATTTATTTGCACTCGATATGAATGCGCACTACACAGAAAGTAATTGGGAAACGCATCGAGCAAATTAATTCCTTTTGGCCGAAATCTTTCTCTGGCGACGTTAGACTCCAGTCTAACGCGGAGGAGCACCAGATACCGTGGCGGTCAGTGCTGACAGACTCGGACAATAGCTGGGTGAGCAGGAAAACGCTTTCCACCACTTATTTTAGTCTCTGGACTGGGGAGATGCCCAAGTTTGACCTGGGGGTGGCATATCCCTTTAAAGCTTAAAGGTCCTATATTGTGCAAAATTGACCTGATTGATTTCTTGTGAGCTTTTTAGTCATATTTTAATGTTGCTACCCCATCAAAAACATACCTGGCGTTGTGTTTTGTTTAATTCACACATATGTGTAGAATCCCTCAGTCGTCCAGGTAGAATCCATGGCAAAAGGAGAAATTCAGTTTGTCAGCTGGACAAAAGTTTAATTTGGTCAAATACATTTCACAGCTCATCCAAGCTGCTTCTTCAGTTCTGGTCAGACACTGGTGGACACCAAACATATTCAACCAAATAAACTTTTGTCCAGTTAACAAATTGAATTTCTCCTTCTGCCATTAATTCACACACAGATCATTTATTATTAGTTTGTCTGCATCTCCAAAGCTCAAAATGCTCTGTTCCACCTGATGATGTCATGAAGCGCTAGTTTTCAAGTTAAAAGCTTTTACCTCTTGTTCAGTAGAGAATCCAGGGGTGAAATTATCCAATTTTCAGTCAAGGCGTACAGAGTTTAAAAACACCTGAGCAACCAAACAACGCTGAGCAAAGGCTTCCACCTGCTGGTAAGAAAATATAGGGGTTTGATATATCTAAACTTTTTCTCCTTTTTTTCCACAGAAGCTGGGAATAATGCCATATAAATTCTGAAGGCACTGGAAACCATCTGGTACAATCACATTTTAAACTTATAGCCTACCACCTAAGTCATACCTTTGGCTTTTACGTCCTTTTTAGGGCTGTCCCTAACGATTATTTTTCTCCCGATTAATCTATCAACTATTTTTTTCGAATAGTCACGATTATTTTTTTAAGTAATGTTTTTTGGGTTGGCGGGTATTACAAACAGGCTTGACACGCTTTTATGAACATCCATCCATCCATCCATCCATTTTCTTCCGCTTATCCGGGGCCGGGTCGCGGGGGCAACAGTCTAAGCAGGGACCTCCAGACTTCCTTCACCCCGGACACTTCCTCCAGCTCCTCCGGGGGGACCCCAAGGCGTTCCCAGGCCAGCCGGGACACATAGTCCCTCCAGCGTGTCCTGGGTCTTCCCCGGGGCCTCCTCCCGGTGGGACATGCCCGGAACACCTCCCGAGGGAGGCGTCCAGGAGGCATCCGGAACAGATGCCCGAGCCACCTCAGCTGGCTCCTCTCCACGTGGAGAAGCAGCGGCTCTACTCCGAGCTCCTCCCGTGTGACCAAGCTCCTCACCCTATCTCTAAGGGTGCGCCCAGCCACTCTGCGGAGGAAACTCATTTCGGCCGCTTGTATCCGCGATCTTGTCCTTTCGGTCATTACCCAAAGCTCATGGCCATAGGTGAGGGTAGGAACGTAGATTGACCGGTAAATTGAGAGCTTCGCCTTTTGGCTCAGCTCCCTCTTCACCACAACGGTCCGGTACAACGACCGCATCACTGCCGACGCTGCACCAATCCGCCTGTCAATCTCACGCTCCATCCTCCCCTCACTCGTGAACAAGACCCCGAGATACTTGAACTCCTCCACTTGAGGCAAGGACTCTCCACCCACCCAGAGAGGGCAAACCACCTTTTTCCGGTCGAGAACCATGGCCTCGGATTTGGAGGAGCTGATCTTCATCCCAGCCGCTTCACACTCGGCTGCGAACCGCCCCAGTGCACATTGGAGGTCCCGGTTTGATGAAGCCATCAGGACAACATCATCCGCAAACAGCAGAGATGAGATCCTGTGGTTCCCAAACCGGATCCCCTCCGGCCCCTGACTGCGCCTAGAAATTCTGTCCATAAATATAATGAACAGAACCGGTGACAAAGGGCAGCCCTGGCGGAGTCCAACATGCACCGGAAACAGGTCCGACTTACTACCGGCAATGCGAACACAGCTCCTGCTCCGGTCATACAGGGATCGAACAGCCCTTAACAAAGGGCCCCGAACCCCGTACTCCCAGAGCACCCTCCACAGGACCCCACGAGGGACACGGTCGAATGCCTTCTCCAGATCCACAAAGCACATGTGGACTGGTTGGGCAAACTCCCATGCACCCTCGAGCACCCGATGGAGAGTATAGAGCTGGTCCAGTGTTCCCCGGCCGGGACGAAAACCACACTGCTCCTCCTGAATCCGAGGTTCGACTATCGGTCGAATTCTCCTCTCCAGCACCCTGGAATAGACCTTACCGGGAAGGCTGAGGAGTGTGATTCCCCGATAGTTGGAACACACCCTCCGGTCCCCCTTCTTAAACAGAGGGACCACCACCCCGGTCTGCCATTCCAGAGGTACTGTCCCCGACCGCCACGCGATGTTGCAGAGACGTGTCAGCCAAGACAGCCCTACAACATCCAGCGACTTGAGATACTCAGGACGGATCTCATCCACCCCCGGGGCCTTGCCACCGAGGAGCTTTCCAACCACCTCAGTGACTTCAGCCAGGGTGATGAGTGAGTCCGACCCCGAGTCCCCAGCCTCTGCTTCCTCCTCGGAAGACATGACGGCGGGATTGAGGAGATCCTCAAAGTATTCCTTCCACCGTCCGACAACATCCCCAGTCGAGGTCAACAGCTCCCCACCCACACTGTAAACAGTGTTTGTGGAGCACTGCTTCCCCCTCCTGAGGCGCCGGACGGTTTGCCAGAATTTCTTTGAGGCCGTCCGATAGTCCTCCTCCATGGCCTCTCCGAACTCCTCCCAACTCCGAGTTTTTGCCTCTGCCACCGCCCGGGCTGCAGCACGCTTAGCCCGCCGGGTACCCGTCGGCTGCCTCCGGAGTCCCACGAGCCAACAAGGCCCGATAGGACTCCTTCTTCAGCCTGACGGCATCCCTTACTTCCGGTGTCCACCACCGGGTTCGGGGATTGCCGCCGCGACAGGCACCACAGGCCTTACGACCACAGCTACGGGCGGCCGCATCGACAATAGAGGCCGAGAACAGAGCCCATTCGGACTCTATGTCCCCAGCCTCCCCCGGAATCTGGGAGAAGCTCTCCCGGAGGTGTGAGTTGAAGGTGCCCCTGACAGAGGGCTCTGCCAGACGTTCCCAACAGACCTTCACTACGCGCTTGGGCCTGCCAGGTCTTTCCGGCTTCCTCCCCTGCCAGCGGACCCAACTCACCACCAGGTGGTGATCGGCTGACAGCTCTGCCCCTCTCTTCACCCGAGTGTCCAAGACACGCGGCCGGAGGTCAGATGACACGACAACAAAGTCGATCATCGACCTCCGTCCTAGGGTGTCCTGGTGCCACGTGCACTGATGGACACCCTTGTGCTCGAACATGGTGTTCGTTATGGACAAACTGTGGCTAGCACAGAAGTCCAATAACAGAACACCACTCGGGTTCAGATCAGGGAGGCCGTTCCTCCCAATCACCCCTCTCCAGGTGTCACTGTCGTTGCCCACGTGGGCGTTGAAGTCCCCCAGGAGAACAACGGAGTCCCCGGTCGGTGCACTGTCCAGTACCCCTCCCAGGCACTCCAAGAAGGCCGGGTACTCCGCACTGCTGTTCGGCCCGTAGGCCGGCACAACAGTAAGAGACCTGTCCCTGACCCGAAGGCGCAGGACGCGACCCTCTCGTTCACCGGGGTGAACTCCAACACTCGGCGGCTGAGCTGTGGGGCAATGAGCAGGCCCACACCAGCCCGCCGCCGTTCCCCACGGGCAACGCCAGAGAAATGGAAAGTCCAGCCCCCTTCAATGAGTTGGGTTCCAGAGCCCAGGCTGTGCGTAGAGGTGAGGCCGACTATATCTAGTCGATAGCACTCAACCTCCCGCACAAGCTCAGGCTCCTTCCCCCCCAGCGAGGTGACATTCCATGTCCCCAGAGCTAGTCTCCATGTCCGGAGATCTGGTCGGCGAGGCCCCTGCCTTCAGCTGCCGCCCAGATCTCTCTGCACCGGCCCCTTATGGATCCTCCTGCGGGTGGTGGGTCCACGGGAGGACGGCCCCACGTCGCTCCTTCGGACTGAGCCCGGCCGGGCCCCATGGGGGAAGGCCCGGACACCAGGCGCCGTTCGCGAGCTCCCACCCCAGGCCTGGCTCCAGGGTGGGGCCCCGGTGACGCCGATCCGGGCGACGTAACTGACCTCGATTGAATACTCATCATAAGGGCTTCTGGAACCGCTCTTGGTCTGACCCGTCCCCCAGGACCTGTTTGCCTTGGGTGACCCTACCAGGGGCATAAAGCCCCCGACAACATAGCTCCCGGGATCATTCGGGCACTCAAACCCCTCCACCACGTTAAGGTGGCGGCTCAAGGAGGGGGCTTTTATGAGCTTTTTTTTTTTTTTTTTTTTTTTTTTTTTTTTTTTGCTTTTATGAACAGTAAAAAATATTTATTTATTCATTCTCAAACTTAAAAGTTTTGCAGTTTAATCTTCAAGAAATGAAGGCATGCCCAAATAAAAATAAAAGGCAAATCAAATAATTGATAAGAATAAATAACTTTATACACAAATTTCAATTATGTTAGTTAGTAAGAACACTGACTCACATGAGTGCAAACTGAATACAAAGTTTGTATTACAAACAGAACTTGAGGTTTTTTTTCCCCAACAGGGTATATAACTGCTCTTTTATTTTTATAATTATTATTATTATTATTATTATTACATAATTATGAGTATTATTATATTATTAGAATAGTATTACTATTTATTTAGACCTGCAGTCGGCACAGACAGTGTTGAATAGCGCAAGGTGCACTGTGCACCGGGGAGGAGAACGGACATGAGACCTCTCTGAATCAGGCGCGCATTCCTCTCACTACACATCTCCCGCTGTTGGCAGGAATATGCGCTCTTCTTTTGTCTTAATTTACTTTTTTACTTTGTATACAAGCTCTTCTACAAACATCCCGACCACTGTCACCCTCAGGTGTTGAATATTCAGTCTATAACGGGCAAATTACGAATCATTGCTTTATCTCCGTGTCGTTGCTATGCACGCCGCCAGCATAGCGACAGGCTATACAAGAAATCAAAGTGCACAGTGCACCTTGCGCTATTCAACACTGTCTGTGCCGACTGCAGGTCTAAATAAATAGTAATACTATTCTAATCAAAGAAAGGGAAACGTAATTACGTTTCCATGTGGTGCTGCTATGGTACGCCAACTCCTTGCAAATGCGGCACACGACGAAGTCTTCGTGTGCCTTCTCTTTAAAATATCTCCACACTTTAGATGTCTTTGTCCGTTTATTGGGCTGATCTTCATCATCTTCGGGCACCCTCGGGCGTGCAGCCATTGTTACCGCTTCTGTTCCAGCACATCTACCGCTCGCGCAAATCACTTTTTTTTTTTTTTTTTTTTTTTGCAAATCACGTAAACGACGGTATGTTGCACACGCCGACTTATTTACGTCTTCGACGTAATCGATTACGTCGAATAGTCGGGACAGCCCTAGTCCTTTTAAATGATGATTTCAGGCAAATTATAGACAGATGATAAATTCCATAACATTACATTTCATAAACCACTTAAGAATATATTTAAATAAATATGCATACTTATTATCTCTTACTATAATCATTTGGTTTTACTATTGTTAGCATTGTTAATGAGCACCATCTTGAGACTGTACGTCCTTTGCCATGGATTATTTAAATTAATAAAATGCAGTTGTTTTATTACAATTGTTGACTGGAAGCTGACTGGAAGAAGAAGCCATTTGAAGCTTTAGAACATCGCATCCACTGAATATTTATCATTTACCAGGTTTATTTTAGGATCATGAGTTAAGTGGTAACATCTCAACAGCCTAGAGCATATTTTGATTAATTATTTGTGAGAAATATACATCTTTTATGAACATTGTGGGTCTTTACCTTTCAGGACTTGATGCTACTTGATGTTGTCTCCTAGTAAATCTAAAGGCACAGCCAAGACAAGATTACCGAAGAGTGGAGACTTTTAAATGACTGGAATTACCTTTTGTAAAATAGGCTCCTTGTTTAACAGAATGGACATTGATTCTGCATTATCAAAACAGACTTGCCAATGTCAGTCCACTATCATGTTTAAAGTGACAAATGGAAGGAGAGGAAATTGTTTTGTTGCTCCAGGACACTTGTTGAATGGGAAACTACACAAGAGCAACAACTGTTCAAATTGAATTAAATCAAAACAGACACGGATAAATAAAGACATCGCCATGACTTGGGGTTGTAGCGGTCAGCTCTTCTCCTGTGTCCAATCAGGACGTGAAAATCACTTTTGGATCTGACCTTTCGTTCACTAACAAGACCAGCTTTGGGGTGTAGGGCCTGGTGACAATACTACAAGTCCTCATTTAGTAAATACATGTTTGATGTGACAGAGTTGACAGAAAAACTGAATATTTTAATGCACTTAATGAAAAAAAAAATGCATTTAGTCTGTAGACCATATAGTGTTGTATTTATTTATTTTATTTTTTTTTGCACCGTCTTGAATTGAAATGTACACTTTGAAAATGTCAAACTAATTGTTCATAAGTGTAGTGTGCCATACAGTATTTTGTATAGTCTGTGTTGGGCAGCACATAAGACAAGCTATAACATTGGAAAGATTAACATTATTACCATAACCCCATCTAATTCTTTACATTAACAAAATCATGAAAACCATTAATTATATTTAATTATATTCAACATTTTAGGCTTTCGTGTCACATCTCTCTATGTGAATGTGCCTCCATCCTTTTATATGCCCTGTTACTTTTCAGAAGTGGTGAAAAAAGATAATAAAAGTAGGCCTATATTGATAGGGCTTTTTGTACATACCTCAGATGTATTTCTACTCCTCATAACCATGCAGTGACCAAATGTCTCACTTTTGTCTTGTCTAATATGACACGTGCTAACAAACAACAGAAATTATGTAAAATATTTATATACATTATGTGAGAATTAAAAAAAAACATTTATCATATGCCTCTTTGTGTTAATCCAGCATTTTTTTTTTTGGAATAGACACATTTACATGGCCAGTAAAAACCTCAGTTAATCTTTTTTTGGGTTGTTTTTAGCCATTATATTTGGAAGACAAAGTACAATAATTGTAAATTAACTAATCACATCAGATGTCACTGTTATGTGCCATTTCATTAGGCCTACCTACATAGCTTCACCCTGCTTTGCTTTACTCTGCTTTGCATTGAGCCATTTTTAGCTCTACGAAATCATATAGACTATTTTTCATGTGATTTCTCTTACCATTACACTATATGCATGATACAGTTGTCATAGTGTGCAGTATTGTAGAATGTGTGATGCTTGAACTCATTAGAAAGATGGAGCAGGGCCCAGCGGACTCACCAAAGCCTGCGAAGGCTCAAAGGCAGCTGGCTCCAGACCTCAGAGATGATGAACCATCTGCTCCAAACAGCGTCGAGACACATTTAACCAGAGCTCGGCTGGACAGCAGAGACGGGGAACTGTAGGATTTCAGAAAGTCTACTAATTATCCTACATGGAAGACTCCTTAAAGCTACCATCCGTAATTAGACTGACCGGCCCTGCCATGTTGCATTCTCACATATTACCACTAGATACCATCTACGTTGCTGTTGTCTGACAGAAGATGACCAGGGAGCACAGGTGAGCTTGAAGAAAGGCTAGAGGGGGGGTATACTAAGAAGTGAAATAGCTGGATTCAGCACTAACGGAGCAGACTGCTGCAATAGTTTGTCTCCTCTTCATCACATATAATCACTTAGAAATATCTTGCTTTGTAATATACCCCTATGAACAAAGGTCAGATGAGGGGAGGGGGAAGGAGGACTTCACTGCCATCTACTGGTAACAAAAAATCTGATAAACTGATGGTAGCTTAAAACGTGCACTATGTAACTTTTCAGGTGGCATAGACGTTTTTGCTTTGCCTGCAAAGTTCCAAAGTATGTATTTTCCTCTCATATCTCCAGAGACAGGAGGCACCACCAGCCCAAGAGAGGTGATCCCATATCACCGTAAGTAATGCATGTTTTATTTATTTTGAGCAATACCCTCCTATAACTGAAGAAATGTCTGTTCCATATCATGTGGTGGAACATTCCAGCTGCAGCATCTCTATGGTGGCAGATGTCCCACAAAAGGTCACATAACTCAGAGTTTAAAGGTGCACAACTGCATGTGCAAACTTCAAAGTCTGATTTGATAACTGCTTTAAGAGTAGTTTTTGTGTCCTTGGGCAAAACACTTAGCATATTGTGGTGATTTAATGTTCACTTTATGGGGCCAGAAGTGATGTCCCCATGACGTAAATCTTTCTATATGATCAACAACATGGTTGAAAGTTAAAATTTTGGTTAAGGCTTAATTTAACGTTAGGCAAATGTAATTATGGCTATGGTTAGGATTAGTCTCTGGGTGGTTAGAGGGGTCATAGATGCAGATTAGCAGCCACACTTCCCGTCAGCCTATACCGAGGCAGCTGTGGTTAGAAATCTTACCAGGTGTGAAAAGTGTATGAAGAATTCTTTTACATATTGCTTTTCCAAAAAATTGTGATTATGAATGATATCAATTATCCTCATCAAAGCTTAAGAATGCTTTACCACCAGTAAATATATGCTGTTTTTAAGGTATTTACGAGCATCCCTTCTATGAGCAGGTGAGCAGTGATCACTAATCCAAATTAAGTGAAGGTGACACGCGACAAAAACATACCAGACACACGTCAAGACAAGTGGTATAAAAGTCATTACAGTGATTTATTATGATGAACCATGAAAATAACCAACCAGTGCAGTGTCTGAGTCTGTCCCCTCCACACAAACATACACTCACACACCCAAATAATAAAAAAGACAAAGTTGAAGAGTCTGAAGCGGAAAACGATAAAAAAATAATAATGCTACTGTCACAGAAACATTCAGCTTTGCCAAGAGAGCGTTTATATTTACAACCATATTTCAAAATGGGATGGAGGCCAATTGTACAAGCATAGAAAAGAAAAGAAGCAAATATTTACAATCTGTTCCTGGTGAAAGCTGGAGTAACCACCTATACATTAAATTACACTTTCTACAAATAACCATTGATATTCAAAAATAAACCGCTAACTTCCTACCTGTGGCAAGTCCCCTCTGCCCACCTCAGAAGACCACTAGCACTCATTTCATACATACTCTCCTCATCTCAAAGTGACACTGGGCAGCGAGTCTTCTTCACACACACATACAGTGCACATATCTGTACACACAAATACAAACACACAAGTGCAGCCTCCAGGGGTGGTGAGGCAGGCTCCCAAAATGGGTCTTTTCTGAATCTGCAGCGGTGAACAGATATTTGTTGTTAGACTGGAATAAAAAAAATAATTGTGTTTTTCTCTATACAAAAAGCTTTCTCTTTGCTATATTGAACCACTAAATTAATCAAATAAATGGTGTGAAGTTGATGACAGACAAGAGATATAAGGAAGGAAAAGGAATAACAGGTGAGACAGGAGAGGGTTTTAGGCTGGAATGTCCATAGATAAACAAAGTGCAGGCCTCACAATGGGGTCCAAACAAGACAAAGAACAAGAGCTTGTCTTTCCATAACTAGAAAGCTGTATAAAACAAAAGGAGGCCAGAGAGGGGGCTAAGAGCACCGGGGTTGTTCATCTTCATTTCAATAAAGTCTGTGTTGAAGATTGTGTTTGTCTTTTTTTAAGATTTTCTGTCCACATATATTTTATAAAAAAAGTACCCTTTTCTTCCACAGTCATCTGTATTTCCACTGGCCATGTGTTCAGGTACACAGAAAAGCGCGTTCACTGTTTGGGTCCACAGCAGTGGTCAGTGCCATCCGGTGCTCAGGTAACCTGAACTGTGGAAGGGGGGTGCTGCTGTAGAGGGGGGCCCACGAGGTGTGGATGTGGGCGGGGCCTGGCCCGGCGGAGTCTGTTGAGGAGGGGGTGGTGGTGGCGGAGGTAGCCCACTTTGCTGCATGGGAGGGGGGTATGTGGTCGGAGGCATGGCCTGAAAACCCCCTAAACTCTGAAAGTGGTGGTTGTGCATGGTGCTGGTGGGGGGTGGAGGGGGAGGGGGTGGAGGAGGGGTCAGAGACAGCAGTCC
This sequence comes from Paratrypauchen microcephalus, assembly GCA_036785185.1. Lineage (NCBI taxonomy): Eukaryota > Metazoa > Chordata > Actinopteri > Gobiiformes > Gobiidae > Paratrypauchen > Paratrypauchen microcephalus. Next base: position 3,061,027 of record JAVJIX010000004.1, on the reverse strand, counting down.
ACCGGCCGTAGGAGGAGCCTGTTGTGGGGTTTTCTGTCCCTGTGGAGGAGGCGGAGGAGGAGGAGCACTGCTCAGCATCAGCTGGTGCTGCTGCATATTGACATGTAACAGACTGGGCCCGGACATGGGATGTGGGGGTGGAGGAGGGGGAGGCGGAGGAGCAGCAGAGCCCTGATAGTGAACGCTGTGGGGCAGGGGTTGCAACAGTGTCTGAGAACCAGGGGGGAACGGTGAGTTGGGCTTAAATGCAGGGAAAGGTCCCGCCGAGGAGGGACTCTGGCTGGGGAATGGTCCCGCCGAGGAGGGACTCTGGCTGGGGAAGGGTCCGGCCGAGGAGGGACTCTGGCTGGGGAAGTAGGAAGTGGAGGTGGGTGGAGCAGGCGGGGGTGGAGGGGGAGGCGGCAGTGCGCTCTGAGCATTAGTAAAAGTCTGGTTTGGAGGTTGGGCTGAAAACAGCGCCCTCTGGCTGCGAAATGGTGCAGTCTGTGATTGGGGTTTTGGAGAGTGGAGTAGCGAGGATACAGGGTAATGGACTGGTGAGGAAGGTAGTGGTGAGCCATGTATCTTTGTTGGCGTCAGAGGGGTGGGCTTTGAGGAGACCGGCTTATTCAGTGACTGGGCAGCTGCATTTGGTGTCCTCGGTCGACTGTCACCGTCATCTTCCTTCGCGGGTCGACTCTGTGGACTGGGGGAACAGGGCTGGGACACAAACAACGGGTCACATACAATTATAAAGATGAGCACAATAATTCTGTAATGAGTGAAGAGAGATACTCACTGTATGAGTCGGTGTCTTCTGCAGAGCTGGGGAGGGGCAATCACTGGCAATAGGTGTCTCACTGCCTTCATTTTCACCATCTTAAAAGGAATAATTACAAAAATGGTAAGGAACGCTCACTCTCTAAATATTTGTTGATAAACTATCATTTTTACACACCTGTATCTTTGTCTTTGCTGAGTGAAAGAGCTCTGTGGTAATTGCGTTCACGGGCCTGTTCCACTGACGTGGATGATGTCCTTGAGAAATATGATGCCAAAGTTACTTAAAAAAATACTTCAAATATTAATAGAGGTATAATTTTAACCAATATAAATGTATTTACCACTGCCCCTCTCCCTCTTCTTTCTCCCCCCTCTCTTTGTCACCTTGTGTTTCTGTGTCCTCAGGCGTTAGAGGCTCTTTTACAGTAACAGTATTTGTACAAGGTGGTGCAGGTGGTGGCGGTGGAGGGGGCTCACAGGTCATCTCCATGGCTACAGGGAAAGCGTCAATGGTCAGAGGTGGCACCATGGAAACTGGCGAACTGCACTCCGTCTTAGAACCACTTCGACGAGCTTCTCGTTGTCGCTTTCTGTATTCCAGCAGAGAAACCTAGAAGAGACAGAACACATTATTGAGAAACCCAAGCACCAGCTTTTAATTTAGCTTTACTTTCATTTGAGGCTTGCCTTTTTCTTTTGTGGAGGATTTTGTGCAGATCCACCTTCACCAGTACTATCACCACTGAGTGAACGAGAAAAGCTCTGAGAGGATGTATCCTCTGAACAAGGGAAAAACAGCACCCCCTGGCCTTCACTGAAGGCATTTGGAGGGCCAACCAGTGACCCTGCTGCAGCTGAAGGGCTGGCCTCCGGCCTGAAGGGAGCAACCAGAGGCTCCAAAGTGTGAGAAGGGGTGAGGTCCCGTAAGTTTGAGTTCACTGGAGAAAAGTTCAGGCCTGCTGCTCCACTAGGACCCCTCTCTGGACTTTTTGTCCATCCAGGAAATGTAGCAGCACTTGGTTCAGCAGACGAGGGCACTTCAGAGCCTGCTTCTAAAACTCCACTGTCGACAGCGTCTGCACAGTCCCCAGACTCGGCCGCTGGGGGCTGTGGGCTCTCAGGAGCTGAGGGCTTGGTCTCTTCTGGTGGACTGTCCAAAGAAGTCCTGACGCACGGAGAGGATGTCAACGAAGGAGGTCGATCCGGCTTAAACAAATGCAAGGCTTATTTTAGTGTCAAACGTATGGAACCAGACGGGAACGATATCACTCTACAAACAAAAATAAGTTGGCTTTTACCTCCTGAATGCTGGGTTTCCTACTGATTTCTGGAGAGCTCTCAACAGAGGACTCACTCTGTAGACAAGAAGAGTTATTACAAGGTGCTCTGGCATATTAAACGTCACCTGATTCTGTAGAGGCTACCTCTGAGGGAGCAGTGGCTGTTGGGACTGGGGTGCTGGGGAGAGGCTCTGTGCTGTGCTCCTCAGTTTTAGTGCGTGGTGGGGTTGCCATAAGAACAGGTGTTGTTGAGGCATCTGATTGGTCTGCCCGAGTGGGTGTGGCGCACGGGGAGCCATAGGGTGTTGAGCTCTCAGACAAACAAGCATCTAATGGACTTAACCGCCGCTTTTTTAAAGGAGTAGGCAACTCTGTGAAAGGAGAGCAATGAAAATGCTTAGACTCATAGTGTGAATAAATGAGAGTAAATTCAAATTTATACAGCCACTACCTGAAAGTAAGCAAGTGCCATTGTAAGGTAGAGGGCTATCAGAGTCTCCATTGATTGAGGGGCTGAGAGGGCCTTCACTAGGCATGACTAGGCTGGGTCTTCGTACAGGGCTTGGAGAGCACTCCTCTTCTAAAGCTTGCTTCAACCATCGCTACAAGAACATATAATAAATTTAATAATAAATTTTATTTATATAGCGCTTTTCATGACACTCAAAGACGCTTCACAGAACAATAGATACAAAAATGTTACACAAAAATGTATAGTCCTTGACTATACATTGAACACTGAGAAAGTACCTTTTTACAAGAGCCAGAGGTTGGTGGTGTTTCTGGCATCTCTCGTGAGCGCCTCCTTCCAGTGGGGACACCTGGAGTGGTGGGACTACGATTGGCCAGGAAAGGAGATGAAAAGCGCACATAGTGTTTAGGGGTGCTGTAGACCTGTGGGGAGCAGGCCATACCCGGCAAAGCGTTCAGTTGTGTAGCCAATACTTCTGGGTCGCTGCTTATTCTCAGTGGTCTGGGGGGAACAGGCTCTGGCGTCCGCACTCCAGCTCTGTCCTGTTGCCTTTCACCCACCCACTCACTCACAAAGTGCTGGGGAGAATACACAATATACATCTATCAGCTGAGCAAGACTTTAATTTTGAAAATGTTGAAATAAGTTTATTTGTACCTTTTTTGTCTTGTAGCTCCGGCTCCCAGAGCGAGATCTCTCAGGAGCAGGGGAGTTGCCTTGAGGAGGGCTTGCGTCTGGGGCTGGGACAGACAGGGCCTCTGGCTCTGGAACACTGGGCATCTCTCCTTCAGGGGCGTCATTAATCAGAGGCTCTATAGACTCAACTGGAGAGCCAGGAGGCAAGTCAGAGCAGGTGCTGATGGTGCGGGCTCTTCTCCGCTGTTGGCCGATGTGTGTACGATTCCTTGAAAAGCTTTTCCGGTTTCTTGAGGCTTTAACTTTAGCTGGCTTTAATCCAGGTTCTTCCTTCACCTCAATAAGTGGCTACAAGAAAGTGTTTAGTTTAAAAATCTTATAAAACCATGCAAAGAAATGGGAGACATTCATATACTGCATAATCAATTACTAAACACCTGTGCAACTGCTGGCGAATCTGCCATCTCTGGTGTTGCCGGGGGCTCCTCTTTGATGTGACTCGTGACATCGGACTTGACGCTGCCGATCCTCTCCAGCGCTTGCTCCCGACGTTTTTCCCTCTTTTCCATTCGGGCAAATGCTTGTAGAATAGCCTCCATCTTTCTCTCCTCGCGAGTCTGCAGAGAATGTGTGCAAATATTTAAGAAAGTACATAGAATAATGAGTATACTATCTGAGTTAAATGTATGGCAAAACACAGCAGGTGATGATACAGTAGGTGGAAGGTTTTTAAAGAAAATCACATGACCATGAGACCCAAGATGATGAACCCTCAAGGAGGAAAGACAGTTTGGCAGTCCTCCAGGGCTATATTAAAAGATAACATTTATTTTTAACCATAAATACCATATTGTAATATTGGCATAGTCACTAAAACGTCAAAGCAAAAATCCTTGAAGCCAAAATATAAATGATGAGCAACAAAGTAGTATGAATATTTAATCTATGGTGCTTCTAATCCTGTAAACAAGGCTGTTCAACCACGACAGCTTTTACCCCTCTCTGATCGTCTGCACAATTCAAAAATCTGTACAAGGGCCAGAGTCAGCATTTAACACCTCAAGTCCTCTGTGTGAAGTGTGCTTGGGATCAGCCATAATTTGAGACAGAAAAGATGTCTGACCAAAAGGCTATTCTTTGTTTAAAAAATGTGACCATGTATTTACTAATAGGTGGATAATTTACAGTGACAACTAAATACATAAATAAAATATAATAATAATATAAAATATATAAAAATATAAATAATTGTGAAGAGCCTAAACAGGGGTTGTGTATGGGTCATGGTTTCTTTAAGCCGACATAAAAAGGAAGGCAAATCAGTGAGGACACACACTTGTCTGAGCAAGAAGACTTGATAAAGCTACATAATGTAAAGCTGAAGCTCCAAATAATTTTACAGCAAAAGAAGTAGGAAAGTGAGAGCAAAGTAATAAACACGGCAATAGTTTGAAGTTGAAAGAGGACAGCCGATACTGCCAAGCTACAGCCTTTTGAGCAGACAAACATCTGAGCCTTGACCCAGAGAAACAGGACAGCTGGGTTTTACACGTTGCCCCTTTTTGCTACATGTTTTCAGGCAACAAGCCATAAGTCCTAACTTGGTAAACTTACCATCTTCCTCCTCCTCTCTGCAATCTGCTCTTCTGACTCCATCTCTACTTCATTGCTAATGGAGGTTTTGTCTTCTAGATCCTCATATAACTCAGGATCCTGTAAGAGGAGGGTATGGCGTTTTATCATGGCTGTTTTCAGTCTGGTTACAGACTAGTGGGAGAGAGGTTAAGTACTGGACAAGGGGGTTAAGGACAGAGGAGGGAGCTAGGCAAGTCACCTAAAATGTTTAGAAACACTGTACCACCTTCTACCGAGGCACCACTGAGAGCGTTCTGACCAGCTGCATCACTGTGTGGTACGGGAGCTGCACTGAACAGAACAGGAAAGCCCTGCAGCGCATAGTGAATGCAGCTGGGAGGATCACGGGTGTCTCTCTCCCCTCCCTCCTGGACATTTTTAACACCCGCCTCACACGCAGAGCGTCCAGCATTGTGGGTGGCCCGAGCCACCCCTTTACTTACTGGAATTTTACTACTGTTGTTTACTACTGTTATTGCACTGGAATTACTACTGTTGCACATTTATTTTTATCTTTACTTTCAATGCACTATTGCACATTACCATTTCACTGCTGTATTTTCCATTGCATTTTTGATACACGCTGCACATTTTTGGACATCTGTAAATAGGTATTTATTCTGTTGCACTGCTTTCAGATTTTTGATTCTAGATTTAGATTTTTGTCTTAGATAGTTTTTGTTTGTCTTTTTTACATTACCTGGCCAGAGAGAAACGAAATTTCGATTCACTGTATGTTGAACACATATAGCAGAATTGACAATAAAGCCGACTTTGATCTTTGATCTCCTTTTTACACCAAAAGTTATGTTCATGGTATTGAATCATTTGAATGACTTCAGGGTGGATTTCTGACCAGCCGTTCCCACTTCATATTTGATTAACACCTGGCTGTAACCCTGAGTTTTAAAGGAATTTGCTTCATCATATAAATTGAGGACAAGAAAGCATTGCATTGAATGATTTCTTTACAATAAATAAATATTTTTTGATGATGATACACACGATGTAATCAAAAACTGAGATGGTGTTGAATGAAATGTGGGGTAAAGGGCTTCAAAACTTGTAGGTATGACAACCTAAAACATGCATTTAAGAATAATGGCATGTTCTTGGGACAAATAGGTTGAACGTTGATCTTGTTCTTGCCTGGTTGTTAGAGATGGAGAGGCGTAGCGGTGAGAGCTTCCTCTGTTTGTTATCGCCCACACTCTTCCCCTTTGTTTCACCATCGAGAGACACATTTTGGTTCTGACCAAGATCGTCTCGAGAGTCTCTGTCCTTTCGACTGCCACGTCTCCGGCCTGAGCTCAGGTTCTCTGTGGGCTCCTGGTTATGCTTCAGCACTGGGCACTCATGGTTCCCTTTCACACAGGCACAGTCCACTTTGTACTTACTACAAGCACAGACAAAAGGCTGATTATGGCTGAAACCTGGATTCAGAAAAAGGGAGAATTACAGATTATACTTACCAGCTGCCAAAATCAAAATCAAAGCCTATAGTGATCTCTGTGCCTTTGGTAATATGCCGCACTGAGTAGATGTATAAATGTAGCATACCATCCTCAATGACATGGCGCACCTAATAAAAACAAAAATGAAAATAACTCCAATTACCCAGGAAGCACAGTTTTACACAGTTCAAAACTGATCTACAGATGCAGACTTACCTCAGCATTGGGGGTGCAGGAACGCCGAATGAAGCGTGCCTCATTACCAAAACTACGAGCATCAACACACATCTCCAGACCATCAAACTTAGAATAAAATAATACAAATGGGTATGGCCTGTAAGAAAAAAGGTTTACTTAATTAGAGGAACTTTAGACAACAATGCCTCATTTATAGGAAGGACCAAAAATCTACCTCTTAAAAAAGTATCCATTAGCCTCAAACTGCTGCCTAAGCATAAATTTGCCCCTGTACTCAATAATGAGAGAGTCTGGAGCCAGATCCCGCACTGCCTTCAGAATTTTCTTATTCTTCTGAACATGACTCTGTAAACAAAGAAAAAGGAGCAGTTAGACATCTATGGTAATTGAGGCTAATAATCCGCATGTACATCATCTACCAGGAGCTTTACCTCCACTGGGGGCTTGAAAGAGGCTGGGTGTGTGTTGTAGGCAAGGCTCTTTCCATCTCCTTGCTCTTTTACGCGTAACAGGACCTGAACATCTTCACTATATTGATTACTGCTGGCTTCTTCATAACGCTCCATCCAAACCTTGATTTTGTTTTCCCAGAGAGATGGGTGATCTACTGGCTCCTGCTCTGGAGCAGCACCCTTAAAATGTAATAATCAAATTAGTTTAATGTCATTTATGGACATATAATAAATGTAAGGGGTTCCAAATGAGTTTACCTTAACTCTGGAGGATTTTCTAGATCCTTCCCTAAAAGCCTGCAAAATATACACATAGGGGTCAGATTAAAAGAATATTCACTCAGAGAGCAGCCAGTGTGAATCCAACAGATTCTCAGTAAATCTCTTGAAGAGAACACTTGAAATAGGTGGTCTTGGACCTGCACTTTGGAGCAGGTAGAGAGTGGCGTGGGTGGCCATCCTACACAGTCCATTGCTTGAAATTGGGTTAAAAAAAGTACTCGGATTACATATTTATATGAATAGGCACTGCAGAGCTGCTACTTGACACGTTCGTCTGGCGAGGCAATGACGATGAACTTAATGTTAACGACAAATTTCCTTCTCCGTCTGTGCAGCTAAGCCTGGGTCTGTCTGTTGGTCACCAGCATGCAAAGTTCTCACAGTGTATTTATCCAAAGGTGAAAGAAATGAACACTGCATACAGCGGCAGGGAAGCAACTGTGCATGTTTGTATCCGCAAGGTTTGAAATGCATTGCCATGGAAATGAGTTTGGGGATTAGCTGATGGCCTCTCACGTGACCATGGTGCATGTTTGGGGTGAATGATGCATGGTATATGTAAACAAGGCCGACCCAAAAGTAAAATAAACAGAAATATAGCCGCAAGCGGCGATGATCGGCCCTCGCTTGCACTCGCAGCCCCCTGCTAACGCGCCATTTTCCTATTCCCATGAACCATCTATGTACCAAATTAGGTGTGGCTACACCAAAGTTTTTGCCGGGCATCCTAATGGCAGGGACAGATGTTTGACCTGTTACCATGGCAACATGATGTGAGATGGAGTGGGGGTGTCACTGTGTTTTTTGATCGAGACCATGTCACGAATGTGTGGTCCAAATTTGGTGTGTCTACGGCAAAGTAAAATCTTTCTGTTCCATGCAATCTCCCTAGGGGGCGCTATTACGGCCAATTGAGATTTTCTTATATCAATCTGTTTTATATCAATCTGTTTTAGTATCAATCAAGTTTGAGTAAAATCGGCCAAAGTATTTGCGAATTATCACTCGTCGAAGTTTGACAGGAAATGGCGCCTTCGCCACCAGGTCACATGGTCTATCCAAAATGGCTGGTTGGTTGCCTAGCAACGGTATAATATACTTTTTTTTATCTTCCCATGATGCATCTGTGTACCAAATTTTGTTTGACTACACCAAAGTTTTTCCAGAGAATCCTAATTACAAGGACAGATGTTTGGCATGTTGCCATGACAACACGATGGGAGATGCCCGGGGTCATCATTGAGATTTTTGATCGAGACCCTGTCACGAATGTGTGTACCAAATTTGGTATGTCTACGACAAAGTAAAATTTTGCACTTCCATGCAATCTCCCTAGGGGGCGCTATAGTGTCCAGTTCAGATTTTCTTATAGAAATCTGTTCAGGGCCGGGGTGTCCACCAACGATTGAAGTTTGAGTGAAATCAGCCAAAGTATGTGCGAATTATCACTCGTCGAATTTGATGACGAGCCACAAAAACGAACCTGAAATTTGTGGCATTGTCACGGAAACACCGTTCACTCTTTTAGAACGCTTTTAACAACTTTTAATGTCCCACTTGTCTAGATGATACAGCACGATTCTGGTGAGTCTGGGTCAAAAACCCTAGGAGGTGTTCGTTAAAATACGAGGACAGGAAAATGCGCTCTCGGTGCCAGGTCACGTGCTCGGTCCAAAATGGCCGACTTCCTGTTGGTCGCTTAGCAACCGCATAATATACTTTTTTGTTCCTTATCCCTTGATGCATCTGTGTACCAAATTTGGTATGGCTATGACAAAGTTTATGCTGGGCGTCCCATTGGCGACGACAGATGTTTGGCCTGTTGCCATGGCAACACGATGGGACATGGCGTGTTGACGTCATTAAGTTTTTTGATCGATACCCCGTCACGAATATGTGTACCAAATTTGGTATGTCTACGACAAAGTAAAATTTTGCGTTTCCATGCAATCTCCCTAGGTGGCGCTATAGCACCCATTTCAGATTTTCTTATATCAATCTGTTCAGGGCCGGGGTGTCCAGCAACGATTAAAGTTTGAGTGATATCGGCCAAAGTATGCGCGAATTATCGCTCATTGAAATTTGATGGCGAGCCGCAAAAACGAACCCGAAATTTGTGGCGTTGTCACGGAAACACCGTTCACTCTTTTAGAACGCTTTTAACAACTTTTAATGTCCCACTTGTCTAGATGATACAGCACGATTCTGGTGAGTCTGGGTCAAAAACCCTAGGAGGAGTTCGTTAAAATACGAGGACAGGAAAATGCGCCTTCAACTCCGGGTCGCGTGCTCGGTCCAATGTGGCGGACTTCCTGTTGGTCGCCTAGCAATGCCGTAATATATTTTTTGGTTCGTAATGACATGACCTATCCACCACCCGAATTTCGTTTATCTACGACAAAGTTCATTTATCGGGTATAGCCATAGACGCAATGTATTTTGATTTTTGAGGTGGCGCTGTGGAGCCATTTTTTAAGATTTTTTAATACAGATTATTTGTAAATTCCTTTTTTGGCGTTCTTGAATTTTGTGCAAAATTTCGTGAGTTTTCGTCAGTGGGAAGTACCCGAAACCTGAAAAAGTGGTCGGGAAAATAATAATAATAAGAAAAACCAGAACAGTAACAATATAGTGCCACGAATGGTGGCACTAAACATATCAATGGAAAGGGCGCGCGTCCAGTAACGCACCCATGGGGTCCATTGACACCTACCAGCGCGTTGCACACGTTCCACGCTGGTTCTGCAGTGCTTCGCACCGCAGAACGGTTACAATAGGCCCTATGCGCTCTTCAGCGCTCGGGCCTAATTAAATCTAATGCGCACTGAGATCGGCCCACAAAGCACATCAATGTGTGAAAACCTAAACTTTATACACACTCATAGGGAGTTAAGGTAATGTCCATAAAATATATTTCTGACCTTTTTAGCCCTGGCAGATGAGGCTGGGGGGTCTCTATCGCCACTCTTTTTACGTTTTTTATCGGCCTGTTTGTTGCCAAGGCGTCCTGTGGTCAGGGTGCTGATGGTGGGCATGTGTTGAAAAGTTGAGTAGAGCTCTAGTGGGACCTCATCTCCACTTTCTGTTGCACTAGTGTCCCCATCTGAAAAGGAAATTGCAAACACTTGCTTTTAAATGCATCAAATTTTGATTTTTATGTTCTTGTCATCCAGCAGGTGTCAGCATATTCCAGGTTAAGAAAAACAGTGCTATCCGTGAACTGGCCTGATGGGGGAGCATGCTTCTGTGAAATGTACTACTGTAACGTGTGCGTGTGGGATTAAGAGGTAAAGATGCATGTTTTGAAATAAGAATTTAACCAACAACTACAATAAAAAAAAAAAAAGTTTGAATGAAACTGTTATCTGGGGTTTGTTTTAGACATTTTGTGACATTTTTGTAAATAAATTCTGTGGTCAGAATAATTTTAAATATTTCTTTTACATCAGTGGGTAAATTCAGTGCTACAACCTGTGTGCATTGTGCCAGAAAATAAATACATGTTTCTAGTAATTAATAATACAATAACACAAGCCATCACCAATCACTCACAGCTTATTTAGAGAAGCACGGTGGGTGAAGTGTCTTGCCAGCTCATACTGTGGTTGGGTTCTTAAAGTTAGCAGGAGGCCACTCTACAATTTAAGCTACCGATATATTATACATATTATACATGCATATGTTTTAATATGGTAAATCTAGCTCACCTGACAAACACTCTCGTTTTCTAGTCTGCAGCAGAATGGCCCTCTCTCGGTCCAAGTGCCGTGGTTGGCAGCGCTCACATAGGTAGGTCTCAGGAATGTTCTGTCTATCGATACCCATGCAGTCAATGTGCTGCCACGCACTGGAAAAAAGACAAATGTTAGCTCCAGAAAATGACAAAACCAAAATGTAAAATATATTTACATTTTATTCCTTACCTGCATTTATCACAGCAGATCATGTAGCCATCATCATGGGTGAACCCACAGATACAGCGAGTGATGTCAGCTCCATAGCTGCCATCTTCTGAGGTGCTTAGCGTGGTACCCCTGGACGCCTCATCTTGCCCACCGGGCATAAACAACCGTCCATCTCCCTGTTGAATCAGCATGGAGGGCGGAGGCGAAGCTGGTGGTGTGGGTGGGGGCCTTGCTCCATAGTTATGATCCTGATGGATAATGTAAAATATTGTTCAGTCTGTGATCAATGTGTCAAAACACATGATTTTGATAAGATATATCAACAGCATTACTAAAAAACAGGTATATTTTAGTTTATGTACTACACTTACAGCATAGGGCAGACCAATATAACTGTGGGAATGATGAGAACTACTGCTGTATATTTGGTGGGGGTAGCTGGACTTCTCCACCACTACAGGACTGGCCTCCACCGATTCTGGTCTGTTGTACAATAAAACAAACACACATTAGACAGTATTTACCACAAAATATACTACAATACATTCATGTCAATGTGTCAAGCATAACATTAATAACAGGGAAACCTGAAATAATCCTCCCTCAAAGGCACAGAAAAAGTGCACCATCAGGTATATTCACACGGAACCAGTAAGTCTGCTTTCACCAGCACTAGGAAACGGGCCGTTAAGACCAACCCGCCCAACTAAACAGCATGACTAATCTACTCTTAAGTTGGTGAGGACTGCTTCGGGATTAAGAGTAGAGAGTAAAATATGTTTGTGATGATAAGGGATAAACTACAGGAGATTGTTGAGAGTAACCAAAAAAAAAGCAGGTCTATTGAGCTCATGTCAATGATAGTCAAGACGAAAGTGCACCTTTTTCATGATTTACCAACGGCACATGTGTAAACAGTAAAATCAAACAGTTCACCATGTAATAGTCCCTTTATTTTGATTGCTGAAAACTGAAAACATTCATTCTTAGTTCAAATTATTAATAAACAGAATTAAGCAACTTATAAAGTGTCTATTGATTTTGTAAATCCTCTTCCAAAAGGAACTGATATAAAAGCATAACTGAAAGAAGAGTTTACCATTCTGAAGTTTCTCTTCATCCACCATAAACTTAAATTAATTAAACAGGAAAATGTAAGTGGCATAATTAAGAAGCTGCTTTTAAAGAACAAGAAAAATTATTAGTACCTCCTCAAGTCGTTTCTTCAGCTTAAATCGTTTGAGCACAAACTCTTAAGTCAATGTGAGTGAAACGTGCAACGCTTCCTCCCTATGCTGCTGCTAACGTCCTGACTGTCAAAGTGAAAGCATGAGCGCAAGGGTTAAAGGCGGATTCAGAGGTAAGGGGGTGTGCCATGTTGGCTGTATGCTAGTCTGTTGAGTCATTATCTTGAACTATGGCACAAGGTAGTATTTTTACAATACGGCAATAAAAATTATTTAATTTCAACTGATTCCCATATTTTAATATGGCAATTATCAAAATATGAAGAATATTGGAATTGTTATAAATATGCTGAGTACATCTATATCATCTACAATCATAAAGTCAAGAAGGCGTGATTAAAACTAAAACTTAAACTTGCAATTTAGTCTAAATGGACACTTGTGTGATTCATTTTACAACCCATTTCACTTTTTATAGAGGAGGGCAGTATATGAAATTAACCATAACAATCATGAATGTCATTTTAATCTCATCATGATTCCTATAGTAACTTGCATTGTAATGAAAAGGTTCGGCCCCAAAGTTCAGAACCGCCGGTAATTAAAAAAGTAATCTTACTTGACTTTAAATTTAAAAAAAAGATTTAAAAAAAAGTTGTAATCTTTCAAAACATGGATACGATGAAGTACTATTTCTGCACTCGTGGGTAATTTTACAGTCTTTTCACATTATTCTGATAACCAATACATCTGACGACTTGTTACAGTTCAAGTGTGTCATCAAAAACAAAACAAAAAAATATAATATTTAGGCACATTTAGTAGATTGCCAAGCATCATCCATCATTATTATTATTATTATTATTTTATTTTATTTTTTTCAGATCACCCATCACTGGATCTTAATCGAGCATTTCAAAAGAGAAAGTTAACATAAAAAAAAAAAGATTAATCTATAGACAGTAGAAAAAGAGCAGTGGAGAACAACCAGAGGCAACGCCTCGATTACGCTGAGCTCCCACAGGCTGCCATAGCAACACAAAGCATGTGTGCACACTTGGGCTGTTGGCTGTGGACATGCTCACTGCATTAGCCAACAGCTGCTCACGCTGCTGCAGACTTCAGGGAAGACTTCAAGGGAGGATGAGGGGAGGACGTGACGCCGTCTCTGGTGAGTAGCCAGACCCACTGTGCGTGTGCAGCAGCAGGTGGAGGTCCCTTCCAGTCTGTTCTCTGAATACATCAGCACTAGAGGCAACGCCATGGACAGACAAAGAGTCATGCCAGAGCCTCACGCCACACAGCTCCATGTAGCCAGGCCAGAGCTACTGTTTAAAACGCCATCTTTATGCAAGGGCCACCTGTCACTCAAGTCAGTGACCATGGCAACAGGGGGAGCAGATACTATGGCAACACAAGATGTCACAGCCACAGCTATGTTGATGGCAAGGCGGGCTCTACACTTAAAAAGACAGTGGCCTCTGCTGCTGCTGATGACGTCTGCTACTCTTTAGTCAGATGAGAACCTTTTGCTTCATTTATTTGCCGAGGAAAGGCCATGGCTGTGTCCTTGACAAGACTATGGGAAATCAAGAGGAGGATCATTAGGGGGCTTGTTGCCATGGCTGCGTGCACCATTCCGCAGCAGTGAACACATGGGCTCACATTTTGGGTCACATAAAAGCACAAGTATCTTCTCTGTTAGCTGTAGCCTTAATGGCAAGTGTTACTGTGTTATTTTACATAGCAGATAGATGTTGCATCATCATCACTAACAATGTCAAAGTGACACACAGAGTATACAGTATATGCAATATTAGGAGTGGACAATATTGAGTAAAGAAAACAAGACCTTAGGGATGACTTAAAAGAAAAAAAATTTGATAGAGATAATATCAGAAATGTTATAATCTGAATTTACTACTTGCTTCCAAAGTTGTGTGCAGTGTATCACAGTGGGCACATTAGAGCATGATCAGGAAGTGAAGATGAGGGAGTGTCATTACTCACTCCGAGCCTGCAGCCATGTCCAGGTATGAGGTGTCTGCTGTGTCCACCCCAACTGGGACGACTATGCTCATGACGTTCTCTGCTGATCAGTTCTTGTCCTACTGAGTCCAGAGAATGGCAGTCCGAAACACTGGGGCATACCAGCCACAGCAGTCATTGCAGACATCTAAGTGCATCCACAAGGCCTGTAAAAGTAAGAAGGAATAGCAAGGAAAGAAGGGGGTGATTAGTTATATTAATTTTCAAAACATATAGAAGAAACAAATATTAAGTATTGATATACAAATGCCACAAAGGAGGTTTGTAATTGTGGATATAATGAATGGAGCGTAAGCGACCTCTCCAGCATTGGCCAGAAACATATGCTGCACTGCAAGAAAGCCCCCACAAAGGGGAGCAAGAGAGTATAGACAAATGATCCGCCATGAAAGTGAAGAGCGAGAGCAGCAGAGGCCATTTTTCCCTTTCCAGTAGACAATTAAATACAGTCCCTTTAAAGCCAGCTTTACTGGCAGAGAATCAAACACAGTAATGCTCTTTGCTCTGGTAAACAGAGAAGGTGCACTTATGTTAAAAGATGAATCACATTTGTTTGTATGTTTATGGATTTGAATCCAGACAGAGCATGTGTCAGTGTGGCTGATACTAGAGCTCCGTTTATAAGCAGGATTAGTGGGAGGGACAGATGCTGAGACAAAATAGGCTGGAGGTCACACCTCCAGCAGTTCCTGCACTGGGGCCAAACAAAAGCTCAGATCACACAATAACGGACTACGGACATATCACTTATAACCTGCAATCAACAGTAACAACCAAAACCTTGTTCAGACTGGCTATCACACCAGATGGCATCATAACCCTGTGACTACGTTTACAACAAAATAAGTTAGAAATACTTGACAAAGAATAGGACAATATTTATTTGATCAGTTTTGCCATTGTTAATAACTTTTTACTCAGAAGTACATAGACTTGATTTGACATTTTCCTTAATTTTCACTCATGTGATTATTAAAAGAACCATACTAGAATGTTCTCTTAACTTATAAAAATTGCATTTTGGTTGACATTTGAGTAACCAGAACCTTTGTTTCAGTAAGAAAAGAGCTGTACGCCAAATGCCTGCTGTCTGAAATTACAAATTGCCCCCCTTGAGTAAGAGGCCCAGGATATAGTGCTAGTAAACAGCACTCCTTTGAGCCCGTTTGTTCCCCTGTCCACTAGGTTGGTCTCCAGTTCATCCAGGGAATCCTGCTGTCATTGCTGTGGAATGCACGTACACACACACAAACACACAGACACACACACACACACACACAACTAACAGCAGATAACCCCTGCCTCTGTCCCTCTAAGCATTCTTCTAGAAGGAGGCTCAGAGAAGGATACACACATATGTGAACTGCACTGCAGCCAGACAGCTGTGACTGACAATAGGGGAGTTGTGAAAAACAAGTACAGTAAAGCTGCATTCTTGTCTGAATCTAAGCCACTGCACTGTGGCTGCTTCTGTCTGCTCCTCCTACTTCCTCTTGAAGCACTGTCGATCACCTTAAAGAAGGCAAAAAAAAAAAAAAGCATAGCCCCCCCCTCCCTGTGCCCAGTCACCCTGCCCAGCCGGATTTCTCTCCTCCTTGGTGCACTTCCTAAATAAACCTGAAACCAAAGGCTATGAGGAAAGGAACGGAAGGGGAGTGTCACAAAATCAGCTCATAGTTACAAGAGAAGGGTTAGGGTTAAAAATCGGACTCCTTGAATGGCAACATTTGAAGTGAAGAGGGAAAAAGACAAGATATGGAATTGCTTTTTACACCACTTGATGTTATGGTCATTAGACACTTATGCCGCAGCGAATCGCCCAGCTTGTGAGGGCAGCAGGGTGGGGGAGGTGTACAGGGGTCTGTCTGACAGTGACGCTACACAGCTTAAATCTGGGTGGACTCTGGGTGGCGGAGTAGAGCATACACTGCTGCTCTGCTTTCCCCACCTACCCTCCCTGAGCGAGGGGACACAGTCACGTCATTGTGTAAGGAATGGCTACGCTTTCAGGAAAGACCGCACTGAAGGGAAAACCCACAGAACACCAACAGCTTCCCTTTGACTCAGTCAAGGTCTTGACTCAATAACACAAGATGCATATTTGAATGTGATTCTATTGGTCTCTACATGAACCGTGTAAAGCAGCTAAAAAGCATACTCTGAAAGATGCCTTGTCCTCTGTGTTTACTAAGTGGGGTAAAAAGATAAAAATCTATGAAGTTGAAACTATCACAGCTCGTTTAGTCATTTGTGTGCACTCACAGAGAAACTTATGTGTCATCTCTAATACAGGAAGACATGACATTGCAGCAGCAAGAAAACAACTATACCAGAATATAACAAAGAATAAACTATAAGGATTATGGGTATCTAAATGAACACAATATCTTTGTACCACTTTCCAGAAATCAGGAAACATGCCAACTCCCTCTGTGTGATGGGTCTGGTAACAAAGCTGGGGCTGCCCTCCTGTTGTCTGAGCAATGTCTGGTCAGTGAAAGCCTACAGACATCTTTTCATCCTCATATGCTTCAAAGTGAGGGATATTAGAAAGTTTCATAATCACACATGAGAAAGTATTGAAAAACTTTAAAAAGTAGGAGACTTTCTATTATGGTTCGTCTTACAATGTAGTCCGATTATCCAACATGAAACAGCATGTAGCCTGATGAATAATTACAGAAGACTAAGAACCCAAGGTGCAGTCAGTGTTTGAGTAAACACATTGGTTAATTGGAAGAGCAATAGTAACTTGGATATTATACAAATACACTAAATCAATGATGCAAATGGCCCACACCAGTGTTACATCACTAACATCAATGATCCTGAACCAACTTTGAATTCATACTTGGATTATTTGAATGACATAAATGCAGCTGCAAACAAGATATGCTCTTATGTATGAGCTGCTTAGACCTCTACAAACATTCTTGTATTAGTGCAGCAGCTCATTATTCAGTCTTTGTTAAAATGTTGGTCCTGGACATGATTATGTGTACTTTAGAACAGAATCCTAGAATTTAACTATAGATCACTCATCTAATTGCAATCACAATGCTGTCAGAGAAAAATATTTTTGGGAAAACTGTTTCACCCCAATTCTAACTCTAACACAGAACCATGCACAAAGACAGTTTAAAAGCTGACTGCAAGCTTAACAACCGCACCCCTAAAGCCACCTGTCAAGAGGGCAGTCTGTTAGTTTTAAACAAGATCTGTTACAGGCTAGCTAGCAACACAAAAACAGGTCACCTGAGCCCTGGCTTCTTGTCCCAGCTGGAATACCATGTGACTGTGTTGTGCTCAAACGCTAGCCAGCTTTGTCTTAAGCGTCTCTCGGGGTCCGGACAGCAGAAACCAGGTTGTAGTCCAAATTGCATAGATTAGCCTGGCAGGAATAATATTGCAGTTACATCTGAAGAAATTAAGAAACAAAAGCTAAGAAGTCCCTTCAACAGTAGATCTACAGCTCAACTGTAGCAGTGATTATGGCACAATCTGATTTGCCCTGATTCAACATCCTAAGTATATTTTCACCTTATTCTAAAGTTTACTATAATAAGCCTCTTGAGTCTTCACATTAACATGGTGTTAAGGTACAATCAGTCAAAACTATTTCTACTCAAAGTAGGCTGTCAAGTTTTAATATTAGGTCTTTTCTGTCTTCATCAAGGAAGCACTAACGCATTTGCCAAAGAAAATCCGTAAAAAAAAAAAAGCAAAAAAAAAAACCAAAACAATACAATAGGGAGCAAATTGGTCACAAGATATTAAAAATAATTATATGGAGTGAGGGAGCATGCAACTTGTCTTGCTAACCTCCACACCAACACACATTAGGCATGTTGTGTGACCATACACAAGTGTGTGACGCATGTTTCAGTGCCATTTGTTTGATAACTATACTCCAAAAAATAAAAATGTACACATTCAAATGATATAAAAAGAAAATGATTGCATCGCATCGCAAAAGTGTATTTAATAGTTTGTAGGCCTCCTTAGTTGGTTGTTGGCGCTGCAGTCCGTGCTGCCGATAGGGGTGTGGAGGACACAGCGTTGCTATTATGTTTCCACAACACCCTGGTGCTGTCGCCATTTTCATAGCGTTTTCTCAGGACGGCGAGACTATCGTTAAGACAGGGAAGCCTCGCCACGGACAGAAAATCCACAAGAAAGCATTCAATCGCCTTTTTACACACTCTGCCCTAAGTATCTCTCTGTCGCTGCAATTTGTGTGTTGGTGATGTAGGATTTTGGTGTAAATTCGTCGAAGCAAAGACAGGAAGCTAATGGGCTAGCATCCATGGCCTCGCAATGAAACGCGTTAAGCTATTTTAAGAAAGCAAGTAAAACAAAATTGAGATGAACCATATCAGACTATATCTGGATAATGGTTTGGCACGATGATCCGTCGAGTTAGATGCGTCTTTCGTTAGCAGACCTCAATTTTAGCCGAGGCGCACACGAAGTTAGCTGTCACGGCTAAAAGCATAATGCGCAGTAATGTGGTGTTAGCAGACTAAGCTACAGGGAAGGGCATTGGATTAATATTTGGTCATCGTCGGTGGTGATAACTTGACAAAAGCTAACAATGTAAATGAAAAACTGCTCGCTTAGAGAAATGCACAAAAGTACAGTAGCAGGCTAGAAGTGCCTAGCGATATGGAGTTACAAATTGTATGACTGGGGCGAGATGCCCAAATGGATATCCCCTCCCCCATGCTTGCAGCATCTGAACCTAGTACACCATGAATCTAAATTAAGTCTCAGCGAAACACACGTTAAGTCATTTTAACAATGTCCTTTTAGGCAGATTATTGACTTTATAAATGTGATGTTGGTAATGGCATAATTTATGCACAATTTCAGATACATTTACATATCTTACAGGTTCGTAAGCCTTTGTTACAGTAATCATTTAGCGTGTATCTGTTGATATGCATGTTAAAGCTTGTCTGTACGGTGACATTGTACAAACATTTGCTGTATGGAAACAATGTCCTGGGCTGTGTGGGCAGGATGCAAGCCACCACGACAAGTATAATTTACCAACAAGTCCAGTGATGGATGTTAGCATTAAAATAGCCATATACAGTCTGAATATATTTGTTCTACAAACAAGCAACTTAATGTGCCGCTTTGTTGTGACAAATACGATGATTGTTGTGTTTCAGTATGCTACCACAACAAAGTCTGAGCACATTGACGCATTTGCTGACCGCTGCAGTTATACGAACGACAGTAATTTAGAACACATGAATTATATAAACGATAACCACATTACTTTGACAAATCATTCATAATATATCTGAAATAAAGCGCCAAAATGCCCCGCTGTGACAATTTAGCCCTATTTGGGTGAAATAATTTGTGAACGCCAATTGGAGAATATTCCTACCATAAAATGCTTTTTCTTTATAATGTTTCTGATGTTGACAGTGAAAATGTCGTTAAAATAAAGTTCAGAGCTTTGCGACGTTTATGAAACGTTTTCCCATAACCTAACTAACAGATGAGGGAAAATTGCAATAACAGGTTGTAAAAATTGGTAAGGAATAATCTCACTGATTAAAATGAGCTATCTACTAACATAATAGCACACGCAGAACTCAAATTTAATCAGAAAAATTATGCTTTAGTCAGTGTATAGCTAATTTAAGCTAGTAGCATGCGCTAGTTAGCAACTGGCTCTCCTACGAGCAAGACATTTTCACCCTAGTGCTCTCTGATCGAGTCTCTTCTTAAATTAAATTTATTAGTGGACACATTTAAACAATATACCACATATAAGTGAAACAATTATGATTGATCCATACTCTAACCTCACAATACTCAGCTTGTACTCTTCTTAGCCAGCTAGAGCATGTTGTGCCTAGCCAGCTAACTAAAGCCAACAATAGCTCTGTGGGTCGGATTTAGGATCACCACACAGCTACAATCATTTCGATTTACTCACCGTTTAATGTCCACTCTCGAAGACCCAAACAACGAAGAGAGGATCTGGGTGAGACCCCCGCCGCTCTTCAGAGCTCTCACAACCAAAACAATACTTCTGTCCACACACTGCGGATCACTAGCAAAGTCTCAAAATGTGTCTCCAAAACTTATCCTGCGATTAGAATTCTTCCTTCAAAACGCGCTTCTTCCAAATCTTTGCAGGTACTCCAATTATACTGTCAGTAAAACTAAAACCGTTAGAATTATGCCCTAATGAACAGCGACTTTTAGAAATTAGATCCCCTCAAAGCAGTCTCTTTTCCCTGTGTAAAAATGGCGGCGCAGGCAGGAGCGCACAGACCCCGCCCCCTGAGCCCCCTCCTTCTCCTGCACGAGCCCAGCCCCGCCCACAGCCCCGCCCCCGCATCTGCGGGGCCGCACACTCGCGCTCTCAAGGGTGCCGTGGCCGCGCTCCGTGCGCGTTCGTGAACCCGAAGAATAAATGTGACATCTCTGTAGCATTTTACTTACAATTAAGCCAGTGATGAGTCCTCCAAATCCGCTATGCAAATGCTTATAATAGGGCGTGAATACCACGCACTTTGAAAAAACAAAGTAGGATCAAGGTGTCTTATCGTCTCATAGGTATTACATTATTATTATATTTTGTCTGTGCAAATTATAATTAATATGATTAATGTACTTAACGGATGGGTTTCGCAAAAAACGACTTGACAGGTGCATAACCTATTTCTAATCGTCTGAAAGTCAGAGGCTTATGTAACCCTTCCCCAGGTGCCATGGTTTATAAAAATTGAAACAGATATGACCTCAAATCATTGTGGAGAAAATACTTGCCGCATATGACATGTCACAACCATTTCTCTCCATTTTGATTGAATGCCTAGAAATATGACAATTAGGGTACAGTTCCTCTGTTGTTAGGCTGTATACCTATTATTCTGATGTGCTTTTAACCTATAAGCTACGTTTATCTTCCACATACGGTAGGCCACGGCTCAAGAGGCTACAGAAACATCCTTTTGATATTATATGTTCAAATACTTCTGACCCTCCACGAAAACCGCATCTGTCCACGCATGCGCAGTGTTATTCACTCGCAGTGCCGCTGCATGTCTTGTGGTTGCCCCCAAATAGTTCGAGGTTGAACAGAGAAATATACGATTAGTGAAGTGGGACACTGAATCACAGTCTTTGGTCATATAGGCTTCTCACCGAAATACATTGCGACGTTTTAATTAGCTGTTTAAATTGTTTAATCGTGGACTTCATCACTAAAGTGGACCGAAAGTTCACTGGTCTGAGATGACATCATGTGAGTTGAATTTGTGGGCGGACTCTGAGCTGAGAGGGGAGAGGGGTGCAACCGGAGAGCAACATCCACGAGACGCCATTAAGTATCATAGGACAGTTACAAAGAGACAAGAAAGAGCCTCTTATATCCGCCTACGAGTTCACGCGACGGCGCACCATTGACACTAGCAGCTGAAGCAGTAGATTTTTGAACGACGGATTGAACTGTGTCATTACTTTGTAAAATAGGTGAACTTAATCGACTTGGAACAAGATGGCGCCGAGCTACATCCATGATTTTCAGCAGATCTCTTCTGGGTGGCGTCATGCGCGCTCTCGTTTCAGGGTTATTTCCTGTTTTTGTTACATGCCAAGACGGCAATTACTTTTATAGTGTAGCTATCCTATATACTGCTCTAATTTCTTGCACAAGGGTATACAGATGCATAAGATTTGTTTTTGTCCAGTGCTCATTCTTTTATTGAAGGACTGTTGTAAAAGACTAGTTAAGGAAAAGCATAAGTCTATTCCTGTTCCAAGATTTGCGGTTATGACACTTTTAATTGCCATAGGTCTATTATGACATAGAAGGTGTGACGTTCTCTTTAAACAAAAAGTTTCTTATTAGTGCGTAGCTACTGGAATTTAAAAGACAAATTATGATACAATGGAGCACTGCCTCCACCTCGTGGTCCATCTGTAGCGTAGCACTAAATGGTTGTAAGCGCTGTCAAGCCTCAAATTAGTGAGGCAGCAAAGTGTATACGTACTACATAACACCCATGATAACGCCACAAAAGTAATTAAACAAGTAGACTACATAGCAAGACTCCCCTTTTCCCCAAAAAATCCTTTATTGTTCATTACTGTTGCTAAGTGATTTTTGTATTTACAGTTTTGCACATTTACCATTAAAAAGCAACGATCAAGTCAAAAATTAAGTGTTAAAAAAAGAAAGGGTACTGTGGCCAATCAACGCGGCGTAACGATATACGTCATTTTTGGCCTGTCCAATCACATAAACTGTTCTTCCAAGGTCCTTTATTGACAAGGGAGAAGGTGACATTTCAGCGGATAGACCATTGCACAAAAAACACTCGGAAAAATATTGTATTTTCGAATGAAGTGAAAATGTCTTATTTAGGAAGGGCAGTGGGAATTCTGCGGACTAGTTCAAGGCTGCTTAGACGAGGTCCACAACGTACAACGACGAGAAAGTAAGTCAAGACACTGTTAGCATGTAGCTAGGCTAAATCAGACGAGGGGAGAGAGCGTAGAACAGATACGTGATGAAAGTACATAATAATACATTTATTTTTATTTATAATGAGAAGAACAAGTTACTTGTGTTGTACCGGACTTATCTGTATAATATCTCATCTGTTTGTAGTGGTAGTGGCGGACCGCACATTGAACCACAGTACAGACAGTATCCTCAGATAACCAAGAAACAGAAATTTGAGTCCGAGCTGATCAGCGGTGCCATGTGGTTTTGGATACTTTGGCATTGCTGGCACGATCCAGACGCAGTGTTGGTGAGTAGCCTATAACTACATGTATGTCATGTGTACATTTATTATAAACACTGATTTCTATCATGCGCCCTCGTTTCATCGCAACAGGGTCACTTCCCATGGCCTGACGCCTCCGAGTGGACTGACGAGGAACTGGGTATTCCACCTGATGATGAGGAGGAATGAGTCCATCATGGGGTAATGTATATTAGTTTGTCCAAATTAGTATTTTATAGGTTGTAAACAACCAAAAATATACAGTTTAAAGGTGCACTGTATAACTTTTCTGGTGGAGGGTGCACCACCTGCTTGTGAACATTGTGTAGATATTGCTTTTCCTACTGTAGCACAGAGTGATAAATATTTCTTGCCTATATTCTGTTTGTCAAAAACACCTCAAAAGTTTCTTTCTGTAATTGAACTAACCCTCATAATTCACCTGTAACTTGGCCTGACGCTGTCACCTTTTTGTGTCCATGAAGTTAAATAAGTTTAATGCCATACTCTGGAACATACCAGGGAAAACGATATCAATTAGAGTAGTAGTAGGTGGCAAACCCTCCAGCAGAAAATGGTGCTCTTTTAAAGTAACTTATCCCTTCATTTGCTACTGTGCAGAACTTGTGAAGTGTTTTCCCAGTTTATCATTATGTTTTCTTCCTTGCAGAACCTGAATCAAGTCTGTAAGGAAACTGAAGTGTTCTGCCATGTGTACATAAACTGAATAAATTATCTTGTGTAAAATTAAGGCTTCATATTTGAAGTAAACGTCTTTACATTTTCAATTTTTATTTACACACATCTGAAATGTAGAAACAAAATGCAATGCCTGAACAGTGTCACAGTTAGCCAGTGTAAATTCTTAAAAACCAAAAGCTATTAACAAAAAACTATTGCATAACATAGCACCAACATTTGACAAAGCTTAATACAAAAGCAAAAGGAGAAAGGTGGTAGCTTAGTAAACAGTGCCTGTGGCTCAGCTCACATTTTCACTGAATTGACATGCAGAGTTGGAAGTGGATGTGTAGTGTGAATAGGAGAAAAGTGTAAAAAGGTAAACTGATAAGTCCCATGCCACTGATGTGTGTAGTACTTAGAGCAGAGCCAGTCTCATGCTGCTTAGTCAACTCTAAGCCACTTGGCATCAGTTTACCTTGGGGATACTTATGAGTTAATGCAACCCAAGTGTAAGGAAGAATAAGCTTAACATCAAAATATATCAAATACATGTTACTGATCAAAATACAGATATTCAAAATGCATAATTACTGGTCAATGGAAAGCTTGAGTCCTTAACACAAACATGGAATAGTTCCCAATTAAAAAGCTGCTCAAATTGAATTGTTCCAATGGGAAATACTGAGAGGGTCTTTGCCCCCATGATGTGGCTGGTTGTTATTAAAAGTTCATGTCCATGGCATACCCTGAGGTTGAAGATCTGCACTTTTATCAAGAGTCAAGACACACACCCCACTTTCAGCAATGGCATTATCAAAAACAAAAACATTCATTCAAAATTTCCCCAGTCATTCAATTCGGACATTAACTACTTTGGATTAACCACAGTGGCTCAGAAAAATATTTTTTGCTAAATGTCAAGTGGCACTAAGTTTAGAAAGCTGAGGTGTAAATATAGATTTACATTATTCCGGTTTGCACTCAACACAAACACAGCCAGATAGCAGTGACTAAACAGAACCTATTAATGAGAGAGTAGAAGTAATTCAAGACTTGAAATCACAATGAAAGGTGTTCACTTTAAATCTAAACATACACATTTAGAAAAGGTTTAAAACACCTCAGAATTGGTTTGGGTCAAAATATAATAAAATCTGTTTCCATAATAAATACATCATTCTGAATTTTTAGAAATAACAAATACAAAAAACAAAAAATCACAGGAAAAAATAAATTAAAAGAATTTCTGCAAGTACATTTCAGGTCTAGTTACTCACAATTCTCATCTAAAAACAAAAAACAAAACAAAAAATCACTGTAAAGACAGCATCAGATTTCTTTTTGCTGAAATGATCTGCACAGACTTGCTGTCTCCAAATGACAGTGCATTTTTAGATTCTTTGCGCCAGTTTTACAAGTCTGTAATACGCACACTTAAATTTTACAAATACAGACGGCAACCAAGTGCTGCTTAAGTCTTCTCCTCCAAGTCATTATTGCTGGTGTGATTGATAAAAAGAGAGACAAAGGCAAGGAAAAAGCATGAACAAAATAAAAATAAGCACCATTTAATCAGTGACCAGTTCCGGCCTCATCTTTAGCACCGTCTGAAACACGTAACTAATGTACCCTTTTGGCTTCTGCATGCCTTTGACCCATAATCCTCCATTCACTGTGTGCTGCAGAATGAAAATGAGAAACCTAAGTACTGGCATTAAGGTTGTTGATGTCTTGCGGTCCTCTGCAAGAACAAGCAGCTTTGTGGATTTTGAAAAACTTAGTCCACTCTAATGCCCTCTCAAGTTTCAGCCTGTAGCAAAATGTCTTCAAATTAAGAAGCTTCTATTTTTATAGTGTGCTTGTAGCAAAGACGTGCATTTGCTCTTTTCAATTACAATACCCTGTCTCCAGCATGCACCAAAGATGAACTTTTCAAATTCTTTCAATTATGGTCGTCAGGCAGTGTCTTTCTTTGCATCAGACAAAAGTAATCTGTATCAAACAAGTTCTTTTTTTCAAGAATAGTTCTCTTCTCAGTTCACTCAAATCAGAGTTATACAAAGACCCTGCTGTGTCTGTTCAATTTCAAAATCTTGCCCAGTCTCTGCTTGGCTGTAGCCATTCCCTTTTTCGGCCTCTTACCTGAAAAATAATGAATGTCAATAGTTTTAGTACTTAACAAATGATTATGCATTAGATAAAGCATGGGGGAGGTGACAAACCTTTAGTAGCCTGATTGCTTATAGGTGGGGGGTTTGGCGCTTGTCTTTTGGATGGATGCAGAGGGGGAGACATGGAAGGATCACAGTACTGGTACTCCATTTCTGGGCTGGGCAGTCCCTGATTGTCCCAGGCCTCACTGCTGCTGTTTCCTTGGCTGTCGATGGGGCTATTGTTTCCCTGGAGACGGTGCTGCTCCAAGTCCCTCTGATCGAGCGGGGAGTGCCGACTCGGGCTGGACCACCACGGCTCCTGGGACAGCTCCACCTTCTCAGTCTTGGAGCACAGGAGACCAGCCATGGACAGCATCCCCTGAATGGCTTCTTCTGTGCTGGGTGAGGTAGGATGTTCTCTACAAAAGGAAAATCATTAAAACCCCAAACAAGGACCTAACAATACAATACACACAAGCCTCTTGGGTCTGATTAGTTACTTACCGTTTGAGTGGTCTGTGTTGATGCCTGAGTTTCTGATCTGACTGGTCTATCTTCTGTTCAAGTGAGGTGTGAACTTCATCCTCTGGGGAACTGTCTGTATCCTCATCAGAAGAGGATAGTGCCGACACTTTACGATGCTTTTTGAAAAGCAAAATACAAAAAGCACATTGATAAACCAAGTAACCGAAATTGACAATTCATCTACTGATTTATCTAAGCTCTACCAATCACCAGAAATTACTAGTAGTGTTAAACTGTAAATAGTATTTACCCGTGCACGAAAGTCACTGTCGGACTCCACATCTGACACACTTGAGTGTCCTGATGCTTCTTCCCTGAGGTTTCTTTTGTTTTCCAGATCATCTGACCATAAAGTCAAAGTTTAGTATTGGGTGCATTTGTTGTTGTACATCCTGGTTTGACTTACTGTGTGTAGTGACTTACCATGAAGTGTATTTTTATCACGAGAGTAATTTGTTTGGCTTTGGCCAGATGATGTTTCAGCCTCTGTTTTGACTGGGTTGCTCCCTGGTCTTCTACGATATGAAACAGACTAGTTATTAGTCAATATTACTCTTGATAAATGTGTATGTGTATTATAGAAACACTCAAATACTCAAATACTCAAATAAATAAAGAAAGACAAAGATTACCTGATTATTCTCCCATTAACAAACATTAGCCGTAAGTGATTATCGTCCAATGACTCTGCAGCTGCTGCAGAGGCAGTTGAAACCTTGTTGAGCTTTCCATGAACCTTAGCACAGAATGCTGCATCCTATAAGAAAAACAGCCTTAAAAACACTCAACACTAACACTCAAAGTGGATAAGTATACCACCTCTAGACTGACTAAAATATTTAGGTAGGAGAAACAAGTCTTACCTCTTCAAGAGGGCCTACTTCGAGTCTCTTGAGCACCTCCCTTGTGTGCCTCTCTAAGATGTCCAGGTTGGAGGGGATCTTTGGGGCCTGCCGCTGCTGCTCCCTAAGCCGTCTGGCCGCTCTTCTGGCGCGTCGGGCCTGACATAGCCTCTCTAGTGTGGAGCGAGTTGCTGGACAACTACTCGATCCAGATACCACTCCACAAGCACTTCCCTGAGATTTCACTGGCTTATTACCGATAACTGGTTCCTCCTGTTGGTGAAAATATACTTAAGTACAGGTACATTTATATCCTTGAATACTGACTGCTTTAAGAAATGGCTGCCATCTTTTTCATGACATACCTCAAGATGACGTATTTCCTTGGTCAGCTCTTTAATGAGATTGTGAGGCCTGATATGGTCTGGTACTTCACTAGAGGGCTCTGTCACCTAAACAACAAAGCACTTTAAGCAGGGAGCCATAGAAGTACACACAACTAATCACTCCTTTGTCCAAAACTGAAGAGCAGCAGGGATGTACTAACCTCTCGTTTCAACCAGGTCTTTAGTGCACCAATTAAAGCCTTGACTCCAGCTACTAGATAGTTTGGTGGTGGACAATTGTCTTCTCGGAGCTCTGAGAAAAGCAAAATATATTACTGACTTTTTTTTTTTCAATCAAATTTTCATGATCACAGCTAAACAAACATACCTCTAAGTGTTTCTAGCAAATTTCTTGCCACATACCAACATATGGCCTCAAAATATGGAAATTTGAAAAGGTCTGGTGTTTTTAACCGCCGTTCCATTTCATAACACCTGTAAAACAACGGTTATGTATTTTAAGTTATGTATTGGTTAAAAAAAAATCGATCAACTGTACATTACTTTGTATCAATGTGATCTACTTACCTGAGCTGCATGCCAATATTAAGATTGTGAAGGAAATTTCCTCCAAATGCCATGCAGTCCTGAGAAGTAAGAACAGCATGGATCCAGCCTGTAGGGGGCGGTAAAACCAAACATGACAGGGCTTAGTGTCAAACGTTTCAGACAAAGCTAGTATTTATTTTCAACAGTTCAGCTATCAATTACAGTGACTGATCCAGTACTCAACAGCAACAAAATGTCTAGTGAGTCCATAAATGATAAGATGGGAAGTAAGAACAAATAAAACAATCCTTTTATCTGAGGGAGACAACTCAAAGTGAGAAAAAGCAGAGGCCAGTGGAGAATGGGAGTGGAATTGGATAGAGGCTCTGATAAAGCCTTGGTTGACTGCCCCCTCTTTAAAATCCCATCCCTCCACACCCTAAGACCCAGTGGAGCTCTGACAAAGATGCTATAGTCTGCTGAGAAAAGAATGGCATCTAGAACGATTCAGGCTTTGTCCACCAAGTTCCAGAGACAACCAAAATGATTAAGTGTGTATAATGTGTTTCTCCACTGATATACTGATTTACTGACACTATACCAGACCATAGCACCAGAACTGAACAACAGAACATGTTCAAATAGACCAACCTGTGGGGATGAGCAGGGTTGTTCCTTGGGGCACAACACACTTGTAACATTTGTCCACTTTGTCCCCAAAAAACACCTCACTCTGATTGGGCGAGGAACTCCATGCTTCATATAGTGCAAGGTTATCCAATGTGGGTTTAATCAAATAAAATATTTTTTCACCCTAGATGGCAAAAAATAAATAAATAAAAAAAATAATAACAATAATAATGTTAGACAACCTATGAAGTCACTCTTTGCTTTATAAACACTCACCCAGAGAACATGGTACCAGACAGAGGTGCCCCCAAAGTCTATGTGGAAGTCTGTGTAGCTGTCTTTGACTCCCATGAGGCAGTACTTCTGCACAAAAGGTTTGGGGAAAAAGGAGTCATCAGGCCAGTAGTTCTCTACCCAGGACATTTTCTGGGCTACATCAGGGACCTCCACCAATTTTGACATCCTACAGGGAAAGACAAAGTTACTGACTGATCTTTAATAGACAAATACTATATTATATTTGTGTACAATTCAAACCCATTTATAACTTACTTTGTGTCTGAGAACTCCAGGCTGATGAGGTTCAGGACCTTAGGTTTATGGGGATTAGTGTAATACTTTATAAACTCGCTGAGCTTCATCTTACTGTCTGCCTGTCGCGCTACATCAATCACATCAATAACTTTGTCCCCACCTGTAACATAAAAAATATATATGCATGTAAATTTTTTAAATACATTTTCTCACCAAATTATTTAATTTATTTTATATATATATATATATATATATATATATATATATAAAATTCTAAATATCCAGTCATACTGTACAGTATCACAAGGGCAAAGGAAATAGGGTCCACATATTACCTTTACAGTGTTTTGAAAACATAGTTGAAAAAGATAGTTCAAAGGAGTGAGTTAGTGCTTATCACACCAGGGTGATGAGCAGCACACAGCTGGTTGTTGCATTTTCCCTGCACCCTTCAAAACACCTTTTATTACCCAAGTGTTCCCTCTTACTCCCTCACTCTGAGCCCAGCTGGACAGCATCTGATGACAGCCAACAGCTGGACCCAGAGAGCCTTCAAACACAGCCTACAGCACATGGACTTACTTTACCCAAAGCACCCCAAAACATTAGTCAAATATTTTCCAAAATTGTAAATGAATTTGTTTTGCAGACACACAAACTGTATTTTAGAAATTAAGCATCTGAACAATATTGAATACTTCCGGCAATAATACACCGCTCTAGCCCCATTGTTTCCCAGTTTTAAGAAATGTAACTTGATATGCATTCTGTCCCTGGTTACAACACCTGTTTGAGAGTTAACATTCAATAGGACATCGCTGATCGAGATAAAGTGAGAACGAGAGGGTGTAATTTGAACTTGACAATAAAAACACCAGTGGGTTTAATAATGGGCTTGTAATCGGAGCTGGAAAGTGGCAGTCCATTTCAATATGAGGCCTCGTGGTCATCAAGAGGGCAATGAAAGCCCAGCCGTCTCTCGATTAGGAGTTACTCAGCTGTGCCCTGTGCCTGATAAGAGTTAAAAGATGAACATGGAAGCTTGTTCATATTGACACACAGATGGTGCCTGCTCAGATATGGCCACTTAAATGACAGTTTTAATGTAGCATTCAGCCATTTTTCTCCAGACTGAGGATATTGTATATTCCTATTGTAGCTCACATCTCTCCCAAAGGACAATGGCTAATGTGTTATGGTGAACCTGATAGCTCTGATGCCAGACTTCTGACCCTGTAGTACTCACCCACATACTGCTCCACATCTTTGACAGAGAACGTAGTTGGAGGTAGTTTAAGGCCCAGACCCTCCATCTCTGTGACAGCGATAGGGTAGTTAAAGCCATGCCTCTCCAGGTAGCGTGGGGTCACCTGCTCGCCTTTCATCCGCAACATAATTTCTTCACCACTAAAACAAAAAAATTATTTGAAACAAACTTCCTCAAAGTTCTTTTGTAAAAGAGTGGTAAAACCTACCCAGCAAAGGCCCTGTTCTGCAGCTCCTTGACAAACACTGGTGTGCCTGCTTGCACCGGTTTTGTTCCATCATTTGGCTCTGTATAATCATGCCTGTGCCAGTTGTTGCGCTTTTTCACTGCAAACAAAAAGACAAAAACAATATATATTAGCAAATGGCATTCAGTTTTAATACTTTAAGAATCACCAGTAACCAAATATGACAATATAGTATGACCAACTTTAACTTCAAAGTATAATATTTATTGCAATTTCTGTGAAGGCTCATGGGATAAGAACTTGAAGCGCTACTTTTTCTGTAACATTGGCAAGCTTTTTGTGGAAAAGGGTTTAAAAGTATTTTTTATGCTGGTTGCACTGAATCACGCTCTCTGCAAAAGATAATTTTTCATTTCATTTCCCTGAGACTTTTAATGGCTTATACTTAGATATATTAGTCAAACTTATTCATGAAAAGTTTATTATTTTATACAACTTTTCCATAAAGGCACAGAGGGTTGACCAATCGAAGAGGACAGCCCCCACCTCCATTGAATTAGTTTGTTAATGTGTGCCCTGGGGGCTCTGGGGTCAACCTGTTCCCCTCCCCCACAAACTACAACAGACACCAGAAAGAGACTATTCTCCCAAGACGAGTTTGACTGCCCAGAAGAAAACTCACAGCAACATGTCATTAAGTAAGGGGGCATTACAATGGAACAGTGCAGTTATTACAGTGTAGGAGGAGCAAATGAAACAGAAAACGCAGACCCAAGTTCCTATTAGAGGCGCACATGCAAGGAGCAGCAACATAAAAGTGAAAAAAAATAAAAATAAAAAAAACCTGCACGAAAAAACAAAACAAAAAAAAAAACGTCTATTTGTATTATGGTCCAAAGCAAAAGAAATGATCTAACAAATAATAAATACATTTTAAAAGTCTTTATTTAATTTATCTAAAAATAAAAATAAAAAGTTCTGGACATCAGCCATCTGAGTGTGCAATGTATTTTTTACACTTTCAGGCACAGGAGGAGCAACAGTAATGCAGCTTTAAAGGGATATGCCACCCCCAGGTCAAACTTGGGCATCTCCCCACAGTCCAGAGACTAAAATAAGTGATGGAAAGCGTTTTTCTGGTGACCCAGCCATTGTCTGAGTCTGTCAGCACTGACCGCCGCGGTATCTGCAGCTACTCCGCGTTAGACTGGAGTCTAACGTCGCCAGAGAAAGATTTCGGCCAAAAGGAATTAATTTGCTTGATGCTTTTCCCAATTACTTTCTGTGTAGCGCGCATTCATATCGAGTGCAAATAAATGTGCAAATCAACACGGAGAGCTTGACTTGGTCATTTTGGGTGGGAACTATTTTTCAGTGCGGAAAAAGACAGCCGAAGCACACACCACGCTGCGCAACAGGGGAACTCCCTTCCTGGTGCGTAACAGGGATTCCCCTGTCAGCGTGGTGCGTGCTTCGGCTGTTAAGTTTGACCAAAGTTTGACCTGGGGGTGGCATATCCCTTTAATAAAAGTGATAATCATGTGATAAACAACATTACTCACTTAAGGAGGGTCCGTGTAAAACATCACAGTTGGGACAGTGGTAAACGTCAATGTCCACAGCCTGATGCTCTTCCACCTGCACACAGCTGAAAACAAAAGATGCACCATGAGAATGAGGCAAAATTAAGCTTTTTTTCCTGGTATTTAGCATTACAAACATATTTTGATCATGATTTGACATAACATTTTGTGAAAAACTTGAAAAAATTTATTTCAAACTTGTGTTCAAATCTGCAAAACTTTCTCTGTTGCTGCCCCCACCTCTGCATAGTGACATTTCACCACTACAAGCAGCAGTTTTTCATTTACATTTTTATATTGTTGAAAAGTTGATACATGATATTTTTGAACCGTCAATGTATAAAATGTAGTCTGAAGTAAATACAGAGCAGTGGGCAGAGAAGGGGGTAGGTGAAACAGATTTTTGGAGCATTCATGCCTCATACACAAAAATGCAGGTATCAATTAAAATACAAATGCCCATCAGTCAATTTTACATAATATGTCCTCCAACATTAAAGGGCCCATTTTACTCTACATACTCTCTATGTTATGTTATCTATGTTCATGTTGTTTCCTCATCCCAAACATACCTGGAGCTGTCTGATTTGATGCATATTTAGGCTGATTTCTTGTCTCAAACTGAAAACCCTCTGTTCCATCTTGTGATATCATGTGGTAATACACAAAGTGTTTTTAGACTCCATGCACCTTCACTAGAACATTTGGATGATTTCAGTCTTGGAATTGCCACTTTCTACTCAAAAAACTGTAAAAGGTCACAAGGTAGAACAGAGCATTTTGTGTTTTGGAGATATAGACAAACTAATAATAAAGAGCAATGCGAGAATGAAACTAAACAGCTCCAGGAATGTTTTTGAGGAGGTAACATTATAACATGGCCTAAAGTTCACAAGAGTCAATTTTGTGTAATATAGGACCTTTGAAATTGACTTTGACAAAAACCTTCTTCCCAAAACCAAAACATTTAACTGTTGGAAAATAAATAATTAGTTGCAGAAAAGGCCCTGTCCTCATTACTCAATAGTTCAGTATTTGTCTCTTGCCACAGTCAATTCACATGCATTGCATTCCTTTGTGGCATACCAATGCCTGAACAAAAATTACTTGAAATAGTAGCAATTCCCATTAAAATGAATGTATGTCACAATGTCAGACTACCTAATATATGGTGCTTCTCATTAATAAAGGAGATGGTGGCATACAGTCTACAAATCTCCCCTATATTAAAACTACCTGGAAATTGTCATAAAATTACACTTTGTCGCATAATCATTAAGATTTAAAAGCAACTATATTGATTTAAACTATTTTACAGTTATTTGATCTTAAACTACTTTAAGTACTATTTTTTATTAGTGATAAAAGGAGAAATTCAATTTGTCAACTGGACAAAGTTTGTTTGGTCGAAAACGTTTCGCCGCTCATCCGAGAGGCTCTCAGAGCTGACGAAGCCTCTCGGATGAAACGTTTTCGACCAAACAAACTTTGTCCAGTTGACAAATTGAATTTCTCCTTTTATCATGGATGCTACCTGGACGACTGAGGGACTCTTCACGCATTTTTTTATTAGTATTTTTTTCATATTAGTACAATTACTTCAGAACCTGCTATAATGATACATGTTTTTAGTTCAAGTCATAAAAGGAAAGTATTTTGAAGAGATGCAGAGCAGAATACCGTTTTCTGCTTTGATCTGAGGAGATGGCAGGAAACTGTAAAGGAAATAAAGCCGTGGGCCATTAACTCATCAGGAAGTGTGAGGCTTGTGTGAATACTTGAGGCCATAAGAGCCCCACTGAGAGGCTCAGACAGTCTGCATTTAACTACACAGACATCAGTATTCATACATTATTTATACTTTTATTTTGTTCATAATTTAAGTTTGTTTTTTTTTTTTTACATAATTTGATTAAAACTTGCAACTATTTGACACTTTGCAATGGCTAGTAAAGAAGGATTAAAGAAGTGTATTATGCAGCCAATGACGGCCCAGATAAAGTAGAGATCTGTAGAGAGGCGATCCTGCTCACAGTAAGAATGGGTTTCAAAGTATTTTGAGAAATAAAAACACATGTAATTTAATACATGCAAGGAAGATGAGCTTAACGCGATACTGTGGAACATTTCAGGCAAAGCAATAACATCATCTATGGAGACAAGCAGTTAGTGAACCCTCCAGTTTTAACTTTTAAAAATGATATCTGGCTTTAACTTTAGTATAACATTTAGAATAAATTGCATTGAAAAATCTATTTATAAAGATGGTCTGACAAAAACAGCATGCTTTGACTGACAGCAGCTTTAGCTTTGGATCAGTTGCACATGTGTCTAATGGGTGCCAGAGGGTCCAGGTGTGGCTGACCCTGTGGTCCCCTTCACATGACAAAGGCACTCCTCCTTATGTAACAGCGCACTTGAAATCAGGGCACTGTGCCACAGACTCACTGCACGTATCACCTGCTCAACAGTACTGAGACGCAGCAGTCGGTAAGAACAGGAAGTCCAAAGATCTGATCCGAACAAGGCCACAATTTTATTTGGGTGTTGCTCAGGAATGAAGATGGACTGCATCCAGCGACGTGCGGTCAGGGGAGGCAAATGAGGCAGTGCCTCACCAGTCATTTTGGGGATAAAAAAAAATCTGCTCAGTGTCAATAAGAAATATTATTATTTTATATAATAATAATAATAATAATAATAATAATAATAATAATAATAACCATATTATTGGTGATTTCTTGTGATTTGTAGTGAGTTCTGTGGTTTTAAAAAGCTAAATGTCCCAATACTTGCTGATATAATGCAAAGAGAGAGGAGGTGAGGCTTCTCACCTGTTCTGTGGTTTTAAAAAGCTAAATGTCCCAATACTTGCTGATATAATGCAAAGAGAGAGGAGGTGAGGCTTGCCTCACGCCGACAGCGTGGCCACATACACACTGCAAAGGGCGTGTTCAATCATCGTGCTCCCTCACTGTTTTCTCCATTTCAATAACTTATATATGAACTGTTTAAGTGCTTTGTCTTCTTATCATCAAGACAAATAATCTTGTGCAGTGCAGTGAGTTAATCTAACATTAAACTCCATTAAACTCCCTGCAGCTAGATATAAGCATCATGTCCATCAGCACTCTAGCCAGAACTGACGAAGTAGCTTGGATGAGCTGCGACTCATCTTCAACTAAATAAATTTTGGCCAGTTGACAAATTGAATTTCTCCTTTTACTAACATTAAACAGCATTTGACCAGAGCCAAGGTGAAGTTGGCCTCTCGTGCTCGGTCTCTGCGTGGGGGTATCGGCACATTTACTACACAAATATGGACTATAAGTTTAAACTAGATGGTGTAACATTTCACTACACTGTTTAACTGAGCCTTCTTACAACTAAAGAAATCATGAGTAAACACATTATCTATACAGTGGTCCCGCTCTATTGTGGTTCACTGTTCGTGGCCTCGCCGTTTCGTGTATTTTTATTTTATTTTTCAATTTTTTGCGTCCTGATTGGCTAAAAGACTAGACCAGGACTAAACGTGGACTAAACCAGGTCTAGACCAGAACTAAACCAGGTCTAGACCAGGTCTAAACCAGGTCTAAACCTGGACTGGTCCTGGACTAAACCAGGACTGGACCAGGTCTAAACCAGGATTAAATCACTCCGTGCGGCTCTTTGCTGGTTTCGTGCGGCTCTTGCGTTCATTTGTGCGTGTTTGGTTTGTGGCTCGGGCTGAGTTGACGCGGTCCGGGCGCCGCCGATCTCGTGCTCGCAGCCCCGGTGTATGTGCGGCCTCGTGCCGGTCACACTTACTGGGGGCCAACTTCACGCAGGTTGATAAGGGGTGCACGTGTCGCGCACTTTTCCAAGGGGTTAGTGCGCGTCGCGTCCCGGGACGTGGCAGTGCTCCTCGCGCGTCCAGCGGGGCTTCCGGGCTGTGTCTCCCCCCACGCGTCACTATTAATACATTTTGTCGAAAATCTATAAAAGTTTGAGTGTTTAAACGAGAGACAAATGTGAGAAAAGGTTAATTCCAGTCTGAGAAAAGCGTATAATGTGTGTGGTGAGGCATTTACAGCCTTAAAACATGTATAATAATAATAATTGTAAAATCTAAAGTTGTCCGACTTCGCAGATTTCTCTTATTGCAGGTTATTTCTGGAACCTAACCCCCGCGATAAACGAGGGATTACTGTAGTCCTAATGTGGCAATTCTGTCCACAGATTATTTGCAGTAAGGTTATGTGCATTTACCTATGCTAAAAAGGAGCTTAACTCAGTTGGTTAATCTGCTTCTCTTTAGTGTGGACAATTGGAGTTCCAGACTTGTGTTAGGGCCCCCCCCCTTTCGTTTATAAACCAAATGCTTTTATTAGTAAAGGTGATTCTTATTTGTTTGTAAAAAAATAAAATATAAGCAGTTTAGTGCCCATCAATATTAAGCCTACTGCACTTTGCCTCACCAGCTGTAAACCTCACCGCACATTACTGATTGCATCACTACATAGCTGTGCTGCTGGATTTAAAACGGAGTCAAGCTTGTTCTAGAGCAGGGGTCGGCAACCTTTACCACTCAAAGAGCCATTTGGACCCGTTTCACACTGTAAAGAAAACACTGGGAGCCACAAAACCCTTACACTGCATGTCTTTTTTTTTGCTTTTGTGCCATAGAATTACATTTTGAAAATGAATGAACTAAAATAAAATAATTTTTTAATTACATACAGTGGTCCCTCGCTATATCGTGGTTCACTTTTCGTGGCCTCACTGTTTCGCAGATTTTTTTTATTCCAATTTTTTTTTAAATAGTGTATCAACGCACATTTCTGCGTCTTGATTAGTTAAGGGACTGTAGACCTTTGCCGATTCGTCAGTCATTCTCCGTGCCTACTGTACAGAATGCGTTCAGTTTGCCAGATTTATATAAATGTTCGATAGCAGTGTGACTCTGAAGCGCTGTATGTTTGCAAGTTTTCTCCCAAAACCAGCCACAGTGAAACGGTCATAAGAACTGTGACATACACACGAAATACACTTTGGTTTCGTTCTCTAATACTGTGCTTTTTTGTTGAAAATCTACGAACGTTTGAGTGTTTAAACAAGAGAGAAATGTGAGAAAACGTTAATTCCAGTCTGAGAAAAGTGTAGTGTGTGTGTGGTGAGGCGTTTACAGCCTTAAAACATGGAGAATAATTGTAAAATATAAATCTGACGACTTCGCAGATTTCGCTTATCGTGGGTTATTTTTAGAACGTAACCCCCGTGATAAACGAAGGACCCCTGTACTGAGCCGCATCAGAGGGATCAAAGAGACGCATGTGGCTCCGGAGCCGTGGGTTGCCGACCCCTGTTCTAGAGTGACTGAACTATTGGGCTCTCTCTGCAATTATGCAATTGTTCACATTTTAATTGCAATCCAGTCGCTTCTAATCATCAATGATCAGCTCCATTAAATATTTTCTAAAAGCCTGACAATATTGTACCTAATGCTTAGACTTTGGGCAAAAAATAAATAAATAAATAAATAAATTGCGTTCATCTGCAAACATTGGTGAACATATTATGTAGAAAGCCAAAAAGCTGGTGTTAGTTTATTCATTTAGTAGGCACAGTAGTAAATGAAGATCTATGACTGGGCAATATGGTGTTAAAAATGTAACCGTTATGAACCCTTGTGACGATCTGAAATTACTCACATGTCATACTTCTCTGTATAATGCAGCGCTATGCTCAAACACAAACACTTTTCATTACGCAGTTCTACTGGACAGCCTCCATCATACAAGTGGGTGAGTGACAAGTGGAATTAGTGGAATTAACCAATCACAGTGAAGTGTGGATTCTCAGAAGAAGCAGGTGACTTTATTTACATTTTGAAGCCAATATAACCACATGAATCTGACAACATCCAAATTGTGATCAGGTTCCAAGAAAATTTGTAATATTACTTTTTATTAGGCCCGTCATGATAATTACTATATCAACTCATCGTTCAATATATGAATTTTCATATGTAGACTTTCTTTGCACCACTGAGAAATTTGAATATAGCTGAAACCCTGCCAAATTATAGTGGTGTTTTTTAATGTCCAGTTATATCCTGCTGTATAAAAACCTAAGTCCAGCCCTGTTGAGAGAGGCCGCAATGATAACACTGGTCTGATCACCAATCCAAACATCCGCAGTGAATGAGCATGACTGGCTGCACTTCCTCCGTCCTGCATCAGAGGCTGTGTGTGAGTGTGAGTGTGTGTGTGTCTGTGTGTATATATGTGTGTGTATATGGGGGTTATTGTCCTCAGTGATCAGTGCACAAACACAAAGACGGGAGGTGGACTCTGCCATTACTTTAAGCTGTAAATAAGCACTCTGCATGAGGCAAGACACGCCCACATTAGAGAACTACAGGGCATCAAGTGTGGAGAAACTACAGAGACGGAGGGCAGAGTAAAACATCTGGCCGTCTTTGGGGAGGGCTGTAGGGTATAGGAAAGTACCAGAACTCGTAATACCATTTGGTCTGGTCTAGGGCTGGGCCATATTTACAAAAAAAAATATGATATTATCACATTGACCTAGAGACTTAGACCAAAAAAATTTCCCCTAATCCACAAGGGACACAACACAATAACTCACACACCACAATAAATAAAGACAATAAATAATAACAAAGAGAAAAAGATATAAATGATAAGTTCTAAATAAGTAGCAGAAATAGCAAGAGGCTGGGGTTGACAGTATTTCAATGATTTTATGGCAATCCATGTGCTTAAACATGTTTGTAAATGTCATGATTGAGGCCAAAATATTGCACAAAATCTAAAATAGCACAAGTGCAGAATTATCATTTTACAGTTTAAACCCTTATTTGAAATTGTACACTGCAAGTTTGTTTAATTTTACTCCTTTTGATAATTAAAAATAACTAACCTTTATAATTATAGTGCAGAGACATATGATTGATTGGTGATTTATTATTTTAAAGTCAGTGTAGATTTGATGAATGGCTGTGCTTCATCATAACAAGCGCCCACATCAACCTGAACAAAATAACTGCCCCCAACATCCATCCATCCATTTTCTTCCGCTTATCCGGGGCCGGGTCGCGGGGGCAACAGTCTAAGCAGGGACGCCCAAACCTCCTGCACCCCGGACACTTCCTCCAGCTCCTCCGGGGGGGACCCCAAGGCATTCCCAGGCCAGCCAGGAGACATAGTCCCTCCAGCGTGTCCTGGGTCTTCCCCGGGGCCTCCTTCCGGTGGGACGTGCCCGGAACGCCTCCCGAGGGAGGCGTCCAGGAGGCATCCGGAACAGATGCCCGAGCCACCTCAGCTGGACGTGGAGAAGCAGTGGCTCTACTCCGAGCTCCTCCCGTGTGACCGAGCTCCTGACCCTATCTCTAAGGGTGCGCCCAGCCACTCTGCGGAGGAAACTCATTTCGGCTGCTTGTATCCGCGATCTTGTCCTTTCGGTCATTACCCAGACCTCATGACCATAGGTGAGGGTAGGAACGTAGACTGACCGGTAAATTGAGAGCAAAAGGCAAAGCTGCCCCCAACACTGTTTAGTAATTGATTGGAGTGATGATTGCAAGCACTATAAAATTGGATATGTTGCTCAGGAAGTAAGCCAAACATGTAAAGTTTTGCGATGATGTCAGAATTCGTGTCAATTTGTAGAACTTATGCACATACAAACTCAGAAGTGAATAAGATCCTTTGCCTACATTTTTAAGCCAAATTGTACCAAAACCATAGATTGTGGAAACTAGAGCTTTTTTTGATCAAATATCATCTTAAAACAAAAATATGCTACACTATAATAAATTTACTAGTCAAAACAACAATAATAAAGGCTTATTTAGGTTAATGTGAGGAAACATGAATACTATCAGCCTTATTATAATATTTTCTTATATGATATAAGAAACTCTGCTATTGCGTTATAGTGGACTGGAAGTGGGAACGTTCAATGAGAGAGAAATGTATTGAAAATGCTTAAGATTTTGTGATACTAAAACATTAGAGTCAAAAGAAGTGACACTACAGCCCTTATTGCTTCTCAGAGGGGATAGGGGGCACTGTATTGTGGGGTAGTAAACGACAGAGGATCACTTACTTTTTATGGGGCATCAGGGAGCCCCAGGGGATGAATAAGCACGTAATAGTTTTAGGTTCAGGTCGTGTTGGCTCACGGCTGCTGAGTCTGGGGCCCTGCTCGCACATGTTTAGTGTAACTGTCTTTCCACAGCCCCAAGATTTAAAAAATATATATATATTATTGCATCTATAGAATAATTATTACATGCTCCAACCAGTGCTTTACAATTCTTGATTTCAGTGAAACTTCATAAATAATACAGTACATGAATGTTTTAGATTAAGACTGTTATAATTCAAATTCACTTGTGATAAATACAGTGGCTGATACCAAAAGCCATAGATTTTCCTGTTCAGCTGCAGAAGGGATTGTATGTCAACCTCTCTTTTGTCCATGTAGCATCTTTAACATATCAACAGACTGCAAAATGTGTCATTAATTAAGATGATCCAAAGACAACAATGGGACTGTGCACTAACATTATAGGCCCATGAGTTGGAGCTATCCATCTGGCTTTAGTGTTCACTGGGCAGCACTGACGGATCATGCATTGAACTTGGGTCCGTTCACATCAATCACCTCCCCTGTCTCATCAGAGGGTCACCCCCACACGCACAGGCCTGCAGCAGACAGCAGGCACGGTCTGGGCCACGTAATGTGACAACAAGCACAATTTACATCAAATCTGCAAAGAATGCCTTTGAGGAGAGCAGCAGGAGGGGAATATCTACAGAGGTGTGAGCAATGAAAGGGTCATCAACATTGGGCTCAATGATTATGATCCAATCTGCAGTCACCGATGATCAGATAAATGTCAGCTCCAACTACATAATGTCAGTAACACTATATTATACTCACTCAGTAGCATTGTGCTTACCTTACCTTTACAATACAGCTACAGGTCTGAAACTATTCTGTTATAAATAAATGCCTGAATTACAGTAATTACATGAGATGCCCATTACTGACATAACAGCTGTTTAATACCATTGTTTGATTTTGAGATTAAAGGCCTGGAAATGACAGATCACTCAGTATCTTTGAGAAAGTATTTACAAACAAAATGTCTTTATCAAAGAGTAGTGTAGCAATTGTACTTAGCCACTGTCAGCAACAAAAGGCAGAATAATAGAGGTATAAACTTTAGAAAAGGACCTATAAGCTTGAGGCCAAGCTGATGTTTAGTTTTTTACTAAATAAACTACATGAAGCTTTGTTTAGAAGAGGGAGGTGCACTAAATGTGCTGTTGCGTCTTAGAAGTTTGAATAAAAAGAGGGATGCAGTTGTACATAATTGCTATAGAATGAATATTATTTTCACTATACTTTTCCAATGTGGAGCAGTGCACTAACGGAATTTATAATATTTTCAAATCATACGATTTGGATGAAGCATTCCAAATCTGTATAAAATACATACAGAGCTTATTGGCCATCAGCTGTTCTGAGTTAGTAGTAGTAGTTATGTGGAAGCTACAGAGGCAACTTATCTCACTCAATACACAACGTAAAATCAATTAATAAACAAGCTAACAACTTAGAATACAAAGTAATACAAAAATAAACCAAAGCATCCTTAGCATGCCGACACTCAGCCTGTGAGCTCAACCATTATCCATGTCCAAAGCATTTGCCTGTTTTCCTGGCCTGCCTCGTGGGAAAGAGGCTGGAAATGTCTGTTTTTGGAGCTGTGTATCTGCTTATTAGTCATCAAATAGGGAAGCTCCAGCATTTGTTCCTTTTCCTGTCGGCACATGACACGCAGCCAGTCTTTCCTGGCTTGAATATGCCACAAATTCTGGCTGCTGATTTTTTTGGCAGCAGACTCTGGTTATGCAATGGCTTCCGTCACTACAACATGAACGAAACAGATGATTGTTCCTAAACAGTTACCACGGACATGCTCCCACACAATGTGACATCACCGCCCTCCGACCACTCGGGTGATGATGACAGTATGATCATATGGCAGACTCATTGTCAGCACTTTAACATCCTACTAGTTTCCTTCAGTAAAACAAAAACCTACACAGCATTACAAGTTATCAAGTAGTAGAGGCAGGCTTTGTGGAAATGTGAAAGACATATAATAAGGCAGATTCATAGAGATGACAATATATAGTAGTAATACTGTTATATTTCATTAGTTTCCACTTCCCACAGCCGACGCTAGGGGTCCCTGGCCATGTGCCTTTTTGCCTGAAAGGGGATTTAAATTTCTCAAGGCGTCACTCAAAATCCAGATATCTGAACATGGGTGTCTTTGTTTTTATTTTTGTTTTTTTATTCAGAACTTTAAATATAGACAGCGGACTATATAGATAACACATATACACACAGAGTTTACTAAAATAAAAATACCTTAAGTAGTAAAAAGCAAATGGAACATTTTGGTCTTCTTTAACTCTAACTAAACAAATGGCCTACAGCCGTAACAAGGGGAAAAACAATCACTGGATGACATCTGAATCTGGCAGCGTTACTGCCATCACCTCAAATAACCTAAACTACGAGGCAAGCGGCAAGCTTGAACAGGGCTTACTAAACATGCAGGTATTTAAAAGATTTATATCCGAATACTGACTCGTTCATGTAGCTAACTGAGATAAAAGTGAGTGGAAGTGCCAACACGGACTCTAAACCCACTATGACCCCCCTGAACTGCGCTCTGACTGACGCGGCTCAACGCTCACTAATGTGTATTTATACAAAATATTGTTTACAAAGCTCCTGATTAATGGGTGTCCATCAGCAGCTAATCCGACTGCTGGAGATGTTTATGTTTTCAACTGAGTAAACACAAGCCGGATTATGAAAACCCCCATTTCAGCCGACCCGACTTTCTTTAGTCTTGTCAATAGACGCTTTAAATCCCGTCGCCCACCGCTAGCTTGTTAGCTAGGTTAGCTGCTAGTCAACAACGCCAACATGCCGTCGCGTTTCCAATATAAACTTCGGCTGTTTCACACTTACAATGGACGGCGGCTTTAGTGGACATA
This sequence comes from Paratrypauchen microcephalus, assembly GCA_036785185.1. Classification (NCBI taxonomy): domain Eukaryota; kingdom Metazoa; phylum Chordata; class Actinopteri; order Gobiiformes; family Gobiidae; genus Paratrypauchen; species Paratrypauchen microcephalus. Next base: position 3,017,574 of record JAVJIX010000004.1, on the reverse strand, counting down.
TAGATCTGCGTACCTGCCATGGAACCAGTCTTTACAGATGTCACACTCGATCATAAACCGGCTTACATCGTAGGGCTGCCGGCAGACACAGTACAGCGGGGCCGCCGCCATCTTCCTACTGTCCCCAAACAACGCAGGAATGAAGCGGGGCGGGGATTTAACCGGGCCTACGGAAATGCCCGAAGCTCCGCCGAGAACATCCGAGAGCCCCCACCAGGCAATCCCCCTCCTGACGTCACTTTATTCACATTTCCATCTGGGTTTTGTGTGTGTGGGCCTCCAACAATAGGCTAACTATTACTCAGTAAATGAATTACGTAATTGATCCACTGACTTTTTGAGGAGGACTACCACCAGTGAAATGCATTAAAAACGTATTTTTCTTAAATTGAGCCAAGTCAGCAAAAGACTTTGCAAAATACTTTGCTGACTCCAATAAAAAATGTTTTTATGCAATTCAGTTTATAGACCACAGTCTAAAACAGGCATAGCTGCTTAAGTGTTGAAGCTTAAGGTTGACGGACCAGTTAGCACACTGACAATATAAATAATGAGTCCATATCATCCATGGTCAATTGATATGGCAATTGACAATACATTTGATAATATAAATCAGTTGAGTAATTAACACTAGTCCATGATGCAATCATAAATGCGAGTTACTCTGTGGAATTAATACACATACATCCCGGTCATTATCATTTTAAATATGAATTGACTGACCATAAACATAAACTACTGAAGTCAACCATAGAATGCACCCCTGGTATGTCTCCATGGGACATGTCTGACATGCCCTACGTGCTTGTGTGTGGTGAATAGCAATGGGTCTACCGACCTACAGCCTCCTGATCTGTGAGCTGACAGCACCCATCCCCCACAAACCCATCTGTGCAGCTCTGCATAGGCAAACAGGCTGGGTGCACACAGAGACGTACGCCATTTAAATGCACATGTGATTCAAAGAGTCACATTCAATGAGAGATGGCTTAATTAGGAAATTAATATATGATTATTATTGAATAGTAAAGATGCATCACATAGCCTTAATTTATCAACACTAGCCTACTTAATGCAACATTAGCCTACTGTTTCACAAAAGAAATATCACTTCAGTGTAAGAGCAAAGCATTCACATAATTTAAGTTGTTTCGTTTAGTTGCTCTAAAATCTTAACTCATTAAAACAACGAGTCCGTCTCGCAGATGAATCGTTGCTAATGTTATAGCGCCACCTGCTGACGACATCGTGGAGTCAATTATTGCGCTTTCACGGTCTCGGGAGCGCGCACGCCCTTCTGCCAAACCCGGAAGTCCTCCCGCAGCTCCGCGGATGTGGCTGGTGTTAGCGCCACAGTGAGAGCGTGATGGATCCCACTGAATGAACCTGCGCTGGTCAGCTGTCTCTTGACATGTTGACGGTTTCCAGAGTAGTTTCCTCTGGGCTTAAACTCGACAAGTGACAGAAGGTAAGGATGTAATAGCACGTTTTAAAGCTGATCGACGTGAATGGTTGTGTTACAGTGTTTCCAACCCGTGGACATGATGTGATGGCAATATCTTGAGTTAGAGCACTGATATTTTCACTGTTTGTGTGGTAAATATAATTGTTATTGCATGTTATTACATACAGTATTTCTATAAACCAAATTCAAGACACAAGGGCTACTGTAAATCATGTTTTATTTCTTCCCTGGCTTTCAATGACAATGTAATATAATAGTTTTGACAATTTACTTAGAGACTGATAACGCCAGGTTTAGTATACTGTACTTACCCATAGTCACTTATTGTAAACAGCTTTTTCTTAGCATTTTAGTTAATTTATTTTTCTTAGACCATCTTTAACTCTATTTACTGTTTGTGTAGTATATTGGTATTTAAACAATTATTTTTTACTGCTGCTGTTCCTACACTTTGATGTTGCAACACTACAGTCTCCCCATTGTGAGATAAATAAAAGTTCTACAATTACATTCTACAGAGAGCCCATTGATCTTTGTTTGTGCTACAACCAACCTGTGATTTTCCATTGATACAGTGATACAGTTTATCTTTTCACTACATTATTTTCTGCTCTTAGTGATGTTAAGATGAGGCGCCTGTCCCGGAAGAAGGCCCTGAGCCTGGTGAAGGAGTTGGACGCCTTCCCCAAAGTGTCTGAGAGTTATGTGGAGACTACAGCATCAGGAGGAACTGGTTAGTCATGCTTGTTACTTCCATACCTTAACTTCTGTTTACAACAATAACACAAATGTATATGTAATCATTGCTTTTTATTTTCTACAGTATCTCTTTTTGCTTTTTCCATCATGGCAGTTTTAGCTATTTTAGAGTTTTTTGTTTATCGTGACACATGGATGAAATATGACTATGAAGTTGACAAGGACTTCTCCAGGTTTATTCAGAATCACAATTAATGTTTTTGTTGATTTGTTTGTTGATTGTAGATTTAAAATTTTGCCTTTTGTTTCCAGTAAGTTACGCATAAACATTGACATTACTGTTGCCATGAGATGTCAGCGTGAGTATCCACATATTAAAGGAAATAAAATATATAAACTGGAAGTTTTACATAATTTTTTTATTTGTGTTTTTATCAATACAGAGGTGGGTGCTGACATTTTAGACATGGCTGAAACAATGATTGCTTCCAATGAGCTGCAGTATGAGCCTGTAAGTTTTGCAAGTCCCTAACTATTGCTACTAGGTTTCAGTTTTCAAATTCTGTTCTTTCTGTCATTTTTTTAGGTTGTATTTGACCTCAGCCCACAACAAAGACTGTGGCAAAGGTAAGAAGTAAGAGTTACATTTGTCATTAGCTCAATCTGGTTTGTCCAGATTGCATTAAGTTTTGCTCAGAGCAGGTTGTTTTTGTTTCCAGGGCATTGGTTCATGTTCAGATCCGTCTGAGAGAGGAACACGCTCTGCAAGAAGTGCTTTACAAAACTCTGATGAAAGGAGCCCCCACTGCCCTCCCTCCCAGGTCAGTCACACTAGTCCTGCCAGTGAAATGCTTTTTGATAATAAAGGCATAAAATGACAATAAACTTTAAAAAGCTGTTTTCTAAATATGCCGTTTCTTTAGGGAGTATGTCGCCACAGAACCTCATAATGCTTGCAGAATACATGGATATGTTTATGTGAACAAAGTAGCTGGAAACTTTCATATCACTGTAGGAAAGTAAGGAGCTCATTGACTTATTAAATATATAATGTATATATGTATAAATAAACCTCTCCTCTACAGGCCCATTCACCATCCACAAGGACATGCACACATAGCTGCTTTTGTGAGCCATGAGAGTAAGCAACTGTAATGTATTTTTTATTTTCATTTTATTGCCATTGTCATTCTAGTTTATTTCAATACATGTACATATGTGCATGCTAATTAACTGGAAGCTTGTATTATGCTTGTATCTGAATACAATACTCCCATCATCTTTCGGTTTCAAGTGTACAACTTCTCCCATCGAATCGACCATTTATCCTTTGGCGAGATTATACCAGGTGTGATCAATCCTCTAGATGGCACTGAGAAAATCACCTCCAGCAGTAAGCCTCCTTTGCTAAATCAAGCTACAAGAAATATGTAGTTTTTAATGTGTATACATTTCTTTTTAAAGATAACCAGATGTTCCAATACTTTATCACTGTTGTTCCTACCAAACTCCACACTTATAAAATATCAGCAGACACACACCAGTTTTCAGTAACTGAAAGAGTGAGTTTTTATAATATACGTACAATACCAGTTTTCTGTAAATCCTCTGCAGGCATTTTTAGCGTATGTTTTTATAGGAGCGGGTGATAAACCATGCAGCAGGAAGCCATGGTGTATCTGGCATCTTTGTAAAGTACGATACAAGCTCTTTGATGGTGACAGTCAGGGAGCAGCACATGCCCCTTTGGCAGTTCCTAGTGCGACTCTGTGGTATTATTGGAGGCATTTTCTCCACAACAGGCAAGTTCAAACTAAAAATAGACTCTCTGCTAATTACAAGGAAATGTCACGCTCATTTGTCTTGCCTATATCTACACAGGTATGCTCCATGGGCTAGTTGGTTTCTTTTTTGACATTATTTGCTGTCGCTTCAGACTGGGAGTCTATAGGGAAAGAGAGGTATTTGCTAAAATAAAACATCATAAAAAATAAATACATAAACAAAAATGTGACACCTGATTTTTTTTCTGGTTATGCAGGTGCAAAATGAGATGAATAATGTGAACCATCATCAAACACCACTGTTGGCTGACCAGGATTTTGAAGAATAAAATGATTTACTATCTTCATTATTTTATATGATTATTTTGGTGTTTCTCCTGCAAAACCACAACCAAGATTGTTGTGAGGTCAAGTTATTTATCATTAAATCCATTTTTAAAAGCCTCGTCAATTTGTCACTGAACCTTTTTTTGTGAAAGTCTAATTGTGTATAAAAGCAGCTGTGCACTCAAAATCTTATGTGCAAGTAATCAAAATGCTTTTTCACTTTTTTATTGAAACACAATTTTATTTTATTTTCATTTATTTTTGATGTACCAAGCAGAATTTACTCAAATTTCAGAGCAGGAAATAAAGGCAAGACCTTTTCTAAATGACATTACAAAATAAAAGCTGAACCCATTGGCTAAATATTAGAATATAGCACGTAGTAGTATTAGCCCTGGAGTGGGCTAAGTGCAATTTGATTTGGTTTATAACAGAGAAAAAAAATAATTTGTGAATGGGACACAAAAAAAAGCCACATTTAAATTTGTGACAGTATTGTCATATTAGCCCTGTAGCTCTGCAAGGACACGTACAACCAAATTGCTGCCAAACAGAAACCCTATGGTTAATCACAGACAGGTTTGCATAAACATGTAGAACCTCCACTCATTCACCTGTATTCACCTGCAACAGTCACAAAACACAAATAACACTGTATACTGCTCTTGACTGAGTGATTCTGTGTTGGACCATGAGGAACAACTCAAAATAGATTGGTTGTCAACAGGAATAATTTAACTATTTACATAACTTTTGTGACTTAGATCAACAGATGTAATAACATCTACTTTGGATCTCTATTTCATGTATATGTTGTTGCATCTCCTTTATAAAAGTACATGGCATGTGTCACTGAAAATAAACAAATGTGGTCAGATCATATACACTACCTGCCACTCACTTCTGCCCTGTGCTCCTGTAAAATACACACTGCTTTGTCCTGGTTTCTCACAGAGCACCACTGGACACAAAAGCACAAATACTGACAGCATTCTTCAGACATCATGATGCATTCTTTCTATTTTAGTCAAGGGCCATTTGATTCAAATTCAGAATTTAACATCACCAATGTTCATGCAGGGCTAACTATTCAAATTAATGTTTATGCAATTCTTCAAAAATAAACATGCCATTAAAACGAGATGAATGTGTACTGTTAAGTGATACTGTGATAATTAATGAACTGCGGTAGTCATCTTCATTTATAATACATAAGTTCTGCCTCATTAATATACAACCCAAGTATAAAGATGTAAAAGTTGTAAACTCGGTTCCAATACAAACCACTGTACAAACAGGCAAAAAGTCGATGACTATTCACACAAAGGTGTTTGAAGACAGTGAAAATTTTCCGACAATAGATAACTTAACAAACATTTAGTTGTTTTAAAACTAGTGTTGTCCCAATAATCTAGATTGGTCTTGAGACAGATGTTTGTGGATATGTAGTATTAAAAGGCAGTAGACAAAGCAAGAGCATTAAAACTCATACTTTCAAAGTATAGTAAAAAAAAAAAAAAAAATTCCCTCCCCTGACTGGAGCTCTGCCCCGTTCAAGTATGAAAAAAAATCATCACAAGGCAAGGCAACCTATCTAAATTCAGAAGAATGGAAACAATTATATGGAATGAAAGTCTGACAAACAAAAGGCTTCTGGTTGCATATATAATTGGCCACTTTTAGAGGAAAACAGTAATCAAACTGATAATGTTTCTGTGGATGGGCTTGGTTACAGTATTCTGTATGTACTGAAAGTCCATGAGAAAGACTTCATGGCTGTAGTCCTCTTTGCCTCCATCCATGTCTGTTCACAGTGAGGAGGACAGTCTTTCTGAAGGTGAGAGCCGCTGGACTGCAGCAGCAAGGAAGACTTACTTAGTCAGAGTGCTGGACGCGCGGAAGTACGACAGGAACTTGAAGCAGAGGCTGACCACAAAGTACCAGATGTTTCTGGCCATTTGTGATCGTGCAATGAACACTCTCCAGATGAAAACCACCAGCAATGTGTTGAAGGTGTATCGGATGTTCCTCAGTCTGGAATGTGGTCATAAGAAAGAGGGACATTATGTAATGTACTGTAATACTGAGAACCTTGTGAATGGTTATAGTTAAGCACTTACTTCCTCAGGTGCTGTCTAGCAGCGGGAATGTCTGACATGTCCTCATTTAGAACATATTTCTTGGTACCAATGCAGTAGTTTTCAATGTACTCAGGCCAATTCAACTGACGTACATCAAAGTTAAATGTCTGGAAAAAAACATGGGGTAAATCTCAGTAGCTTTCTTTACTCATAAAACTGTGGGTGACCTTTCACATTCAGCCACAAGAGGGAGCATGACACATTGAGAGTAATGGAGATACACGTTGAGGCTGCATGGCAGATTTAATAAGCACATTGTGCTCTAGAGCCACAGTGTATAACGAGTATGTAAGTGTGGCTACCTTCCTGTCCTCTGGAGTGAGCTGACTCATTAGCATGTTCAAGTTCTCTGAGTTCCACTCCCAGTCCTGACTGCTGAAGTACTCCAGCAAACCAATGGCTTTGTGAAGACGATTAAAGATTCTCATCATCCTGAGGACATACAATGAGGTTCAGGTGAATATACTCAACATAAGCCACAAATGTTAAATACACCTTTACTAACACAAGAATCTTACTGTGGTTTTTGGCCTGAGAGACGCAAGAATAAGTCATATATAAAAGCAGGTAGCTTGTGGCTGACCAAAATCCAGTACTGGTTCATCAGATAGTTTGAGGTAATGTTGGCATTAGGTCTGCGGAACGCTTGCTCCAGAGGGTTCCTCTTAAAGGATGACATCACATGATGCTCTGTGATAAAGACATTCAAATGTTTCATAAATTTTTAGATTGTCACTGTAAATCTCAGTTTATCTCTATCTCTAATGACCTGGCACAAAAGGGACCTTATGCATGAGATAAAACCCATCAGCACAATTATTTCCTTCTAGGGTGGATCTTCCGCCTCCCAATATCCAACAGCAGCCATACACAGAGACCCTCATCATGTGACTACAGATATTACATCACATTCAGCACAAAATAGGCCTGCTCCACCTGTTTCCATGGCAACCCCAACATTGTGGTTTCAGGAGCATAGAGTCAATCTGGGATACTAGCCATCTTGGTCATGGTACAGCCACATAATGTGCCAGTCAAACTCTAGGTGCATGTGCTAAGTGCTGAAACACCCATAAGAAATAACACGGATACATACATACATACATACATATATGTATGCAATACATATATGTATGCAATACATACAGTACATGTTGAGGTTTATTGCATTTACCCTGTGTTCACTGATTAGCTGTTCGACAGCTTTCATTAGGACCAGTGGAATTAGAGGACACAGTTGCACTTTCATAACAGTGAATTACACTGATGAGACATAATCCCTCTCCGGGCCATCTGGTTTCAATTTCCTCGGTGAAGGAGCATGTTTGCTAATCTGAGAAAAACGGGTGAAGTGCCTCCTTCTGCCAGACGCTAATCCACATGACCAAGAGACAGAACTGCAGATCTGCAGGGAAGTGACACTGACTGTGTTTTAGTAATATGTCTGCTGTAGACTGACAAGGATCATTACCTTTGTCAAGACAATAGTGACGTAAACTTTATATTGGCACAGCTCCCACATTTAAACAGGGCAAGTACAATACAATATGGTATCTCTTTGGACCTAATCAGATATTAATGAGTGTATTAATATCAACAATTTGTATAAAAAAAAGCTGATAAAAAGTCAAAGAAACATTTGAATATCGTAAAAAAAAATCTTTTCAGTGTTATACATTTCTCCACTAGGTGGCAGAAACCATCTGAAAACGCCCTCACAGGCAGAAGTCACTACTGTATCTTCATAGCAACCACACTGCCACTAAGCATTGATTTTTGACAATGAAAGATTAGATTAGAACAATATCATGGGACACTACATAAACAGTCTTTAAATAACAGACTGTAGTCACAGGTCTCTGTTACCACAGAACAAGACCACAAACTATGTACCTACCAATCTCTCCCCAGTGGAAAGGGTTGATGCCACCAGTTGTGCAATTGTACACCAGAGCGGTTTTAGGCCTGTGTGGGGAAAAAAAGGCAGACTCTTGTTCACAAATGTCAAAACTATGGAGTTACGATCATTAATAGTATTGACAGACGTATAAAATTCACAGTATCTATGACGTGATATTATCTTTCATTATATCGATTTTCTGTCCCGATGAATTGTTGCTTTAAAACTCTGTAGGATGCACAAATAATATGGCAAATCTTTAGCATTATTACTCTTCTATGTTACAGGGTTCAATATTATGACATATCAAATTAATAATTGTAGAAGCCTTTTACTTAGTTTGAAACCCAAACCTGTGCACAGCAGTGTACCAGCCTGCTGCCAGAGTGAGATTGATGACGACATCTACAGGAATCAGATCTGCCACAGCGTCATTGTTGGCCCTCATGGTTCGCAAGATCCCTTTTCCAGCCTGATGCAAAACTTTACATTAGACATTCAATTAGCATAGTAATTTATCAAGATGCAGTAGGTTTAACTTACAGCAATGAAGACTCCACTTGGTCCATTGAAGTTGTCGATCCAGCCCTGAGATAAAAAGATTAACCCTTTTACACTTGTTTACTATTGGACTATTACTATTACTACATGAGATGATGTACTACTGAATATGTTAGCTGTTCACAATTATGTTATTTCCTGTGGAGGGGAACAGTACAGGAGGCTGTCTACTTCAATTAAGCTTCATTTATAATGGATGAAACTACAGATTGTAGACTGGATCAGCAGTGCAGAGGAGAGTCCCATTATGTGATCAAAGATACTGACCACATCCTCAAAGTGCACTGGATATAAAAAACACAGTCGCAAAGGTGGCATAGTATATGAGAAATATATAAAAGCAATGGTATGAGAAAATAAGAAAGTGAGTAGGTGCTACTGCGTTATTTCTGGTATTATTTAGTCAGCATAATTTAATCACCTGTTTTCTTCACCTTGTTATAGCTAAATATAATTGCTTTTAGTTCAAAAGTGACAATGAATATTTTTAGTGATTTAAATTGTACCTTTGGTCCACACATTTTTATTTTGTGAGCATCGTGTCATTTCTTAAGAGAAGATAAGCTGATGCAGAAGAATAAACAATTTCATCAGAATAATTTTAAAAACACCCCGTTTTCCCCAAATGTCATACTTATTCATGCACACATCATATCCTCATAACCTTTAGGCTCCTTCTTAAATAACCATTTTAGGATAATCCTGGGCCAGCCATAAGAAAGCTTTCAAATAATCACTATTTTGACATTCTTTTTTCTGCCATGACCAACAGCTATCAACCGAACCATCAACAAGTCTCTGATTCACGACATGCAATGAGCCAGCAGCAGCATTATCAGGGCATACTCACAGGGAAAGGCTCCTGCCAACTGGCTCCCACGATGGAGGGTCTGATGATGCCGATGCTGAGTTTCCCCTGCTCTTGTTGGACCACATTTTCTGCCAAGGCTTTGGTGTAGGTGTATGTGTTGGGACGGTCTCCAATAAGTCGAGGGGTGATGTCTCGTACTATCCCTTCGTCCATCCATCTGCAATGTACAAGATTACACTGTTAAACTATACTTTAATATTTGAGGTCATGGATCATCATGAGCCATGTTTAATTAGATGGTTCATGACTTGCATTTTGAAATAGAAATGTATATATATTTTTTTAGCTTACTCAAGAGATTCAATAAGTTTCTTGGGCTCGACTGGCGGAGGATAGATGACTTCGTCAATGTGCTTGCGGTTGCAGTTTGCATAGGCAGTGGAGATGTGAATGAAGGCCTCGAGGTGGTGCATTTGCTGGGCCAGGCTGAGGAGCTGCTGTGTGGCGATCACATTCAGCTGCAGGGCATGTCTGAAATTCAAACAGGGACAGCTGTTTCACACTTGGTGCGTGGTTTGTTACAGTGAGCATATTTCCAGTAACTCCACTTAAGCAATCATGTTCAGATGTTTCTTCAGATGTTGCCTTTCTTGTCTCTTGTATATAGCTCTCATTTTACATTTTATTACTTATTTTTCTATTTTATCTTGACTTGCACATATACATTTATTTATATAATTATGTAGTATTTGACACCTGTATCTTGCTATCCTTTTTGCTACTTATTTAGAATTACCATTTATTTTTTACTCTTTGTTATTATATTATATTGTGATGTGTGAGCTACTGTGTCCAAATAATTTCCTTTGTGGATCAATAAAGTTTGTCTAAGTCTAAGTCTAATGTGCTGACTTACATTTACAGGAATTAGATGAATTTATTGAACAGTTTGCAACCCCAGAGAAGGAATTAACAAATGTGTGTAAAATACATTACATATTACATTTAGAGCAGCATTATAAGACTTTGTACATTTTTTTCTTGTAGATATAAAATAATTTCAATGATCAAGAGAAACCATTTCCACTAAGTGATGTTACAATTTTACAAAGGCATTAGGTGTTTGGTACCGCTCCTGCCGCCCACAGAAAACTAATTCCTGTCAATCACTGACTAAGCTTGTGCATCCTGCAGTAGATCTATGTCAGCTTGGCAGATCCACAGCATGTCTTGCCCACGGCGAGAGAGGAAAAAGGACACTTTAAAAATGGTGTTTCTCTTGCACTGTGTGGGAGGATTGTGCATCGCAGGCAATACACACACACAACAGCCACAGAAGTGTATGTGCACGCTTATGTGCTGCAGACTTAAATCAGCCATGGCCAAAATGGCTTGATAATGACAGGAGGGCAGAGGGGTGATGGGTAAGAGGGAGCAAAGAGCCCTGGGTGGATGAATAAATCTTCCTTCACAATAACTCAAACATGCGAGATACACAACAGGACACAATCACATAGTTGGCCACTCACATACTGAGCACACACTGTCAACTAACTAAAAAAATAATCATTCTGAGAAGTAAATTGACTTCATACTATAAAAAATATAAATATAAAGTGAGTTTTATATCTGGATGTTTTTGTCACACTTCTTTATCATTAAAGATCCCATGACATGGTACTTCTTGATGCTTTTATATGGCTCCTTAATGGTTCCCTAATACTGTAAATGAATCCTTCTTCAAAATCAACACTCAGTGCATGAGAAACAGAGATAAGATGAGAAAGAGTATTTTTTTCTCTCTCTGGAACACTCCATAATGGGCCTTGTTGCTTGAATGCAAATGAGGAGAAAAGAGCTGGCCAATAGTAGAGGGTGGGGGCGTGGCCAAATTCTCCGCTTTCGGCTCTGAGCCTCAGCTGATCCATTTCCTTGTTTTTGCACGGGGGGAGAGATTTGAAGCGTTCCATTGAAAAATAAACACATTTCCACATAAAATAAAATTAAACCACTGCTGTTCAAAGGTCCAGAGGCTCAGATAAAGGACTTCCGAGCCTAGAAACACTCGGACGTGCCTCCAGGCAAATAAAAAAACGCAATTTGCATTGCCTAGCGCATTCGCAGTCCAAACTCTCTGGGCGTGATTTACAGAGACGCTGAGTACAGACAGACGGGGGTGGAACTGCATTTGCATTTCTTTTTTCGATCTGACGTCAATAAGGTGCCTTGTTCAAAATCGCCCGTTTGAGCTCCGATTTTTTGTAACGCAGAAAAGGATCGCAAATGCTCAGTTTAGACATTTCACAACTTTTAACCATGAGGGGGGGGGCTAAACAGGGTAGGGGAGCTCACATTAACATTCAAAAACCTCAGAAAGTGAAAATTTCATGCCATGGGACCTTTAAGAAAGTTGGATACAGCTGATCATACAAGGAAAGGTCACTATTCAACATTTTTTCTTTATTTCTATTATAGATCCCCTGATGCTAACCTGCTCTCTTAGCACCACAACAGTAGTGACAAAAACCTGTCAGCAGCTGCAGTTCATGTGAAGGTTTGGTTCATACCACAAATCCTCTTCCGTTTCTATAAATGCACTGTAAAGGGCATCCTGACAAGACACATTGCTATCTCTTTTGGCAGCCCTGTGCAATTGCCCAAGAGCACCACAACCTGTTACTGGCCACTAACTCAGCAATACAAGATGTTTTCTATACAAGCTCTGTGGTCGGACATTGAAATTAATACAAATCGCATAAGAAGCTGCACCAAAACCAGAGCCAATGGACAGTTGCACTACTGACCAGCAGAAATGACATAGATTATGTTGTAATCAGGAGTTCATAACTCTCATTTCATACTGAGGGTGGAGCTCCTTGCCCATTATGTGTAACTACTTTAGTAAAACAGGAAATGTTTACAAAAATGATATCATGACAGAACAGTTACTTTCCTCACATCCTTCCACCCTTAGTTTTTACTCATAATATATAGACAACATGAAAGGTTAACTCTTGTCATAGAACAACAATTGTAAAGAAGCTGTCTCACTTGAGGGGTTCATCAAAGCGGATGGTGGCTGCACAGTGGAAGACAATATTGACGCAGGCGGAGAGTTTCTCGACATCCTCAGGGCTGATGGCCAGACCGGGCTGCGTCAGCTCACTGCTGATGGGGATAATCTTCTGGTGGAAGTCAGGGTCATCTTCTCGTACTCGATCAAAAAGCTGCTCATCACACACAAAGAAATAAAAGAACATATTAGTGAAGTCTAAGCTTGCAAAGATCTATTTCAAACTCAAACTTTGAGAGAAAGAAATTGTAGTTTTTGCTATTTATAACCCCCAGTATTTTTGCATAAGAGTAAATCTGAAACCAGCCAAGAGGATACATACTAAACATGACACTGATACAGGTTTTTCTAGTTGGATATGTGTTACTGTAGCCTAGAACACCTCAAGGCTCCGATCAGGCATTACCTGATGGATTATACAATAGAGTTTGATAGTAATCATCTGAATAGTGTGATTATGCATTATGCTGTCCGAGAGAGTAAGAAGAGACTATGACCTTCTCAATTATCAGACACGTTCTCAAATAGATTTCAGCAGAAAAAATAAAAGGCCAACAGGATAAGAAGTGGCACATGGGACCACTTCAAGTTCAGGTAAATGTTATTCCAGATCAATGTGGTTTCCTTTTTCTGTGATGATTATTTGATTTAACATACGGCTGACTAAAATAAACATGTTTAAATGAGGCAGGGACAAACCTTTAGATAACAAGTCGAGATGTGACTGCATAGAATGACTTGTTCATGTCAGAATAACCTCTTATCCTGCAACCTTCAAGTAGCCCTGAGACAAAGCAGGGCTTGTGCAATACAACCGCACCTGTTACCATTTGTATTTGCTCTGTGTGGCTGCAGAAAGCATTCCTACATGTAGCAGCATTAGGTGAACTCTTGCTCTCATTTATACAAGTCACACAACAGTCAAGTATTCAAGCAAGTATTTATAAATTCACCAGGCAGCACTTAAATGCCTCCCAATGAGTCTGTGTATCAATAAGAACACAGCAATCGCAAAATGTCAAATGTTATTACTGCTCACAACATTCAGAGATGACTAATGCTCCGACCAGGACTTAAGAAGCTGATTGAGTGGAAAAATTAAACAAGCATATCAATCACGATCTTAGAGGAACTAGGAATCATCCCAGTTAACATTCCCTGAAATGAATGCATGACCAAAAATATTTGAGCAGGGCTTGAAAACCAATCATATTATCAGTTTATTGCAACAACACATACAGCCTCTTCTTCACATGACGGTGACGGTGACAAGTGAGGTTTAACTTCCTCTCTCTAGAAAACAAAAACAAAACTTTGAACTTAGTAACAAAAATGATTGACAGAAAACTCTTATCATTAGAATTTTGTAAGTTTTAGTAAGGGTACATTACTCAACTCTTGTCAGCAGCTATAGTTTATATAAAATGAACGCATCACAGCCGCCTTGAAACACAAACTGCACATAAAGTTAGTGCCGTGGAGTAAGAGCAGTCACTGAGGCAGCAGAAAGTGGATGAATACTTAAAGTCCTCTTTGTTGCACAGAGGAGAAAGGACATTGTGAGGCTGTGTCGTCTCTTTGTTCCAACCTCTATAAACAATCAGAGGTCTTGTGCCAGCTTTCACCACAGCACCCTTCACCAACGCAGTAAACAGGAGAACAATGGGACACCAGTATGCATTTCCTCAGCACCACAAACCCACTGTGTCATGGTTACTGTGGCCAATGAAAACTACGAAAATTATGTTTATTCTAAACATAGTTTAGTCAAGGAAGTAATACAAGTTTGCCTGTGTACAACCTCCCCAAAAGTACTGCTAAAATTTCTCTTGACTTTGACACTAAAATGTTTGATACCAATTTCCAATTTTGACACCACAATTAATAAAACCTTTTCATACCAATTGAATACAAAATGTTGTAAAACTATTCAGGGGATGTTGATAGTTTTTGTACTGACTAACAAAGTAAACTCTTTCCCTTTAATTAGGAGGGTGCTCAGACCACACCTTCTCAAGACCTGATATCACTTAGAAAAGAAATGCAAGGTGTACATATGTGTACAGGGAGGGGGAACCCTGCTGTGATAAGTGGTGAGTGTGCTTAGTTACATGACATTTGCTTTGTGAAACACTTGGAAGAAGCTAATAAGTCTAATACATAGGTATAATTTTCCCAATAACAATAAACAGTATTGTGTGTACAATGATGATAATCAATAATAGAATAATAATTTGCACATATTGAACATCTCCAGTAAAACGTAACAGACTGTAGCTCTATAAAGGTGTGTACATGTGGTTAACAGCTGCTCTTTGTTGCTAAGTGGTGCTTAAAGCACAGAACTTGGACTTTCACAGAAACCCAACACTAGCTGCACTTTCCTCTCTGCAAAGCAACCTGAGATGCCATTTAGATCAAAGCACCTCACTTCGCTCACTAACTGGTAGATACTTTTCAGACCAGTTTTTTCTCTTTACAAGGTGGTATGGGGAGAAAGCTAGCACACATAAATGAGGCATTAGTTCGAGGTGAAAGTAGCACAATGACAACACACATATGATTGCATGATAAAGGGAAAGTAGATTGTGCAAATTGCTCTAGGCTTTAGGTGTATTAGAACTGTGGGTGCGGGGGCCTATATAAGTCTTAGCAGTCAAACACCGCTGACATTGGACAGTTAGTTGCAGGTCGATGTTGTGACTATGGCATTCTTAAAAACCAATAGTTCAAAATTAGAATTCATGGTCAAAATGCTTCACCTTGTCCACAGTGAATTTTCATTTTAGTTTTTTTTTTCAATATAGTACTGAAATGATATGGCATTATTCAGACATGATTAAAGGTGCACTGTGTAACTTTTTGGTGGATGGTCGCTACGTGCTTGTCTTCATGGAAATGCTATTCCTATGTCCCACAGTATGGCATTTAACGTATCTGTTTCCATGGAGACAAGCCCACAATGCCTCCGGGCCAAGTTACAGGTCAGCTCTGTGGAGAGGTGTGCTCATTCGCTGTAGGAATGCATGTTTTTTGTAGTATGTTTGAGCAGAAAAATACCTGTAACTGAATAAATTCAACATACAGTAGATGAGTTTAATGCCATGATGTGAAACTTTTCAGGCAAAGCAATAATATCTCCATGGAAATAAGTTTGTGGCGAACTCCCTAGCAGAAAAGTTACACAGTGCACCTTTAGCAATATGGCAAACTTGTGGACCAAATCTTCAACAATACTGATAGGGTTCAATATATAGGGGGTGTAGTTCTTTCATCATCATTGAATTGTCCATTGAGAAAGTACACTGGCGCATGCACTGTATCTAAGTATGACATCGTATTATGTAGAATATGAACAGCATGAACGCGCCTATAAATATGTGTCTTTTAACAGTGTATCAAGGGTTAATAACAGATCCATCAAAGTATGTCACTCAAAAGCAATTAAGAGGGAGACAATCAGGGGTGACCTCCATTTCCTGACATGCCCGAGCTAAATTAGTCAAATAATAGGTTGTGAGCACTAATAAGAGGAAGACGCAAGGGATTGGAACGCATCTTATTGAGAACAATATCACCATCAGCTATACTTGGTTTTCTCTGGGGCTTAAACAAAAATCCAGGATAACAGAGGCTAACTTAGGTAAACGAAAGGATTTGAAGGGATTTCTGTTGACCACTGGATGTAATGAAAGATCAGTCAACCTTTACAAATGAAATTACTCTGTCAGGAGCCGGAACTAAGAGGAGCGAGTGCCAGTAAACTTAATACTGCGATTTGCTTACACTGCAATTTAAAATATTTATACAATTTACATGTCAAGGTTTTTATAATGCATTCTTGTAGCCATAACTGTGCTATCTTAAGTACAACAGCAGCCAAACAGGTCAAAGCCTGATTAGAAACAGAAAATAACTAATGACCTTTAGCTTATTTTGAAGGTTTTTATCTTTTATTGATTGATTGTTTATCTTTATATGTTATTTTAATAATGTTGCATATAAAATAGAAGTACAGTTATATATAAAAAGAAACAAAATATACAAAAAAAGACCACAGATACTGAGTGGTTTGCCTTGAGGATACCCTAAAATATTAAACATGGAAACAAGTTCTTTAAATTTGTTAACATTTGTTTTTCTCTTTGAATGTACCAACTGACCCAAAGTAAAGATTACATAGTCTATTAAGTTTTAAGTTGTAAGTTATAAGGCACGGCTGAGGAGGCTGTGTGTAGTGCCAGTATCAGAGAAATGAGGTTGCACTTACAGTTGACACTTAAGACAAACTAAATCTTATCAGTGGAATTGGACAGCTTCTTATTGAGAGCAGGTTAAATCAATAACTCCTGAATATTTATTGCATCTGAGATCACCTAGTGAAAAACTCACAAAGAAATCAATTCCTCACTGTTAAACGGTAAAACTGCAGCTATCAGTACCAACCAGTGTTCTAAATTTGATCCAAAGTAATTCTGATGTCAATTGGCTTAACTCAGTGGTGAAAAAAGCCCTGTCACTTTGGCTCTTACTTTTTATATTTTATCATTCAGAGACAGTTTCAAGAGGAGGCTTTCATAGAAGTTATGAAAACGTATTCATTAGTTATCATTCAACAGTGAAATTAATTATTGAAGAGTACAATAAATTAAAACGTTAACCTCTTTATTGTAACTGACTAGTTTTCTTATCATTTCATTAATTTGGCATTTGGAGTTTCAACATGTAGACAGTAAAGAGACTCACATGTGGCTTGAGGAGTTTACCAAATCTAGCAATATACATTTTGCAAGCAACAGAATTTTTGCCTTGAAAAACCTAGGGCCACATTCTCCCACCACATTCCTCTCCCATTAGTGCTTGAGGATGCCGCATAAGCTTGTAACTGGGGTCCACAGCAGTTAGGTGGGTGGACCAGCATGCCTCAGTCCAGTAGAGAGGCCCTGGCTACGCACTGGCTGACTTGTATTGGATGTCTGACATGCTATTGTGCTGCAGGCATCCAAATATTTCCACTGAATCAAACAGTGAGTGGCAAAATGTCAGTGCACTGGTGAGATGCACAATCAGTTCTGTAACCCTTCTGTCCATTTTCAGCTGGAGGCGGCCCGTTTCCAGCATTATAGAGAAAAAAAAATCACCCTGGGACAAATCAGGGGTTGTTACCTAGCAACAGGTGGTAAGATAGACACTGTCCCAGTCTGAAGGAGGGGGAGAGGCTGTTCTAAAGACAAAACCACTCGTCTTCTTCATGAATTATCCTGAGCGGAGGACCCACATGAATACCAATTGGTACTTGAGGCTTGTTCATGTAAATTTAATGACATCGCCTGTGAAACCAGACAACCGCGAGTGACTGTGAACTTGGCACAGCATCAGACACAGCCCAGCCAATGGACACACTATTTGGGAGATGCCAAGTCCATGGAAAACTACTGGTCAAGGCATATTTCCGATGCTACTCAGCAGTGAATTATAGACTTGCTTTGAAACTAGGTCACATCAAAAGGGTCTTGGCAAGAAGAAGAAATAGATTTCCCATAGTAAACTGACATGTTATAATATAAAGTGTGTGAGAAAAGGCTAGTCATACCCACCTCATGAAACTGAGAGAGAAAACACAAGTGCAAGGTCAAATTGGAGTACATCCTTTGCTTTATCAACTCACATGCCAGACTCTATTCATTCTTTGTGCTGGTCACAGATAAACGGAAAGGGCAGCGGGGAAGAAATAACTCACAGATTGAGCAATATAAGTAAGGAAATCATGATTTATATTGCTCAATCATTCACAATGTTTCTTACAATTTATTTTGTCTCATCTTATCCTGGACATAATGCAGATGTTTAGTCATTGTCATTTATCATATTACATACTACATACTACAGGTCTTTTAATGATAGAGGACTGACAATCATTGACTTATATAAATTAATGTTGATCTCAATTAACATTACATTAATTGACACAGCCCTAACAGGAAGAGTTTCTGGAGTAAAACATAAACCAAACTGATTGTTTTTGTTGCAGAATTTCAGAACAGTACAGTCACTTATTATATCAACGATTCAAAATAGATGTGAGTAAAAATGGGGGAACAGAGGCGTTATTGCAGAGGTAGAGTGTGCACTGACAGTTTGAGGCCAGCACACCCCCGACTGCACACAGCCTCAGAGCAGCTGTTTCCCTGCACATCAATATGCAGACATGGCCTGTCTTTAGCTCCTCATTAACAAACTGTAGTTCAGAGGATTTTGTTGAGTCATGGCTCACCACACAGATAGTTAAAGCTGATACCACACTTTTAAATCCACATCCTAAACGTTTTCTCTGCAGCCTGTAAACAGCTATCCTTTACATACACACACCAAATATGAAGAGATGGTCCACTTTACAAACAAGAGAACTTGTCATAAGCACAATGGCAGAAATTATAGGACTCTAGTGGACTAAGGAAATGCCTTGTGCATCATTTTATCGACTAAAAGAGTCACTAGGAAAATCTCTTAAAATTATAAGCATAACCTGCAAAAACAAAAAAGTAAATAAAGAGTACGAGTAAACAGCTGCATGCAAAAACATAACACTGTCCAATCACTCCAAAAAAGTGGACAGTGAAAGCTGGATGGATGGGGGTCAATATTATCATAGGTACTTTTTCTATGTATTAAGGGGGAACTGTTAATCTTCTGTTCTACTAGTCATTCTGCTAGTTATTTATTTAATGTAGCTATTTTTTTTTTCTTTTTGGTATAATCCTACTATAGGATTAGTGGTATAATTTAGTTTAAATATTACTGTCTACTAGTATATTTTTAGTTCAGCAAAATTTCTAAATTTGTTATGGTGACAGGCCTACAGCTACCTTACTCCACGTTGTCCTTTCTGCTATAGTCTATAAACTCCAATAAAATCATTAGTGAATTTATACATTTGGTCAACGTAATCATCTACAACAACTCCAAAACAACTCAAGTACTACAGTTCTACAAAATTACCTCCCTGAAAGCTTCTTTCGTGAGTTTTGCGATGATCTGTTGAACTCATAAAGAATTTGTAACTGTAGCAACTACTAGTAAAACATCTCTTTATCACTCTATAAACTTTACAGTGCACCACATGTTTTGAGCAGACCATGTATTATTAGATGAGAGAACCAAAGAAATCACACGCGCAGTGTTTCCTGTTAATAGAGGAGGCTATGGTGGCCCCCCTTGGTCTAATCGTTATCCCCATATTCTAAAAAAATGTGATTCAATTTATACATTATACTTCTAATATTGATACTTTGCAGTGATATCGTGCTGGGGATGTTCTAACCATTTCACCATCGGGGGATACATGTAGCAGTTACCATGGAGACACAATGCACACATTAGCAAACGCTGACAAAAACAAAATTAAGATCCTCTGAAAACTCAAGAAAAAATACAGCAGACAAAAGGTGAGCTGAAAAAATGTTGACTAGCGCTAGCTTCTTTGTGACTGTATTTTATGTATAAATCAGCGTACCTGTTGTAGTTCCAACTAAACTAGCTCTTTTTGATCAGATTGTGTTAACATAAAGCTCAGATTATTGTCTAATTTGAGCAACAGCTTCTAACAGAGTAGTGCCTTCGGTTAGCTTCACATCAATTGTCAAAAATCATATAAAAGTAACTGTATTTAAGGTGTTATCAGTGCCTTGTTGATCAGTGGGGGCAATGAGTGATCTATATATTTATTAGGGGTGTGCACTTTTTTCTTTGTGAAAGGGTATTGTTTGTTATGATTGTAGCTACCTCCAAAATGGCAAATGTTTGAACATCATTTTTTGTTTTAGAAAAAAATCCTATGCACTTTTTTTTGTTATTGGTTTGGTTTATTTGTTTTTGTTATTCAATAAATTCAGTTATGAATTGAGTTGCTCAGAGTTATGGATCAATTGAAGACACTACCCAGATACACAGCCACTGATATTTAAGTTATCCTCTTTTTTGGGGGTACATTTTCACTGAAGTATGTCGAATATATTGCAATGCATCGCAATAATTCAAGTATCGTGATGCATCGTGATAGTATCGCATTGTGGCATATGAATCGTGATTCGAATTGAATTGTGACTTCTTTGCCAATAATATTTATATACTCCAAAAATGAAATGATTAAAACATGGATTGATTGTGCCCACATATTCTCAGTATAAACCTGTGGGAAACACTATATGCTAATCTTTAAACAGATTTTTATTTTATTTATTTATTTGAATTAGGACAATGCATATTAATCAACATGACAACAAACAGCATCAATGTAAATATGCCGGAATTAGCACAATAGCTACTTTACATTCGTTGTCCAGATGTAGTTTGAATACATTTGTCATCAGCACAACACTCACCTTGCATTTCATCATGTCGGAGACGCGCTGCTGCATGGACTGTCCCGCTTTAGGCCTCACCAGGATGTACAGGGCTTTGACTTCAGGACACGACCTCAGTAGCTTCTCCACCAGGACTTTGCCCATAAAACCAGTTGCCCCTGTGATCAAAACGTTCTTTCCAGCGTAATACTCTGGTACAGAGGACATGTTTCTGTCCACTGTGATGTCCATGAGTCTACTCAGCCCATCTCTGCTCTGGTCCCCTAAACCATCCATCTCCTGGCTGTCCAGTTCCTACAAAAAAGAACACAGTCATTAGAAATATGAAGTTTATGCAGTAACTTTAAACTAATCAAGACAAATTGTGATGGCTTGTGTTCTGTCTTCACAGCAGATAATTTCTTTCTCCCGCAGTTTAATTAAACAATATTTCATGACATTTACAGATTACTAGTGCATTATAAAAATAATCTAATTTTTTGTCTGTGTGCCGCATGAATGTTTTATTTTTTTGATTGGGACAGAGCATGTTAATGGACAAACACGACACAACATGAATGTAAACACACCGGATTGTAGCCTAAGGCTTATTTCCATCCGTTGTCCTAAAGGATTAAAAGGACACATTTTAGATGTGAGATTTGTTTAAAACATCTATGGTCATGGGCATGGCAGTTGCCTCTTAGGTGCTTAACAACAAATTGTGTTGTGAATGCAACACACATTCAAGTATTCTCCTTTCTCCATTTTATATGTGATCTAAATTTACCCCATTAACGTCCATAATGCTTAAAAACCTGTATCACATTTCCAAATAATTTCATTATAAGTACTTCTGTGATCACACACACCCATGGATTTGATTCTAGCGAGAGTTGAAACACTCCCATAAAACATTACAAAAACTGTACAACACAGCCTGTTATTATGTTTTTTTGATTTCCTAGCCATCTTAAATGCAAATGCTTTGCTATCTCATATTTTTCAACTCACACTTTGTTGAAAACACAAGTTCATAACCTGAAATATAGCTGCAAGCAGCAATGTGGGGCCAAGCAGTGACCCAGCCTAATTTGATGACGTGCGTTTTTGAAAATAGGACTTACGGTTGAAAAGTTACAAGCAGAAATGTCCCTCAAAATTTACCTGTTAGTGGCGCTAGAGGGTTTGAGCTGGAGTACTGTAATTTTTTGTGGGGAATCCTGGGAAGGACGCGAACATCTGTGAAAAATTTGAAAATAATCCTATCAAGGGTTCCTGAGATATGAGCTCACTTCGGCTACATCAAAGATCAAAGATCTTTGATGTAGCCGAATCAATTAAGAGCAGGGCGTTGCCTAGCAACGCGCGTGAAAGGTCAGTATCGGGTGCATAGAATTGACCTGTTGACCTGCTCGTGGCTAGAGGGTTGGGGGTGGGGACCTATAAATTGCTGTGGGTAATGAGGAGACTGGCTGGAATGTGCATGCAAAATTTCACTTTTTACCAGACGGTTCTAGGGGTTTCCATAGACTCCCAGAGGCGGAGGAATATATAATAATAATAATAATAATAATAGGAATCAGTAGAAACACTATGGGTGCCTCGCAGCTTCGCCCCAGTGAGCTTCCTGTATTCACAGATAAAATGACTTCCAGACAACACACATTTCTTACATGCTGAAGAGCAGTGAATGACAACAGTTTAATCATAACACAAGCTGTCTGAGTGTAGTGGAATTTGTATATTTCCACAAAGAAACCCAACCTATCTCAAATGTTTACATTCAGCATTTTACAAGAAAAACAACAGGTTTTGTGACGTCACTTGACACTAGGCGCAGTGAGGATTTTTATATAAAATAACCAACAATATAAGGCAGAATTATCACAGAAATTCCATGTTAGCATTTATAAAAAAAAATTTGCACATTAATGTAATCTGACCACACAAATCTCACATCTAAAATGTGCCCAAACATTTACAGAGAGGAAGATGTAATCCAAATCTCTACAGCTGATCCTGTGGTGGTCTAAATATAGCACTTCCTTTGTTGCCTTAAAGCTATGACAAGTAGGTTAGATGAGACTTTCTGCAGAATGATAGAAATGTGACAATTTATAACATAGGGCAATGGACACAATAATGTTAACAATACTGTTTTATCATTAAGATACAGCAAGAGAATGTCATGTTTTGGCATTTGTATATCTCCAAATGATGAAATGGATTTGAAGATCTGATTAACAATGAGGAAACAAAGGATTTAAAATATTTACAGAAAAATGAGGAAGAGGAACAAGGTATACTAGGAAATTACAGACTATACTGAATGTTCCTTAGTTTCTGACGCAAAGTTTACAATTACCAAGTCATAATAACAATTTTTTTTGTTTTTTTTAAAACAAATATCCATAAATATTTGAAGCACTGTGCCAATGTTGCATATAGAGAAACAGCAGTATCCTCAAAAGTCCGGAGCGAGTTATGCAGTCCTGTATCTGAACAGTGTGTGGGCTACATGCTGCCAATGTTGCTGTTCATTTGTGTAACCAAGACAACGTTGCTGCTACAACACTGAGCTATGACAGCTCCCCTCTCTGGCTGCCATTACACCTCTCTCCTTCTCCCCCCACCAGACCAG
Source organism: Paratrypauchen microcephalus (assembly GCA_036785185.1). Classification (NCBI taxonomy): domain Eukaryota; kingdom Metazoa; phylum Chordata; class Actinopteri; order Gobiiformes; family Gobiidae; genus Paratrypauchen; species Paratrypauchen microcephalus. Next base: position 2,993,827 of record JAVJIX010000004.1, on the reverse strand, counting down.
CCACTGTCAGTTTAACCCGAGCCAACTGTTCAAACACTGACAAGACGCCTACTTGTAAAATTCTGCTGTCGACATCTTAGGACATGTTTCTGCCAAAACCGCCTCTGTACAATTTGTACATACTAAAGCTTTCACAAATCTCAGGTGAAATTTAAAGCTAAAAGTATCACTAATCATTAATAATTATCACTAATACTAATACTAATATTAATACTACTACTAATAATAATAGTACATATTGCAACAAACTAAATATATTACAATAACACCAAGTTTCCTCCATCTGACAGATATGTACATTCATTTTTTATTTATTTTATTTTAATTTTTTAAAATAAAAACGTGTTTTAAATGAAAAAGGCTGATTGTATTTATTATTTTTTCATATTTTAGTTTCATTACAAGGGATTCATCGATACCAATACAGGGGGTCCTCGGGTTACGACGGTCTCGACTTACGACGTTTCGTGGTTACGAACGCGCCCCCATTAAAAAAAATATATATATATTACGCGTCATTCCGTCTTACGCGGTTTAGCGTGGTAAGGGACGTAAACAAATGCGAACGGCGCGCGGCGGAAGAATACGCTCTGTTGTGGTTGTAGGGAGAAGAAGACAGCCTCGTGTGCGTGCCCAATGTGGGCGGAAGTACCTGATGTGGGCTCTGATCTGCTCCTATGAAAGCGGCAGTGATAACCAAGCAGCGTAGTGGTCTAATTATTGAGATGGAAAGGTTATTGGTGCTTTGGTTGGAAGATCAAAGTCAAAATCCGACTTACGACGAAATTCGGGTTACGACGCGTCTTAAGAACGGATCAACGTCGTAACCCGAGGACCCCCTGTACTGGTAATGAATATCAGCGGTAATCAATGAAAATTGGTTAGAGAGGGTGTCTGCCCCAAAATACTGGTTTTGCTGTTGTCCTGGTTGGGCCTATAAATAGATGTAATAAGACTATTTACTAATTTATTCCAGAAAGTTTCATAATGTTTGAAAGTTATTCTGTAGTTACTTGAGATATAAATAACAGCTAACCCATGCACTATTTTTAGGAAAACAAGTGTATTTTTAATCCCTCCACTGATATTGGTTGACATCAGGTATCAGAAGATATTTAAAATCATAGTAGTGGAATCCGCAACAGTTTTGTATTATTGCTTCCCAAATACATTAAAATATCACAATCATATCAATATGGCAGTACTAAGCAGTCTAATCCCATCTAATTGCAATCACAGTGTTTTCCAGTATGGTGCAGCCGTATTGAAATGGCTTGAATCGTTTCCAGGGACACTAGATCAGTCAGATATGTTGAGTGTAAGCACAGACGGTTAAAGGTCACAGTCAAGGTCCTGTGTGTGCATGCTTAGTAGATTCCCTCTTTGTGCATCACGGAGCAGCCCTGATCCCGATGGACATAGCGTGAGGGCATCAGGGTCACTTCACTCTGGATTAACACCAGACAATGGCAATGCTCCTGCAGCCTGAAGAGTATTGTGAAAGGGGTGGAGTGGTACTAGTACTGTACTCACACACACATGCCCCAGCATTCCTCCAGGGCCAGACACAGACCGCAGCCTGCCTGACAAAACCCAGCCTCCTCCTGCTCAGGGCAACTGCAGCACACACAAACCACTGCTTAGATATCAAAACAAAATGGCCATGACTGGACACTATGTTGGCACAATACTAAAATTTAAAGCTTGAGATGATACTTGATTACAATACTAGTTTTAGTATTGATTTTTTTTTTTTTTTACATCCCTAATGGACACAACTACAAAGGCTTAACTGACACTTAACTGACACTGACACTGCTGCTTAGATGACACCATTTGAGCTTTATTACACTACACATTGTGTGTTTTACATGCATTATATACAAATTTAATGTACTTTTGTTATGGATAATGTGATGTTTTAGTCATTGTGTTTATTGTCTTGTTTATCAGATGTTTTATGTTCACTGTGGGCCTAGGGAGCGCTGCAATTTCAAATCCTGTGTGTGCAACCTGTACATATGTTTTTTGACAATAAAGCTGATTTGAACTTTTTAAAGTTACAAATAAATCATGCTGAGACACTAAAGAAAAGGCTTTGTAATACCTAATCACATTATTGTGTAATTAGAATGTGAAGCGCATTTTCCTATTGTGGTTAAACAGAAAGAATCGGGCGTGACCGTTCAGCTTTAACCTTCCTTTGTCACTGATGAATAAGGCAGCAAGCTTTTGAGAATGCCAAGGACAAGTATGCGATCTTAAGGGCTGGTATGATGTCATTTTGATGTCAAAGGCGCACCCAAGGTCTTCACTGAAATGGAGGTCAAGATTATCAGGTTAATCAATAACTGTGATTACTGAGGTCACAATACAATTGTAGGAACTAGAAATTATAATCGTGACAATCTATACTCTATGTGTACAACAGCAGCCAGTAACCACACACTTAGTGTCATTAACTCCTGTCCAATTATGCATCTATGGGGTTTTGCAAAGTTGTGCTAAAAGGAGCAAAGATTTAAAGATTAGGCATTGGAGAGTGAGTTGTGGGTAGATGTGACTGACAGCACGGGAAAAACTACACAAATCAAATGACTAGTTCAGCGGAGGGCAGTTCTGTGTTTGGAAAGGGAGCTGTTTATGTCTCAATAATAATAATAATAATAATAACCTTATGTTCTTTTTTGTATAATAATGGAAAAGATGTGTGCATATGTTCCAAATATGAACACATGAATAAAAATATATGAAACAATAATAATAATAATAATAATATATTTTGCAGTTTTTATAAAAGTGATTGTTAACTTTGAGAGAGTGAGCTAGTGTGCTGCAGAGCACAGAGCCAATTAATGTAAAGTAATTGACTGCTTGTCAGCTCCACTTTGCTTTCTCATTAAGAGTTCATAAACCAGGTCACATGCTGTAATATTTTAGAAAACAAAAATGAAAGAAAATTAAGGATTTCACTGTTGTTTGGTCATGGTATGGTAATCAGGAATAATCTTTAAATCTTGGTGGGGTTTTTTCTCATACAGTTATCATAACACAAAAATGTTAACCATGACACCCCCTATACCTGTCACTTGGAGCAAGTTTGGAGGTGTAAGTGGAACTCAAATATACAGGTCTCTGCTAAGCTGTGTTTCCATTTGTGTGGACCAGCAAAACCAAACGCACAATGCCTCAGACCCATTAGACACAGACAGAGATGACAGAGGAAGAAACGAGAGGTTGTGGGATTTCAAAGTTCATCAAACTTGGGACTAAAGTGAGACTAACTCTAGAATGAAATCTTGGCCAAGACCATGACTAAACCACGGTTAGAACAGGACCAAACCAAGTCTACATTTTGACTCAAATTGGGCTAAAAAAAACTGGAGTAAACACACCCTCTGATGTAGTTAGGATAGCTCTGCAGGCAGCTTCCATGACTCAGGAGCTGAAACAAATGACTAATACTAAACTGGTGAACTTTACACAAGTCTCAACTCATGTGTGGACAAAATGACCCAGCCAGGCACTGTCTGGAAGTCTATGCATTATAAAAGCATTTCCATGTCTATAAACTAGTGGGTTTTGAGGGTGTGGGTTCTTGTAGCTGTGTCATTCTGAACATCTTATTCTCAAAGGGTTAAGAGCTCATATGCCAGTGTTAATTATATTAAATGACCAAAACTACTGCGTGTAGTAAAAAAAAAAATTCTGGTAAGTGTTTTGATTGCGAATGGATTTGCAATATATGTCTAATAAAGTACATGATGTTTAGAGTGCTGATTTCAAACATGTCAAGGAGCATTGGCATTTGGGAAAAGCCTGGAATTTGAACTTGCAAACTAATACTTAAATCTCATGAATTTCAGAAAATGTTTGTACAGATCTAAAAACTAAAGGGTTAGCTATTTTTATTTTTAATTTCCTATTACCTATTTATGATTTGATAATAGCACCTACTCAAATTGTGATAGTCAATTTGAATGCAATTAATTAGCAAAACATTGTGCAGCCCTAAAAAAAAGTTGAATTTGCAGTACATTCCTTATCAATCAATCAATCAAACAATATTTATCAGGCCCTTTTCATACAAAATTGTAACACAAAGCGCCTTACAGTGGTCAAGGATTGGAAGATTGACCTTTATTGATCTCGCACAGGAGAAGTTGTTTCTATATTTGACCCGGGGACCATCCCCATGATTTTGTTTTGTTATTTAGGCTTGGTCAGGCCCTAAGCTGGAGGATTTTACCTATGGCGCATGTTTTGGGTTATAAATGCGATTATGTCTTTGCATTTTATGTTTTCCTGTAAGTAAGATTATAATACAAGCGACAGCATGCTTTATCTTTTCCATGACTCTGCTGCAAAGAACAGAACAGAACTTGTTTTGGCAAAGGAAGCTTAAAGTCATTCAAGTCAGAATGAATGGCATTATCTGTGGTCTGCAGGCCGAAAGCAACATCTGTTAGATTTGATTACATTTGTAACAAAGTTTGTGAGCACATACAGAAGGGCCAGCACAGACTATGTGATGTCTGTGTAGTATTCACTATTCACATCACTGTTGTCTACATAGTCTGTAAGAGACAGATTCTGTAATTACAGCAGCTGCCCTGAGTGTCAGCCTCTCACAGCAGTGTCAGCTTGCACCAGGATCAGACAGAGCAGAGTCCCGGGGTCATGAACCTGTAGCCTTTCAGTTTCAACTCCATCTCCCACAACTGCTTCTGGAATTTGATTAACTCTCAGATAGGGGGCAATCAAATGCTTATTTTCTATTAATAACACTGCATTTTGTCATTAAAGTGAATGCACAAATGTTGGACCTGATCATTTATTCATCTATTTGTGATTAGACCCAAGAACAACATACAACAAAAACCTGCATTTTAACATTAATTTTAGCTGCCCCATCTGTATTAAATCATATTGGAATATAGAATGTTGTGATGCCATCTGAACCCCAACAAAACTCTTGTGTAAATGACAATATTAGATTAGATAGATACTTTATTATCCTGTAGGAAATTCATTACAATGAGGTGCAGTCCTGAATATGGCACCTGTGGTAATGATTTGGTTATCGCAGACACTGAATACACTGCTGCTGTGCCATTTAGACACATTTGACTAATGTGGAAACGACTGTGAATCACTTCCCACACTTTATCACTTTAAAATAAATGATAGTTCAATTCTAGACTTGTCCATTATCAGTCTATTTGCAAGAATGTACATTATTGTAGTAGTATTATTTAAATGCTAATTGTACCCAGCCCTTGGTCCCAGGGGAATCATAATCATGCATTATGTGATTAGTCTTGTTAAGTGCTGCTACGTATAACCACATTACTAAAGTGCACCTTCAGTAGCAGGATATTGCCTGACAGCATCTTGTTTAATGACTTGGCCCTTCCACAGAGCAGCCAATGGCTTGCTTGTATGGAAACCAATATGCCTGACCAAGTGATTTGATCAGGGATCCGCTGCAAAGATAGATTACAGTCAGCACACAACAATAAGAGTAATGTGCTTGTAGCCATCAGTCAATGGAGGACCTGTCTTAGTGCCAAAGGAGTCTATAATTAATGAGAAAAGGTGCTGGTGGCATTGGCGGGTGAGCTGCTGTACGTCAAATTTACCCATAAGGAGTAGAAGAAGCCGCCTATACTGTCACTGTCGGATGCATTGGACAACATTACAACAAAAATATAGACAACAATCACAGTCGTCATACAGTATGTTGACTCCAATAATGTCTCATCATGACTCTGGCAACATTTCTGAAGCAGCTTTTAAAAGTTGGGCACTGTGGTACTAGCCAATTTTAGGAAGAGATCTGAATCTGGGCCAGCAGGATGGAGACTTGGGTGCACGGTTGTGTTGAGTGTGTGTTTGTGTGTGTGCGGGTGAGGGAAGAGGAAGCGCACACAGGCCTGTCATGAAAACAAATTTTGAAGTTTGAGAACTTCCTGAAGTAAACATTAATAATAAATGGCAAGTGAAGTTAGACTACACATTCACTAACACAACAAACGTGAACCATAACTTGAATACGCGTGTTGCAAAAAGACATGGGTCAATTATTGAGGCCAAAGCAGCGACAAAAAGTAACAAAATCGATATCCTTGGAGGCGATAAACCAAATACATGAATAACTTAGATAAGGCAAATTACAGGCTTGGGTGTCACTGTGGCAGTACATTACTCCTTTATCTCCTCTAAATGAGCCCATAGCACACACTACTTCACAGATCACCTATAATAGACTCACTTTCTAATCCATCTGATCAACTAATGACACTGAAGGAAAAGAAAATTGTTATTTAACCAACACAAAAAATAAACAATAAAGCAGAGGACTATGTAAAACTTTGGCTGCAATCCAGAGTTCATATAGGACCCTGGGCAGTCCGCCAAAAAGCTCCAGACAAAAACAACAGGACTGGTCCGAAAACAGCCCAAACAGGGTCTCACGAACATCCAGTCATCTGTAGCAACAATAGAAGGAGTGATTTTAAGAACATAACAATTGACCTCCAAACTGTTAGGTTCATGTAGGAAATTGTGTCTATATTTTCAGTTTCATCTACTAGTAAAACACCAGATTTTTTTGACTTAGACATTAAACTAATACAAACCCACAAGGGAAAATACTTACTATTTTTGCAACAGATTAAACTGGAGAGGCACAGCCTTTACTCAGCACTGTCAAATAAACTAATAAATGAAGTCACCACTCACCAGCACAAGGTCAAATGGCTTTGGTGCAGATACTGACATATTATGTCAGTGTGGAGAGGGAATATTATTTAGTGTCACTCTTTTTATAAGGTACACTGCTGAAATCCCTAAGACAGCATCAGCTCTAGATTAACTGTGGTGATTGGCTGGAGGCTGAGTCTTGTTGATTCACTTCATGAATCAATATGAAGCCAGTGACAAAGAGGCCGGTGAATCCAGTGCCCTTCAGTGACATTCATTCATCACCAGCATCACCACCGTCCCCATATTAACCACAGCACCCAAAGGTGATGCAAGGTCACCTGCTTAATTTACATTTGATCACTTTAATTACACACATGGCAAAAGAAGAAATTCAATTTGTCAACTGGACAAAAATGTATTTTGTCGAATACGTTTCGCAGCTCATCCAAGCTGCTTCTTCAGTTCTGACAGTTGACAAATTGAATTTCTTCTTTTGCCATGGATTCTACCTGGATGACTGAGAGAATCTACAAACATCATAATTACACACAATTATCCATTTGATTGCTATAATAGCTTCTGGATCTTTTAAACAAATTACTGTTCAAAGAAATTGTCACCAATTAAATGAAATATGATTTATACAAAACATTGTATAAAATCATATTTGTGTTGTCAGCCTGACATTATAAACAATGTTTTCGCTCTGGCAGCATGAGCACTGTTTGCCAATATGTGAATCTCAAAGCCACATAACAGAAGCATGACAAAAAGAATAACATTTTAAACAGAAACAGTTTACAAATCTTACACAGTGATCACTCACATTATTGTCATTTATGTGTTACTGCTTTAGGCATCAGGTCTGACAAGCAGAGCAATAAAACAATCCAGAGGAACCAGTCTCCTCTTCACATAAACGCATCTGGGCTGTTTTGCATGTGCTTGGCATGAGGTCAACACTCTGCCAGGCAGGCTGTGTACAAGAATGCCAGGCTGAAACTGTAAACAAAAGAGATAGGTCAGAGACAGACTGAGGATGCAGAGGGTGGACAGCCTTCTGTTTCAGTATTGGTGACCTGTTGGTACCTTAGGCTGCAGGGCAGAGGGGAATTAAATTATCTTTGACTATAGGACTATAGGACTGTAAGAATAATCGGAATTGCATCAAATAGCAAACTGCAAAGGCTGCAGTTCTCTTTTTGTCAATCCTGCTGGATCTGTTTAAAAGGTGAACTTTGAACAGAATCCTATTATTAAAACTTAAATCACAAATCTAACAGCAATCACAATGCTTGTCAGGAAAAATCTCAATTAGACAGACCTATCATGTAAGCTTTGTAAAATAGCCGGCAATAAAAGTGTATGTGCACTGGACAGAGAGAACCCCCTCTCCTTCTGAGTTATATAACTAAACCAGTGAGCTTGGTTTAAAGTGGAGATATGATGTGAAGTCTCAAATGAGCACAGCTCGTTTACAAATGTTTACAAATACTCACTTAACGCGGTCCCATGTTAAGAAAAGGATTCACTTAAGGTGAGTCCAGGGTCTGAACTAGAACAGAACAAACCACACACATGGTGACACCGCGGCATGTGTGAGGAACAACGCAGTGTTACATATTGCAATAAAATAAAAAACTAAATCAGTGCTAAAAATGGAGCAAAATTGCAAAACGGGCCTGATGGATAAAACAACACATCCTGTAGAACCACGACTTCAAAACACCAAATACCCAAACTCTATTCATTAATATTCATTATGCCGCGTGATCAATTTCAGAGGTAGAATGATACAAGAAGAACTATTTGGTTCTTCTGGATCAAAAATAAGTCCTTACAATAAAAGCGTACACAAATGAAACACACACACTTCCGGTGAGCGTAATGAACGGACACTTGACTTGACGCATTCGCGCGAGCGCCGGCGGACTGCGGCTCCGGCTCCTCCACACCAACGGCTCCTCCACACCAACGGCTCACTCCACATCCCGTGTGTATCCCGTGTGTATCCCGTAAACACACACGTACATGTGAAATATGAATGCACAACTTCTGCTCGATCTCATTAAGCTGTTCGCTCTCACTTTGGTTCAGACGTGTTGCTGCTGCTGCTGTTTTTGGCGGTTGTGATGAAAGAAACAACAGACCGCTGAATAACGAAAGACACGGTCCCGTTAACCCCAAACAGCCGCCGAAGGTGAACTCTAACGGTGTGCTTGTAAAGAGACAAAGCCGTGTCTTACCGATGCCACGGGTCGGTGCGGGCGGCTCCTCTGCGGTGCTGCGGGGCGCTGGAGCTCCTCTGCCTCCTCCCACCGGCCTCTGCTCTGCCTCTGCCGGAGACTCCCGTGAAACACGCGAGGAGAGCCAGTCCTGACGAACACTTCTGACTTAGACAAACTGAGGCGTGTCACTGAGGAACCACTGGGATCCTCCCTTTCCAGCTCGTAAACGGAATTTATGGGTCATGTGAAGATGAAGCGGTCTGTGAACGTCAAGCTCAGTTTATTTAAAAAGCCTGTCTAAAGAACATTTAGATCAGATCCACCGCATGGATGTGTGTGTCTGATGAGAGGGAGAGTCTGACATGGCTCAGGCACAGGGACTATAGTATGTAGGCTACAAAAGACCTATAGGCCTATTCAAGTTCAGTGCGCTATGGCTAAGTAACCTACTTACATCCCAGCCTGAACACGTCTATAGTAATGGTGCAATATCCAGTAACAGTACACGGTACACCTAAATTGTAACCTAATGTTTAGGATATTTTATGCCTGACAATGTTTAACCAAAGGGCACACACCATCACAAAAGGTCTCAAAAAATGAGTTAGGTGTGCATGTAGCAGGGCAAGTCTAGGAGGGTGAGAGGAGAATAACTGGCATGTGTGTTGGACATGTGTAAGATACATGTGTGTGCAGGTAGAAAACACTATGTATGTTAACACTGGGTCTATTACAAGTGTTTAAAGTAATTTAGAGACTTCTTATCAGAACTGCACTCAAGCCAAGTGAACACTGAAAACTTAAAATAACACTATTCCTGGTTGATGGCAGGAGGTGCCATCATGAATGCAATATAAAAAATAAATTTGAAATATAGCTGCAAGCAGCAATGTGGGCAGTGACCCAGCCTAATTTGATGACGTGTGTTTTGTGAAAATCGGACTTACGGTTGAAAAGTTACAAGCAGAAATGTCCCTCAAATTTTGACCTGTTGGTGGCGCTAGAGGGTTTGAGCTGGGGCCCTGTAATTTTTTGTGGGGAATCCTGGGACGGACGCAAACATCTGTGAAAAGTTTGAAAATAATCCTATGAAGGGTTCCCGAGATATGAGCTCACTTCGGCTACATCAAAGATCTTTGATCTTTGATGTAGCCGAATCAATTCAAAGGTCAGTATCAGGTGCATAGAATTGACCTGTTGGTGGCGCTAGAGTGTTGGGGGTGGGAGCCTATAAATTGCTGTGGGTAATGAGGAGACTGGCTGGAATGTGCATGCAAAATTTCACAACTTTTTACCAGACGGTTCTAGGGGTTTAGGGGTTGCCATAGACTCCCAGAGGTGGAGGAATATATAATAATAATAATAATAGGAATCAGTAGAAACACTATGGGTGCCTCGCAGCTTCGCCCCAATAAACACTAATTTCAATAGACTAATAATAGGCCAAGTCTCTCTCTCTCACACACACACACATATACAGAAAAACTTTACAGATGTTGTATAGGGTAAAATACATGTAGACACTCCAGATGTTGTGGTGAATAAAGATTTAAAAAAAGCCCAGAGAGCAGTGCCTTCAAATGCCAGCTGACAAAGCCCTGATTTGAAACAATAAACCTTTATCAGTAGTGGCATATTTATAGGCACTGTTCTCTCGGAGGGCGATATAATTAAACAGACTGCATCTTCTCTGCACTGCGCTTTTACTGGCAATATGTTAAGTGGTGATGGTATGCCAGAAAAGGAGTAGTGTACTGAAGAAAACCACAGTTAACATGTCTCATGCACTTAACTTTGTGTTTCTGCTGAAGGGGACCTGTTGAGATGAAGTGAACCAGCTCATTGACCCTGGTAACAACTGCTCCAAACAAAACATCTTATTGATTATTTAAAGGCAGCTGTAAGATAACTTGCGTCTGGTTTGTACATGCACAATCACATCATCACAACTGAAGCTGGGATTCTATCAGCAGTCACATACCAACAAGGACACAAAGCCATTTTGAATGTAAAGCTCCAGTGTGTAGGATTCGTGGCGCATAGGTGGATGGTGCTATTGCACTTTCTGTTTTAGCTACGGCATACCTCGAGGGACCTGCGCGCCCCCGTTTTTGTTTTGTTTTTTTCTCATGAAAACACACATTCCCGATCATGTACCATGACACTCTACACATCAAATGAAACCTTACAGTCTCCTCTTTTTGACTATGCAATTCATTTCCCGGCACAACAATCACTCCCCGAGCACATGGGGCTTTTATACGGAAAAGCACAAAACGAGGTTAGCTTACCTTAGAATGCTTTGCACAGGTCAAACTCTGTATTTCACCATAAACTTGCTCTCAATTTGTCCGTAAGGATCCAGAGAATAAAATCCAGTAAAACAATTTAGTCCAAAACACGTGTTAGATCCATTACGAGTCTGATCCAGCAGCATGCTTGTGTTGTTTACCCAAAACCACGAGCCTTGCCGAAGGCGGAGCCCAAATGTCCTTCTGCGGCTCTCGTATTCAAAATGGCTGCCTCTGCATGGGGAAGATCCCCCTTTTATGTGACTATATCTAAGTCCAAAAGAATACTTTGATTTCATGATGGAAGTGAAAAGGCTTGGAAAACAATGTATTTTTGAATGGGTATCTTCAATTTCAGTAATTAACGGGTAAAAATCTTACACACTGTCCCTTTAAGTGATCCTGATTTTTATGTAGGATCTGGAAACCAAAAGAGGACATCAGGATGTCATGATATTCATGCCAAATGTAATTATAATTTAATCAACATAACAATTGCTATGACAAAAACAATATTTGATTTGGGCACTTAACTTAAAATGTGAAAACAGATCGGGTTAATGTGTATAAAAAATGATGACCATATCACTGTATCTAGATATGGAGCAGTGTGTTCTGTACTAGTTTTGATGTTGCTGTGATTGGTGCAGCTCCTGAATGATTCGAGTCCTGTGGAGAATAAGCAGCTGCCTCTAGCTGGCAATCATTTAATCATTCACATTTTGAGGCATTTGATGATTAAGCTATTGAAGACAACAAAAATAAAATAATTTATGTCCATAATAACTGATACAAATGATAAACACGCATGGATTAAAAGCAGCGGGTGAATCCCTGTAATAACTTTATGTAAACTATTATGAAACCATGTTCTGTGCAGACTTGTTCTCTCCTGACCTCTAGAGGAGGTAATGGTTAGATACACAAAAGCTGCAATGCAGACTTTGAGACGCCCTCATGTGGCCATTATGTGGTATTACTGTGTCTAACATTTAGAGTCAGGACCTAATATATATTAAACACATTTTATATGTTGTGTCAAGTTTTTATTTTTTTCCACTTTTCTTTCAGAATATTGTACAGGTAAACAAGATTTCTGCAAAAGTTAATATATCCACATGTTGCTTTCATAAAAAATAGTTGCTCCACATATAGTCTTTGTGTCCATCAATAGTATAATAGATATTTGTTAGGTCTAGACATTGCTATAGGACAACACAGTGATGCTGAGCTGCTGGAGTGTCAACACACAATTCCAGATACATTTATTTCTTTTCTTTTTTTTAGTTGTGTATAAACTAACAAACCTTTTGGCAGCTTAAATATGGACAGCAATGAGTTGTGGGAATGCTGAACAAATATAGACTTTTTCCATTTCATACAGAAGTAACATTCATTTCTATTAAGCTGATGATGGCAGGTGCTACCTTTTGTCTGAAATGTTGCATTTGGTTTAAGTTTAGTGAGATTTCTCTGCACGCTGCTCCTTTATGAAGAAATCACAAACTACTGTGCATGAACAAACCCAGCAAATCCAATGCCAAACCTTGTGCTCACTTGGTCAGTTCCTCAAGTCCGTCAGTGCTTTTCATAATGAGCTGTGAGAAAAATAATTCATTTCATGAAGTAAAGTAAATGTACATATTTTTTATATTCAATTGCCAATATATTTGTGAGGTGTGAACTGTATTCTATGGAATACAGATCCACAAAATTAAATGTACAGAGGTTGGAACGTCTGGTGTTTTTATATGGTTAATAGATATAGTTAATCAGAGGTTTCAAATTATCTGTAATTATTTGGTCTTGTTTTTGGTGCAAAATCAGCTCTTAGTTTAAATGTGGTTACATATAATTATTGTAATTATTAATAAAAATGTTAGTGTCAGAACACTGTAATAAAACTATAATGATCTGAAATGACTCTTTCCACATAAAAACTCTGTTAATGCGAAATATCTAATACTCAGTTTAAAAAATACAGTATCTTTACCAACTGTGTAGTCAGTCTTATAGCAGCCGGTCTGAAATGTTGCAGAGTCTCAAAACTTGTCTAAGGCACTCTGCCCAACTTCCTTGCCACTGATTGCTTTGACACTTAAAAGCAGACATGATGGTTTGAGTCGACAGTCCCACTAAAATACACACAATTCACACAAACGGTGGAGTCTGCAACCACAGTTTTTGAACCCAGCAAACTACGGCCTCAAAATCAGCTAAGTTTCATGTGTGAACCCCATTGTCAATTTGTTCATTTAAAGGTGATCTTATTTACAAATGATGCCGCATATGCATTTATTATATCTATCTCTATTATGGTCTGATGTTCAAGAAAGGTTCAGGCCAACACAGTCAGTTAAGGCAAAGTTCTGTTGATCTTGTCTCACTTCAAATCCTTCTTTTATAAAATAGACTCCACTATGTAGATAAAAAAAAAAACTCCAGGAGTGACTGACAGTTCTGCCACTCCAGTTAAAAAGTTCCTTATACTTTGCATCTTGCGAACAACTGCACACATTCTTCTCATCCCATTTGTGAAAACATCAATGGTTTTCCAGTTTTAAGGTGGTAGGTGTAAAATCTGTAAAATAATTTAAAGGTGTCATAAATAAAAGGTTCTTTGAAAACATGTCCCCCTCAGTTTGACTTTGAGTAGCCAACTAAAGTAAGATTAGATTAGGTAGTTTGATCTGTAGTTCAAAAAATGATCCGGCCTACATAGCGCTGTTATCTGCTCAGCGTAGACGTGCCTGACCGCAGTGTGCTGGGCAGCTTGTCTGATCCAGGGATCTTCCAGGGCCCAGGGGAGACTGTGGCCTTTCTACCTGAGGCGCTGCTGCTGTGTGTGGCCATGCTCTTTGGGGGTAGAACTGGACGGCCCTCCCCCAACCCCCTATCCAACTCCCTTGTCTTCTTAAGGTCCAGGTCTGTTCCACCGCTGTAGTGCTCCATGTTGCTATTACCGTTAGTGTGATGCAGCTCGGTCCCTCCTGGAGAGCGTGCAGACTCGCTGTTGTCTTTTACACTTCTTTCCTTTGAACGCCCACGGGTGCTTTTCATCAGTTTTGGCCCCATTCGGCACCCATCGTCTGCGCCTTTGTGGGTGGACCTGCCACCCTCTTTCTTGGCCCGGCTGCTCCCTGTGCGTCTGCCCTGGCTGCCAATTGCTTCAGGACTCAGCACTTCAATTGTCTGAGGGCTCTTGGATCGCGCCGGCCTGCTGCAGGTGTCTCGAGGCATGTCCACAGGTGACAGGTAAGGGGGCTCTGGGAGAGGGACCAGATGAGATGGAGGCGATGGCATGGAAAGGCTGTCGATGGGCGGGGCTACTTCAGACAGGCTTGGGGAGGCTGTAGGGCGAACATCCCATGGGCCGGCATTGTCTGAAATAAACAAGGACACTAAATAATAATAACTGACATACACAAATATATCTCCAGAGGTGGGTAGTAATAAATTAAGGTAGTAAATAATTAAAAGTAATAGTAATTTTACTACTACTAATTTTACTACTTTCTGCATAAACAATGTAGTATTAACTCTTAACATTTCACACATGTAAAACTCAAATTATTTATCATAAACACAAAAACTTGCCTTAAAAAAGAACAACTTAAACAAAATTGTCTGCAACACATGGTAAATCATAAATACTTAGATCAAGATTAATCTTGAATACAACATGACTACACTACCCACCTCTGCTCACAAAAGCATGCACACATGCCACTGCAAAAGAAAATGCAAGATACAAGCAGTAGTGCAGCAATCATTCTACAACCTAAAAGCATTCACAAGAGCAGGACTATAGCAGGGCAGCCCTACTGTTAGACAGCATCAATCGGCCTTCCCATAGCTCTCCTTAAAGCCCAAGCCAATCTAAAACCTTTGGCAGAAAATCGAAAACAGGTTTAATGAAATGGATGATGTGCCCAATAGGGGGATGCCTTAGCAGGAATGAAAAGCTGAGGGGCCAAGAGGCTCTTTCCCATAAGCCCGGAGAGGTCTCTATCCAGGGCAGACACTTAACTGGACGCTTCTCCAAAACTGTGCATTCTCACGGACTGTTAGCTTCAGTTTCTGCCTCAGTGAGTGCTGGCCCCTGGGCCATCAGTCATTTTCAGTGGGCCATAGGCAGCGGACAGAGTTTGGGCTATGCAAGAAGCACATTGATGTCCAATTATAGCAGGACTCTCACAGACTACAGACAACATGATACTAAAAATACATTCTGTGTATATTTAAGCACGTTTAATTTGAATATTATTATAATTAATTATGGGACACATTTCAAAGTAAAAACCCCTCCTTGAGCCGCCACCTTAACGTGGTGGAGGGGTTTGAGTGCCCGAATGATCCCGGGAGCTATGTTGTCGGGAGCTTTATGCCCCTGGTAGGGTCACCCAAGGCAAACAGGTCCTGGGGGACGGGTCAGACTAAGAGCGGTTCAGAAGCACCTTATGACGAATAAGAAATCAAGGCCAGTTACATCGCCCGGATTGGCGTCACCGGGGCCCCACCCTGGAGCCAGGCCTGGGGTGGGAGCTCGTCAACGAGCGCCTGGTGGCCGGGCCTTTCCCCATGGGGCCCGGCCGGGCTCAGCCCGAAGGAGTGACGTGGGGCCGTCCTCCCGTGGACTCACCACCCGCAGGAGGATCCATAAGGGGCCGGTGCAGAGAGATCTGGGCGGCAGCCGAAAGCAGGGGCCTCGGCGACCAGATCTCCGGACATGGAGACTAGCTCTGGGGACATGGAATGTCACCTCGCTGGGGGGGAAGGAGCCTGAGCTTGTGCGGGAGGTAGAGCGCTATCGACTAGATATAGTCGGCCTCACCTCCACGCACAGCTTGGGCTCTGGAACCCAACTCCTTGAAGGGGGCTGGACTCTCCATTTCTCTGGCGTTGCCCGCGGGGAACGACGGCGGGCTGGTGTGGGCCTGCTCATTGCCCCACAGCTTAGCCGCCGAGTGTTGGAGTTCACCCCGGTGAACGAGAGGGTCGCGTCCCTGCGCCTTCGGGTCGGGGACAGGTCTCTCACTGTTGTGTCGGCCGAACAGCAGTGCAGAGTACCCGGCCTTCTTGGAGTGCCTGGGAAGGGTACTGGACACTGGAAGTAAGGCTTCAGCCGTCAGGCTGAAGGAGTCTTATCGGGCCTTATTGGCTTGTGGGACTCCTGAGGCAGCTGACGGGTACTGGCGGGCCAAGCGCGCTGCAGCCCGGGCGGTCGCAGAGGCAAAAACTCGGGTTTGGGAGGAGTTCGGAGAGTTCATGGAGGAGGACTATCGGACGGCCTCAAAGAAATTCTGGCAAACCGTCCGGTGCCTCAGGAGGGAGAAGCAGTGCTTCACCAACACTGTTTACGGTGGAGGTGGGGAGCTGTTGACCTCGACTGGGGATGTTATCGGACGGTGGAAGGAATACTTTGAGGATCTCCTCAATCCCGCTGTCACGTCTTCCAAGGAGGAAGCAGAGGCTGGGGACTCGGGGGCGGACTCACTCATCACCCTGGCTGATGTCACTGAGGTGGT
Source organism: Paratrypauchen microcephalus (assembly GCA_036785185.1). Lineage (NCBI taxonomy): Eukaryota > Metazoa > Chordata > Actinopteri > Gobiiformes > Gobiidae > Paratrypauchen > Paratrypauchen microcephalus. The sequence continues at coordinate 2,977,072 of JAVJIX010000004.1, read as the reverse complement.
TGGAAAGGTCCTCGGTGGCAAGGCCCCGGGGGTGGATGAGATCCGTCCTGAGTATCTCAGGTCTCTGGATGTTGTAGGGCTGTCTTGGCTGACACGGTCGGGGACAGTACCTCTGGATTGGCAGACAGGGTGTGTTTCAACTATCGGGGAATCACACTCCTCAGCCTTCCCGGTAAGGTCTATTCCAGGCTGCTGGAGAGGAGAATTTGACCGATAGTCGAACCTTGGATTCAGGAGGAGCAGTGTGGTTTTCGTCCCGGCCGGGGAACACTGGACCAGCTCTATACTCTCCATCGGGTGCTCGAGGGTGCATGGGAGTTTGCCCAATCAGTCCACATGTGCTTTGTGGATCTGGAGAAGGCATTCACAGGTGTCCCTCGTGGGGCCCTGTGCAGAGTCCTCTGGGAGTACGGGGTTCGGGGCCCTTTGCTAAGGGCTGTTCGGTCCTTGTATGACCGGAGCAGGAGCTATGTTCACATTGCCGTTAGTAAGTCGGACCTGTTCCCGGTGCATGTTGGACTCCACCAGGGCTGCCCTTTTTCACCGGTTCTGTTCATTATATTTATGGACAGAATTTCTAGGCGCAGTCAGGGGCCGGAGGGGATCCGATTTGGGAACCACAGGATCTCATCTCTGCTGTTTGCAGATGATGTTGTCCTGATGGCTTCATCGAACCGGGACCTCCAATGTGCACTGGGGCAGTTTGCAGCCGAGTGTGAAGCGGCTGGGATGAGGATTAGCTCTTCCAAATCCGAGGCCATGGTTCTCGACCGGAAAAAGGTGGCTTGCCCTCTCCGGGTGGGTGGAGAGTCCTTGCCTCAAGTGGAGGAGTTCAAGTATCTCGGGGTCTTGTTCACGAGTGAGGGGAGGATGGAGCGTGAGATTGACAGGCGGATCGGTGCAGCGTCGGCAGTGATGCGGTCGTTGTACCGGACCGTTGTGGTGAAGAGGGAGCTGAGCCAAAAGGCGAAGCTCTCAATTTACCGGTCAATCTACATTCTTACCCTCACCTATGGTCATGAGCTCTGGGTAATGACCGAAAGGACGAGATTGCGGATACAAGCGGCCGAAATGAGTTTCCTCCGCAGAGTGGCTGGACGCAACCTTAGAGATAGGGTGAGGAGCTCAGTCCCACGGGAGAGGCTCGGAGTAGAGCCGCTGCTTCTCCACGTGGAGAGGAGCCAGCTGAGGTGGCTCGGGCATCTGTTCCGGATGCCTCCTGGTCGCCTCCCTCAGGAGGTGGTCCGGGCATGTCCCACCGGGAGGAGGCCCCGGGAAAGATCCAGGACACGCTGGAGGGACTATGTCTCCCGGCTGGCCTGGGAACGCCTTGGGCTCCCCCCGGAGGAGCTGGAGGAAGTGTCCGGGGTGAAGGAAGTCTGGGAGTCCCTGCTTAGACTGTTGCCCCCGCGACCCGGCCCCGGATAAGCGGAAGAAAATGGATGGATGGATTTCAAAGTAAAACAGCATTTTATTTCAAACTTATCTAATTTAACTGCATTTGTTACTTAGTGGAAAAAATTACAACTTTGTGTTTTCCACATTGTTTTACACTGCTTATAATAAATAAAAATACTTGCTCTTTTTGAGTAATTTGCATTTGTTTGTAAAAACTTGCCTTATTTCCATATTCTTATGGCCTTGTATAATTAAAATTGTTACGCAGTAAATGCTTCAAACTTGTGCCTGGCCAAAAGCATATATCAAACATTATCACTGCTCTCAACGAAGCATGACAAGGCTGTGCACATAAAGTGATTAAATCCTTGGCTGGAAAGAGCTGGCACAAACCAATAAGCTAGGCAAATAAAATCACACTCAATTTCCTGTAGTTTACAACTGTGGACTTCCACTCAAACTACTTTGTAATCAAGTTATCAAAGTAGTGTTCTTCTAGCACTAGAATGAAAAGATGTTCTTAGTACACACTCTAACATGTAAGCATTTTAATGCAAACATTATACTTAAAAAGAGTGCAGAGAATTGTGCTCTACTGGTGAATAGTTTTTTTTTAAACAAAGTGTCTGCAGTTGAAGTATTTAAGCTTAATTGTTAAGGCTGTCTTTCATGCTGCATTTACAGGTCGTCACAACACACCATGCAGGACCACAGCACAGAAACCAGAGCAGACACAAACATGTGACGGTCACAAACCGTGTCTTTAGGGTGGCCCAATAGGAGGAAATAGGGAGAGCCATGCTTGTCACTTTTCATGCACATGGAGAGACTGGAAGATACCATTCCTATAGAAGGGGAAGTAACAACCTAGAGCAATCAATTAGTGATAGATCACTGAAATGGACAGAAGATAGTTAGTGTTAATCAGAATCAGAAGACACAATATTAGTTCCTTCATTGGGAGATTGAATGCATAAATAATAAACCTAACTATAATATTAATAAAGATACATGCTAGTAGTATGTGTAAAAGGTTAAATGAAATTAGGTTGAAAGAATAATATTTAGTTTAGATTGAAAAGTCCTTAAAAACAAACAAACAAACAAACAATTTTGTGACCAGTAACTACCTACCATACTCTGGGACCTGCCCGGATCCTCGTTTGAGCAACAGACGGACTCTCCTCCCTCCAGACTTGATCAGCTCTATCGCACGTGCATGTGTCATGTCTCGAGTGGTCTCTCCATTTATCTCTATGATTTGGTCCCCAACCTGGAAAATAAAACATCATGGACCAATGATACTTAATATTGAGGAATAGGTAAATTGTATTAAGCATATAATTCTATAAATAGGTGATGAAGTCCCAATTTATTCATTATTGTTTTTGACTGCTGCATTACAACAATCCTCACTACCAGTTGCTACAGGATGAAATCCTAAGGCTACAATAAGGACGAAATATTCTGTAACTTTTTGAATTGGTTTAAAACTTCACTCACATTCAGTTTATAACAACCAAGAAAAAGCTACACCTGCTGTGGACCAAAAGGTTTTCAAAGTGCCAGAACAGTAACCACTAATTGGGAGTCACTGCTAAAAGATTCTGTTATTTTAAAAGTTTAGAATCCAAAGTTATTGAAGGTTGACTTCAAAGAAGAAAGAGGTAAGGACAATGTGGAGACTGACCCAAACATTCCTTTCAAGTAGGTGTCAGTAGTAGTAAATAAGACTAACTCATGACTAATCATTGGTTCACTCGGCAACACAGACCTTTTAATGATTCTGTTTATTTAAATGTCAGTTTACTGGCATTATCCTGCTTTGTGTAATGGCAGAAAGTAGTTTCAATATTATCACTTATCGTCTATATTTTCTTATGCAATATATCGTGCTCCAAATTTGTCATTGTGACAGGTCTACAACAAAAGTGGCTGTAAAGCTAAATGAATGGAAAATCACCTCCAGTAATGTATATAGAATTAATTTTAAATATTTCATAGACATTGATTTGAAGTTGATACGTTAAAATCAAATACAGACTTTAGTGAAATCTATTGCTTTTAAATTTTCTTAAAAAAATAACATTTTACCACGTTTATGTGCTGTGTTCTGGTTTTGAAACCCATTACCCAATCAGAAAGTTGAATAAGCCCTCCATTTAGACTTAGACTTACATAAACTTTATTGATCCAGCACAAAATCATTTGGACACAGTAGCTCACACATCACAATACATTATAATAACAGCAAAAGTTTAAATGGTAATAATAAATTCAATGGTAATCATAATTATATAAATGTACAAGTAAAAATAAAATATAGAAATACAAATATGTGCCCGGCCACGGAAAAAACAGACACAAGTCGTCCCGGAGGAGTTTTGAGTTATTCACAGATTATGAAAGTGTATATTCTAAGCTTTTCAACGATGCCTGACACATGGAAATCTGAACATTCGAAGAATTTGTGGCCATTTGAAAGCAGCACATCCGAAAACGAGCTGAGAAAAGCTTCTTTAAAGGTCCCATGACATGGTACTTCTTGATGCTTTTATATGGCTCCTTAATGGTTCCCTAATACTGTAAATGAATCCTTCTTCAAAATCAACACTGCATGAGAAACAGAGATAAGATGAGAAAGAGTAATTTTTCTCTCTCTGAACAGTCTATAATGGGAGTTGTTGCTTGAATGCAAATGAGGAGAAAAGAGATGGCCTATAGTAGAGGGTGGGGGCGTGGCCAAATTCTCCACTCTCAGCTCTCAGCTCTGACCCATTTCCGCGTTTTTGCGCGGAGGAAGAGATGAGAAGCGTTCCATTGAAAAATAAACACATTTCCACAGAAAATAAAATTAAACCACTGCTGTTCAAAGGTCCAGAGGCTCAGATAAAGGACTTCCGAGCCTAGAAACACTCGGGCGTGCCTCCAGGCAAATAAAAAACCGCATTTCGCATTGCCTAGCGCATTCGCAGTCCAAACTCTCTGGGCGTGATTTACAGAGACACTGAGTACAGACAGACGGGGGGTGGAGCTGCATTTTTCGATCTGACATCAATAAGGTGCCTTGTTCAGAATCGCCCGTTTCAGCTCTGTTTTTTTCTAATGCAGAAAAGGACCGCAAATGCTCAGTTTAGACATTTCGCAACTTTTAGCCATGGGGTAGGGGGGGCCCTAAACAGGGTAGGGGAGCTCACATTAACGTTCAAAAACCTCAGAAAGTGAAAATTTCATGCCATGGGACCTTTAAAGATTCTCTAAGTCCAGGCCTTCAGAGCTCATTTGCATGACATTAAGCTAAGCCCTCCCCCGTCACTGACATCAATGTGGTATGGTGTTTCAGGGAAGGTCAGAATTAGAAGGTACTTTGTTAAAATGGAAATGTTTTTATAACAAAAAGTCCATATAATCATTCAATAATTCAATAGTACACAGGATATGTTAAGTCAAAATCACCTGTATTGTCAATTTAATACCATACAAAACAGTATAGGACACTACACACACACGCACACCTTAGTCCTGTTTTAGTCCTGGTTTAGTCCCGTTTTAGTCCTATTTTAGTCCTGTTTTAGTCCTGATTTAGACCCGGTTTAGTCCTGTTTTAGTCCCGGTTTAGTCCCAGTTTAGTCCCGGTGTAGTCCTGGTTTATTCCCGGTTTAGTCCTGTACACACACGTACCCTGCTTTCACTTAATATCTCCCTTTGATGCAGAAATTATATGATAATATGACTCACCCCATAAGAAAGAGACCACGGTCAGCTCTGTTGTCTGATAATACGTGTATCTCCACGTGTATGTGCGTATCGTGTATATCCACAGACTTTCGGCAGCTAAATTCTCCAACCACACTCTGTACATGAGCTCCGGAGAAACGGGTGTGTCCTGAACGTGTCCTGTGTCAAAGTAGTACAGTCCATTTTCACTGTCCTTATTCTCCTGAAATACAGCGTACATATTCACAAGCTCCTCACAGCTGATAGGCGATCAGGCGAAAACACAATGGCGCTACTCGGAACATGATTGGCAGGAGCACGAGCATGGGTAATTATGGTGATTTATACATGCCCCGTTTCTTTCTGAAAAACAAGCCAATTTGAAAAACAAAATGTATGTTTTTAACACCACTAATGCTGTTTTCTGAAACATGGAGTGGCTTCTTCATGATCTCAACTAGTACATTCTGCAAAAAAACGAAAATCACAAATTTGAAAAAAACAACAACTTCAAACACGATTATCTTGGTTTCACGAATGGCGAGTTGTAGCGGGTTTTCTCGTGGCGGGTCACACATATCTCAGCTATGTACAAGAGGTCATAAGGAGAAACAGTGCAACTATGAAATAATGACTGACAGGATATAGGGTTATCTATGACATATGGGTGAGTTGTTGTACAGTTGTATATGGGATGGAGTTTTAAATAATTCATTAATCATTGCATTTATACAGCGCCTTTTCAAGACCCAATGCTCTTTACAGTTCATTATTCATTCACTCCACACTTGGTGGTGGTAAGCTACTACTGTAGCCACAGCTGCCCTGGGGCAAGGCTTCCCATCTGCGCCATCGGCCCCTCTGACCACCACTAACTCACGCACACTCCACCTTCATATGAGGCAATGTGGGTGAAGTGTCTTGCCTAAGAACACAACGACAAGAGTATGTTATGAATGTTGTCCTATTAAAACAGTTCAGTTGTACAGCAGGAGCATGTGCTTTGTATACTACCTTTAAAATAATAAAAAGGAGAGATGACAATGACAACGTATAGCTGATGAGTTATTCAAAAATGTCCCTCAGTGTTCCTCTACTGGTGCCACAAGGAACATTGTACATCCTAATCTCCCCACAGCACCAGTTTACTTATCACTTTATGCAAATAACATCATTTTCTCATCATTATGTATTTAACTGTGACCACTACATGACATTAGTGAGGGTCATATGCCAGTCAATGCCACCGGGGTTGACTAATGGAAACGTTTCACAGGGAACGGAACAAAACGTGCTGACCAATTACGCTAACAAATGGACAGGGCCTGTAGTAATGGCTGGGGTAATTTGAACATCGGGAGGAGACTCCAGTGGAGAGACAGGGAGCCATTTGATGTTATTACTGTGGTCTGAGGAGAGGTAGAAGGTAGGACAGGCCGCTCATTAATCCTCACCTCCTAACAGCAGAGGAGAACCGGCTCCATCTCATCTCTAATAAAGGGGGGACAAAGTTGAATAGCTGGAACACACTGGGATTTGCCAGACCAAGCTTGAGTTTTTATTGAGGCTTAGAGCTTAGAGTGGTAATTAAACACGCCTGATGATCGTCTGTGATTACTTTATACAATTTACTTAAAAGCTTGTACTAGGAAGAGAGCTTGTTATAGTTTACAGGATATTTAGGTCACATGTCATAATTTCTCATATCAGCAGGAATCTTTAAACTAGAGTTCAACTGAAAACCTGTTGAAGGGATTTTAACAACAGCAGGGCTATTTCCATTCTTAAAGGACCAATATCATGTAAACATTACCTGGTAGACTGTGTTCTTTTCTCAAACAGAAGGCACTCTGTTCCACCTTGTGATGTCATGCAATAAAGTACACCTTCATTTCATTTGAATAATTTCAGCTCTGGAATCTCTACTGAACAAAAGCTAAAAGGTAGCTGTTAAAAAACTACCACTCCACGACATCACAGGGTGGAACAGAGCATTTTGAGTTTTGGCAATGTAGACAAACTAATATATATAATATGTTATAATATGTTATAATAATTAGGGCTGGGAATATTAACGCGTTAATCGCGATTAATCGCAATTAGAGTTATGATCGCGAACAATTTTTTTAATCGCGATCAGAGTTTGCCAGCATTTTCCGCAATTCTACCATCCATATGCAGCTCATTTGGTTGTATTAATTAAACTCATTGTCGGTTAAATGCGCTATTTTGAGTTTGCTAGTATTTTGTTCCTTCTACGCATCCGTAGGCAGCTCGAGCGGGCTTCAATCATTTATTTACAATTTCTCAAAGTTAGCACTATTACTGGTTCATTGTTACTTTTTCCTTTCTCTGCACTTTTTTGAAAAAAAAAAAATGGTGAGAAATACTTTGCATTGTGAGTTTAACTTTAGATTCGAACGGTCTTACTGCAAGATATCAATTTTAAACATGCAAAATAAATCGCGATTAATCGCGATTAACTATGAAATTTCTGAGATTAGTTGCGATCAAGAAAATTAATCGTTTGACAGCCCTAATAATAATATATAATATATATATAATAATATAATATATTTTTGAGAACAACATTCTAACACGTCTTAAAGCTCCACTTTGCTTAATATAGGACCTTTAAAACTAAATTAGATTGTTGAGAACAACTACATATCATGAGCTGACGTTACTTTATAACCTTTAAATATTCTACTTTCACTTTAACTATGTACACATCTGTCAAACTCTGACACTTTGTATGTGGACTTTAAGTGGAGAAGAAGAGCGATGCCCTGCTCCTCTCTCCCATATGTTGCAGGGGTCCACTGGACTTTATCATCTCCATCACCAGAGGGAAAAGTAATTCCTCTCCCCAGGGCCGTTTGGCACACATTATCTCTGACAGGTTCATTACAGAAAAGCATCGAAGAGCAGGCTCAGGCGATCGGACTAAGGGATATGCAAATAAAGAAGAAGAAGAGTTGCCGGGTACATCTAAATTGTCAGTGGACAACCTTGTAAAATACTTCACACTGTTGTGAGGCCAGACAGTGCATGTTTACTTCTGTCTTTACAACAAGAGTCACAAAGTACATCTGAGTACAAGTTGCACTATTTTAAACATTTGGATATTATTATTATTATTATTATTATTATTATTATTATGGAGATGTTATTGCTTTGTCTAGAATGTTCCACAGTAGTGATCAAACCTATCTATCTCAAGGGAGACAACTTTTGGCTACACTACAAGTCAGATCTGTAGAGGCGACCCTATTCACAGAGAGAATTATTGCATTTTTGAGCAATAGAAACACCCGTAATAAATAAATGCTAGATTGATGTGTTTAATGCCAAACCATGGAACCTTCTAGGCAAAGCAATAACATCTCCATGGAGACGAGCAAGTGACAGTCCCTACACCAGAAAAGCTGTGCAGTGCACCTTTAACTTAAAGGGATATGCCACCCCCAGGTCAAACTTGGGCATCTCCCCACAGTCCAGAGACTAAAATAAGTGGTGGAAAGCGTTTTCCTCGTCACCCAGCCATTGTCCGAGTCTGTCAGCACTGACCGCCGCGGTATCTGCTGCTCCTCCGCGTTAGACTGGAGTCTAACGGCGCCAGAGAAAGATTTCGGCCAAAAGGAATTAATTTGCTCGATGCGTTTCCCAATTACTTTCTGTGTAGTGCGCATTCACATCGAGTGCAAATAAATGTGCAAATCAACACGGAGAGCTTGACTTGGTCATTTTGGGTGGGAACTATTTTTCAGTGCGGAAAAAGAAAGCCGAATCACGCAGTACGCTGCCAGGGGAATCCCTGTTACGCACCAGGAAGGGAGTTCCCCTGTTACGCAGCGTGGTGCGTGATTCGGCTTTCTTTTTCCGCACTGAAAAATAGTTCCCACCCAAATTGACCAAGTCAAGCTCTCCGTGTTGATTTGTACATTTATTTGCACTCGATATGAATGCGCACTACACACAAAGTAATTGGGAAACGCATCGAGCAAATTAATTCCTTTTGGCCGAAATCTTTCTCTGGCGCCGTTAGACTCCAGTCTAACGCGGAGGAGCTGCAGATACCGCGGCGGTCAGTGCTGACAGACTAGGACAATGGCTGCGTCACCAGAAAAACGCTTTCCACCACTTATTTTAGTCTCTGGACTGTGGGGAGATGCCCAAGTTTGACCTGGGGGTGGCATATCCCTTTAACATCTATCTAAATTGAAGATGAATAGGTTGGCACAAATTTTAGAACTGGACATTTATAGTAAAAGTTGCAGCAGCAGCTTCAATAGCATCAGACAGTCAGTGTGCGATGTAATCCACAAAGGCAGCGAGCCGCTTAACCCAGTGTTAAAGCAACACAACTATGTACTAGAACAGGGGTCGGCAACCCGCGGCTCCAGAGCCGCATGCGGCTCTTTGATCCCTCTGATGCGGCTCAGTACATTGGTTCCTCATTTATCGTGGAGGTTACGTTGTAAAAATAACCCGCGATAGGCTAAATCCGTGAAGTAGTCAGCTTTATATTGCGTGTATAAATATGCGTGTATTTCACAGTTCCTCTCACCGAGGCGCCTGGCGCCGCTGCGCTGTTACAGGTTTTGTTGTAGTGAGAACGCATCCGTGCGCTCTCAGGACTGGTTCCGCCGCCTGGACTCCAGGTTCCACCAGTTCGTTCTGCGGAAACACTGACGCTACTTCCCGATGCGCATTGACCACCCGGAGAAGTGTGCGCGCGGACATGTGCACCTGCCCATCGTGGTCAAATCCGTGACAGAGCATAACCGGCGCGACCAGCCCCAGGTGAGAAGCACGGCCGCGGCCCTTCTGGCACGTGCCCAAATGCCAGACCGCTCAGTCCGTCACTGCTTCAGAGTCACACTGCTCGTGATCACATTTAAATAAATTTGGCAAACTGAACGCATTCTGTAGGCCTACTGTACAGGAGACACGGAGGAGAATGACGGACAAAGACAAAGGTCTACAGTCCCTCAGCCAATCACGATGCAGAACACAATGCGTGTTGATACACTATAAAAAAAATCAGCGAAACAGCGAAGGATCACTGTATTTAATTAAAATATATTTTAGTTTGTTCATTTTCAAAATGTAATTCTATGGCACAAAGGTAAAAAAAAAGAAGTTATATGCAGTGTTATTTCATTTTAAATTTCAAAAGGGTTTTGTGGCTCCCAGTGTTTTCTTTACTGTGTGAAATGGGTCCAAATGGCTCTTTGAGTGGTAAAGGTTGCCGACCCCTGTACTAGAATCACACCTACCCTCATCCTTCCATTTCGGATGGCTGGTCCGTCCTCTGCCAAACGCAATACAAAAAGGTCCATTTTATACTCCCGGCCCCCGCGAATACTGAACCCAAAGCCTTTCACACTTTTCTCCAGCTCCACCGTGAAGAAGTCAAAGTCCTGTGTGAGCTGAAACAGGCGGACAGATGAAAGGTTAGAATATAAGTGGATAGCTACGCAAGTCAAAAAAGTGCTACATAACTTATGTCAAAGAAGCAAGTAAATGCTAGACTTTACAATACAATTTTGGAATAAAAAATTCAAGGGGTTTGTAAATTTGATCATGAAAATGAAATTTGAAATTGAATTTGAAATTTGAACATGTAAATATGCCTTTCAAAAATCCAACTAAACTGGTAGTAAAACTAAACATGGACCAGACAAGCATGATCTACATTGGGACAAAGCTGGACTTAAATCAGAACCAAACCAAAACAAGACTAAACACAAACATAAAGTTGTAATGACGGAACCAAAACTTAAAATAAATAATAAAAAGTATCCTTTAATTATGGACATGTCAGTAAGATGATGGATTACTGCTGTTGTCTTGCCCATGCAGGTAGCTCATAATTCGAGACATTTTGTTGATCCTATCCTGAATAGTGTTTTCCTTGTTTTGATTTTTCATTATCACATTAATCATTTCATTGCAAGTCATAATGTAATGTATCTCACCTGCACTGGAGGCATGCGGTAGTCTGGCATGGCGTACTGCCTGTAGTCGAGCAGTGGAGGGTGCCTGTACTCCAGAGTGGGAGGCTGCCTGTAGTCGGCCACTGGGGGGTGTCGGTAGTCCACGGGGGGCTGCCTGTAGTCTGTGAAAGGAGGCTGTCGAATGTCTGGTTTGACATCCTGCCTCGCCTTCACCTCGGATCTGTAACTAAAGCAACAACAGAGACTTTTATACTTCCTGATAAAACATTAGCTCTTCAGTGTCTATATGTGCCTTTATATTGGCTGCTTCAGAACACCATGATCCAGATAAATCACAAACTTAGAATTGATAATGACCTGAGATGTCTGTGTAGCAAAAATAGCCAAATAGCAAGTATAATCAAAAACAAAATAATCAACAAACAGCCTTTAACACAATTATTTTAAGCAAATGTCTATAAAATCTGTCATTCCAAACACTGCACCATTATAAGAGTAGCTAAGCATTTGATATTTTTTGTGAAATTTTAAGTCTTTCAGTTAAAGATAATTTGATTTTGACTAATATAGATTTTTTTCTATTCCCTAGTGAGAAAAAATATATATTGTCATTAATCATTGTAAATAATGTATAAAGCCCATTTCGAATAGAACTGTTCAAATGAATGGTTGAATGAATTGTTCAATCATTTTTTTTAGTAGTAGTAGTACTAGTAGTACTAGTAGTAAGTAACACAATAAATAAAATAAGTTACACAACAAATACAGACTGAAGAGAAAGTTTTGGAATGGGGATCCACTGGAGGAAATACAGAGCGTTTTCCCAACAGAGGCATAAGAGAAAAGTCTATAAAATGCTTCAGTGCATCTGAAAATGGAGACAGCTGAAAGTGTACCAGACACAGTTTAGGAGAAATGAGCTGCAGTGATGAGGCCACCTTTAAATCTGTAATGCCTTGTACCCACCTGCCCTCATGGGTGTAGCTCTGTGGTGGTGGGGCAGGTCTCACAGGACTTTGATGGGGCAGTGGAGTGGACTGGCTGACGCCCTCTGACCCTGGGGTGGGTTGTTGAGTGGTGGGGTTAGTAGTGGTGTTTGGTTGGGTCGCAGGGCTGTGTTGCTGGGCTAGAGGGCTCTCCTTCTCCGAGCTGGGGGCTGAAGGGGGGTTGCTGATCTCTGTGAGCCAGACAGAAAGACACAGCATGAGGAAATTGAATCACAAATGCTTTTAACCTTTATTAAGAAGGTCACGTCCTGGGTTTATTTTGTAAACGGTGGCTTTTCAAAGACTCTGACTCAAGGTTATTTCATGCATTTACAGATGATGAAGAATTTAGGGTTAAAAATATGAACTAAACCCTGTTGTTTTTATGCAGTAGAAGAGGCAATAGAAGCTTGGGCTGTGCAATTAATCTATTTTAATTTTGATTGAGATTCAGTCATTTCTAATTGTCAATCAGATGCTTGAGTTAATGGGCAATCCTCAATTGAGACTTTGGAGGAAGAAAAGAAAAAGTCTGTTATTTATGTTCCGGAAAGGACAATAAAAGCCACTGTACTTGACAAAATCAAATCAAATAAAAAATGGTTATGACTCAATATCAGAGAAAATGGTCATACGGACCAGCCCTACTGGAAGCTGTGACACAAAATGATTCCCACTAGTAATTATACGTTATCAGGCATTTCATAATGATAAACTGAGTAGTAGGTATGTCATTTTGCAAGACTTAATTTCCACATCTAATTTGAAAACATCAATTTGCTTGAGAAAATGAAGCGTGACAAAAGATATTTCTCAAGTGCCTAAATCATGTTCATGCATCAAATAGTATCTAATTATAAATGATGAGTAGCTTACAGAATAGTTATTACACAAATTAAACTACAATGAGGTTTGTTAGCAGCGGCCCTCCATTAAGTATCTATGTTAAATTGAGGTGGTTATGATAAGGCACTGCCAAAGACCCTGATGCTCGCTTTTATTTGTGACATCCAAACATCAATATAAACATAATTTTAGTCTTCAAGTCATATAGTTTTGTGCTTCTTCAAAGCCTGGATAAAAATAGCAGAGATTGCTTATTGTTTCTGTATTGGATCCCCACAAAATCACATAAAAGGTCTATCACTTCAGTCACTACAATTAGGCAAACTGAACAAACAAAAACCCAAACAGTATTGAATGAACTGTAATGAACTGAAATGAACCATATCACTGTTGTGCCAATAAACCAAGCAACCCACAAACACAATTAGGTAAATATAACGTAATAAATAAGAGCTGTAGGTTTGGTAAGAAGGCTGACTTGAGTGATTTTTAAGTGGAATGTCTCTTAGTAAAACATTACATTTAATAAAGATAATGAAGCTCCATCCATCACTATTCGAGGCTGAGGCAGTTCACTCTCTCACCTTCCTGTGGTATGATCCGAAGCGTGACGGTCAGGCCTGCGTCTTTGATCAGTTTGACGATTTCTGCGTGCGGCATATTGACAATCGACTGAGAGTTCACTGCCAGGATCCGGTCTCCCACCTTTAACTTCCCACTGCGGTCTGCCGGACTGCCCTCGATGATGCGCCCAATTTTATGCGGCACAGCTGAGGAGATCCAATGCAGGACTCAGTCAGCAGGTGAAAATACAATCATAAGAAGCAGAGGATGAGGTCTGTCTTTGCTGGTACCACTAGCTCACTGACTATTTCTCTATCATTTTACTGCTCACTCCAGGCTTACGTAAGACTTCCAGGTTTTTTCATGCATGTGTGGGCGAAGTGCTGATGCTTACAGTCGCACACCAGAGATGTTTGTGAGTGACATGCTGTGGGAGGGCATGTATAACTGAGGAGATAAAATGAGAGGCGCTTCACGTCAAATTGAGCTATGGCCTCCTCTTCTGCTTAATTCAGCCTCCTGTTGTGACATTTGTAGATTACCTGTTACGTTACACATGCACTGTGCTTTGAAACAAGACAAAGTAGCTGTAATTGGATCTGAACTGATTTTTTTCTACCAATCCTGAAAGTGAGATTCTTTATGTACACATCAAATCTACAGACAGATAGACAGATGATTGATCACGAAGGAAATTCAAAGTCCAGCAGCAGCAACATAGTAACAGAAAACATATTTAAGGAACTGAAGAAGTAGCTTGGGTGAGCTGCGAAACGTATTCGACCAAATAAACTCTGTCTAGTTGACAAATTGAATTTCTCCTTTTGCCATATTTAAAGGAAAAGTAAAGTTATTTTACAATCTGAGCCTTCTTTCGGTAATAAAACAAGTCGTTTGACTCACCCATAGCACTTTCTTGTCATTTGGAGCTGTTTGGTGAAAGTTATGTTGTAGCGTATCCGTTAGCCTGAGTACTCGGGGCATTACTTTGCGGTCTCCAAATAACACAAACTTTAGCACTTTTCAAATCATAGAAGCCCGATGTCTTAATGTAAGATTTCGTTTGAAGCAAAAGTGGCCTGTAATCCGAGATTTATCCATAGTTTTCAGCTTTGCGTTTCATGTTTGGGTCCCGGGAGCTGATAGCACAGTCCGCGCATGCGCACTGGCGTCCTCATCTACTCGAAACTATGGCTAAATCTCGGATTACAGGCCACTTTTGACTCAAACGAAGTCTTACATTAAGACATCGGGCTTCTATGATTTGAAAAGTGCTAAAGTTTGTGTTATTTGGACACCGCAAAGTAATGCTCCGAGCATATGATATGAGCACCATGTTAACGGATACGGGATCATTACTAGAACAGAACGGCTCAACACAAGTTCTGCGATACTGCTCCAATTGACAGAAAACTGCTATGGGTGAGTAAAACTACTTGTTTTATTGCCGAAAGAAGGCTCAGATTGTAAAAAAACGTTAATTTGCCTTTAAGGTTAGTCGTTCATCAGCTATAGAGATGTACAGAAGTTAGTTGTGTATCAAATTTATGTTGAAATTTGATGTAGCATGATTTCACACAGACATTATGATAACTGACAGATGAAGTTGTAGGTGGGATCTGTGATAGACAGCGACTCAACTGGAGCCTGTCTATTATAAAATGCCCAGGGCCAAACTGTCATTGAAAGACACGGGTAAATGCTGGTATCCTCAAAACTACAGCTCTAGTGCCTTGTGAGTAAAAACTGGACAATATTATGTAATAGAGAAGCCAGTGCAGCAAGACAGTTGTCACCATTATTTTTATATTATAATGTTTATTTTTTATTCAGTCATGTAAGTCATAAGCCTGACCTGTCTGGATTAGCCTTAGTCTTACTCAATTAGTAAATTCCAGATTCCTGGTTACAAACGCCATTTTGAGTACTACGAACTGTTAACTGTTCTTGTCTAAAATCCCATGACAGAAGGCGTAAATCATGTTTGTCAGAAAACAGCAAGTCAGAGATCAATGAGATACGTTTTACCATATTTTTTTAATGGTAATTTTCATTAAACATAACATTTTATTAATAAATGTCTCTGTTCTTTTTAATATTGCAGAGAGATGTTTCCTTTTGTACAGATTAATGCCCTGGAGGAGTGCAAATTGAGTCATTGAGTGTTGTATAGTAAAGAAGTTTTATTGTATTAAAGGGATAGTGCGGTTTTTTATGTTAATCTGTATGTCGTCCATTAACACTGACTTACCGCTGACCGTGTCCTCTGAGCAGAGTTCTGCCCCGGTTCTGTAGCTCAAGAAAGTAGGTCTGGCAAGTTATCGGGGACAGTTAATAAAGCCTGTTTTTCTTCTCAAAACAATATTTGTCCAAAAAGTGATATATTTGCATCACAAAACAGTTGTCTGCGAAAAATTCAGCAATCGGAATCGGAATTATTATTATTATTAGCCTGTTCACTTGTAAGTGGATGTTTACAAGTGAACAGGCTAATAATACTAATAGGCGTGCAGTGATACGACTCGAGAGAAAATAGTACCAAGCGATTCCGTTTGCGGAATTTTTCGCAGACAACTGTTTTGTGAACCGGGGCAGAACTCGTCTCAGAGGACACTGTCAGCGGTAAGTCAGTGTTAATGGACGACACTGCTGAAGGGGATGCCATACAGATTCACATAAAAAAAACAAAAACGCACTATCCCTTTACTGTTGACAGTCTCGTCTCAGCCCGGTTCTACTCGGGTTCTGGAGTTCACGTAAGTAAGTTTGCGGGGACAGGAAATAAAGTTTGTTTTTCTTTGCAAAACAACATTTGTCCAAAAAGTGATATATATTTCCATCACAGACAGCCTATTTTCCCTAATTCGCATAGTTCCCTTTTCTCTCGGAGTTGTATCACTGAGCGCATAGCCTAGCCTACCTATCCTGTTCACTTGTAAAGATCCGCCGTCCCCATACCGCATCTGCCGTAACCATTCGCTTACAAGTGAACAGGCAATAGAGCTAACTTTGGCGGAGTGATACGAATCTAGAGAAAATATGCGAATGCAAATTAGGCAGCTGGATTTTTTCGGACAACGGTCTGTGACAGAAATATATATCACTTTTTGGACAAATGTTGTTTTGCGAAGAAAAACAAGCTTTATTTCCTGTCCCCGCAGCCTTACCGGACCTACTTACATGTGCTCCAGAACCCGAGCAGAATCGGGCTGAGACGAGACTGTCAACGGTAAGCCAGTGTTAATGCACAACACTTTTAGAAGGGAACCCATACAGATTAACATAAAAAAACTGCACTATCCCTTTAAGTATTGTTGCATCCTTACTATTGTTACCAAAATAAAGTATTTGTTTTCTTACTGTTAGTGGCTGCTGCCTCAGGTCTATTGAGTGAGCTGATGATGACGAAGCCAAACCCCTCACTCTCCTTCCTGTTGATGATGACATCGTGTGGTGAGTTTTGATTGGGCATCCCATCTGGAGTGGAGCTGAGGCCCGTGGAGGAGTTGGGAGCCTGGATGCTGTTGCCGTAGGTGAAGTCGCTGCGGGGGGAGCTGTGCTGAGTGGACACAGAGCCGGAGCTGCGACCATTCTCCGCACAAGGCTCACCTAAAAGAGGAGGAATATATTTACTCCAACAGAACCAGAGGAAATTACATGAATTTATAAAAAGATGTGTGAACAGAAACTCCAATAATAGAAGCTTTAAACAATGTCACTCTAGTTGTAAGTGGAAATTGTGACATGTAATAGCCTGAGAAGAATCCTGAGATAAACAATTTGAAGCTGACATTTTGCTTTGCCAATTTAGACATGTAGTGGAGATGTACCAGAGACAGTGATGACAATTCATCTCCCCTATAATAATTTTCTGTTAGGTCTTCTTTTTCCAGAATGTTTTATGAGATAAAGCTATAATAAACTCAAACTAAACTTTGCTTTACCTTTTAAACATGTAAATGACTTGTATATAACATCTAACTGAAATGCAACTCTGGATCATCATCACTAATGAACAGTGTTGGGAGTAACTCGTTACAAAAGTAATTAATTACTGTAATGCATTACTTTTTGGTGTAACGCAGTAATGTAACACATTACAGGGAAGAAAATCTGTAATATATTACTTGTTACAATGCCAGTAACGCACATTACAATGCATTTTTAACCTGCTTTGTTTTTGTGGGTTTTGCGTTTTCTTCATACAAAGTTCGCAGATCACCGCGAGATCAGCTACTGAATCTGATAAGTCCGCGCAGAACATTACATTTACTTTTACTTCGTCTGGAACTGGGAGACTGACAAAGGATGACAGAACCAGAAGAATCGGATCGTGCTAGCTCCTTTTCAAGATGGGCATATACGCCCACTACTTTCACTTCGTTCAAAATACGGACTCCAAGAACATTTTAGTTAAATGCACACTGTGTGTGAATCCCAAACCTCTTTCCACGTCGAAATGCAGTACAAGCAATTTGACGAAGCACTTGCAGAGGTGCCATAGCACCACGAAATGAGTCAGGAAAGGAGGGGATGGGACAGGGAACGATACAACCCCAACAAAGCAGCCGAAACTGATGTTGACCCGACCAGAGAATCTCAGGCTCCCAAAACCTCCTGGATGGCAGGTGAAAGTCATGACACATGAGAGATTTGCACTGTAGATTGCCAAATCCTTATTTCCAGTCATTTTGGCGAGAGTAACTAAAGTAATGCAAAAGTAGTGTAATGCCTTACTTTTTATTTAGAGTAATATTGTAATGTAAGGCATTACTTTAAAATGACAGTAACAAGTAATAAGTAGTGCATTACAGTTTTTGAGTAACTTGCCCAACACTGCTAATGAATAATGGCTATGAATGGTAAAAGCAATTTACAAACTAGATGCAGACAATAATGGGCTGAGAGCACAGTCTGACAACTCACACAACAGACAGCTGGTGGGAGTCAGACAATTAGGATAAGTACATATCCAGTCTTTAGTCCAACTGTTAAACCTTATGTGCAGGTAATGCATTTTATTGCAAGTGTCCATGTCTGTGGCAACTCAAACACCACAATCTGACAACTTCACTTAAAATGGATTGATGATAAAGAATGATAATGAAGATTCAGAAAAGCATACCTGTGGGCTGCACTCTTCTCCTGATGACCATGTTGACCTGTCCATTGCGAGCGGCACCGTGCATCAGGTCAATGACATATCTATGTGGCTTCCCCATCACTGGGATCCCGTCTACAAACAGCAGCTCATCACCAGGACGCAAGCGCCCATCCACATCAGCTGGACTCTTCTCGATGATTGCCCCAATCAAAATCTGTTATCAAATGCACATTGTTATAGACAATGAACACTGTTTGATTATCATACAATGAGTGTTAGCAGGGCTGTTATTACAGTCTATTCACAGTACAATAGACATTCATGCAGTCAAAATCATCAAAAGGTCAGGGTCAAAAGGTCAGGGTCAAAAGCTAGTGGCAGTTAAAATAACATGTATTTTAGGTAGAAAATGACAGGGTTTCCACGCCCATCGCCATACGAGCCTTCTCACGTGTCTCTGGACTCACAGGCTGTCCCGCCTCCTCCCCGCCCAGCACTCGAAAACCAAACCCAGACTTCTGCCGCCGGAGATGCACCTCGATGTCCTGGTACTCTACTCCTGAAAAGTCCCAGATTCATTCACAAGTTACGTTTCCCATAACAATAGGGCATTACCTAATTTTTGGTTTACCTGAAGAGTCCATTGTATAAACAGGCTTCGGTTGGGTGGGCTCTAGAAAATGAGTCATAAAGAAGAACAAATAAACAAATATTTTATACTGACAATGCACAGAGTTGGAGACAGCCTGAGAAAACACAAGGCCTGAGAACAATGCAAAAAGGTACTGGCTCAGCATTACTGTCACTGCAGAGTATCAGCATCATCTATAAAAGTCGTGAAGTGCTTACAGCATGTAATACACCCGCATTATTTACAGTGTTCAGTGAGATGGACCCACTGATATGCAATCAGGGGGTTCAACAACTTCATGATTTGGAAAGTAGCAAAATGAAGTCAAGCACAGACAAGGTGTTGATTCCAATTTTATCCCCTTTAATGGCACAGAGTGTTCTGATGACAGTGAGAATGATGGGAAAGATAATCTTGGTGGTTATGAGAGAGAAGAAAGGGGCCTGTTCCCACAGAAACCCCATACAGTGCTGTGTCCAAGCAACATTTAAAGATATTATTATGTTCCAAAGTGTATCTGACAAATTATCAGCCTTTATATCTGTGGAACTGAAAAATAAATTCCATCTACCATTCTCTGTCTTTGTATTCTGAACAACCCAGAACCATACCCATTATAAGTAGAAACAACCAATATGTCATACACAAGGGAATGTGGAAATAATTAAACAGCCCAATTAGACTTAAGAGCAGCAACAAATGAGCTAAAAATACAGTATACTAAATGGAGACGTCCTGGCAGCCACAGCTGTTTGAGTGCTATAATCAAAAACAACACATCCTTTTGAACCAAAACATTTATAGAAAATCACAGCACCTTCAATCCTGTGTTTGCTTCAGTCTTGTACTTACGCCTATTCTCATAGATAGACCTGGACTTCTCATAAAGGTCATAGGGATCAGGTTTGGCCAGCACCAGGGCCTCAGAGGCTGTCTCGGGTACTGAGCCTCTGTGCAGTTGCAGAGGAGGGAAGAAGGGGGTGCTGTGGGAGATAATAGGGGCAGATAGGCTGGTCTGAGCAGGGCTACTCTGGGACTCCCACTGATCCAGGACCTGCAAAGCACAGCCGCATGAAGAGGTCAAGTCTGCAATACAGCCATAACTCTACAAGCATATCGACTACAGAAAGTGTGTTGTGAAACATGTACTAGATGGTTCGTTAGATTAGTTATTGGGGCATATGAACAAGGCAATATCCTAAACTTACCCCCTTACAAAAGGGTTAGCTCTATGAAGCAGCAGAAGACAGAAATACAGACACAATGACAGAGAATGACAAACCACTCACCCACATTCATCCGTTATAAAGCAAATTCCCCCAGTCAGTCAAGTCCTCAATCAAGTTTTTACTAGCAGAGAACCCATGGTAACATAGGGACGACTGAAAAAATTTGCTAAAGTTTAAACAATACATAAAACAAAACAAAACAGGTTATAGGAGGTCAGATAAATTGGATTTACATGATTATGTATATGCTAGGTCTTAGAAACATGCTGTCACAGTGGGAGAGGACAGTAACAGTTTTGATGACACCAGTCCGTCAGAGCGGCAGCCTTGATGTGTCAGATAGAGCCGCCTGCCAAAGTCATGACTCGACACGAAGCAGATTCACGGGATGAGAGGCTGACATGTCAAATGACTGAACTGCTCACCAGGGAGGGCACAAGCTGCAGGCTGAAACTGGATGGAAACCTGTTTTAATATTAGTATTTATATTCAAATTTACAAAAATATAATCACAATTCTAACCTTATTTTATACTTTTGACTGTATCTGCCAAGCAATCTGTCCTGGGCCTGAAAAAAAACTGAGCTAGCATGGGTACACTTCTTCAACTGCATTTAGCTTTAAGAAGAGCTTTAAGAAGTGTTTGAGGGTAATATCCATGTTGTATATTTAAATCTAGGTCATAAAAACAATTTTTCAGACACCCTTCCTCTCAAATCCTTCCTGCCGTCAATGGTCAAATGGTATTATGAACAGAGCACCAATGTCGTTTAATTTAATGTCCTACAATTAAAATATTACACTAGAAAAATACATAAAGAATGGGGATATTGAACTTAGGGGCCAGATTTGTGTAAAAGCGCCTACATTGAGAACAAAAGGTATTTTATGTGGAGTGGAGTGCATTGTTTGTGATCTGGCAAGAGGGTAATAGCTCTGTCAATGAGACCAGGTCAGGGGCTGGTCAGAGCAGAGCCAGGAGGATGTCCAGCCATGAAATGGATTACACACAAAACACACAAAGCACGCACAGCCAAACACAACCACACAGACAGACAGAGAGTGAGAGACAGAGGCAGTGGGGCGTAGGCAAATACACAGTCTGAGTAAATCTGATCTAAGAGGATGTTTTGGTCAGTGAAGTCCCCGGGGCCCAACAGACAAAAGTAGAGCTGAACAGGACTTTAAACAATGGACTTTCAGAAGCACTACTGAAAAACTATTTGGGAAAGTGTAAAATACAAATAAAATGAAGATTAATACAATAACTAGTCATGCTACTGGCCAATAAAGCAACACACAAGCCTTATTTGAAGCAATACTCTCTTCTCTTTAGATACAATTCTGGAAAAAAATAAGAGACCACTGCAAAATGATCAGCTTTTCTGATTTTACTACTTATAGGTATGTGTTTGGGCAAAAGGATTTTTTTTTTTTACTACTACTACTATAAACTACTGACAACATTTCCCCCAAATTCCAAATAAAAATATTATCGTTTAGAGCATTTATTTGCAGAAAATGACAAATGGTCAAAGTAACAAAAAAAGATACATGTTTTCAGAGCTCAAACAATGCAAAGAAACAAGATCAAATTAATTTTAACATAATATAACAACATAATACTAATGTTTACACTTAAGAAGAGTTCAGAAATCAATATTTGGTGCAATAACCCTTATTTTTAATCACAGCTTTCATGCAGAAGTCTTTCACATTGTTCTTGGGTGACTTTATTCCACTCCTGGTGCAAGAACTGAAGTAGCTCAGCTTTGTGTTTGTGTTGGAATTCAACAGACGCTGGAATGGAATGGCTGTAATGCATGTAGAGATGCTGATTTCATAAAAAAATGCAGGGGTCTTTTTTTTTTTTTTCCAGAGCTGTATTACCAACTTGGGCTGCATGTTATTGGAAATGAGATATACGTAATGGCTAGTAACTACTGTGATTTTTTTTTTCACAATAATTTCAGTTATAGTAAAACTAAAATGTATTTGCCTTAATTTACTTGTCAAACTATTTCTAAATTAAAACAAAACAGTTATAGAATCAAGACTAAGTCAAGGCTATTTAAGACTTAATCATAATATCATCATCAGCCTTTTTTAATGATTTTCATTTTAAAAACATTTGCGTCAGATGGAGGATGCTAATTAAATGCTATTGTAATGTATTTATTTGTTATATATTTTGCAGTCCTATTACAAATGGTCCTAACTGTTAGAACAAGCTTGTTGATTTATATTTAAGAGTCATTGGGATAAACATTAATTAAATGCAAGGAGATGCTTTCGGTGTTACTCAAAGGTAAACACGTTGCAGCACTGAGCTGAGTTCATGGGTGACATTGACAGTGAGCATGAAATCATGAATCAGCTTTGACTCAAATAAGAGCCTTCTCGACTAGTTCTGAGAGCCATCTTTGACCTATCCGCTGGCAATGATTTAGAGATACACGTCAAAAGGACTGACTAATGCAAAGTGCACAAAGTATTAGTATGGAAAACAAGACAGCTACCTCGAAAGTTAGTGAAGAATACACTGCTATTATATGTTAAGACACTACAGAAGCAGCCACAGAACTACATACGAAGAAGTTAAAAGCAGAAAATAGGACAGTTTAGTATTTCGGAGGCAGAAGTTGTTACCTGCTTTGGGGTCTTCCATGGGGAATAGTAACCTGCAGTGTTGAAAAAGCAAAAAATAATTTCAGACTCGAAATAGTTATGAGGTGACAAATAATAACCGCTTTGAACATAAATCAACAGATGAAAAAATGAAAGTGTACAAACAAAATGTCAAGGTCAATAACTACAAAAGAGACTAGCAAGAAAGGGTAAATCAATATCTTGAAACCAAATGCCATTTTATTGTATTGTTACTCGAAAGCCTCTAAATCTATTATGTAATACAAATCCTAACAAATGGCATGATGTATTGCTTATTCCCTTTGCGTGATGGTGTCTAGATATAAAGGTTATGATTCACAAAGCTCTCAACACAGAATTTGAGGACGCTTAGGGGGATCACTTTAACTATACCTTACAATAAATAGGCTGTTCTTTCAGATATACTGCAGCAGGAAAGGGCACACATACTGCGCCACAATCTCCTTTATCTTTCAATGACCTTTAGAAACTAAGCCACTTCTGCTGTTTACAGTAAAGTGCTAAATGACAATGCGCACAAATCAACTCAGCCTCTAAAAAAATGGCGGATTCATCGAACGATGGAAATTTATGCTTCAATAAATATAGCCAGGGTGACACAAAAGCATGCCGAGTGACAGTGAATCAAAGTTATGTCGTCTCACTCAACCATTAATAAGGAATCCTCAGCAGTACTTACAAGATCTGAGATTCTTAATTGCTTAAATGATATCCAAGATGTTAACGTAATATCTATTTACTTAAACAAACTTGACTGATTGGTGGCAGCCACACATCTGTCTGGCAGCTGTGGCTACATATAACTTAGCTCTGTCAGGATAACAAATTTTTAAGCCCAATATTTTGATAAATATTGAAACAGACGATAATATTGACACTACTCACTCACAGGATAATCCCATTAAGCCCATTTTTAAATAGACAGTATCATTAAAAGTCATGAGCTGCAACAAATAAACAGTAGAATGAGCCAATAATTAGTATTTATTGAAGTAATTTATTCAGCCCGCTACAGCTCAAATCCTACCTTATTACATAAAAATGGCAAAAAAGAAATTGTACATACGATAAATAGTGGGTCCCAAAATATATTGTTACAGCTATCATATGTTGAAATATAGTGATTGTCATGTAGTGTGGGAAATAATAAATGAATAAGATTGGTTTGAACATAAAAAAGCATACTGATATTCCGATTGACCTTTATTCTCTGTTAGTCATGCATGCTTAGGATTCACATTATGCAGCAACTTATACTGGATGCCAGTCGGTAACAAAAGCTTTGTGTGAAGTCATTTGTCTAACTCCACCACAGCAGACAGGTGACAGAGAATATAGACTAGAATTAAATAGGTAAACAAACATCAAGGGCTGGGATGAATTCGACTAACTAAACTTAACAAATAGTGTATAACAGCAAAACAAACTGAAGACTGAGAAATTACAAGTCACAGTTAACGTGGAGTAAAGAAGGAGCTGTCCCTGGTGCTGAAAAGATTTATATTGAGAACTAACAGCTTCAATGAACTACGTATACTTCAACTACAATTAAGCAATATTTCAACTAAAATCTTAAAGGAAAATTAACGTTTTTTTACAATCTGAGCCTTCTTTCGGCAATAAAACAAGTAGTTTTACTGACCCATAGCAGTTTGGTGTCAATTGGAGCAGTATCGCAGAACTTATGTTGAGCCGTTCTGTTCTACTAATGATCCCGTATCCGTTAGCGTGACTTGTCTGACCATTTAAGATTTTAGTTGTCCAAAAAACACAAACTTCAGCACTTTTCAAATCACAGAAGATCGCTGTGTCAGGGTAGACTTTTAGTGGATTCCAAAACGGCCTGAAACCCGATATCGCAACAGAAAAGTCAAGTTCAGAGCGGTGTTAGCTTCTTTCGGACTAGCGGTGTTTACAAAACAGCTGAGTTCACGCATGCGCACTGTCCTCTCTGATGACGTCATCAAATGAAACTATAGCTGGATATCGGGTTTCAGGCCGTTTTGGAATCCACTAAAAGTCTACCCTGACACAGCGATCTTCTGTGATTTGAAAAGTGCTAAAGTTTGTGTTATTTGGAGAGCGCAAAGTAATGCCCCGAGCATATGATACGAGCACCATGTTAACGGATACGGGATCATTAGTAGAACAGAACGGCTCAACATAACTTCTGCGATACTGCTCCAATTGACACCAAAGTGCTATGGGTGAGTAAAACTACTTGTTTTACCGAAAGAAGGCTCAGATTGTAAAAAAAACATTACTTTTCCTTTAAATGGTCAGACAAGTCAAGATAACACTACATTAAGGTGCATATGTAACTTTTTGGTAGGGGGTTCGTCACTTGCTTGTTTCTATGGATATGTCACTGCTCTGCCTAGAATGTTCCACAGTACGACAATTAACAGCTCTACTTTACATTTATTAAATTAATAGTGTTTTCATAGCTCAAAAATACCTAGAAAAACAGGCATTCTGACTGTGAGCAAGGTTGTCTCTCCACAAATCTGACTTGTAACTTGGTCTGTTTGGTCTCCATAAAGGTAGAAATGTTTAATACCATGCGCTGAAACATTCCAGACAAAGCAATAACATCTCGATGGAGAAAAGCATTTGACGGACCCTCCACCAGAAATGTTACACAATGTAACTTTAATTAGACTATTTTGTTAATCCAGGACCTTGCGTGTACTACATTCACACATTTAAACCTAAAGAATAACTAAATTGTCTTCTGATGTTATAAAAACTAAAGAGACAAAAACTTCTATTTAAGGCAATGACTTGAGAGCTTGTAACATCAATAAAACTGCTAAAGGCAACAACTTCTGTCTGAAAATTTTAAACTATTGCAAGTAATCTTTCTTCATATTTTAAAAATGAACAGGTAAACACATAAAACAAACTAAAATCCCCACTTCTATAGTCTTTATTCTAGGTATACCCCTTCAGTTATATTTAGCCCTATTTTGTTATCATACGATCTGTGCGGGTTGCCCTTCATGCTGCCGTTTTTGGCATCTTTCCTGGGATGCCTTTGGACCAGAGGAGCAGTCATGGCCGGGACAGCTCTGTAACTGTGAACATGTCTGACAGAGTGTGATCTATTGGCACAAACCCAAGATCACCGCTCCGCTGCCCTCCTCTTCTCTCCTCCTTTCCTTTTTCCTTTTTCATCTGCTTCCAAGTTTTTCTGTCTTGAACAAAACACGCATCCAATGGATCACTGTCTTGTTACACTGCGATTCCCTGGGAGGCATGGAGCAGCTTTCTAAATCAAACTCTCTTCTTCAACTGTTCTTTTTTTCCCCCAATGGAAACCTCCAGCGCTGCCCTCCAGTTATCTGTGTGCAGGCTATTGATTACAGGTCAGCAGTCAAACTCAGTAGCAGATTCACAAGGTACAAATTACTGTAAAATGGATTTATGTAAGTGTTATGCCTCTTGTGCGCTGAGGGAACTGCAAGAAAAGCCGGGTGTGTAGGTGTGTGCAGAACTTGAATAAAACCATGTGGCCACTGCTTTGTGTGAACGCGTGGGCGGGCGCCAGATTGGGCAAAATGCAGCACAAACTACACACGCATTAGTACACAGGAACAGGTCTAGAGACTTGGTCGCTAATGGCAACATGTGTTTCGTTTTTCTACTGGCGTGGCACTGAGGACACAGCGGTGAATGTGCATTTAGGGGGTAAGTCGATGTAATTTCAAGAATGGCTTAATATCAAAATTAAGCAGAGGTAATGGGGCTCTCTGGCAAATGCTTTTTAAATAGTGCAACAATTACAGATACAATGGGTTTCAAGCTTTTTATCACTAACAAAACTACAGAATTAAAACAATTATGTTGTCTTGATTGGCCTGCAGACTTGCATCAATGGCAGTAAGTACAAGTTACAAAAAAATAAAAAGACCAAAGCTATTGGGGGAAAATTGTTTTGACATATAAAGCAAAAGCCAGTATTGTTCGTATGTTTCACCATATATTTGTTTCTCTACATAAATATATAGAACACATACAAACAGTGTGCGGTTACGTGAAAGGCCAAAGGCGCATAATTATAAATAAGGATTGGTCTCTGAGCCATCCTCTCTCATATATAAAATTTTATGCTGGACACTAGGGTTGGTTCCCATGGAAACACAAAGATAATAACCTGTGGGAGTTTGGGATCACAGGGAGTGGAAATCCCTTTTTATTTTACTACCACACTTCTGAAGTCTGGGCCAGAGAGTTAAAGTCTGGTTAAGTCCTACTCTGTCCAAGTAAAATCTAACTTAATACATGGGGTTTCACTTCAAGGATAAGCCTAATCAGCTTTTAAGTTATGAATTGAAAAAGCAATGTGGGTGCACTGATTAACTGCAGTGGTTACACTTGCCAATTTCATATTGATTAAACCTTATGCTAAAAACTGTATACAACTTGTTAGGACAGTTTATTTAATAGTAGCCTATTATGTAAATATCCTATATGTATGTATATCATCATACCTCCTTTGTTCCTCAGTTTTTATATTAAATCTTTAAACTCAAAATTGTGCTAAGTAAACATTGAAGAAAATAATTTCTGTCTACCTAGCAAACTGCAGATAAGTAGAGAAGGCTGACAAGACTTCAAATGACACCTTGTTTGTTTTAGCACATTAGAAATACAAAGTAGTTTCCTGCTGCGGATCACTGCTCTTTGTTTATCAGTATGAAAAATAGCATTTACAAAAAGACATTTCAAAAAGTGACTCCACCACAATTTCCCCAAGGAGAACATGTCTTTGAACTTAATGAGTCAGTGTTTATGTGCAATTCTTCACAATTCAAATGTGCCATTTTGGGATCATTTTTGACATACTGAAACTGGCAGCTGGGTGGCACTAGATTTTGCTTTCATCCTGAGGACCCAGGGCTTGTCATGTCAAGGGAAATCGACACGTAACAGATGTGAGTGCACCCTCCAGTGCTGTTGTGTTGAGAGGCTAAGTGGTTCCTTATCTGAAATAATGAGAGAAATATAGCATGTAAATAGCCCTGGCATTTTCCCATGGGCTGACAGACTGCTCTTTACATGGCAGCTCTTGTTTGAACCCTCAAACCTCTGCAGAAAAGAAGACAGATGGCACTTCACACTTTGTGCATGAGTGGGAAATTATCATATAGCTGCTGTTCACAAGATTTTGAATGGTTTCCTGAAATTGTTTATAGTATTTCTTAGTGTTTCAAAGGATAAAACGTTATCTATGCAGCTATCACACAAATTATATGTACAAAAAGGACAAAATAGTAAGTGCTACAACTATCACTGACCCTGTTCAATAGTTTCGGCCATGTTTTAATAAGACCAGCACAAAACAGTCTGTTGTTACTACTAGGCAAATAACAATGTGACCCACAACACCAGAGTGCACCGCATAACTGCTGTGGTCAAAGGCTCAAAGACTTTTACATATACTATGAAGAGAATTGTGGCCAAGTTAGATGTTAGATCTGTTAAGAAGCATCCTTGCCTCGCTCATAGGTAGAAGGAATGTTTTTCGAGATATTTTTGAAGCAATAAAACCTGGGAACTGGGAAAAATGCAGGATGTCAATGCCATATTATAAAACATTCCAGGCAAAGCAATAGCATCTTCATGAGGCTAGCATTTGGCAGATCCTCTACCAGAAAAGTACCTTTTCTGTTAGAGGATACCTTAGGCACCTTTAATATCATTCGAAAACGTTCATTCAACTTAGTAGTGTAGTGAATCCTCGTAGTATTAGCAGTCTGTTTTATACTTCTTTTCCCTTTCATGTAGAGATGCACCGATGTGAACATTTTAGCCGATACCGATATTAATGTTGCTGATATTGTCCGATACCGATATTTATTTATTTTTAATTCTGAGATAACATTTTATACAGACTGAAAATCATGCACAATGAATTTTTGAATGTCTTCTTTTATTTTCAAAATGTGTTTTTTTTTTCCCCCAATTTCAATTTTTTTTATAGTGTAACTTTTTTTTATAGTGTAACATGGTGTTCTGCTTCCTGATTGGCTAAGGGACCTTTGCCGATTGATGTTATAGATGGGGGATGCAGGGGGGGACTGGGACCAGACCAGGACCAGACCGAGACTAGACCAGGACCAAATGCGGACTAAACCAGGTCTAGACCAGGTCTAAACCAGGTCTAGACCAGGTCTAAACCTGGACTGGACCAGGACTAAACCTGGACTAAACCAGGACTCGACCAGGTCTAGAGTTCGTTCATGTCGAGGTTTGATGTGCTCGGACTGCGTGCCTCCTCCTCAGGACCGTGGACGATTTGGTCACGGGTCTCGTGCTCGCAGCCCCGGGTGGGACGCGCGGTCTCGCGACAGTCATGCTGCGCTATCACGGATTTGAGCACGATGAGCGCACGTGTCCGCGCGCCCACTTCTCCGCCCTCCCCCTTCCCCCCACACTTCACTATTAATACATTTTGTTGAAAATCTACAAAAGTTTGAGTGTTTAAACGAGAGAGAAATGTGAGAAAATGTTAATTTGAGGGATTACTGTACTGACAAATATCGGTCGTTAATATCGGCCCACTTTTACACAATGGGCTGATACGATATGTTAAAAATTTGGCAATATCGGCCGATACCGATGTTAATGCCGATATATTGTGCATCCCTACTTTCATGTGTACATACTACAAATGTACATCTTGTCATACAAAAATGTTAAATACCAGTGAAGTCCACATGAAGCTTGTGACAATAGGACTGTACAAGAGGATTCTGTGGGATAGTGGTTAGAAACAGTGACAGAAAAGACAAGGATACAGAAAGAGATGCATGAAGAGAAAGAGCTACAGCTGCTGAGCCTGCAGTTTGCCCCCCATTCGTACCTGCTCCATCAGTCTTACCTGTCCCACCCCTCTGCACCACCAGGCTGGTCTCTGCTCCCACGGCACACTCCTTCAGCAGCTCCACCACCTGTGTGTGTGTGAGTCCCTGTGCAGGCTGTTTGTTTATCTCCACTATCAGGTCCCCCTCGCACAGCCCGGGACAGCCCTGAGGCTCCAGCACCTGCTTCACCCTCTGCCCCGTTGCGCTGTCTGCGATCGTGAACCCAAACCCATCCACACCTTTCACCATGCTCAGAGTCAGGAGCTCGCCCTGTGTCGGCCCTGAAGATGCCATGGAAACACTGTCCGGAGGTGTAGTACCAGTACCAACAGGAAGTGTCCCATCCAAATGGGTGTCACCAGGGTGCGGGGGGAGGAGCTGATGGGCGTTCACTTGCTCTTGACTCGGATCTGTCACAAAACGCGCCGTACGGGAAAGATAGTCCAAGTAGTTGTCGTAGGTGGCTCTCCCGTTGACCACTATGGGGCGCTGTTCCATGATGCCCAGTGGGGAGATGATGGTCGTGGTGGTGTTGTTGTTGGAGTTAGCCGCGTCCTCTGGGTCATAGGGCAAAGGGTAACCGCGACATAAAACCATGGTAACGCTCTGACCAATTGGGACGGACTGGAAAAGTTTGACAACATCTGCGTGTGTGGTTCCCAGCACACACATGTCATTGATGTACACAATTACATCACCTAAAAAGAGAAGAATAACACAGTATAAAGAACTTTGAAGAACACAAAATTACAGTCATACATAATTCCAAGGTATACCTTTTTCAGGGTACATCATAAAATGTTGCATACCAAATGTAGGCCTTTATGTTATAGTAAAATTGTTGAAAAATACAACTACATTTTATCCCATAACTTACACATTGTAAGTAGTGACCTTTTAATTTCCTTCACTCATTGATCATATGCAAACATTAATACACATAAAAAGGTTAGGAGGAAATCAATATACAGTGGTACCTCACCTTACGAAATTAATTCGTTCCAGAAGTGGTTTCGTAACGTGAAAAATTGAGTAGCTATTTCAATGGAAAAAGCCTGATTCGTTCCAAGGCCCCAATCCAAGCTTTTTTTTTTTATAGTGTAACTTTTTTTATAGTGTAACATTGTGTTCTGTGTGTTTCTCACATTTGTCTCTCGTTGAAACACTCAAACTTTCATAGATTTTCAACAAAATGTATTAACAGTGAAGTGTGGGGGGGAAGGGGGAGGGGGGAGAAAACTGCGCTCTGACACGTGTGATAGCGTGGCATGACCCGGCGCAGAGCTGACAGCAGGTCTAGACCAAGGTCTAAACCTGGACTGGACCAGGACTAAACCTGGACTAAACCTGGACTAAACCAGGACTAAACCTGGACTAAACCAGGACTAAACCAGGACTAGACCAGGTGGATTAAAGCAGCGAGGAGGGGACTGCACGCACTCTGAGCCCATGAACGCATGAACGAGACCCATGCAAGAGCCGCGGGCTCCTCCTGGTTTAGTCCAGGTTTAGTCCTGGTTTAGTCCAGACCACCGCGGCTCCTCTAGACCTCCTCTAGACCTGGTCAGGTCTAAAGGAGGTCTAGACCACCGCGGCTCTTGCATGGGTCTCGTTCATGCGTTCATGCGCTCAGACTGCGTGCGGTCGTCCTCGCTGCTCCCCTCAGCTGTGACTCGAAACGAAACCAGGAAATAGACCGTGCGCAGTGCTTTAATCCACCTGGTCTAGTCCTGGTTTAGTCCTGGTTTAGCCCTGGTCCAGTCCAGGTTTAGACCTTGGTCTAGACCTGCTGTCAGCTCCGCGCCGGGTCCCTAACCCTATCACACATGTCAGAGCGCAGTCTTCTCCCCCCTCCCCTTCCCCCCACGCTTCACTATTAATAATTTTGTTGAAAATCTATGAAAGTTTGAGTGTTTAAACAAGAGACAAATGTGAGAAAAGTTTAAATCCAGTCTGAGAAAAGCGTATGTGTGTGGCTGAGCGCGCATTATTTGAATTTTTGAGATTTCACGTTTCGTAACTTGAATTTTCTTTCGTATCTAGAGATCAAAATTTACCGTGAAGGCGTTTCGTAACTTGAAATTTTCGTTTGTTGGGTCATTCGTAAGGTGAGGTACCACTGTACATCTTTTATACTGGCCTGTCAATAATGCAGTACCACAGCAAGCGACGTGGCTGTTAAATAAGGATGGATATTTGACATTAATTAAAATTGCTGTTGGGTCCATCCAGCCCAGCCACCATATATGAGATCTATTTCATTTGCAGACAGTGAAGCCTCTGTATATTACTGCTATTATTAGACAGGGTCATTTCAGGTTTCTCAAGTCCTTTAAGAAAAAGTGTAATGAGGAAGAGATAATGAATGGTAATAAAATACGATGTAGTGTACACCCAGGGCTTGATTAAAGAGCTTGGCTTGCTAGAATACAATGCAGTACGTTATGGTCGCCTGAGGGATTGTGAAGATTACCTCAACAGACATAAAGCATTTTCTTCAGATAAACATGACCACAGATAGTGCTTTATCTGCTTAAAATACTACCCAAGACAAGAGAGTTTAAGGGTTGACGTATAGGATTCAAAAACTTTTATTTGCTTCCAATATATTACTAGGCTGGAGATAGGATGGCTCTATGTGACACATCATAACACGGTAACACTTTATAATAATTACACTTTTAAAAGCATTAATAAAGCATGAATGAAGACTTAATTGGTAACGAACAAACATTTTATTAAGAATGATTCAGGTTTAATAGTTACTTTCATATCCTACCCCCAACTCTCTAATTTATTTTATTTATTTAGTTTATTTATGAGACAGGGGCATTGCACAATCTACATTAACCTTAACAGAGAGATGCACTGTGCCAGGTTGTAGCACCAGAGCTAATTTCCACCTGTATTCCCTGGTGGATGTTTTTTTTAGGTTTAAGTAACCTTTAAGTAGTTAGTAAGCCTGAATCATTACAGTTCATCATCAATTAAGTCTTTGTTCATGCGTTATTATGGCTATTAAAAAAGTTTAAAATTTATTTCAAAGTTTGTATATTTCTTACAAAATATCAAGAATCACCCGCTACATAGTTACACAGCCGTCTTCCCTCCATCCATCAAAGACAAAAATGTCATGAACACAGTCTATAACATCCATCATTACAGTTCTGCTTTTGGCACTGATAAAAATACTAAATACTGCATTTTGTTCAGACACAGCGCAGACTTTCAGAACCAAAGCAACATTACCTGGATGGATTATAAATGATTATTTTCTAATTGCAATCACAATTATTACAGTCTTTGTTCAGAGGGATGGAGAAACTGTGAAAATGTGTGCAAGTAGAGCATGCCTTCACCTTAAAAACCTCACAGTTCATCTTAACGTAATTTCAGAAAATATAAAATTATACAGCCAATAGCGCCGAGGACTCGATTAAATCTCTGTGGTAAGCCATATCGATTCTCTGGATTATTTAGTAGACTAACACGGTTGAGATTGACAGCAGTGACACCCAGACTGAGATATCACCTAAATTTTCAGTTTCAAATCGAACGTCATCTGAAGACACTCCTGTACTGATCCTGACAAAGTGAGCTCACACCTTGAGGCGATGTGACGTGAGGGACTTTTTAATTAATCTAGGTAAACGGCGTAGACACTAGCCTTGAGCACTCGTGTCACAATCGATGAGCAAGCACATGAGCAGAAAACAAATGATGGTGTCGCGACCTGGAGTCACCTGGCCTGGCCCTCAGCTCTCCCTCTTCATGACCACAGTGGAAATGGACCACAGCAGCCAGTGACTCAGGAAAACACAGGCCTACTAACAGAGTAGCAGAGTGGTTTGCAATCCAGGCTATTTGAGTGGTGTAAGTTTCATTGTAAAATACACTCTGAGAGTGGCATGACTATAATAGGTTGACTCTACATGGGAACAATGATTTCATCAAACTAACCGATAGGCAAGGCAGGCAAATGCTTGGGGCCCCTAATGAACAGAACTGCCAGTACTTTTCAGTTCAGTTCAGCTTATTTAGTTTCAGCTAAATAAGATTAATGAGACATAACTTAAAGTATGAGCAAAACAATCAGCAGCAAAATTCTTCTGTGCCCAATACATACAGCCAAGTCTTTGCTCTGTGAACTGTCCTTGTGACCACTCTGCTTAGTGAAGTATTACCCCTCTTTTACAAATACATGCTTACTGGCAGTTTAAGTGCATCAAATGTTGAGTTCAAGAGCTTCTTCACAAAACAAGTGGCCTCTCCTATGGGGAGGTCACCATTACATAGAGCCAAACGTGAGTCAAACATTTTGAGACTCACCAAATTGTTGTTTACATAATTCAAGTACAAATTCAACAACACATACGGCTAAATCTGCATTAGAGTGTGTAGAGCATTTTCAAATGGTCTCTCACTTGCAGGGATGTCATACAGGTGACAAGGTTAGGATGGTTTCAAGGGTTCTTGACTGGGGCCAAAAAAAAAAAAAAAAGCATTTATATTTTTTACTTATCTTTGTGCCGCAGTTTAGAAACTGTTTATGAAATGTGCTATACAAATAAAGAAGACTAACATTACCTGGCAATACCCCTGCTTAATAATTAATTACATATAGATATAGAACATTTAGAGGTAGGTAGAGGAAAGTAAAACACGTTCTCTACATTTGATTTTGATTTTGAGAATGTGTTGCAGAACAGAAAACCATAAAACTGATATAAGACTGCAGATTGGGTTTTTCTATGGCGGTAAGATAAACCTCACCTAATTTGCAGAGACTATAAAACAACCCTTTCGGCATAGATCTGAATAATGTAAAGTTACAATCACATAGTTGTTAAGATTCAGTACAGCACACGAGAATAAAACTACTCAGAACAACTCTATTAATGTGGTATTTAATAACTGTCAGGAGCTGCCACGGTAACCTATTTTATATGTAATAATCCACCACTATAATCTCATTGTCTGCACCTGCTTCTGCCTCTGCACTGACAAACCCGCTCCACTTCTTTTGACCTTTTAATACAGAAGGACCACTCTAGGACTGTGTGTGTGTGGATCTGATCATGTGCGCAGTAGTTCACCCCAAGTGACCACAGGGAGGCGTGATCTGTCTTGTAAAGATTAATGGGTTTGAGCGTGCAGATGGCTTACATACATGCACACCTGACACAGTGCAAGGATGGCAAGCTGCACCTGCACTCCGTACACCAACTGACTATCCACGGTGTGTTTCAAACTATATCACATCATATTTTTGCCTATACTAGTACATGCGGAAGAAGTTATGGGTGGTGTGAATCACATATGAGTCACTGAAGGAGTATGTATCCTGGACAATGATGGAAAGGTATAAGCCTGTCACAATTATAGAAGTGTGATATATTGCTGGATAAAGCCAATAAACCAGGGGTCTTCAACGTTTTTCAGGCCAGGGACCCCCAAACAGATGGCGAACTCGGCCAGGGACCCCCTACTATATATACGGCATAGAATTGTGTTTTATATTAAATTGATCTTAGTGTCATGTATAAACATTGCTACTCTGTTATGGTACATCCAATACAAGGAAATAATACACAGGTTAATACTGTATTTTACACTATAAAATATAAAATTGTATTATTTTAAAGTGAAATCAAAAGATTTCGCGACCCCCCTGCAGTACCTCCGCGACCCCCCTAGGGGTCGCGACCCCCCTGTTGAAGACCTCTGCAATAAACAATAATACTGAAACTATGCTACAACCCAAGAACCCTAACAGGATTAAGCCCCAGAATTATTCTAAACACACTATTGTTTAAAACATATAGCACACAACATACAAGAATTAGCATAAATAAACATTCTGATTGATAGTATCTAGCAGTAAATAGTATCTATTTACTAGTAGTATTTATTGAAATCTATACAGCTCTAATCTTATTGTCCATCCATCCACTTTCTTCCACTTATCCTGGGCCGGGTCACGGGAGCAACAGTCTAAGCAGGGACTCCCAGACTTCCTTCACCCCAGACACTTCCACCAGCTCTTCCTGGGGACCCCAGGGCGTTCCCAGGACAACCGGGAGACATAGTCCTTCCAGCGTGTCCTGGGTCTTCCCGGGGCCTCCTCCCAGTGGGACATGCCCGAAACACCTCCCAAGGGAGGTGTCCAGGAGGCAACCGGAACAGATGCCCCAGCCACCTCACTGGCTCCTCTCAATGTGGAGAAGCAGCGGCTCTACTCTGAGCTCCTCGCGTGTGACTGAGCTCCTCACTCTATCTCTAAGGGAGCGCCCAGGCACTCTGCGGAGGAAACTCATTTCGGCTGCTTAATCTTATTGTAGCGCAGATAACAGTTATTCCCTAGAGCAGTGTTTCCCAAACTTTTTGTCTTGTGTACCCCCTGAACCCTTTTGTCATACCTCGAGTACCCCCTCACTCATACGTGTTGATAATTCTCCATAAGTAGAGCGTGACACAATGGATTATTAAATGAAAATCATTTTATTTAATCTCCTTAATTTGAACATTTTATTCTCAGGCATTTTCTCTTTTTTTTTCTTTAACTCAAATGAGTTAAACATAAAAAATAAAGAATATGTTTCTTTGAAAATAATTTACTCAAATTAATACTAAACCAAAATAATCTTGCTTTGCTGTATCTAACTCTTGTGACACAACTGATTATTAAATGAAAATCTTTTTATTTCATGTCCTTAAAGGGACAGTGTGTAAGATTTTTACCTGTTAATTACTGAAATTGAAGATACCCATTCAAAAATACAGTGTTTTCCAAGCCTTTTCACTTCCATCATGAAATCAAAGTATTCTTTTGGACTTAGATATAGTCACATAAAAGGGGGATCTTCCCCATATAGAGGCAGCCATTTTGAATACGAGAGCCGCAGAAGGACATTTGGGCTCATCCTTCGCCTCGGCTCCTGCTAATAGCTGCTCATCCGCGCTGCATATGGGAGTGAAGGAGAGAAGGAGAGAAGGGGAAGGGGAGGGGGGAAGGGGGGAGCCTCGTGTAAAGAAGCATGCTGCCGGATCACACATCGTAATGGATATAACACGTATTTTGGACTAAATTGTTTTACTGGATTTTATTCGCTGGATCCTTATGGACAGATTGAGAGCAAGTTTATGATGAAATACAGAGTTTGACCTGTGCAGAGCCTTCAAAGGTAAGCTAAGTAAGCTAAGTTTTGTGCTTTTCTGTATAAAAGCCCCATGTGCTCGGGGAGTGATTGTTTTGCAGGGAAATGAATTGCATAGTCAAAAAGAGGAGACTGTAAGGTTTCATTTGATGTGTAGATTGTCATGAATCATGATCGGGATTGTGTGTTTTCATGCGAAAAGAAAAAAAAAAAGTGAACGGGGGACCGCGTTTTATGTATACAGCGGTGCGCGGTTCGTGCGCGGGCACGCGCGATGTCGGCGCTACGTCGCGCCCGGGTGACCCTCGAGGTCTGCCATAGCCAAAAGAGGAAGTGGAATAGCTAGTAACCACCTATGCGCCACGAATCCTACACACTGTCCCTTTAATTTTCCGCGTACCCAATGCAGTGTGCTCACGTACCCCTAGGGGTATGAGTACCCCTGGTTGGGAAACACTGCCCTAGAGCAAAGACAAATTCCTCATAATACATACTGATATTGACATAAGATGATATACTCATTATTGAGACAGGCCTCTCGTCTTCTAAGGAAAATTAAAACTAATAGTCTTTACATCTATTAAAATTAGTGCGTGGATGTTCAAGTATACAGAGAAAACCTAGAGTAGCAGTTTAAAAACATCCTGCCCTAAAAGAATTCACAAGTTTGTATACACATCCCACAACCTCCTTAATATAAACCACTGTGCTACCACGCATCTTGAATGGTGCTGTTTCTACAGGCATCTATTCTGTCTACAGGACATGCTATGCTATTCACCACAATTTGTCTTTTATTTGTCTGCTGTGTTGGACAGAATCTTGTATTCTATTGTGCTGTTTAGAGACATACCTGTGGCCATCTTCCCATCAGCTGCAGCAGGCCCATCTGGGATAACACTTTTGACCTGGAGGAATTCGTCTGGCTCGTCGCCTCCAATTATAGTAAATCCAAAGCCCATGTTGCTCTTTTGGAGGGCCGTGGATAAGAAACTGCCCTTCAGCTGAGTGGGGTCCCGGGTGAATGGTGCTTTCTCTATAAACGACACATACAGAAATAAACCTCTTATAGACACCACTTCTGTGAGAAATTGACAAAGGGACCTGCGAAGCTGAGGCAGTGCAGTGCTCAATGGGTGGGACGCGAGGACTGTCTATACATTAGGAATAGCCACAGGAAACTGGACAGGAATTAGCTGGAGCACTTTATTGCAGAGGGGCTGTGAGCTGAGAATGCAGGTGTTGTTTTGAACTGGGTGTAGGTCAGAGGCTATTTTTTCACATAATCCTTACCACTCATCTTTGGTCTCATGCTGCGATGTGGAGGCCTAATAGAGAAGTGGCAATATCAGCACTTCACAAGCTGGGCTTTATATAGAAATGCTCAGAGAAACCGGGAAAGAACTAGGGTTTTGGGAAGAAAGAGGCACTGGGAATTCTGGAGAATGGTTGGCATTTGGAGTGCTCAGCAAGCAAGCTTGTCAGACTTAACCTTCCAGTATTTACGTTGAAAATATTTTGATTGCCATATTACACTGCCACTCATTTAGCTGCTTAGAGGAAAGTTTGCTTAGCAAGCTAGCATGCTTAGATGGTAAGAGGTGACCATGGGACCAGCAGTGAGCCTCTTTCGCTTGTCTCTTGGCCTACTTACTGACAAAATGCCACAGGGACTCAGGGCTACGCACAGGCTGCTGTAGCAGCACAGTGCAAGTCGAGGTGTGAAGTGGCTCCTGATGAGGACATGTATTCATCCGCCGCGTCAAAACGCGCCGCAGTGGGGAGGTGCTGGCGGAGGAGGACGTGCTAAACGGCACAACTCTGCGACCTGCAGCCGGCGAGCGGGGCAGGTCACTGAGGCTATGGCAGCGCTCGTGCACTGTGCCCACCTGAGCCAGGAAAGATCTGGGCAGAGTGGCAAAGGGGCACACATCCTCCACTGCCATCCATATTCAGAGGAAAGTAGGAGCATGAGAGAGGGAGGAGACAAAGTGTAACCACAGAGACAGCTCTAGCATGTTACTACGGAAACCAACCTCCACTTCACCATCCAGTTTTACCAGCAGTGTATCTGACTGCTAGAAAAACAGGGGCATGTGAATATTTGCATTCAGGTTGTGAGAATCCAATAAAATACAAGTACAACAAACTTCTACTTACTTTTGTGCCCATAAACCTATTGAATGCTTATTGCATCATATTCTCATCATCATATTCTCCTCATGGTCTTATATGTATACATCATATTTAATACACACACTAGTACCAGGGCTCTCAAGTTTTGAGCAGGGTCGTGCGTGAGACTGTAATTTCCGAGAACCGGGGGGGGGACGAGTGAACAATTTTTGCGCTTGAATTGCGTGAGAAATGCCGTGTGAGCGTCGAATTGCGTGTTGAGAGCCCTGTTTGTCTAAAGAGCAAACTTAAACTACAAAGCAACTAATGACAGTTATATAAATGAAGTTATTACCTGATGGTTCTCAGTTTGTTTTATCATCACCGTTTTGTCTTTCCTCGTATTCAGTCGCTGTCCTTATCACTGACAGAGTGCAGTGCACGCTTAGACACTCGCTGAGAGGGGCGGGGAGGAGGGCGGGGGGGAGCGGGACATTTTTAACGGATTCATGTAAGAGTCTGGTTAATGCACCGGGCCCGCGGCAAACCGCATCTCACCTCGTCTCACCATGGGCAGTTCGGCTCTGGGCTGCGCGTATTCCGCGCGTAAGCCGTCGGGGGGGACACGTTACGCACAGACGGAGACACTGGGACCGGAGTCGGTGCGTCTCAGAGGAGACGTGGCACCGGGACTGAGGCTCAGGACGTGCCCGGGGGACGGCGCGTCTGCTCCGGCCTCGCTCGGACCGTGCGCCCGGAGCCGGGGGAGTTTTTTTCGCTGAAAACGCGCGGTGCCTGCATAAAGTGAGCCACACAGACCGATTTTCTGGGCACAAAAAATAAATAAATAAAAAATCAGCGTGAGAGATGCCATGTGTGGCGTGTGTGCGTGTGAACACGTCGAATTGCGTGTATCACACTCTCAATGCGTGAGACTTGAGAGCCCTGCTAGTACATTCACAACATTACAAACAGAGCTCTCTTTTACAGATAGAAAGCCCCATTGTCTTAAGGGGCTGTTGGTCTTACCTCTGTAGATGGTGGGGAGCGGCAGTGAAGACAGACCCTGGCTTTGCATCTGTTGCTGCTGCTGGATTCTTCTTTTAGCCTCCAGAACTGGATTCTCAAACTGGGTCCTTCTATTTATGTGACTACAGTAAATACATGAATAAATAAAAAACTATCACTACTAACATACAAAGCATCTTAAATCACAGCAATAAAACACAAAATACTGTTGGTGATTAATGAAGGAGTAGGTCTTATCATCCATGTGAACTGTGGAGTAGTTTTACTGAGTAAAAGGAACAAAAGAATGATATAAGTGGCTGGAGAAACCTGGACCGGACATTTCCTCTCCATCCTGCACAGTTTCTAAAGTAATTTGCAAAAAGGAAAAGTGCCGTTAGACATAATTTGTGTTAGCAAAATAAGCCCTCACTATATATTTTCTTTGAGCTACATAGCGCGGCTTCCTCTCCACCTTATCTTTAATCAATGCAGCATCTTCATAACGGTAATTACAAAATGCTAACTACATTGTGCCTGCTTGCATAATGTCAAACTCACTGACCTCTTTAGTGACGACAGTGCAAAACAAGACACTGATCAATTGCTTTTTAGAGTGCAACCAAGTGTCATTCAGAGATATTTCTTGGGCAAAGTCAAGCCAAATGACTCCTGGTCTAAAAATAGTCACTTTGGCCCAGAGAGGAGCTTATTGAGCCAAAAATATATGACACCAACAAACAAGGGACACACAGTACAATAGAGAGGACAGTGACAGGCTACTCCAGAGCTTAATATACAATGTCACAATGTAAACTACGTCATCTAATCATGAAATAAATCAATTAATTTCAAATAAAGCAATAATAATCATTTCAAATAAAGCAGTAAGATCGCTACGGAGAAACGCATTTGATGAACCCTCGACTAGAAAAATCACACTTAAGTGTTTTTGTTAAAGGACATGATTTTGATAGCAATAAAGGAAAATTAATGTTCCTGTGTTTGCTGTGGTGTTAATAAATCCAAAATAGTACAAGGTTTGTACAGTGGTGAAAACAACGTAAGGCCTATAATTAGGGCAAGTAATTATGTTGATCACTTCCATCTACAGATACTGTAATATCATGCTTTCATGGCATTTCAATTGTTATTTTATATATTATATAAATTATATATTTATACATTTATATTTATAATGTAAATACCAATTTCAGTGATTGATACAAAATGAGGGGAAAAAATAGATTCTGTCTGTACCAAGAGACTGTTCTAATAAACAAGATTAATACAGCATCAGAGAAAATCAAAAGCCAACCATTACATATTAAAGATACTTACTCAACATAGTAGCTGCCATAAATGGGGTCATCGATTTTCTCCCAGCCGTATGGAAGCTCTGGAAAACACAGACACACAACAATAATGAAGGGCTGCTTATACACTGAACCTGAAACAGCGTATTGATTTTGCCTGAGAGAAATCACTTCTTCATGGAAGCATCTTAACATCTATAATTACCAGGATGTCATGGGCTAATAACAAAGAAAGAAGAGACCGTTTTTAACCATGTTGTCCTGGGGGTTGTCTCACAGCTTTTATGAAACTTTGATGTGACACTTGTTTTGGTGAAAAGAGCAAATCATATTGACTGATTTAAAGATGCTACATCCTCTTTAATGCCATAGATCAAATGCTCAGAGAAACATAGAAAATAACATAAAAGTTTGATAGATCTAGTGGCTAGGATGAAGTCAGTGAAATATTAATGCCCTACATCTTATCCACGCTGTAAATATTGTGTTTTTATGTGAGTACTTTGCATATATATCAGACTAGTCTGGTACACAAGCCCAGAAGGTAGTTCACCTTCAAACAACAAGTTACTCAGAATAGCATTAAACCTAATATATATATATATATATATATATATATATATATATATATATATATATATATATATATATATATAATCCATGGAGACAAGAATGTGAAAAGTTCATTATATTTATGGACAGAATTTCTAGGCACAGTCAGGGGCCGGAGGGGATCCGGGTTGGGAACCACAGGATCTCATTTCTGCTGTTTGCAGACGATGTTGTCCTGATGGCTTCATTGAACCGGGACCTCCAGCGTGCACTGGGGCGGTTTGCAGCTGAGTGTGAAGCGGCTGGGATGAGGATCAGCTCCTCCAAATCCGAGGCCATGGTTCTCGACCAGAAAAAGGTGGCTTGCCTTCTCCAGGTGGGTGGGGAGTCCTTGCCTCAAGTGGAGGAGTTCAAGTATCTCGGGGTCTTGTTCACGAGTGAGGGGAGGATGGAGCGTGAGATTGACAGGCGGATCGGTGCAGCGTCGGCAGTGATGCGGTCGCTGTACCGGACAGTTGTGGTGAAGAGGGAGCTGAGCCAAAAGGCAAAGATCTCAATTTACCGGTCAATCTACGTTCCTACCCTCACCTATGGTCATGAGCTCTGGGTAATGACCGAAAGGACAAGATACAAGCGGCCGAAATGAGTTTCCTCCGCAGAGTTAGAGATAGGGTGAGGAGCTCAGTCACACAGGAGGAGCTCGGAGTAGAGCCGCTGCTTCTCCACGTTGAGAGGAGCCATCTGAGGTGGCTCGGGCATCTGTTCCGGATGCCTCCTGGACGTCTCCCTCGGGAGGTGTTCTGGGAATGTCCCACCGGGAGGAGGCCCCGGGGAAGACCCAGGACACGCTGGAGGGATTATGTCTCCCAGGCCAACCGGGAGACATAGTCCCTTGGGGTCCCCCCAGAGGAGCTGGAGGAAGTGTCCGGGGTGAAGGAAGTCTGGGAGTCCCTGCTTAAGACTGTTGCCCCAGCGACCCAGCCCCGGATAAGTGGAAGAAAATGGATGGATGGATGTATAACATATCCATGGCGACAAGCAGTTACAGAGTGCTCCTTTAAAAGGGGAACATGGCAACAACTTACTCTATCAATTATAAATAACACAGAATTTGTAGAATGCAAACCAAGGCTAAGGACTAAAAATAACCACTAATCATTTATGCAAATTGATCTAATTGGTCTCGTTTGGTAGCATGATGTTTCACAATCCTCGTGCAATGATGCTGGCTGTTAGGTGAGTGAATCAAACATTTTCACTGGTACACTTTGAACCTTTTCCAGATTGTTACAGAAATTAGGCTAATGTTTGTTGTATTATTTTCTATCATTTGAGCAATACCAGTATTCATCCTTGCTCACAAACTGACCTTAAAACAATTTCAGCAAAAATACAAATTTGACTAACAGGCACTCGTATTTTGTTTTATTAAATCTAAGCTCTATCACCCATTTACCCCAAATTGTACAATATCCACTCCAAGATTACTTCAGGAGTACACCTTCCAACTTGCATCCTTCTGGGCTTTGCAACATAAAGGTGAGAACAAGATGCAGATTCTGTTGAATGTGATCAAAGAGCATCTTTCTATAAAATCTTGACACACATCAGTCAAAGCTGGCATCTCTTTTTAACAGATTCACCTTCATCCTTCCTCTTCCCAGTCCCCCAAGCACTTCAACAGAGCACAGACATTTTAAAGTGTGCAATAGGAGTTCCCCATTTGCTTTTTAGATTATGAAAAATTACCATTTAAAGCCTATTCCCAAATGGAGAAGGCAGTGTTTTAGCATAATAGCACGATCATTCAAACCTAAATTAGGAACAAAGTGTGAGAGGCCTCTGCTGAAATAGAATCAGAGTTAAACCCCGACAGAGCGATGGGAAAGAGCGCTCCAGTATCACGAATTATAGGGACAATTAAAGGAGACACAAGTGGCTCACAATAAAGCCAAGGTCTACACATAGTGACCAGTGCTTGTAAGCTAAGGCTTAGTCTGTTAACCCTCAAGATAGAGTTGTTCAGTGTAGTCTATTTGATATTGCCATGTGTAACTGGGATTATAGAAGAATTTTCATTTTTGTTGATAACTAAAACAACAGATTTTACTCAAATGTGCAAAATGTGGAACACAACAAATCATCAAGATGTGATTAATGTAATTGCAGATTTGGAGTTTGTCCATCTGTGCAAAGTTCTATTTGAGAAGTTGTGTTTCATTATTCAATAAAACAGACAGACCATTGGCAAAACACCACAAGGAAAGGAGCCTCGAGTTTCAAGTATTGAAAGAGCCTGTTTTGTCAACTGA
Source organism: Paratrypauchen microcephalus (assembly GCA_036785185.1). Classification (NCBI taxonomy): domain Eukaryota; kingdom Metazoa; phylum Chordata; class Actinopteri; order Gobiiformes; family Gobiidae; genus Paratrypauchen; species Paratrypauchen microcephalus. The sequence continues at coordinate 2,932,635 of JAVJIX010000004.1, read as the reverse complement.
ATAAAACTTAACTTATGTGTCCTGTGGCAATGTGTGGTCATGACACCTCCACAAAGCACATGTTTAGATCACATACTCTGCATGTAATACTATCTTGTTTTCATTATGTCACACTATACTCTTTCTGCACATTCCCAACCCATCTGTGCCCTCTATAAAGGATGGAAATATCATGGTACCAATGGTGATGCAATGTTTGACCCCTGCCCCCATCCCCTGAGAGAAAGGTAATAATGGACCATTTCAAAATTCAGAAGTTTATGTGTCATTTTCTACCTGCACAGTCCATACACAAAAATCAATTTCCTAACCAGTAAAAACAGATATGCTGTATATGTATAAGGTTATTTGATTGATGAAAGAGTGTGCTGAGTGTAGTGACAGCCCTTGGGAACAGCTTCTTAGACCCATCTCCTCTCATTAAATATAAAAGTGCGTTTCATGTTCTCACCTTTGGAGGGCTACACGTTGTCTTTTAGTCACGCGTCTCTATCTCTACGCATTGGCGCACACACAGACGCACACTGGATCAAAGACTTGTCATCCGTTTGAGCCAGTTTATAATGGAAAACTACTCTATTAAAATGTCCCTGAGGGAAGCGGAGGAGACATGGATAAATCTGAAAAGATCCTTTAAAACATACTACATACAGTAACACAATGTACTACTTATGGTAACAAACTCCTTTGAGTCCTTCCATAGAACTCGATCCACTCCATTTACTACACAAAAGGTAACTCCATGTTCTCTTTTGCTTCATCATAACTTTCTTTTTTGGCCATGGCGCTGTCTTGTTCAAAATATTCCTTTAATATCCTGTTGCTGAAAGTGTCTTACTTCTCTGAACATGCTATACTATTACATTCTGTATATGACATTTCTACAAATTTCCACTTTCGATACTTTCGGTGCATTGTGTAACTTTTCATTGTGTAAGGTTCATCAAATGCTTTTCTCCATGGAGATGTTATTGCTTTGTCTTAAATGCTTCATATTATTAAACCTTTCTATCTTCATAAAGACTAAACTGTGGACTGGCAACCACAGTCAGAATGGCTAAATGTTTGTTTTTCTAGGTATTTTTGAGTTATAAAACCACCTTTAATTGAATAAATGTAAGGTAGAGCCGTTTAATATCTTACTCTGGATCCTCCATCAGAAAAATTACACAATGAACCTATATATTTAAGTTAATGTGATCAAATATTCTCTTTCACAATATACCACAATTTAAAATAATGTCCTTGTCTCCAAAACCTGTTATGAAAACAACTCAACTTTGCTTGTAACTAAGCAAACAATTTATTTTTTACTATTATTATTTCAAGAGTTTTTTTCTGTTATGATTGCACTAAAGTAAACTTTAAAAAGTGTATTATCCACAGATGAATTGCTTTCACACTCACTCAATGAAAAAATACAACTGTTCATCACTGTGTTTGTCATGAGATACACACAGCTGGAGGTCCCTCTCACAAATTTTCAAAATAGATTTCAGCTACAGAAAGTAATGAATTTTGTGGGGTCTAATGGGTCCTGACTGGGAACCTTGAGAATTATTTTACACATTGAGAAATAATACACTAAAAAGCACACAATTACATTTGAATAACTTGAGATTTGAGAAATGTATGGTCTTTTGAGGATTTATTCATTTATTTATGAATAATTTAATCTTCCTACATACATGGGGATTGTGGCACTTCTATTAGTTTGCTGCATCTAGTCTCAGAAACAGCCTTATACTGGATTGGGAAAGCGTGCTACACAGTATGATTGCTATCCCTTTGGCAATTTCCCACAATTCCCAGGGCAATCGAGAGATTTGAGATTTTCAGCCCAGTCTCCCAGTGAAGTCTCGTGTGAAGAACCACTTGCCACCAGTAGGAGGCACCCTGGCATCTTTCCCACTATACTGAATGATTCAATAAAAGCCCCTGATAGTGTCCTATTTTCCTGGTTGCCTTGCCCATCCCCTGCCTGTATTTCAGAAGGAAACGAAAGAAAAAGGCACAAAGATTGTTTACAATCTTAATCAGGGCTGAGGACAGATTTTAAATGATTGATGGTGTAATCAATTACCCCATCTCTACTTTGACTTTTGGGCTGCAATCAAATGTTATTTGGTGCTTTTGTATTTCAAAAATTGAAGATAATTCTCTGTCTTGATTACCAAAATCCTCTGCTCTACAACCTCTTCTCGCACACCAACCAAACTGACGTATTTCACTGCATCCATAAAACTAATTACATCATTAAGAGATCATTTGAGAGTCAGTTTCAATCTACACACCTCCAATGTCTGAGCTGTGCTCCAAACCCTGTCCTTTTACTGACAGGGGGTCAGCTGTAGACCTCGCAATTATAAAGCCCAATTTTAAAGGGACAGTGTGTAAGATTTTTACCTGTTAATTACTGAAATTGAAGATACCCATTCAAAAATACATTGTTTTCCAAGCCTTTTCACTTCCATCATGAAATCAAAGTATTCTTTTGGACTTAGATATAGTCACATAAAAGGGGGATCTTCCCCATGCAGAGGCAGCCATTTTGAATACGAGAGCCGCAGAAGGACATTTGGGCTCATCCTTCGCCTCGGCTCCTGCTAGCGCCTGCTTAGCCGCGCTGCATGTGGGAGCGGAGGAGCGAAGGAGAGAAGGGGAAGGGGAGGGGGGAAGGGGGGAGCCTCGTGTAAACAAGCATGCTGCTGTATCACACATCGTAATGGATATAACACGTATTTTGGACTAAATTGTTTTACTGGATTTTATTCGCTGGATCCTTATGGACAGATTGAGACCAAGTTTATGGTGAAATACAGAGTTTGACCTGTGCAGAGCATTCTAAGGTAAGCTAACCTCGTTTTGTGCTTTTCTGTATAAAAGCCCCATGTGCTCGGGGAGTGATTGTTTTGCAGGGAAATGAATTGCATAGTCAAAAAGAGGAGACTGTAAGGTTTCATTTGATGTGTAGAGTGTCATGGTACATGATCGGGAATGTGTGTTTTCATGCGAAAAAAAAAAAAAAAAAAAAAAAAAAGTGAACGGGGGACCGCGTGTTATGTATACAGCGGCACGCGGTTCGTGCGTGGGCACGCGAGCTGTCGGCGCTACGGCGCGCCCGGGTGACCCTCGAGGTCTGCCGTAGCCAAAAGAGGAAGTGGAATAGCTACTAACCACCTATGCGCCACGAATCCTACACACTGTACCTTTAAAGATATGGATCTCAATTTGATTAAATTTGATTAATTGCACTGTCCTAGGACATACTCAAGTTGCATGTTTTTGTGGTACAAAAACCTAAACACACACACACACACACACATACAGCAGAGAAAAGCTTTACATTGACATTTTGTTTCTTTTCACCTAGCAGCCCAAAATGTACTTGTACATTAAAGATTACGCTCCAGTAGCTACATAAAAAAGTAATAAATAGCAGCTCTACTTTCCAAATGGACAGGCTCTTTCTCTTTTGTGCTTAAAAATGCCTGTGAAGTAATACCGCAGACCTGTGAAAGTGCAATAAGTGAATTAAATTATTGTTGAGTTGAGCTAATAAAGCTCACAAATCTTTACACAGAACAGGTATAATGTGCCTCTGCAGAAGCAGCAGCAGCAGCACCCGTCATGTCCATTCAACCCGCTAAACATTAATAAAGCCGGACCACCTGTGAATTCAATGCTCAATTGATAAATAGGGGGCAGTGAAGTAAAATGAAGCAATTTATTCTAATGCCTGCCAAGATTCTATAAAAAATACAACAGATTCCAACTTACATTAGATTTACTTACTGTAGACTGAAAAGCATGTATGAGGTTCTGGTCTCACGTCAGCAATGGTCTCATGCAGACCCCTGCTGTTTCAGCCACATGACTTTACGGTAATTCAAAGGATAGCTAATTGTAATCGCTTAGAGGTTAGCTCCCATCAGCGTCATGCATCATGCACAGAAGTGCTATTCTTCCACGATACTTTGCTAAAAGAGAGCAGACCTTTGTACCATGTGACTGTTCTGGCCAGTCAGTGCAAAAGCAGGATAGAGTACAGTGACATTGGGGCAAATGTATATATTAAAAAGTTATTTTGGGGCAAACTGAAAGAGGTAATAAAAAGCTGTAGCCAGTTTAGCGGATATTTTATGCTAGGAGGTTAAGAGTTTATAAGATTAAGATTAAGACTTTACTGATCTCACACACAGTGACACACAGGGAAATTCACTTCTGCATTTGACCCAAGTGGGCTGCAGTGCACAGCTCGTCTTTCCGGCGCCCAGGGGGCAGTACAGTGAAGGGTCTTGCCCAAGGACCCACACTGGCTTGCTCATTGCTGGGGGGGAAAGTCAAGTGACTTACCAGTTGAGCTAGCCAGCCAGTAATTATATTCACTTTTCTAACTGTGACCCCCTTTAACCCTCCGGTCGTGTTCGCCTCCAGCCCCCTACTTTAGTGTTCCCGGTCAAAATTGACCGGTCTGTTTTAACTGCTCTTAAATTAGCACAAAACATTTTTTGTTCAACACCAATTTTTTTATTAAACATTCTTTAGTTGAGAACAATGTTTCAAAGTAGTGTCTAACAACAATTTATAGAAGTAAACATTAAATAACATCAGTGAAAATACAATTGGGCACTGAAAATGAACTACAAAATGAACATATAATACAAAAAATAAATGGAAAACCAAACACCAAACTCAACAGGGTGTGTGTGTGTGTGTGTGTGTGTGTGTGTGTGTGTGTATTCATGCACATGAGTGGTATGTGACACTCAGGTCAGAGTGGGCCTTGCAAACATAAGCATGACATTTGCAGCATGTCAGGCTCGTTTTGATGTCTCTAGGGGCACAGAGGCCACAACGCTTCCTTTTCTGCCCATGTCCTTGTTGGGGGAGAGCAGCCAGGGCTGGGGCTGGAGCTTGCATGCTCCTAACCAGACTGGCGGAGGCTGGTGTGCGGGGAATGTGCTGGCGTCACCAAAGCTTTCCCCAGCTCTGCGAGGAAAAGTCTCCTTGAAACTTTTCCCCTGATTCCAGGTTGGGGAGATTGCTGTCCACACCACATACGTGTTGAAAGCTGACACATCCAGGATGTTGTGAAACAGTGCCACAGGCCAGCGAGCTGTCATCCGCTTACAGGTGTATGTACCAGTAAGCTTCAATAAAGGAACAATAAATAATAAGATTAGGAACAATATTCAATCTGTCGTACACAAAATGCTATGATTCACCTAGATAAAAATAAAATAAAATGCATGATGAGACTTTACATTACCTTATCAAGGCAGTCAACGCCTCCCTTTTTCTTGTTGTAGTCCTGGATCATCAGGGGCTTCCTGTCCTCTGTGGTGCTGACAGCGGCGTCTTTGTGTACTGTGCTCATCAGGATGACATTTCTGTTCTTCTTGGGAACGTATGACACAAGAGTGTGCGTGTCAGTGAATGAAAACTGTGATGAGAGTGCCTGTCTTCCTCTGGTCTTTACCAGCACAGGGGGAAGTTCGGGCTTGTTCTTTCTCACTGTCCCTACCATGGTGAGCTTTCTTTTCAGTAGCTCCTGACCAAGAGCATGTGATGTGAAGAAGTTGTCACATGTGATATTATGTCCTTGGAGACCGGTTGTCATGTCCAGCACAACACGCATACCCTGATTTGAGTGTGTGTGTGTGTGTGTGTGTGTGTGTGTGTGTGTGTGTGTGTGTGTGTGTGTGTGTGTGTGAGCTGGGGCAGTGTGTATGGGGATGATTTCTGTATGTTGAATTAATTTACTCTGGATACCCATTCATTTCGTATGGCGGTCACTTTTGACCGGGAACACCACAGGTGTAACAAGGTTGATTAAAACACTCAAAGTTGAATGAAATAGGTGATCATCACTTTTATATGTTCAAGTACACAGTGTGGAGGATATCATAAGGTCTTGAGGTAATCAGATGAAAAACATAAGATTTATGAGTATTATAATTTGTAAAACGGTCAGATTTGACCCGAACACGACAGGAGGGTTAATCAATGAATGCATATCATTTTAACCATGTGTTGTCCTGTGGACTCAGGACTGCAATATCTGTTGACATTTTTTCAGACTTATTTATGAGTATTATGTTAAAAAAAATTGTTTTAAAACAGCCCAGCGAATGCATCACATCAAATTATGTATTCAGGTTAAGGGGATTTGGATTTCCAAACTAATTAGAGTCCAAACCATTTGTGAATTTAAAATGGGAAAATCAAATGTGAGTCTCACAGATGACCAAAAGCATTAGCATGACTGTGTCACTTTGACATGGTGCATTATTCCCTAAATGAACAAAATTACAGTTGATATCTGGCAGTGAAACACACTGGCATTGAGCAGAGAAGATAATTCATTGATAATTTGATACATGGTGAAGGTATTGGTGAAATGGAGTCACTAAAACTTATAGGATATGTTATTTGCCCATTGAGACTAAAAGTGAGCATTTTTAAAGGAGAATTAACGTGTTTTACAATCTGAGCCTTATTTCAGTAATAAAACAAGTTGTTTTACTCACCCATAGCACTTTGATGTCATATGGAGCACTTCCAGAGATGTTTTAGATTAGCGATAGCCGTAGCACTAATCTATGCCCCGAGCATGTAATATATGCCCCGAGCGGTCTCCAAATAACACAAACTTTAGCACTTTTCAAATCATAGAAGCTCGGTGTCTTAGTCTACGCTTTCGTTTGTGTCAAAAGTGGCCTGTAATCCGAGATTTATCCATAGTTTACAGCTTTGCGTTTCATGTTTGAGTCCCGGGAGCTGAGAGCAAAATAAAATGTGACTCCGCACATGCGCACTGGCCTCCTCATCTACTCGAAACTATGGATAAATCTCGGAATACAGGCCACTTTTGACACAAACGAAAGCGTAGACTAAGACACCGAGCTTCTATGATTTGAAAAGTGCTAAAGTTTGTGTTATTTGGAGACCGCTCGGGGCATATATTACATGCTCGGGGCATACGACAATAACTCCATAACCGCCTACCACCAGTCTGTCACCCACTTCACCAAGTGGTGCGCTGACTATTTTCTCGAGCTAAATGTCAATAAAACAAAGGAATTACTAATACACACTCAACAACACACCCCGGACCTGGCACTCAATACTATACACAGTAAAACAGTTGAACGTGTCATCACTTCAAATATTTGGGACTCACACTAGACAATAAGCTCACCTTTGAACAGCATGTCACTGATGCCCATAAACGCTCACAACAAAGACTCCACATCCTCCGCAAACTCCGTGCTCTCTCCGTCACCCCACAACTTCTCTTACTGTTATACACCAGCATCATACAACGCATCCTTCTCTACTGCTCCCCCTGTTATTTCAACATGCTCTCCATCACCAACAGAAACAAACTCACCAAGGTCACCCGCACAGCATCCAAAATCATCAATCGGCCCATCACAGACCTCTCACATTTTAACAATAAATCCATCACACGTATGGCTCGGACAATTATCAGAGACTCAGATCACCCATTACATCACCACTTGTGCCTGTTGCCCACTGGCCACAGGTACAGGACTCTGAGGTGGAAGCGGGCACGCTTCAGTAAAAGCTTTGTGTCCTCTGCCATTGCTGCACTTAACAACAATATGTAACCATCCTATCCACTCCTCATTTGCATGTGTGATGTCCTGTGTGTAATGTCCATATGTGTTTTTGTTTGTTTTGTTTTTTCGACAGTGTCTGTGGAAACAAATTTCCCCTCGGGGACAATAAAGGTCTATCTATCTATCTATCTATCTATCTATATATATTAGCGCTACGGCTATCGCTAATCTAAAACATCTCTGGAAGTGCTCCATATGACACCAAAGTGCTATGGGTGAGTAAAACAACTTGTTTTATTACCGAAATAAGGCTCAGATTGTAAAAAACGTTACTTTTCCTTTAACATATTCAACTAACAGATTAAAGACAAAAACAAAATAAACTGCCTCAACAAATTGTGACCGTGGTTGCACTTTCCTGAATTTACAACATTACTCTGTAAATTGGAAGTTAGAAGAAAAACTTAAAAAAAAAAAAAAAAAATCACTCCTGTCTCCACCCTGACAGCTAATTTAGCATGCACATATCCTGTCACACACACAACAGAGAAGTCTTCTGACTCCATCCAATCTCCAGGCCCCAGGCATGCTCTGCTGGGGATGTTCTCAAAATGCACCCATCAATCAGACAGATTCAGCCACAAAGCTCCACCCACAGCTAACGTTACTGTGCTATCAGGAGCAGCACCGAAGCCACTGCAGTTCCAACTCACCTGAATTACTATAGAGGCTAACTTTTGATACAAACGTCATTATGGTGAGATCGAACATTATATTCAAGACAAAAATTGTGCTCATTTGGCATATATAGATATATATAAACAAGAAAAATTCTTGTTGAAATTTACATATCTGGCCATTTTGACATCTGAGAACACTAATATAGAACAAGAACAATATTTAACTAAACTTGTAAACAAGATAGCTTTAGCTTCCATCAGGCCAACTCAGGCAAGCATTTTACTGTATCCCTTAGCTACTCCTTCTAAAACATGTTTAACGACTAGAAGAAAGAACTGCAGATTCACACAAACAAGAAGCAAATAAATCACTGTCCAGCCACAGACCCTGGAGAGGGGACAGGAAGTGTTAGTGGCTTGTGCAGGAATATAACTTTGCCTCTTTGTATGTGAGGAAACACACATGACCTGAATCTAATTAGTCTTCCTACCATTTCATGGATTATAAGGCTGTACATTTCATCTAATATATTAAACTCTATTTATAATAACTCTGTTGTTATTATTATAATAACTCTGTTATTATAATAACTTAAATAACTTAATAACTTAAACTTGTTATTATAATGTCTTAAAATGTATGCCTTTTATAATGAATGGTGCGGTATCTTGTTCCACACTCAGATTTTGTTTCAGACCTCTTCTTTCATACAAAATGTTCCTACTTACATAAGTTTATTTAAAAAAAAAATCCTACATATTTTGCTACCCAAACATGCTCCTCATTATCATGTACTCTGTGTATCTTTGCAGACCAATTCTGGCGTTGCTGACAGGACTGTCTTGTAATGTGATGAAACCTGCTGAAACTGTGGCATATCACAATTTTGTCATATACCTTTGAGGGTAAAAGTCCAAAAACAGACACTGAACAAGGATCAAATGATAACCAAAGACCACAAAGTTTATTCTCTTTATGCCAACAGATATTTGGCAGGCCAGAGGAGGCAAAGCTGAATAGTTTGTGAATTAAAGCAACAGTGTTATGGTGCAAAAGGCTGTCTTAGTTCTGTTCATCTGACAAAACAAAACAAGCTGACAGGATGGAAAGACGCGGAGAGCAAAATATGGAGAGGGTTATGTTATGTAAGCTACGGGTGCCTATGATGTCAGCTGCCTGGTCTTCACGGGTGCAGACGTGCTTTTGAACCAGTGCTGGGGAATGCATCCAATGCAGTTTGTGAAGGACTGTGTGACAGAAATTGGTTCTATGTTTGTAGTGAAAAATGATCATTGTCACTATTGTGTATGCCTCTTACTATAAATACGTCCTTGAGGAAGAGGATAGAGTTATACAGCAGCAGTTCTGTGTGTGTTTGTGTTAATGAGGAAATGCAGGGAGAGTGCTGGTTGGAATAAGGAAGCAGCCAGCTCTGTAAAAGCACTACATTTATCATGAGTTTTTGGCCCCTGTAGTGACACTGTGGCCATGTTCCCAGATCCAAGAATGGACTCTGCTGTGGACAATATTTCAAAATTATGAGTAACCGTTACAACAGGCACAAATAATTCTTCATTTCTGACATGTTTTTTTGGTAAAATGTGTTTGTATCACTAGTGCAGTTTGCTCATTGCTTTATGCATCCAAATGTATAAGCAGTATTAGAACAAACTCAACTCAAATGCAACATGCATACTTCTATAGATTTAAACTAAATTAAAGGTGGACAATAGATCCTCTACAATATATTATATAAAGCAGGTTTGAAGAAAAAAAAAATACTCTAAAGCAAAAGCTGCTGATTTAAAAAAATAAAACAATGTCAGGCATGTTTTAAAAAATTATTGACAGACTGCAACAATATTATCTGATCAAGATAATCCCCTGTAATATTGAGACATTCATTTTTGTTATTATCTCCCACACTAATGCTGAATACTGATAAAGAAAAGTTGATTAATTCTCATTAAATGTAGCCCGGTGAATAACCTTTAAGGAAATAAAAAAAAATCAATGGACAGTAAATATTGTATTCCAATGTCTCATGTGACCATGACAGGCCCCCCTGACCCGGGGGAGGTAAATGGGAAAGAGGAAGGTGAGTGTTCTTTGGATTTTGATATTGTATGGGGGGAGAGGATGTCGAGGCTGACGGAGACGAAGACGCACACCTTCTACCGGCTGTTGGTGGCCGGGGTCGCTTGGCGCCCTTCTGCAGAACACAGATGGTCACAGACATTTCCCACACATGACACCACCTCCATCTGGGCTCACGTATATAATTGGTACACCCCACCCCAAGTCAGTAATTTTGACTTTAAATTGAGACACAGGATCATTTACACCTGCACCAGGTTGCACGCAGTACACCCTGACAGGTACGGCTGTGACTGTCCGGTGTGCGGTGAGGCGCCTGAAGACCTCCTCCATCTGGCCGCCCGGTGTCCTGTCGTGCAGCGGTTCTGGATCCGACTACTGGACCTTCTCGCTCGGAGGCTGGCGTTGAGGCTCCGGCCACCGGCGGCCCATGGAATCGATGACCCTGGACTCTGGTTCTGCCTCTTCAGACCTGTCCAGCAGCGACCTCGGGGGCCAGACGCTGCAATGGCCAACTGGGACGCCGCCCGCCTCGTCCTGTCCATGGCCAGATATTCTATCGTCGTGGCACAAAAACGAAACAAACCCTGTTGTCTAGACCTTCCCTGGACACTACATTGCCCTTGCTCCCCCCCAGACCCCCTTTCTTCACCTGGGACAATCCCTTTGGTCCTCTGCACTCCCCCTGTCTCTCTTGGCCCTTGTGCCCAGTGGTGTTTATTCCCGTACCCACATCCCCCAATGTGTCTTCTGAGTGTTTTGCGAATGTTATTGTGATGTTAAAATATGTACCTTGTAATAATAAAAGATTAAAAAAAAAAACATGACATGAATCTATGACGGGCGGCAGTAGCTCAGTTGGTAGAGCGCATGCCTAGTGATCCAGGGGTTGGTGGTTCAAATCCCGGATGGATGGACCACGTGTGATCCCAGCTCCCACAGATGAGCTCTGCCATTGTGTCCTTGGGCAAGACACTTCACCCCACCTCGACCCCAGTGTCTGCGGACATTGGTAGCCCCCATGGCAGAAGATAAATCAAGGCCCGTTGTGACATGAGCCGTCCTCCTGTGGACCCACCACCCACGGAAAGATTCATGATGGCTGGTGCATTGTGTTCTGGGCAGTGGAACACTGCTTGGACTGCTGCCCCCGCGACCCAGAGAATGGAAAAAAAGCGGAAGAAAATGAATGAATAAATGAATGAATCTATGACCTCATCCTTTTGAAAATCAGAACTACAGCGAGGACACATGGGTTTGAGATACTTCCCAAACACAATATAAGACCTTGTGTTCTTGACAAAACTTTCACATAGTCATTTATCTATTTTTTAAAAGCAGAATATATCAGGTCAACAAAGTAAACATTATATGATGTGACTACAAAACTAACATCAGAGGTTTAAGAGACTTCAACAGCCACTCTGTTGTATGGAAACATGAGTCAGCCTCCACTGCATTTACTGCTTACATAGACCAACACTTAATAGTTGATATTTTTGGGGGACCTCAGTGGTCACACCATCACAAGCGACAATTAAACATCAACTTTGGGGACAAACTGTTGCTGCCTCATTCTCATGGTGCCCATCCTTCAACCCAGCTTTGACAAAAGATTACCTCTCCAATTCTTCACTGTCTTGAAGTGTCTGATCTAAATGCATGAATGCAATGAGTATACAAATGCATACCCAGGGCCTATGCTAATACAGCATTCTGCCCTCCTCTCCACTGTTGTCCCATCACGGCTCACAGACTCTGCCCTGCGATCCTGTTAGTGCTTATCAGAGCATGGCCCAGTCCCAAACACACACAACCACCTTTTGCGCCGATCAATACCAAATTTACAGAGGCAGTCATTTCCCCTGGAGGTCTGTGCTCTCAAACACATATTCTCTCAAGCAAGCAGTAGTGCCAACGATAGCAAAAAGTCAGTGATATGTGAACGCGGATCTTATTGGTACATCCAGTTTTTGACAAGCAAGAAAGCGTATGTCAAGTGTAGCTGCTTAGCAAAAGAACAACATTTGACAAACCAGTCTCAAAACCAGCAGCATCAATGTTGCACTTAATCTGGGTTAATCAGGCAAAGAGATCAATAGGAGAGCTCAAAAACAAGGGCACACCTCCCTCTGTGAAATGCCCATAATGGATAAAAAGGATTGGAGTGTGGAGATAAAAGTGCAATCATATTTAGACTAATTCCTCTGAAGAACCACTGCTGTCTATTTCTTTGTGCCAGTACATCCGCGCACAGCTCTTCCTCCTTTTATCTGTAATGATGAAGAAGGAACAAGGAGTTTCTGCAGCCACAAGGGACACGCTGCACCAACATGGAGAATCTAAAAGATATGGCAGGAATGGCGACAACAGTCTGGAAGTTTGGGGCAACAAGTTAACTTTTGAATGCTATGGGACATGATAAGGGCTGAAGTGCACAATGTAACATCATTTTGCACAACAACATCTTTGCAATTATTTGGTAAATTACATGTTTTATTCACTTTTTGTCAATAAAAATGTGGTTACCATGTAGCTTTAACCTCTACAAATATGTTCTAAAATGCATGGGATTCTTGCATTGTTTAGCAGCTCATATTTCAATCAGTGCGTTTAAAATATGAGCTGAAACCTATTTGAAAACATAAATTGCAATATACATAAAAAGGCAATGTGATTTTTTCTTCTAAAAATCGAGCAGCCCTGTGCAAAAATGCCATTTTAATGGAGAAAAGAATCTGACAAAGTGTATGAAACAGTTAAGAGGTATTCAAATAAAAAATTCCAATCTATTTAAATAAAGGCCATAGGAGGTAGATAACCTTATTCTACTTATTTCAGTTAATTTCTCTCTCTTCATTGTCGTTGTTCAGAAGAATTCACGAAAATTCAATAAAAAACATAAACATTGTGTAGAGACCTTTTTTTTTTTTTTACACCTGAGACATTTTTTTTACTCACAAAAAAGCATAAAATGTTGACTTCCAAGCCCACTCTGACCTTGCTAGTTGTTTATGGGTCCTTCTAAAGCCAGAGTATCTGATCACAAGGCCAAAGGTATTTTTAGAGAAACCCAAGCCATGCACTCAACACAAAACAGCATTACAAAATAACACCCCACCCGTCCACATACTTGTTTATAATTCAACAGACCCGTTTGAAGAAGGTCAACAGAAGAGCTGTGCTTCAACAAAAGGTGATATAACCTAAATGTTTCTAGTGAAAATATTATACTTACACAAATAAAAATGACAAAAAAAAGTCAGAACATTGTGCTACATTTAACAACTACATTAGTATTGGTCATTTATTTATTCCATTAGTATGACTCAGTTAATTTTCTTTATTTGTTCATTAGAAATATATTATACGACCATGTGGCAGCATAGTGTATATTGCAAAGTAGTTACAGAAAAGTGCTATACTGTATATAATTTCTGTAGCACCAATTTTTCAGCCAACTTTTAAATGTGCATTGTGTAACTTTTTATGGTGGAGGGTCTGTCAAATGCTTTTCTCCATGGAGATGCTATTGTTTTGTCTGGAATGTTTCACAGTGTGGTATTAAACCTATATATAAACCTTTCTATCTTCTTGAACACCAAACCAAACCAAGTCACAGATCAGATCTGTGGAGAGGCAACCCCACTCCCAGTCAGAATGGCTATTTTCCTAGGTAATGTATTTTTGAGCTATAAAACCAGCTGTAATTTAACAAATTTAAGGTAGAGCTGTTTAATGTCATATGTGGAACATTCCAGACAGAAAAAAGGCATATCCATAGAAACAACCAGGTGACAGACCCTCAACCAAAAAGTACTGTAGTCTTTATTTGTAGGGACAATGTTCAAAGACATTAATGTTCTACACCAGATGAGCTAAGTAACTACTTTCACTCTCCTGTGACCTCGCTTCTAATTTTAAAGGTCCCATGACATGGTACTTCTTGATGCTTTTATATGGTGCCTTAATGGTTCTCTAATACTGTAAATGAATCCTTCAAAATCAACACTCACTGCATGAGAAAGACCCATTTACGCAGACATGGTCAAAAATTCACTCTCTGAACAACTCATTCTGGGCCTTCTTGCTTGAATGCAAATGAGAAGGACACAGATTGGCTTAGAGGCCCCCACCCCCCACCCGCTCCTCTGCGCCGCTGGAGCGCTGCTCTGCGCTGTCTCCCATTTCCGCGTTTGAAGCACGAAGACAGAAAGGAGAGGCATTTCAGTGAAAAAAACACATTTTCACAGAAAATAAAATTAAACCTCTGCTGTTTCAGAGGTCCAGAGGGTCGGGTAAGGGATTTCCCACACTCGCACGTGCCTCCAGGCAAATAAAAAAACGCATTTCGCATTGCGTAGCTCCTTCGCGGTCCAAACTCTCTGGGCGTGATTTCCAGAGACAGGGGGTGGAGATCCAGACGGTGGTGGAACTGCATTTGCATTTCTTTTTTCGATGTTACGTAACAAAGGTGCCTTGTTCAAAATCGCCCGTTTGAGTTGTGTTTTTTTCAAACGCAGAAAAGGATCGCAAATGCTCAGTTTAGACATTTCGCAACTTTTAGCCATTGGGGGGGCCTAAACAGGGTAGCGAAGCTCACATTAACGTTCAAAAACCTCAGAAAGTGAAAATTTCATGCCATGGGACCTTTAATCACCAAACTTAACTTTCCAACCATTTGTTCCTCCCTTCTTTTCTTCTTTTTGCTTTACCAAGTGTATTAACATATATTGATACAATCAGTACGATTCCATTATACTTTTGTTAATTAGCAATACATTATATGACCACATGGCTGCATACTGTACATTGCAAAGTGGTTACAGAAAAAGTGATGGAATATAGTGTGCTTGTTCCAGAAGGCAGAGATTTAATTAATGAAGTCAATTAACATTTAACTTAATTTAAAAAGAGGGAGAAATGTGCAATTAATTTAGAATTAAATTTCATCAGATATGCACAACCAATGCTTGAATCTGCTCACTAAACCCCCCTCATATTAAATAATGAGAAATACAGTAACTAAACCTAGAAGGGCTCATATAGACACATACAGAGCAGCACCATGCATGTTTGTGTTGACATGAAATCATTTTGTGTTTGCCATTTGAAGGACTCTTGGCTGAGGATATTAATTCCAGCAGATGTGAACACATAATTGAAAGCTATCCAAAGTGCCACATAAGCCTTAAAGGGACAGTGTGTAAGATTTTTACCCGTTAATTACTGAAATTGAAGATACCCATTCAAAAATACATTGTTTTCCAAGCCTTTTCACTTCCATCATGAAATCAAAGTATTCTTTTGGACTTAGATATAGTCACATAAAAGGGGGATCTTCCCCATGCAGAGGCAGCCATTTTGAATACGAGAGCCGCAGAAGGACATTTGGACTCCGCCTTCGGCAAGGCTCGTGGTTTTGGGTAAACAACACAAGCATGCTGCCGGATCAGACGTCGTAATGGATCTAACACGTGTTTTGGACTAAATTGTTTTACTAGATTTTATTCGCTGGATCCTTACGGACAAATTGAGAGCAAGTTTATGGTGAAATACAGAGTTTGACCTGTGCAAAGTATTCTAAGGTAAGCTAACCTCGTTTTGTGCTTTTCCGTATAAAAGCCCCATGTGCTCGGGGAGTGATTGTTTTGCAGGGTCAAAAAGAGGAGACTGTAAGGTTTCATTTGATGTGTAGAGTGTCATGGTACATGATCGGGAATGTGTGTTTTCATGAGAAAAAAAAGAAAAAAAACGGGGCCGCGTTTTATTCATACAGTAGCGGCGCGCGGCTCATGCGCGCGCCCGGGTGACCCTCGAGGTCTGCCGTAGCTAAAACAGAAAGTGCAATAGCACCATCCACCTATGCGCCACGAATCCTACACACTGGGGCTTTAAAGGTGCTCTGTGTAACTTGTCTCCATGGAGATGTGTCCAGAATGTTCCATAGTATAGCCATAAACTTGGTGTCTCCATGGTGACTTGCAAGCTAAATTACAGAAATCCCACCCACAGTAAGAATGCATGATTTTAAGATATTTTTGTAGCGATAAAAAACATCTGTACAAAAACAGCAGAGACAGAGTGCTTGTGAAAAAGGGTGCAGTTCAGTGAGGTCAGTGGGGTTTTTTAAATGTTTCTTTCCCTCTCAAAATAAAGGCTTTTAAACATTTTCTAACTAATGAGTGCCTGATATTTTTGTTTTTGTTCAAATAATATCTGTAATTAAATAAATTACACGGTACCTTCTGATAAACTACCGTTTTGCCTTATTTTGCATAAATTTCCTATTTTGACCCAATACTCTATCTTGGAAACTTTAGCAAATCAGCACTTCTGACTTTTTCTTTATTAGTGACCTAAGCCAAGAAAAATTTCACTACTTTTGTTCCGGATGCATTTTGCTTGTAGACCAGTGTATCCATCAAAGTTTAAATTACTTCAATTTAAAAAATTATATACTTTACTTGAGTCGATTCAACTTCACAAGTAAAATTATCTATCAATGGAATAAGTGTATTTTTCTTAATTCAAGCAACATTCAATTTTTGCTTCTTTTTTTAAGCACAAAGAGTTGTTATTTTTCTTATCTTAAGTGTAGCAAGAAGTATTTTCATATTTTAAAGCCTTGTTCCATTGGAAGAAATTTGACTTTTGAAGTGAAATGTACTCAAATCATGATAAAACTTAACTTGGCTGGATTTTAGTTTTTGCAGTGTGCACTTTGAAGTATCCAAAAATATAAATCCCGTTCTCATATGCCAGCTTAAACATGTAGAAACCTTGCAGCACATCTTGTTAAGTGAATTTTAAACCCTGCAGAATGGATGCTGTGGCCAATGTGTTACAGGAAAAGCCAAGGGAGGATATCAAATGAAGATGTTGCACTCACCATCCTCTTTGCATTCCTCTGGCGGTTTTGCCTTCTTGGCCAGCCTCGGGTCCAGCCATGATGTCGTCTTGGTGTTGTGACTGTAAAGAGACGGAGTGAGAGGCACCGTGTGATAGATGGCAAGAAACACGAGACTTGGCAGAGAAAGGGAACAGGGTTGGTGGATTCTTAATTCATTCGCGGGGCTATTTCACGGAGCAAAGATGAGTCTCCCTGGTGGTGTTGCTGGGTCTGAAAAGGTGTTGAGGAAGGCTGGGGGTATTATAAAAATGTCTTAGGTTAACAGAATAGAAATCGATACTTTTAATTTGCTTACAGAAGCTCATTAGCAGGCAGGGGGGGTGAAGGGGCGGAACAGCTGTAGGGTTGGATAGGTCTGGTCCTTATGGGTTTATTGAGCAGGGGCTATACCAGAAATGATACTGTGCCAGGTGAACTCTTTGTAGGCCTGTCATGGTCACAAATTTTGAAGTGCGATATATTGCTGAAGAAAATACAGACGATAAACAATAATACTGAAAGTAATTTATGCCCATGAGCAGATATAAACCAGAAAAACTATTCTAAATATACAATATTATGAAAAACATGAGCTGGAATAAATAATTTGCATCTTTAATGAGTCATAGAAGTTATTAATTCACCTTTTACAGCTTAAATTTTATCAAATACCTTAAAAAAGAACAATCAATATTTATATTTATATTTATATAAATTGCTGAATCCCAGCAGTGCACACAATAAATGGGACATTCCAGAATTGGAGGACATTTTGGCTTTAAAATTCTTGAAAAATAAACCTTCACTTTTCTGATTTTCTGCTACATATTCATCAATAATAGGTAATAAACTATTAAATGCTTGATTAGCTCAGCTGGTCAATGGTAAAATTTTTATTATATGATTTATATGGTTTATTTATTTATTTACTCTAATCACAGTAACACAGTAGCTGTTTAGCTAGCCGTTATTACTAATCAAGAGGAAAAACTTATTTATGCAAATACGTAAAGAAAAAAAAATTGTCTTATTCTGATCATTTGCATAACAGGGTTGCATGAGGTAGAGTGAGACGTTCAGTCAAGGCTAACGATGTTATAAAAATATGAAAAATAGAAGAGAAGATAAACCTTTGCTCTACCTATTCTTTTGGAAAACTGTTTGATGATGTCAAGTCCAGGGGATCATGTGGTTTTCTGCTTTCTTCTTCTTCTACCAGACTAAAAATGTTCTGGTAACAGGGTTGGTGCATGTTGTGGGACACATGTTCCATGAATAATAATTATTATTTGAAATATTATGTCTATTAAAGCAAATGTTCCACAGTTACAAGAGATGGAAATGAAACAAATTATAGAAAAAAACTAGAAATTTCAATTCAATTTTAACTGTTTTATTTGAGATTCAATTTGGCCATTAGAGGGGTGGGACAAGAGGAAAATGGCATTTTGGGGGGTACCCCAGACTTATTTGGTATTTTAAAAACTATTTTCAAGCATTCTTTTCTCTTAGTTTTTTTAGATTTGGTCTCAGGACAAGTAAATTCACTCAGAAACTGTATGTTTTAGTATTTTATATGTGGATTATTTAATATTTGATGGGTGGGATGTAAAATGTCCTCCAATTCTGGAATGACCCAAATATTGACCCTCCAAAAATGTAATATTATTACTTCTATTATATATTGAATGATAAAAATCGATATAGTAATTAGCAGTTAGAGTTAGTACAGACCTTGATGCATCTCAAAACTACAATAAATATCTTGACTTTATAGTAAGAAAGAGACTGAGAGAAAAGGGAAGAGGTATGTAATAGCTACAATAAAGCGAGATATGGAAGATGAGAAATATGATTGAGCTAAATTTGTAGGATCGTGCGGCCTCATAC
Source organism: Paratrypauchen microcephalus (assembly GCA_036785185.1). Lineage (NCBI taxonomy): Eukaryota > Metazoa > Chordata > Actinopteri > Gobiiformes > Gobiidae > Paratrypauchen > Paratrypauchen microcephalus. Next base: position 2,913,486 of record JAVJIX010000004.1, on the reverse strand, counting down.
TTTCTGTCCCATTTCTTTTATTACACCTGTGTAGAGGAAGATGTTGTTTGGATCAATGAATTCAATCTAATTAAATGTAGAATAAACCAATGGAGTTATATATTGCATTATGGAAAACTCAGCCATCTATCATTTATATACAGGACATTTAATTATCTCCTTCAAAACATCAAGTACTATAAAACTTCAACTATTGACACCATAGGACATTTAGAGATAAATATTGTGTTTTTGAACCAGAAAAACTGCGCAGTGCACCTTTAATATATGTACTTTTACTCACTCCTGGACCCTCCCTTCCAATTTTAATCACCAAACTTAACTTTGCAATCCCTTCTTTTATTCCTTTTGCTTCATCCTTAAATTTATCTCATATGGAAGCCACTCAAAGGAAAGGATTTTTTGGCCGCTGCCCAAACTTCTGGCGTTGCATCACTTCAATGAAACTCTCTGTAAAAACTTAAAAGCCACAAATTCAGTCAGCTAATGGCATCGCTCGTGTGTAAAGTGCTTGGATGAATGTATGTTTTCAATGTAACGAGGAGGAGACATTGAGGTCACATAGAAGAACATTATAAAGATCCTTTTTCTGAATGTATGCTCAATGTACACACAACAATTTAACAATATGAGTAAACTGCCATGACTTAATGATCCTCTATAGGTGTGTGCATGTTGGCTTGTTAGTCATAATACAATATAAACTGACCCCACAATTTGCATGCCATTTTTTATTAGATCAACAAAATACTTATAAAAGTGAGAGAAACCTGTTAAAATACCTTCAATCTGAAACAAAATCTATACGACTTAAGATCTAGACCTAATCTGCACCTTAGAGAAAAAGGTTTCCAAACAAAGAGGATTAGAAAAGCAGTTTCACAGTTCACTTCAGAGATTAGCAACAGGTAAAACTGTACTCTTTACCTGCTGATTGATGGAACGCTGGACTCACTTCTGAACTAAAGTAGAGGGCTACATGGTATACTGCTCATAATCAGTATGAGCAAAAGCAATGTCCAAGATATGTTTCTAATTTCAAGGTTCATCATGCAAAAGATAATTACTGTGAATATAAAATCCCTGTAAGAAGTGGCATAGTACAAAAGAAGCTACTTGGTTGTAATCGATTCTTTAGGCCAATAATATTTAATACAGCTAAAATTAATATTGTTAAAGAGATATGCCACCCCCAGGTCAAACTTGGGCATCTCCCCACAGTCCAGAGACTAAAATAAGTGGTGGAAAGCGTTTTTCTGGTGACCCAGCCATTGTCCAGGTCTGTCGCCACTGACCGCCGCGGTATCTGCAGCTACTCCGCCTTAGACTGGAGTCTAACGTCGCCAGAGAAAGATTTCGGCCAAAAGGAATTAATTTGCTCGATGCGTTTCCCAATTACTTTCTGTGTAGTGCGCATTCATATCGAGTGCAAATAAATGTGCAAATCAACACGGAGAGCTTGACTTGGTCATTTTGGGTGGGAACTATTTTTCAGTGCGGAAAAAGACAGACGAAGCACAGAGCACGCTGCGTAACAGGGGAACTCCCTTCCTGGTGCATAACAGGGATTCCCCTGTCAGTGCTCTGTGCTTCGTCTGTCTTTTTCCGCACTGAAAAATAGTTCCCACCCAAAATGACCAAGTCAAGCTCTCCGTGTTGATTTGCACATTTATTTGCACTCGATATGAATAAGATAAGATAAGATAAGATAAGATAAGATAAGCCTTTATTGATCTCACACAGGAGAAATTTACTCGCCACAGTAGCTCCAGGACATTTGGACAAGAGGGAAAAAGTGCATGCAGGCAGGGAGGGGATAAAGTAAGTAATAAATAATACAAATAGTAATACGTAGTAATAATAATAATAATGGAAAATAGTAATAATGATAATAGTAACAACAAGCATCAACATGAAAAAGGAGGATATTGCACGTCTGGCCTATATATTAGAATTATACAGTCTGATGGCGGTGGGGATGAAGGATCTGCGGTAGCGCTCCTTCTTGCACTGGGGGTGCCGCAGTCGGCTGCTGAAGGAGCTGCTCAGCTCCTCTACAGTCCGGTGCAGAGGGTGAGAGGTGTCGTCCTTAATGGACACTACACAGAAAGTAATTGGGAAACGCATTGAGCAAATAATTCCTTTTGGCCGAAATCTTTCTCTGGCGACGTTAGACTCCAGTCTAACGCGGAGTAGCTGCAGATACCGCGGCGGTCAGTGCTGACAGACCTGGACAATGGCTGCGTCACCAGAAAAATGCTTTCCACCTCTTATTTTAGTCTCTGGACTGTGGGGAGATGCCCAAGTTTGACCTGGGGGTGGCATATCCCTTTAAATGCAGAGTTTTTGTTGTTGTAATATGATATGTCCAGCACTTTTTTTTCTAATAAAGACATAAAGGCAACTGTTCAAACTTTAGAACAAGCCGCTAAATGAGTTAAAAAATGTCCACTTACTCAATAAAATAGACTTCTCCCTTCTCAGTGTAGGCCATCTCCCAGTTGTCCGGTAGAGGCCCTAACTCCTCATTCTCCTCTGGTTTGGGAGCTGTAGTCTGGGGGGACTGTTTGTCATCCTTGGACCCCTCGGAAGTGGAGTCTGCGGCTGGGTTGGTCTGCACTGATTCGGGGTCTGCTGAAGCGTCCGTGCTTTTGTCCTCATGCTCACTGGACTCTGGGGGGACAGGGACAGGGCACAGTGAATCAAACGCATTCAATTCAGTTACACAGAGCAGGTGAGTGAGGGAAGCGATGCGAGGAGAAAGTGATGAACAGCGATGGAGGTGAGATTGATAAAAGATTAGATTTGGGTAGATGCAGAAAGTATAAGTGATAGGGAGATGTGCTGTACATAAAAAAGTCATGTTGAGTGTCAGACAGAGGTGTACAATATGAAAGTGAATTATGAGAGCATCCAGCATGAATATAGTCATTTTGAAGCTGAGTTATCTGCTAAAGCACTGGCCCTATCTCACCATGATAAAAATTCTGTGCTCAGACATAAACATGGATCTTGACGTACCTATTGTGGAAAATAAACCTTGCAAACTATATAGTTGTTTGTTAATTTATAATAGCTGGCTGTGTTAAAAATCGAAAACGTAGGCCCAATAAAATAAATAAATACAATGTTTTCTTTACATTTCATTAAATGTGCTGTTCAAAAAGCAAGTGACTATCAAATGCGAGCAACATGACATCATGAAGGGTCCTGGTAATTGGTTGAGCCATAAATACACAAGAAGGTCATTTACACTTTACGTACGCATTGTCCACGTTTACCATTTTACGTCACTAGCTGGACACGAATAGAACAATCCAATAGTGACGTTAGGGGTAAGGAAGCTGAGTAGGGACAAAGTAAAAAGAGGTTTGAGCGATAATCTATGAGAGGAAAAGTGCAGTGGTTATCTGCTTGGATCACACACGCTGTATCGACCCTTCGGCTCTCCTGATCATCACACACTCACCAGCGCACAGCAGGGCCCTCTACAGGCCTCAGGCAGAGAGCCCCGGAAGCATAAGAGAACACTGTGCTCACCACTGCTTTGTTAACTCAATCTGGCAACCACATCCCAGAACAAACTGGACACTTCCTGGAAATAATTGACTTTTCATTTGTCAACAAATTAAAGGTACACTAAATGAAGATCCCCCACTTGTTGCTTAACCCACAAGTTCCACAGTATAGAATTAAATGTATCTATCTCTAGCTCACAGTAAGAATATGTTTACAAACACCTGAAATTCAATATGCAAGATTAGTTTAATGCCATCCTGTGGAACATCCCAAGCAAAGTAATATCATTTTCATGGAGACAAGCAGCTGGCAGACAGAAAACTTGTATAGCGCACCTATAAGAAATAATTATAGGTATGGTATTCAGTGCTTTTAATTTCTGTGAATTTCTTTTATGGATCCATAAGGTTTAAAAATACAAAATGTTAAATAATGCTGTATCCTGCATTCTTTATATTCTTTTCATGGGCTAAATAAAAACTGCATTAAGAAGAACATAAGATGTCCTACCTTCCTTTAGATTCCTCTGGGGTAAAACCTAAAACTTCATCCTTTACTGTCAGTGATTTAAGATTTTTCCAAAACTTTGGCCCAAATGAAACATGCAGTGTAATCCTGTGCTCCATTAAGTGCAGACTGTGCTGCGTAATATTGAACTGTGAAAGAGCTGTCCTCGAGTCATTAAACCAGTGTTGAAAGTCACAGGACCGAAGCATGGTTTTAGATTTGCGATAACAGAAATAAACTTTATAATGCCCCCTTTGATTTGAGTGTTTTCATGTGATCATGGGATGTACTCTAAGGCTTGAATGTGCTCAAAAACTGGAACTTCTACTTGATCGATCTTAATCTGTATCTGATATCAAGGTGTTGCAGGGCTATTAATTGACTTCATTAATTTGTGTTTTTAATCATCAGGATTTAGAAACATTGCAAAATCTTGTGTCATAATAACTGAGGATTATTATTTTTACTCCTGACTCTTACTTGCAAGGATTATAGTGCAATTACATAATTGGTATTGTTAAAAAAAAAAAAAAAAATACATAAAATAAAATAATAATAATTCTTCTAATGATCATCCTAAACAATTCAAATTAGATTACATATCTATACAAATGTAATTGAAGGCTGTTTACAATTTGTTAAATAGTATATAGAATATGATAAGAGCAGTCCCTGCTATGGCTTGATTAAAATGTATTAAATCACAATCGATCCAGTGTGCGCAATAAAATTTAGATTTTTTTTGTGTTGGTGTTTTTATTGACATATCACCCAGCCTTATTTGTTCTTAATAGTGTGGTTTAAAGCTGTTCAAATACTTTTCTTGTTCAAATTTACTTATAAAACATGAGAGTCATCTTTGCTATCAGCTGTTTTTAAAGTTTACAAAAATGAATCAAGGAATCAATTAAACAAGCAAAATAAAATTAAAAAGAACACAACAGTGAGCCAGATTAATTAATTATTAATAATCTGAGTTGTTGCAAAAATGATTGTACGAGTGTGGCCTGAGGCTGTCAGCGCAGGAGTTCACTGAAAAGAACAGGTGACAAGTGACAAGAGACTTGCATGGACTTTAATGAGGAAACTGCACTGCATTCACTGCACAAATTGTTCTTTCAGTCTCCTTTCATTACTGGTAAAAGCAAAGTCTGAACATTACAGTCTAAATTTATCGCCATGTCAATATCAGCTAACACAGATCTGCCTAAGTTATATTTAATGACCTACAGTATATAACAGAGGAAAGGTTATTGATATTAAAACCAGTCCCTCTATGTGCTCAATAGATTCATAGGACAGGGTGAAAGGAGGCTGACCTGGGGTAACAGCAACACCGTTGCCGTTGACGATGGGCTTCTCCTCCTCCTCCTCTTCAGGGGGCTCGATGCTGGCCTTTTCCATGTTGCTGACAGACTTGTTGCGCTTCCTCTTGCCCTCAGAGCTGGGTCTGGCGCCGGGCAACAGCTGGTCTGTTACATTTAGCAGCAGCGCACTGGGCTCAACTGGAGGCTTTGGGGTGCCGTAGAAGTTATCTACAGGGAGAAGATACAAAAATAATAATGTTTTTGTAGATTAGAAGTCAACACCAACAAGGAAGCTTTGTTTGATACAGAGGAAAAAAGATAAATAAAGTCCATGTTTGCAAGATGTGTGTAATCATCCAAGCTGCTTCTTCAGTTCTGGTCTAGGTCCAGAACTGAAGAAGCAGCTTGGATGAGCTGCAAAATGTATTCAACCAAATAAACTTTTGTTCAGTTGACAAATCAAATTTCTCCTTTTGCCATGGATTCTACCTGGACGAATGAGGGATTTTACATACAGTACATTATGCATTATGTGGTGTGGATAAATAAATGTTTTAAATGAAAAGTCTGAAGTCAGTCTGACAGAATCCTATCAGAAAGAATAACATACAGTATTGATTATCATACTTAATACAACACACATATTCTGCAAAGCAAGATAGATGTTACAGCACCATCCACAGACTGTCATCCATCCATGTCCAGTATGTTAAAGTCTTTCAAAACACAAACGAACATCGGAGTAAAAGGAAATTATTAATATTTGATTTAGTTTCTGGTGCATTTGACAGGTTCAGACTTTGGAAAAAGTCTTATCTCAATAAAGTTTTGTGTTGACCTGCTATCGACCACCTTCTCCATCTCATACTTTGATTTATATTCAGAATCATTTGAGCGTCTGTAGGCAGCTGCACAATATGTGGTAAAGACCAAAGATAAACTTGACCTCTCTGCTCTATGTGACAAAATTTACTTTAGAGAAATGTTTTTCTGAAAGTTGAATAGTGAAGTTTGGACTCAGACCTTGAGAGGATTCTTAATCCAGTGGAGGCTTCCTGTAACAAAGCTTTTGTGTTTTGTTCCGAGAAAATAAAGAGACTAAAGGACATGGTTAAGAAAATACTTCTATGCTGCCATTTGACATTTTGTAGCTTTTCAAAGCATAATCACAAGGCTTAAAGGAGAATTAACGTTTTTTTTACAATCTGAGCCTTATTTCGGTAATAAAACAAGTTGTTTTACTCACCCATAGCACTTTGGTGTCATATGGAGCACTTCCGGAGATGTTTTAGATTTGCCATCTCCGTAATTGAGTTCTCGGGCCACATGTTTGCGGTCTCTAAATAACAAAAACTTTAGCACTTTTCAAATCATAGAAGCTCGATGTCTTAGTCTACACTTTCGTTTGAGTCAAAAGTGGCCTGTAATCTGAGATTTATCCATAGTTTCGAGTAGATGAGGACGCCAGTGCGCATGTGCGGAGTCACAGCTTATTTCGCTCTCAGCTCCCGGGACCCAAAACTGTAAATTATGGATAAATCTCGGTTTACAGGCCACTTTTGACTCATACAAAAAGTGTAGACTAAGACATTGAGCTTATATGATTTGAAAAGTGCTAAAGTTTGTGTTATTTGGAGACTGCTCGGGGCATATATTATAGAACTTGCGATACGGCTATCGCTAATCTAATACATCTCCAAAAGTGCTCCATATGACACCAAAGTGTTATGGGTGAGTAAAACAACTTGTTTCATGACAAAAATAAGAGTCGGGTTTGAAAAAAACATTAATTCTCCTTTAAGTATAAAATATGACAAATAAATATGAATAGATATACTCTGGAGAGATTCAAGATTTCAAGCTTTCAAGATTGTTTATTTGTCATATGCAGAATCAACACAGGGTCAACAATGCAATGAACTGTTTAGGATCAGAAGAACCGTTGACTCGCTAAGATAGTCAAGAAGTACTAATAACATGCAATAATAGTACATGGTAAAAAGTGTTGCAAAAGTCCAGGGGAAGAAGTAAACAATATAATCAACAATATAATAAAAATATGTAATAAAAATAAAAGGTACAATCTACAAAGGTGCAGGTAGGATTAAATCAAAGATCAAATAAGGTTTAAGTATTTCACAGATTGCACATAATATGGTGTGGTATGGGTCTTGCATGTGGATTTCGTATTGCACATAGTGTGGTATAAATATTGCACATAGGTTATTGCACAGATTATTGCACAGGTAACAGTAATTTACAGTGAGGTAGTGACAAACATGATACATTCATACAGAGCAGCAGCAGTAATTATTTTATTGTATTGTTCTGTGAAGCGTCTTTGAGTGTCATGAAAAGCGCTATATAAATAAAATTTATTATTATTATTTATTAAACATAATTATGCATAATGAAAAGTAGTTTAGTGCAGTATTATTGAGAGTTCAGTATTATTTAGAGTATTACCCAGAGTTCAGTAGTCTGACAGCTTGGGGGTAATAGCTGTCCTTGAGTGTTTTTGTGCGTGCTGGCAGGCTCCTGTATCGTCTACCAGAGGGTAGCAGACGGAAGAGTCCTTGTGCCGGATGAGTATGGTCCTTAGTGATGCTGCGTGCATTACGTAGACCCCTGCTGTGGTAAATGTCCTGGATGGAGGGGAGACTGCTGCCAGTGATGTCCTCTGCTGCTCGCACCACCCTCTGTAGTGCTTTGCGGCTCTGAGCAGTGCAGTTCCCATACCACACTGTGATGCAGCCCGTCAGCAGGCTCTCGATGGTGCACCTGTAGAAGTTTGTGATGATGCTGGTGTTCATACCAAACTTCCTCATCTTCCTCAGGAAGTAGAGTCTTTGTCGGGCTTTCTTAACCACAGTGTCTGTATGTAGTGTCCAGGACAGATCCTCCGTGATGTGTACCCCAAGGAACTTAAAACTGCTGACCTGCTCCACCTCAGCGTTGTTAATGGAGATGGGGGGATGCTGGTCTACACGCTGTCTCCTGAAGTCCACGATCATTTCCTTAGTTTTGCTGACGTTCAGAGAGAGATTATTTTCCTGACACCAGCATGACACCAGTGATTTCACCTCGTCTCTGTAGGCGCTCTCGTCGTTGTTAGTGATGAGGCCTAGGATGGTGGTGTCGTCAGCAAACTTGAGGATGATGTTGGAGCTGTGCCTGGCGGTACAGTCATAGGTGAACAGGGAGCACAGGAGAGGGCTGAGAACACAGCCCTGGGGTGCAACAGTGCTCAGGACACGTGTGGAGGAGACGTGGCTGCCGATCCTCACCGCCTGTGGCCTGTTGGTGAGGAAGTCCCATATCCAGCAGCAGATGGACGTCCCCAGGCCCAGGGCGGTGAGCTTAGAGACCAGTTTGGAGGGGATTATGGTATTGAATGCCGAGCTGTAGTTGATGAAGAGCATTCTCACATATGTATTTCCTCTCTCCAGTTGACAGAGAGGTGTGGACTGCTAGGGCAATAGCGTCGTCTGTAGACCTCTTTGCTCTATATGCAAACTGCAGGGGGTCCAGGGTGTCGGGGAGGGAGTCACAGATGTGTCTCTTAATGATTCGTTCAAAGCACTTCATGATGACAGATGTGAGTGCTATGGGCCGATAGTCATTAGGACAGGATGCTGTGGGGGTCTTTGGGATGGGGACTACAGTGGAGGTCTTGAAGATGGTGGGCACGATAGACTGGTGGGCACGATAGACTGGCTCAGGGACAGGTTGAAGATGCTGGTGAACACACCGGCGAGTTGGTCAGCACAAACTAAATACAAACTAAAAGCTTGTAATTTCAGCATTGACAACTACCAGTTTTAAGTTTCATGTGCCAATTTAAAGGCCTTATATTACACAAAATTGACTCTTCTGAGCTTTAAGCCATGTTAGAATGTTGTTACTTCATCAAAAACATACCTGGAGTTGGTGTTTTGTTTCATTCACGCATGTTTGAGTAACCCTGTCTGTCTAGATCAAAAGATCAAAGTCAGCTTTATTTTCAATTCTGCTATATGTGTTCAACATACAGTGAATCGAAATTTTGTTTCTCTCTGGCCAGGTAGTGCAAAAAGACAGTGTACAAAATACAATATAATGACGAAACAATACAAAAACTATCTAAGACAAAAAATCTAAATCTAAAATCTAAAATCTGAAAGCGGTGCAAAATAATTAATAAATACCGATTTACAGATGTCCAAAATGTGCAGTGTGCATCAAAAATGTGCAATGGGAGATACAGCAGTGAAATAGTAATGTGCAATAGAATGTGCACTGAAAGTAAAGATAAAAATAAATGTGCAACAGTAGTAATTCCAGTGTAATAACAGTAGTAAACAACAGTACAACAGTGGTAAACAACAGTACAACAGTAGTAAAATTCCAGTAGTAAATGTGCAACAGTGCAACAGTAGTCCTTAGCAGCAGTTTTTAAAGTGAGAGTTCAGCTTCCTAACAGCCTGGTGGATGAAGCTGTTTGACAGTTTGGTGGAGTGGGCCCGGAGACCTTCTTCCCGAGGGCAGGAGGCTGAAGAGGCTGTGTGAGGGGTGGCTCGGGTCACCCACAATGCTGGACGCTCTGTGGGTGAGGCGGGTGTTAAAAACGTCCAGGAGGGAGGGGAGAGAGACACTAGCGATCCTCCCAGCTGCATTCACTATGCGCTACATCTTCAAAGCTCAAAATGCTCTGTTCCACCTTGTGATGTCATGAAACAGTATAGTTTTCAGGTTACAAACAGCTACATTTCACCATTTGTTCAGTAGAGACTGGCAATTCCAGAGCTGAAACAATCCAAATGATTCTAGTGAAGGTGTATGGAGTTTAAAACACAGTGGAGCACTTCCTGTATTACCACGACAACACTAGATGGGCCAGTGTTTTGAGTTTGAAAGAGGAACTCTAAATGCAGGATTTGTGTGTTAAAAATGTCTGAATGAAACAAAACACAAATCTAGGTATGTTTTTGATGAGGAAACAACATTATAATATAGATCATAAAATAGTGTAATATAGGATCATTAAACTTGGAGAATTGTACCAAAAATGATAGGAAAGAAATCTGCTTTAGTAACATAGCAACTTCGTGACAAGTTGGGGCATTTTACTTAAAAATGTAGTGAGATGTTTATATTTTTAATCATGAGCAGTTTGAGATAACCTTGTCAGACACCTGGTATATTAAATTGACTGAAAAACACTGCTGTAACTCAGGCCCTTTTCCTGTAGATTCCACCTCATCTCTCTTTCACCAACATCTAATTGGCCGTTAAATTATTGAAATGTACAAAAGCCAGAATGATAGCCAGGCAACTATGCAGAACAAACTTTATTTCTCCCAATGTGGAAAGTGACACCAACCTCACAGATCTACCCCTGCTCTGGCACTCAAGCGTTAAATTGACCTTCTTCAATTCTGAGCCAGTTATTTTTTCTCCATGGCAGTGGTGGGACAGCGGCAGAGACAGGAGTCAGTGGGAAGAGAAGAGGGGGAGAGGGATGGGGAGAGAGAGAGAGAGAGAGAGAGAGATGGAGAGAAGGAGAGAGGGAAAATATATATAGAGAAAGAGAGACTGAGAAATGTTCACTTTTTTTAACAAACAGAGGGAGGGAGAGGGAGAGAAAGAGGTGAGCGAGGGAAAGAGAGGGAAAAAAGAGAGGAGTCAGTAAGAAGAGAAGAGGGGGAGAGGGAGAGAGACAGAGAGATGAAAAGAGAAAGAGAACGAGAGAGAGAGAAAAAAAATTTAGAGAAAAAGAGACAGAGAAATGTTCACTTTTTTCACAAACAGAGGGCGGGAGAGGGAGAGAAAGAGGTGAGCGAGGGAAAGAGAGGGAAAAAAGAGAGGAGTCAGTTGGAAGAGAAGAGGGGGAGAGGGAGAGAGAGAGTGATGGTGAGAAGAAGAGAAGGAGAGAGAGAGAAAATATATAGAGAGAAAGAGAGACTGAGAAATTTTCACTTTTTTTAACAAAAAGACAGAGGGAGAGGGAGAGAAAGAGGTGAGCGAGGGAAATACAGAGAGAAACAGATGGAGAAACTTTGACTTCAACACACCTTTATTGCATCTGTCAAAAACATTTTGAAACACACAGAGATAGAGGAGAGAGAGAAAGAGGAAAAAAAAGAGAGAAACAGAGAGGGAACTAAAGCAGAGAGTGGGTGAGAATGAGTGAGAGAAGGGGAAATAGAGAAAGAGAGAGGGATAGAGGTGTTATCTGTGCAAAGGCAGAGGTCTGGTGGGAGTTAGTGGTGACCAGGTAGTGTATATTGTCGATGGCGTGCATTTTTCAGGGCACGGAAAAACCCTGCGCCTCAGGCTTGTTTGACCACAGGAGAGCCAGGATAGAGAGTGTGTTTATTGTGATTACTGAAGATTTCCACGGAGCAGAATTAGGGGTTTCGCCCAGAGACAGAGCCAACGTGGACACAGCACTTAGATGTTTTTAGCTGGAGTATTTCATCCACAATTTACTGCAGCAGAGTGCCTTCAGCTGCTCCAGGAGGGGTGCCACTGCTGTCTGCTCCGCGCCCAGAGATGGATGGGACGGAAGAGTTGTTGTGTAGAGCAGGAGTTATGAGCCAGTCTTCACATTCACTCAAAACCTTGTCACTCAGCCTGAGAAATGCCACAGATATACAGTCCAGCCACATCTGACCACAGTAGCCATCATATACAATACTGTGCAAGTTAAGATGAAGAGTTTATTTTGATTATGGAAAGGATAAATTATTGTCTTTTGTAATTGTAAATGAGTAGTTAGATTAGCTTGCTTAGTTTAAAATATCTAGTGTAAGAAGATTTTTAAGGAGCAAACTTTATGACTCTTCAACAGAAAACACAAATATAGCTCTGGAAAAAAAGAGAGCACTGCAAAATTATCAGTTTTTCTGATTTTACTACTTATAGGTATGTGTTTGGGCAAAAGGAACATTTTTGTTTGAGTCTATAAACTACTGACAATATTTCCCACAAATTCCAAATAAAAATATTATTGTTTAGAGCATTTATTTGCAGAAAATGACAAATGGTCAAAATAACAAAAAAGATACATGTTTTCAGACCTCAAACAATGCAAAGAAACAAGATCAAATTCATTTTAAAACAACATAATACTAATGTTTACACTTAAAGGAAAAGTAACGTTTTTTACAATTTGAGCCTTATTTCGGTAATAAAACAAGTTGTTTTACTCACCCGTAGCACTTAGCGTTAGGCTAACACCGTTAGCCTAACGCAACTTATAGCCAAAGCTCGGGGCATTCCCCGAGCATGTAATATGCCCCGTGCGGGCTCCAAATAACACAAATTTTAGCACTTTTCAAATCATAGAAGCTCGATGTCTTTAGTCTACGATTTCGTTTGGTCAAAAGTGGCCTGTAATCAGAGATTTAGCCATAGTTTCGAGTAGATGAGGACGCCAGTGCGCATGCGCGGAGTGTGCTCTCAGCTCCCGGAACACAAACATGGAACGCATAGCTGTAAACTATGGATAAATCTCAGATTACAGGCCACTTTTGATTCAAACAAAATCGTAGACTAAAGACATCGAGCTTCTATGATTTGAAAAGTGCTAAAGTTTGTGTTATTTGGAGCCCGCACGGGGCATATTACATGCTCGGGGAATGCCCCGAGCTATGGCTATAAGTCGCGCTAGGCTAACGGCGTTAGCCTAACGCTAATCTAAAACATCTCCGGAAATGCTCCATATGACACCAAAGTGCTATGGGTGAGTAAAACAACTTGTTTTATTACCGAAATAAGGCTCAAATTGTAAAAAAAACGTTACTTTTCCTTTAAGAAGAGTTCAGAAATCAATATTTGGTGTAATATCCCTTATTTTTAATCACAGCTTTCATGCGTCTTGGCATGCTCTCCACAAGTCTTTCACATTGATCTTGGGTGACTTTATTCCACTCCTGGTGCAAGAACTGAAGTAGCTCAGCTTTGTGTTTGTGTTGGAATTCAACAGACGCTGAAATAGAATGGCTGTAGTACATGTAGAGATGCTGATTTCAGAAAAAAATGCAGTGGTCTCTTATGTTTTTCCAGATCTGTATATGTGGTAACGCTAATTCTGAATAATTTGAGTCCATATGACCACTATTGTAAATGTATAAGATTGCTAATGGAAGGATAAATCTACCTCTAAGAAAGAAATAATTATATACAGTAATCCTAGCCTGGGAATTCCCAGGCCGCTTCCGTTCGTTTCGAACTGGAAGGCGGCCTGGAAACTCGTCCAAGCGAGAGTCCCAGATTTAGGGCCCCAATCAGAGAGCGGGGGAGGTGTGGCAAGACGGTGACGCGTACTACATGACAAACGGAAGCTTGTAGTTTGAACTGACAACTGACATGATTGGCTATGGACTTACGTATACGCTCAATGATAGACATTCATAACGCCCAATAAACGGCCGATGGCGATCGCTAACCACACCTCCGCTACGGGATTTTTCGAAGCGAGTTTCCAGACCCATATCTCACTTGTGATATGGTCAGGTGTTAGCCAGACTACAGTAAACCTATTTCAACCTTCTTTCTTTATTTAAAATTCTACTCACATTTAAGAGCTGGCCCAGAAGTGTACATCATAAGGAGAGGGTCGCCATAATTACATGCACTGTTAAGCATCACTTGACTAAATCCTTACCTTCATATGTTCCACTTTCTAGCAGGGCGCCACTTTTCTCCAATTCCATAAACCGGTCAACGGTCACGAAATTATAGTCCACCCCCGGGACCTCTCCTTCCTTGGGCTGCCTGGTTGTGCCTGCAGCAGATAAGAGTGGGAGAGAGAGGCACAGTTAGAGCCAGTGGAGCACCTCAGGACAACTGACTGAGCCGACTTTAAAGAAATACAGTGGAGGATTTGGGTTTCAAAAATGATGATGTTCAAAGGACGCGGATCACAGGTCAACCCTAGGCACATGCAGGTGATGCCATCCACGTCACTATGTAATAGAAACAGAGGTTCTGATTTCCTGGACAAACACAAATAGGACTGTTCAATAACTCTTTATAATGACTACTCCCTAATACAGCATGAGGAAAGACTTAATTCACAATGTACAAATAGTTAATTCAGGTGTAGTAACCCTAACCCTAACTCCTAAACCCTAAATTAAATAGGTTTACGTACTTATTTTAATTAAGTAAAACAATTAAGTGTTTATTTTAAATTAAATGATATTAAATTAAAAATGTATTAAGGCTGTGTAGTAATTTTAAAGTGGCATCCTATATGTTTATAGGTAATTGCGTTTTTGTATCAAATGTGATGGATATCTTGCAATTATAAACAACATTTTGCTGTCGTTATATCAGCTTTAAATCGCTGAATGCACCTCTTTTGTTCAGGAGCCAATGGAGCTTATTTGCAGCTTTAAAACGATGGTAGCAGTTATTCAAGAATCTAAATGACTCTGTGGAGTTCATTCAGTGCCCTGTATGTCCTTCAGTCTTTCTGCTTGTTACACAGTGTGAGTGAATATCCAGACTGTGCTTGTGAGGGGGAGGCCCATGGATAGGTAGATAAGTGATGCAATTTGAACGCCAAGCGCAGTAATCTCGTCCATTTGCATTGCACTGACGAGCGAGACGAGGAGCTTCTGACAGCAGCTGCCTTTCTGTCACTTGACTGCAAAGCACAAGTGATAAAAATATTATCACTGTAAAAAATACTATTTCAGAGTCTGTCTCAGCTGACTCAACAATACTTGCTGGTTATCTACAACACCTAAAATCCTGTTAAACACCATCATTACTGCGCACAAGTGAGACTTGTTAAAAGCAACCACTAAGAGCACAGTAGGTTTTCATGAGTAAAATGGGGGTGCTTGGCACTTACAGAGGAGCCTATAAACTGCACTAACACCCTGATAATGACCTGTAAAAGTCCATCTGTGGTATAAAGTGCAGAGGGGGACCAGTGATCAGCTCAAATGTGTGGCAACACTGACTGGCCTTTAACAGCCAAATGACAGCGTCCCACATTGATACATACATTGATACGCTTATGAAATGCTGAGCTGTTAATGTTTGAACAGCTAAGATTTCAGCCTCCCCAATTCAATGATTCTATACTGGAAACAAAGTCAATACTTTGTCACCTTTGTTTGGATGTCGGGCTCAGTGATGCACAAACAAACGTTAAGATATGTAGTTCAATCCCAAATCAATCAGTGCATACTGTTGTCAGGTCTTTGGGCAAGACACTTTACTTAGTTTGCCTTTATATGAATGTGATGCTCACCTCCCTGCTTCTCTAACAAAGCATCTATTAAAACAATAGAATTACTTGTATTTACAGTTGTTTCTTTTTGATAACATCTAACCTAGTGCCACTACAGTAGAACATACAATAACGTGATAGTCAGTGTTTTATGGAGATGTACCATTCTACCCTGGAGGCTGCAACATCACATGGCACCTGCTGACTGAGACATTTGCAGAGGCTTATAAGAGCAAATGAGCGCGGGGGAAAGTCATTATTTACTGCTGGTACAGTATTAGTGTTGTTTGTGTTTGTGCTTGTGTTATGGTGTGGCACCTCCGGTAGAGAATCTCTGGCTTGTGTGTAACGGCATGGTGCCTGTAGTCCGATTAACATCCTCTTGGTGCAAATAGGACCTTTGATGTTGCAGGGCTAAATTTAGCTACATTCTAGTGGGGACTTCTCTGGGGTGACACAGAAAAAAGCAACGGATGTCTGCTCATTTTTGCACTCAGCCTTTTAAATGGACTGTTTCAGTGATTTTTGCATAAAATATGATTTACAAAGCTTTGATTAGAGCAAATGAAGGTTAAACTCTATGTCTATTACAGTTATGCTAGCACCCAGGCTGAGAGCTTTGAACCTCTAATGCCCCCAGGTTTTAACTATAGGCCAAATGAAAATCCTGCCTCTATAAATATATATGTCCAGATTTAGATAGACTTTTGATGCTGCTTAGTGTTAATGTCCTGTAGTGCTCTTTGAATTAATACGCCATAGTCAAATTGGTTTATACAATTCAAACTTTCACAGTACATCTTGCCACAACTGCTAATCTTCTGTTGAGGTTTTTGTAGTTTTTACTGGACATATTTCACTCAAAGGAAAAACTGTTGACAGACAGAAGTGGTCAAAAAGTATGTTTAGAAACTGCATTTAGTTTCACAATAGTCCATTGCTGACATTTTGTGAATTCAGCTCTGTGATGAAAACAAAAGAATATGAATAAAAAATGAACGCGCTGCAGCTGTTGTGTAAATGCCATGCTTCTGAGCTCATCAAAAATGCTTTTGCGGTCGATTGTGTTGTTTTTTTCTAGTTGAAATGAAGAACTAACCTGCCACATAACACCAGTATCAGTTTCCCAGCAATACCCTGTAACCGCTGGCAACAACTTCAGTAGTTTCATATAGGAAATGTACATTACACATCTCCAGGCTATATGTATGTTAATGAAACTCCATGTACTTAATGCATGACCTCTACCAGCACCTTCCCATTTACACACAGCTCAATAGAAGCACTATGAGCAAAGTGGTGTGTGCTTTCAATAACTGTAGGCAACAGTGAAACACTCAAGAGGAACGCACTCATTGAAAAAAGCGGAAACATTGGCCCCCTTTTTAAAGCAGAAAAATAACGGATTTCCACCAAGAGAATTTCCCGAGGCATCTGACTGAAATTGTGCCGTGAATTTGTGACAGCAATAAAGTCCCCGAGGAAATGATTACAGCACGAGCATTTAATCTTTATTAAGTGATGTAGCCCAGTGCGGAATAACACTCCAAATAAAAGGAGAAATATCCACGTCCTCTGTTTCGAATGCCTTTGTTAGCTCTAAAAGGAGAGAGGATATTACAACACAAGAAAATGCTGCAAATGAAGGCTTGAAGACAATCCATTTGCAATAAATAAATATGAATAACCCTTACACCATTGAAAAATAGTCAATATGCTTTTAACTAAAATAAACTTAAATATAAACACAATATAATAATTCTCACTTAATATTAATTATTAAATCATTAATATTTAGTGAGAATACATTTTTAGCTTTGAAAATGAAATGTTTTCCCAGGGTAATAATTAAATTAACCAGGTCAGTTCTATTTCTAAAGTCTCCCAGTAAGGTAGAGACTAAATCTAACTTAAAGGAAAATTAACGTTTTTTTACAATCTGAGCCTTCTTTCGGCAATAAAACAAGTAGTTTTACTCACCCATAGCAGTTTGCTGTCAATTGGAGCAGTATCGCAGAACTTATGTTGAGCCGTTCTGTTCTACTAATGATCCCGTATCCGTTAGCGTGAGTGCTCGGGGCACTGATTTGCGGTGTCCAAATAACACAAACTTTAGCACTTTTCAAATCACAGAAGATCGCTGTGTCAGGGTAGACTTTTAGCAGATTCCAAAACGGCCTGAAACCCGATATCGCAACAGAAAAGTAAAGTTCAGAGCGGTGTTAGCTTCTTTCGGACTAGCGGTGTTTACAAAACAGCTGAGTTCACGCATGCGCACTGTCCTCTCTGAGGACGTCATCAAATGAAACTATAGCTGGATATCGGGTTTCAGGCCGTTTTGGAATCCACTAAAAGTCTACCCTGACACAGCGATCTTCTGTGATTTGAAAAGTGCTAAAGTTTGTGTTATTTGGAGAGCGCAAAGTAATGCCCCGAGCATATGATACGAGCAACATGTTAACGGATACGGGATCATTAGTAGAACAGAACGGCTCCAACATAACTTCTGCGATACCACTCCAATTGACACCAAACTGCTATGGGTGAGTAAAACTACTTGTTTTATTGCCGAAAGAAGGATTGTAAAAAAACGTTACTTTTCCTTTAAAAGGCAAACCCAACTCTACACACATCTTTTCTACATCACTCCAAAATGAAGAAACAATATGGCAGTACCAAAACGACTTTTCACTGGACTCCACTTCCAAACAGCAAAAACGGCACTCATCAGTGTCTGTCATATTCCAAATTTTTTAACATTTTCCATGTAGGCAGAAAATTGTGTACCATTTTGATTTGGGGAAAAAAAAATCCAAATGATACATTTTGATACATATTTTGCACATCAACATTGGTTTAATAAATTGCACATTAATATTGGTTTCATAAATTAGTTTAAAAATCCACCCCATGGTAAAGGGCAATCGACTGTGTCCTCCCACTTTCTGAAGGTATTACTGTATAAGGGATCATCTTTAGTGAATTGTATGTTAAATAAAACTTATTTATTTGTTGTTGTTTTTTTTATTCCTTTTATCCAATTAGATTTTTTTTGTTGATGGTTTACAGTTTTGAAACCCTTAATTTATTAGTTGCTTCCATTTTCTTCCCAGTGCTGTGATGATTTGATTGTATGAGTGACAGTAACAAATATCACCATATAATTACTTTCTGAATTCTTCATCTTCCATGACCTTACCATTTTCATTGGTTGGGTCATTTACAAAAATAATACCCTTTTCAATATATTTTTTTTTCCAAGAGAAAGGTTTTCCATCTATTATAATATGTGAATTGAGCCACATGACCTGTTGTAAAATGTCATCCCTTTTTTCAGGTTTATGAAATCGGAAGCACCACTATGAATGCAGACATTCTTTTATAAAGCTAGTTGTATTTCCAATCAAAATATCTGCGTATAGAAAGGTGGAAAGTATCAGCTCTAAAAAAGGATACAGTTTTTGCTGCCATACTAAATGTTAACAAAATACTTGTACAGTGAACCCTCGTTTATCGCGGGGGTTAGGTTCCAGAAATAGCCCGCAATAAGTGAAATCCGCGAAGTAGGACAATTTTATATTTTACAATTATTCTACATGTTTTAAGGCTGAAAACGCTTCACCAGACACATTATACACCTTTCTGAGACTGGTATTAACATTTTTCTCTTGTTTAAACACTCAAACTTTTGTAGATTTTCATTAAAATATATTAATAGTGGGGGGGGGGGCACGTGCACGCGGACACGTGCGCGCGGACACGTGCGCGCGGACACGTGCGCGCGGACACGTGCGCGCGGACACGTGCGCGCGGACACGTGCGCGCGGACACGTGTGTTTGTTTTGGTACCACATATCCATGCCATGTGCGAAAGTCGAGTGGAAAGCGACCTGGATATCATTTTGGGCAAGACTCAAGCCAATGCTAACAGTGCCAAACCGCTAACAGACGCCTCTGAGCACCAGTCCTCACCACAAGAGCAGGTAAGACTAACCTGCGCTCACAAGAGTTGGTTGCATTTCACACCGGCTCACACTCTCTTCCATGGCTCGTGCAAGTACTTGATCTGGCGCGGCGAGAGCCGGAGCTGGTTGCAACGCGCTCCCTTATTTTCCAACTTTTTTTCTGCTCTTACCTGCTTGTTCGTTTGCACACTTTGAAGATTATGTGTATAAGGCTAAGTGCTTCAGATACGCGATGTTTCTGCTCCATTTCAACCTCTATTTTCTCTGGATTTTAACTTTTTCACCGTTGCTATGTGCGTTGCTATGTGCGGAGGAGCTCCTATGGAAGACGCGCAGAGGCCGACGTTACTTTTTCGTGCTGTTCTTGATCTGTGCGTTGCGGCACTGGAATTTCCCCACTGGGGGACTAATAAAGGCATATCTTATCTTATCTTAAACAAAGGCCACACCTCCTGTCACCCAGGCGCTCTCGTGAAGGACATCTGAGACTCTGTCCCTACCATCCCTGGTCTAGACCTGGTTTAGTCCTGGTTTAGACCTGGTTTAGTCCTGGTTTAGACCTGCTTTAGACCTGGTTTAGTCCTGGTTTAGTCCTGGTCTAGTCTCTTAGCTAATCAGGGCGCAGGACAGAATGTTACACTGTAAAAAAAAGTTACACTATAAAAAAAATTGGAAAAAAAAAAAAACAAAAATTGGAAAAAAAAATCCGCGAAACAGCGAGGCCGCGAAGAGTGAACCGCGATACAGCGAGGGTTCACTGTATACCACTCTGTATTTAAATAAAGTTTTGGAACCATTGATGCTTTTAAAGACAAACATAAAGCTTCTACGTTAAGCAGTTTATGGTTATAATCATTATACAAAGCCCCTCTTTGAATCTTTTTTGGTTTGCCATCCTAAACAAAATGGTACTTTCGAAACAAACACCTAGGAATAACAACTGTAATAAGATACTACTATGTTTAATGCCATACTGTGAAGCATTCCAGGCAAAGAAAAATATCTCCACTTCCTGTGTTTCAAATGCCTTCGTTAGCTTTAAGAGGTATAGGTAATACAACACGGAACACAGGACAAAATACTTCTACTGTGATAACTGTACTTTGCCAGTTTGAAAAAGGTATATATTTTGGAGTATTGGGAAGTGTAAGCCAGCTCTGAGACATCATGTTCCCAGTATTTCTCCTATTTTTGTCCAATGTTTTGTAAACACGCTGCTGTACACACGTTTGTTTGTCACTGAGTGAAGAGCAGCTGTCTCCACTGACAACCCCAACTCATTTAAATACAGATGATTAGGAAAAGACATGCTTTACATATTTATGCACTGTGTGGGGCAGGATGTTGTACTGTGTGTATTTTGTGGACACATTGTTGAAACATAGATGTTATGAATGCTGTTTTGCAGAGATGCTAAATTTGATGATTGAGAATACTGTTTAAAATAAACTGCACTTAGTAGTAGTAGTAGTAGTAGTAGTAATTTCACATTATTTAAACCTCAAGTTATATATTTAAATGATGTAACACATTTGGATTGACATAATATCATCTGAATAGCATTATTGGGATAATAGTCATTTTGAGATTTTCATTTCTGTCAATATCGCCCTCCCCTATTCTTTACCCTGATGTATATATTGAATGGCATATGGATTGGTTTAATTTAGTAATTCAAGATCATCTTACTGTTTATTAGGGCACATTCAAATTCTGTCATTCATTCATTCATTCATTATCTTCCACTTTATCCGGTATTTGGGTCGCGGGAGCAACAGTCCAACCAAATCTGCTGCCCAGATCTCAATGCACCAGCCCCCATGTATCCTCCTGCTGGTGGTGGGTCCACGGGAGGACGGCTCCACGTCGTTTGACCAGCCTTGATGTAACTCTCCTGAGATGGGGGCTCTCAACCAGTGTGCACCAACACTGGGGGCAAGGTGGGGTTAAGTGTTGTGCCCAAGGACACAACAGCAGCACTCATCTCTGGGAGCTGGAAATCGTACCACCAGTGATCTGATCGCTCAACCAATGTCGAGAGTGGGATATGAACCGCCAACCTTTGATTGGCCAAACGCTCTACCAACTGAGCTGCCCCACATCCTGCTGACATTCTGTCAGCCATCTCCAAAAGGTCTTTGTTCACACATAAATAATGTGTGTATATGTATATATGCACACACACACACGCACACACACATATACACACATATATATAATATACTATATACATACTATAATTACATGTAGCTATGACATGTTGTGTTGTTAATGCTGCCACATGTGGCTGCTTTCTGTATACTAATTGATCATAGTTGTTAATGTTTACACTCTACATGTAATATACAAAAAAATGTTAAATAGCGGGTCTCACAGATGCACAGGGCTGTATGTGGTCCATAACACAGCTCCACAGTCTGAGCTACAGCAGCCAGCACGGTGGACAATTGCCTCGGGCCCATTGTAAGTGACAGGTTCTGGCCTTTTGTGTCCTAAAGCCACTGTTATGACAGGCCAAGAAAGTGTCAGCATGGTCTATTGTAGCCAACATAATCTAGCCATTAGCCAATTAGGAAGTGACGGGCAGCTCTAATGCCCTTGCATTAGAAGGATGGATTACTTTGCCATTCAGCGCCTGCCTGCTGCCTCTGGCCAAATGGACTGATGGAAGGCAGAGCCTGCACCAGCTCCAAAAGTTGCTTTCGGGGCACTTTGTGCCAATGTGCTTATTCACGATTTTCACTGATGATTCAGGCAGGGTCTTAATCAGCTGTGATTACATTTCATTTAGAGCTCATAAAGTCCATTAGACTGGACAAAAAGAACCTCTGAGTTTACTGAAATAATCTTTTACAATAATATCTCTTCACCTCCCCTAGTCTGTGTTTTTGTCTCTAACCTGCTTTTTGACCAAACATGTTTTTCCCTTTCTACCACTTCATTTAATCAGATTTAAGACTCTGGAGTTCAGTTCAGTTCAGACTGGCCGTGTAGCAGCCCTGGTTATTGACAGCCCATAATGTGGGATAGATTGAAAAAGCTAAGCACTGAAGCACACTGGTGGAGCCTGTTGGCCCAGCGCCGCCCTCCCTGGATTCCATTAATAGCAGTGCCCTCCAGGAGTGTGGGGTGCACTGCTCTAGCACACAGATATTGATGACTGCACCCACTGAGCAAGGAGAGAGGAAGCAAGAGCACGAGGAAGTGCCAAGAGGAGATAAAGGGGCGGTGATAAAGCTAATACAGGAGAAACTAGTATTTTACACTTACGGAGGAATACATGACGTACTGTCACAGAACCATGCACAAGAAAATGCTGCAAATGAAGGCTTCAACGTGATCAAAGAATCAAAATCTACTTGAAAACTAAGCCAAAACTAAATATGAATAATCCTTGCATCACTGAATAGTCTTTTTACTTTTAACTAAAACTTAAATGTACATATAAACACAAAACAGAAGATAATTAACCTTGAATGTCCTGCAGTATGGAAAAAAAAAAAAAACTTGAAACGACCCTGCTCATGGTATTACTGAGCAATGCAAACACCTGGAATTAGGGGTGGGTATTGGCAAAGAAGTCACGATTCAATTCGAATCACGATTCATATGCCACGATGCGATACTATCACGATGCATCACGATACTTGAATTATTGCGATGCATTGCAATATATTCAACATACTTCAGTGAAAATGTATCCAAAAAAAAAGTGGCTGTGTATCTGGGTAGTGTCTTCAATTGATCCATAACTCTGAGCAACTCAATTCATAACTGAATTTATTGAATAACAAAAACAAATACAACAAACAAAACAAAAAAGTGCATAGGATTTTTTCTAAAACAAAACATGATGTTCAAACATTTGCCATTTTGGAGGTAGCTATAATCATAACAAACAATACCCTTTCACAAAGAAAAAAGTGCATAGGATTTATTTTAAAAAATAAACTAATAATTTATTTATTTATTAATAATTAATTAATAAATTATTAATTAATAATAATCGATTTTTGGCATCAAAATCGATGCAGTATATTGTGAAAGTTAGTATCGCGATGCATTGTCATGACGATTATTTTGCACACCCCTACCTGGAATAGCAACTGGTAAAGGACGTACTCTATGCCATAGTGTGAAGCACTCCAGGCAAAGAAAATATATCTCTAGAAATGCACAGGTGACGGAGCTTCACTAGAAAAGTTATATAGTGCATCTTTAACTGCCAAGTTTACACACAAAGAATTTTGGCATAAAAGTTTATTATAATTACCTGTAATTAAATCTCATCATAAGAATGCCTTAATAAAATGTGTTTTACTATCCACTGAAGTGTCTCCTTTGTCAGTTATACAGCACAAAGTGGAGTTTTTTTGTCATCATCTTTAATGGTTGTTAATGATAAGAAATAAGTTTAATCCATGTGGCAGTCCCAAATCAAAGGGATGTGTCAAAGCACAGCTTTAGGTACCTGTGAAATGACACTGCCATAGCTATGTGAGTTATTCTATGGAAATATTAACTCATTTAATCTGGTTTTATGTAAATAGCATGAGCACAGGTGGTACGGCAACACACAGCATCCAACACATAAGTCAGCGATTAAATACGGCTGCGTGTGTGACAGATTGGCACGTTACCCTTCTCATATTGTAAAACAGCGCTCTGTATTGATGAAGTGATGAATTAAACATGTTTAGAATGAGATTTGGTGACGCTCCAAAATAAGCAGCCTCGTGTGCACGCATGATCCATATCAAGTATCTATCTGCACTACAGAGAAAAACATATGTAAAAATAGACTTCAGTCAATTTAATCCTACCTGCACCTTGTACATTGTACCTAGTATTTTTTTTTATTACATTTTATTACATATTTTATTATATTGTTTATTATATTGTTTACTTCTTCCCCTGCACTTTTGCAACACTTTTTACCATGTACTATTATTGCATGTTATTAGTACTTCTTGACTATCTTAGCGAGTCAACGGTTCTTCTGATCCTAAACATTTCATTGCATTGTTGACCTTGTGTTGATTCTGCATATGACAAATAAACAATCTTGAATCTTGAATCTTGAAAAGTATGAATATAAGACCAAGACAAAAGTGAAAGTATTTATACCAGCAATCTTTAAAATGAATACAAACATAATGTTCAAATGTTCTTCTAATTTAGGCATACATTTTTTTTAGCTTGTTTTTTGTAAAAGTGTGATTTGGTCCATACCTAAAACTTGTGAAGAATCCCAAAAACCCTCCGAGCCTATTGTTCTATTCTAACTATTGCAACAGGACTGGTAAATGGTCACA
The DNA here is from genome assembly GCA_036785185.1 of Paratrypauchen microcephalus. NCBI lineage: Eukaryota > Metazoa > Chordata > Actinopteri > Gobiiformes > Gobiidae > Paratrypauchen > Paratrypauchen microcephalus. Next base: position 2,888,642 of record JAVJIX010000004.1, on the reverse strand, counting down.
TTTTTATATAGAGCACTTTTCTACCTTCAAGGTACTCAAAGCATACTTCAATACACTAGTGTACACAGACACTGGGGGTGAGGTGGGTTAAGTGTTCTGCCCAAGGGCACAATGACAACATTCATGTATGGCAGCTGGAATCGCACTACCAAGCTGTGGGTCAGTGGATCTGACAGCTTAACCAATAATGTTTATGTCAAGAGCAGGATTCAAACCGCCAACCTTCAGATCAGTGGACAAACACTTAGCTACTGTATGTATGAATATTTGTGTTCTGATTAAGAAAGTAAGTCTCTGCGTAAATAAGCCTCTGTTCTTGTAACAAAGAAACAAAGCAATACACCTCTTTCTACAATTCCCGAGGGCTTCAGATTTTCTTTTTTTTGGACAACACTGTCACAACAAAACACCTCAATTGTGAAACATCTGACCAGTCCATTTACGAGCTAAGAGTCAAGCAAAATCAATATAAGATATCAAGAGCCTGAAGCCACAACCCTCTTCACAGCAATGTCATGGTGATATCTGTTAACATTGAGAAGCCAGTCACATCCCCTTTATCCTTCCTGGTGTCTCTGGTGGCAAGCTGTGAATAGATCCTTTCATCAGATCTCCCAAAGCTCCCCGAAAATTTTTTTCTTGCTCTTCTAACAATTCACTTAAAGAACGCCTGTAGCTTTGCAAAGCATCAAACCTCAACAGAAATCAAAGCCGGTAGAGATTGGTCTTTCAAATTAAACCAAATAATTCAGAGGTGTGAAGAAAATTCTCCAAGGAAGCTATAAGTAAATCTGCTGCCAAAACAAATATCTAAAGGAAATTGATCTGCACAAACAAACTGTAATAGAACATTCTGCATGATCAAAGTGAACAAACTTGGTGCAACCCTAATCTTTTTACAAAATCGCTTATGTCTGCAGTATGGCTATAATCTATGACACCCATGATCATTAGGTTATAATTTGCACGTTTTAAATTGCAATATTCACCTCAAACAATGTAATAAAATAAACTGGTCCGCTCATTTCTGCCTGCCCAGTGGGAGCTGACATTTTGTACCAAAATGATATGCAATGCTGATGAAATCTCTATGTATTACAAATTAAGAAAACACAATTGTAGAAAGAATGAAGCAGTGGGCTTATGCTGCTGATAGTGAAAATAGTGATTGAAAATAAGCAATAAAGATTGCTCAAACATGCACAAATCACTCCAAATACAACTTCAGGGAGAGTAAATGATGAACTATCAAATGCAATAGAAAATGCACACCAAAGTCCTTACAGAGAAGCAAATGCAAGGAGCAGCAATGAAAAAAAATAAAAATAAAAAATGCACACTCAGATGGCCGATGTCCAAACCATTTCTGCAAGCAACCTTCGTCAGATCATTTATTTTGCTTTGGAGCACTCACATTTATGAGGCAAAACAACTATAAAACAACTATAACAAGGAAAATAAAAAAAAAAGATTTTACATGATGGGTCTGCTTGAAAAAAAAAATGGAAGCAATGACAATCTTTTGCTTGCTATGGTGAAGAGCCACTGTGAAGAGACAGAATCAACATCAGAGAATCAGTTCTGCACATTGAACAGGACATTAACGGACTAGTATCAATTGTAAAGTTGAGAAATATTTTGGTTTACAATTGACTAAATGTAAAATAATGACACAACTCTTTATTTTATTTTACTTCAGTGGGTTTAACTGGCCCATATTACACTATTTTCTGATCTATTTTTAAATATTGTTTCCTCATCAAAAACCTGCAGTTGTGTTTAGTTTCATTCACACGCTTAACACACAAACTCTGCATATTTAGGCAGAGTTCTTCTCTCAAACAGAAAACGGTCTGTCCCACCTTGTGATGTCATGTGGTAATACAGGAAGTATTACACTGTGTTTTTAAACTCCAAACACCTTTCTCAGAATCATTTTGATAATTTCAACCCTGGAATTACCAATCTCTACTAAATAAAAGGTAAAAGATATCTGTTAACTTGAAAACTATAGCTACATCACAATGTGGAACAGAGCATTTTGAGCTTTGGAGATATAGTCAGACTAATAATAAAGTGTGAACACGTGTGAAACAAAACACAACTCCAGGTATGTTTTTGAGAAGGTAATGGCATTATAACATGATTAAAATCTGACAGGAGTCAATTTTGTGCAATATAGGACCTTTAACTCATTGACTGCCGATGACGAGTTTTCTCGTCATGTTGAATCCGAACGTTGACTGCCGTGACGAATATATTCGTCAAGGACGTTTTTCAGCGGGGGTTGCTAGGATACGACCTGGAGCAGCTTTGAAGGTGTAATTTACACCTCCAAACCTGTAGGTAGCGATCTTATCTGCCGATCGGAGACGTGGAAGAGAGGAAGAGTGTAGCGTGTGTACTGTGAATTGGCTAGAGGAGCAAGATGGCGAGGCGAGCGAACCCGGAAAAGCAGAGGACTGTTGATCAGCACCTATGGAGCGATCTGATCGCTCTTGGGACCCAGGATCCCGGATCAGAGGAGCAGAGAGACACACCGGATCAAGCAGCGAGGTCGGAGCAGAGATCTGCTGTGCCCGAGCCAGGGGGCGTGTCGTGCGTGCGCTGCGCGGAGCAGGAACTCTGATCAGAACTACAACAGCGCCAAAGAAGAAGTTTACTTACTTGGAGCACTAGATCCTGGTCTCCAAAGAGACATGAGATGAGAAGAATTAAGTTTACATGATGCTGCTGTGTGGTAATTGTAATGAATGAAGTTATATGTGTGTGTGTACGTACGTGCGTGCGTGTGTGCGCGCGTGCGCCCATGTGTGTGTGTAGCTGTGTGTGTGTAAAGGTTTATGCATGGGCTTGTGTGTATGTACATATATATGTGTGTGTGTGTGTGTGTGTATTAGTTTTTATTATGGGTCTGTACTCTGAGCCTCAGACAAAGCCTCAACAAAGTTCTATTTTATATGAAAAGATATTATTATATCCTGTAACATTTCTTGGCACTATTGATTTGAACAAATTTTCAATTCACAGAGCCTTATATTCTTATATTTGTAAATAAAAAATGTACTTTGTCATCAAAAATCTCTTTCTCTGTTATTTTAGATGTTTGAGGTGTCACTAATATATATAAAAGTATTGATGTCAAAGTCACTGATCTGCTCGAAATCCTTCTTTGCACAAAACGCTCGTTTTCTCCACTTTTTGCTCAAAAACCAGTGTTTTTGCTGAAACTTCCCTATGTTCTACTATCAATTACTTGAGAACCGAAAAGGTTAGAAGCATATTTTTTTTACCAGGTGAAAGAGAGTCTACACTTTATTTTGATGTGTGCCATGTTTTTATAGTTAAAGAACTCAGTATTCTGTGAGTCTTGTAAAATCAGTGAAAATGCACTAAAACTTCTGGCAGTCTGGGTTTGGAATTCTGAAAACAGGCTGGCAGTGAATGAGTTAAACATAGCAGGCTGTAGTTGTGTTCTGAAGCCGTGTCCATGCTCGCTGTATGTGTGTGTACAATGATCAGTAATGTGGAGGCTCTGCTGTGTCAGCTTAATCCCCCTCAATCAGGGCCACGCTGGTTCAGGCACATTACCATCCAATGACACAATTTGTTTATCAGGACGTCCTACAACCAAACCTTTGATTCATTTGTAACACACCACCATTACCCACATGCCCTTGAGGTTCCAGCTGGCTCTGCATCAACACTGTTATATGTAACTAACTTTCTGATAACTTTCTGTTATCTGCAATTGAAATCTCTAGAACTAATACAGCCTACTGTAAAAGGAGCTCTTAGGCTTAGACAAACTTTATTGAGCCAGAACGGAAATTCACCTCACTGGGGAGGAAGGAGCCCAAGCTTGTGCGGGAGATTGTGCGTTACCGACTAGATATAAGCGGACTCACCTCCACGCACAGCTTGGGCTCTGGAACCCAACTCCTTGAGGGGGGATGGACTCTCAATTTCTTTGGCGTTGCCCGCGGGGAGTGGCGGTGGACAGGTATGGGCCGCTCATTGCCGTACAGCTCAGCCGCGGTGTGTTGGAGCCGGTGAACAAGAGGGTCATGTCCCTCCGCCTTCGGGTCGGGGACAGGTCTTTCACTTTTGTGTCGGCTTACGGGCTGAACAGCAGTGCAGAGTAACTGGCCTTCTTGGAGTCTTCTTGGAAGAGAGGGGCAGAGCTGTACACCAAACACCACCTGGTTGTGAGTTGGGTCCGCTGGTGGGGGAGGAAGCCGGAAAGACCTGGCAGGCCCAAGCGTATAGTGAAGGTCTGTTGGGAACATCTGGCAGAGCCCTTTGTCAGGGGCACCTTCAACTCACACCTCCAGGAGAGCTTCTCCTAGATTCTGGGGGAGGCTGGGGACATGGAGTCTGAGTGGTCTTTGTTCTCGGCCTTTATTGTTGATGTGGCCACTCGTAGCTGTGGTCATAAGGTCTGTGGTGCCTGTCACGGCAGCAATCCTCGAACCCGGTGGTGGACACCGGAAGTAAGGGATGCTGTCAGGCTGAAGAACGAGTCTTATAGGGCCTTGTTGGCTCATGGCACTCCTGAGGCAGCTGACGGGTACTGGCGGACCAAGTGTGCTGTAGCCCGGGCGGTTGCAGTGGCAAAAACTCGGGGTTGGGAGGTGTTCGGAGAGGCCATGGAGGAAGACTATCGGACGGCCTCAAAGAAATTCTGAAAAACTGGCATGCGCCTCAGGAGGGGGAAGCAGTGCTTCACCAACACTGTTTACGGTGCGGGTGGGGAGCTGTTGATCTCGACTAAGGATGTTATCGGACGGTGGAAGGAATACTTTGAGGATCTCCTCAATCCCGCCGTCACGTCTTCTGAAGAGGAAGCAGAGGCTGGGGACTCGGAGGAGGACTCGTTTATTACCCTGGCTGAAGTAACTGAGGTGGTTGGAAAGCTCCTCGGTGGCTAGGCTCCGGGCGTGGATGAGATCTGTCCTAAGTATCTTAAGTCTCTGGATGTTGTGGGGCTGTCTTGGCTGACACGTGTCTGCAACATCGCGTGGCGGTCAGGGACAGTACCTCTGGACTGGCAGACCGGGGTGGTGGGGGACCAGAGGGTGTGTTCCAACTCCTCAGCCTTTCTGGTAAGGTCTATTCCAGGACACTGGAGAGGAGAATCCGACCAGTGGTCGAACCTCAGATTCAGGAGGAGCAGTGTGGTTTTCGTCCTGGCCGCGGAACAATGGACCAGCTCTATACTCTCCATCGGGTGCTTGAGGGTTCATGGGAGTTTGCCCAACCAGTCCACATGTGCTTTGTGGATCTGGAGAAGGCATTCAACCATGTCCCCTGTGGGGTCCTGTGGGGGGGTGCTCTGGGAGTATAGGGTTCGGGGCTCTTTGATAAGGGCTGTTCGGTCCCTGTATGACTGGAGCAGGAGCTGTGTTCGCATTGCTGGTAGTAAGTCAGACCTGTTTCCGGTGCATATTGGACTCCGCACAATTTCTAGGCACAGTCAGGGGCCATAGGGGATCTGGTTTGGGGACCACAGGATCTCATCTCTGCTGTTTGCAGATGATGTTGTCCTGATGGCTTCATCGAACCGGGACCTCCAACGTGCACTGGGGTGGTTTGCAGCCGAGTGTGAAGTGGCTGGGATGAGGTTCAGCTCCTCCAAATCCGAGGGCATGGTTCTCGACTGGAAAAAGGTGGCTTGCCTCCTGCAGGTGGGTGGAGAGTCCCTGCCTCAGTTGGAGGAGTTCAAGTACCTCGGGGTCTTGTTCAATCAATCAATCAATCAATCTTTATGTATATAGCCCTTTACAACACCAACGGTGACCAAAGTGCTTTCCAATTAAAAACAGAAAATACAACAATATAAAAGACAGAACATTATATAGAATAAAACAATGTAAAAGAATAAATAGTAAAACAGACAGTGCAGAAAAAAATTACGTGCCACAAACTACTAAGTATTAAAAGCCATTTTAAATAAATGTGTTTTGAGCCTAGATTTAAAAAGGTTAAAATCAGTGATGTTACGAAGCTCAAAAGGCAAATTGTTCCACAGTCTGGGACCAACCACAGAGAAAGCTCGATCACCCCAGCGTTTGAGCCTGACTTCCAAAAGAAGTTGGTTATTTGACCTTAAAGTGTGATTTGATTTTCGGACAAATAAAAGCTTGGTCAAATAACAAGGTGCTAAACCATTAAGAGCTTTAAAAACAAAAAGTTCAGGAGTGAGGGGAGGATGGAGCATGAGATTGACGGGCGGATCGGTGCAGCATCGGCAGTGATGTGGTCGCTGTACCGGACAGTTGTGGTGAAGAGGGAGCTGAGCCAAAAGGCAAAGCTCTCAATTTACCAATCAATTTACTTTCCTACCCTCATCTATGGTCATGAACTCTGGGTAAAGACCGAAAGGACAAGATTGCGAATACAAGCGGCTGAAATTAGAGTGGCAGAGTGGCTGGGCGCACCCTTAGAGGTAGGGTGAGCAGCTCAGTCACACGGGAGGGGCTCAGAGTAGAGCCGCTGCTCCTCCATGTCCAGAGGAGCCAGTTGAGGTGGCTCGGGCATCTGTTCCGGATGCCTCCTGGAACCCTCCCTCGGGAGGTGTTCTGAGGAGGAGGCCCCAGGGAAGACCCAGGACACGCTGGAGGGACTCCTGGCTGGCCTGGGAAAGCCTCTGGATCCCCCCAGAGGAGCTGGAAGAAGTATCTGGGGTGAAGGAAGTCTGGAAGTCCCTGCTTAGACTGTTGCCCCCGCGACCTGGCCCCAGATAAGCGGAAGAAAATGGATGGATGGAAATTATTTCTAAGTAGTAGCTCACATATCACAAATAAATATAATAACAATGAGCAAAATATGAATGGAAAAAAGTAGCAAAAATAGAGAAAGACTGGTGACAAATACATAACAAGACATAATTATATAAATGTATCTATGTACAAATAAAAATATAACATAGAAATACAGTAATGCAAATATGTCTCAGCTATATACAAGAGGTTTTAAGGATTAAAGTGAAACCACTGTGTGCTGTTTGCATCTAATTATAGAGCATGTTATTTTCTGAGAATCAGGAAGTGTCCTGTAAACATGCTAGTTTTCCTTTGTGGCGGCATTTACTGGCCTCTGCTTGTTATGGACGTTCGGAATGCATTAGGTGAAGTGAAGAATAACATATATATATATATATATCTAGAGGAGCCGCGGTGGTCTGGACTAAAGCAGGACTAAACCTGGACTAAATCAGGAGGATTTAGTCCAGGAGGATCTCTTGCATGGGTCTCGTTCATGCGTTCATGCGCTCAGGCTGCGTGCAGTCCCCTCCTCGCTGCTTTAATCCACCTGGTCTAGTCCTGGTTTAGTCCTGGTTTAGTCCAGGTTTAGTCCTGGTTTAGTCCAGGTTTAGTCCTGGTCCAGTCCAGGTTTAGACCTTGGTCTAGACCTGCTGTCAGCTCCGCGCCGGGTCATGCTGCACTATCACACGTGTCAGATAGTGCAGCATCCCCCTTCCCCTATGAAAGTTTGAGTGTTTAAACGAGAGACAAATGTGAGAAACACGCAGAACACAATGTTACAATAGAAAAAAAGTTACACTATAAAAAAAAAAAAAAACTTGGATCGGGGCCTTGGAACGAATCAGGCTTTTTCCATTGAAATAGCTACTCAACTTACGAATTTTTCATGTTACGAAACCTCGTAAGATGAGGTACCACTGTATATATATATATATATATATATATATATATATATATATATATATATATATATATATATATAAAGAAAATCAGATAAAGCATCTGTTCAGTGTAACCTTGTTGGGTAGAGTTGGGAATAGGCCCATGGGTCAGAGAGGCAGAAATAATAATTTCATTCCACTGCAGTAATGATCTCTCAAAGCAGGGCCCTCTAGGCATTGTGACCCCTGAGGCTAAGCGTTTTCATTTGACCTTTCACCTCTGGTACGATCATGCTGGAAGACTGCTGTATCTACCACTGTAATGCAGATGTTTCAGGGGAAGCTTAAATGTGATGACATAGTCTGTAAAGCTATTCCAACTGCTATTATGTGCTACACACAATGATGTGTTTAAGACAGATGTCCAACCAACCCAACTATCTGTGACATAAATCTTTAGACTCTCCCATATAATAAATAAATGTGTATATCATGTGTTAAATCAGACACCTGATCCAACAAATATATTTCATGTACAGTTTACCATACATTTTACTACTGTTTTATGTATTTTAAGATTTAAATGTTTTCAGATTCTACTGTAAATTATATGCACATATTAATGGGACTTACTGAAAAAATAATAAATAAATAAATCAGGACTGGGGAGTTCAAGAAAAAGTGCAAATCATACAAATCATACTATTTAGCTATTTTCTATTTTGTATTATGTCAGTAATGGTTGCCATGCTGGTCTGTATACACCTCTCTGTATTTTGTTCTGAATTAGCATTTCCATGTAACTTTTCTTGTCACTGACTTAAAATACACAGTCTCCTTCCTGCACTTCACTTTCCCTCTAGTTGATACAAGCTCTCGTTAATTCAGGATCCAATTACTTGCACTGGTGTGACGTCCCTCCCCTCTTTCCTCTCTCCTCTGATGGATTGGCCGATGGACAACTCTCGGAGAGTGCGACAGATCAAATTCCACCTCCACAAATAATCCCAGGCTAGAATGCTGCTGCCAGTGCTGCACTGGCTTTAATTGGATCCTTTTAACAGTGTTCACTATATGGTCACTTCCAGCTGTGTAATTAGGTTCCTATTTCTATAGAGTTCAATGGTGAAGGGCCCACTGAGTCATGGAGGAGGTGAGAGAGACTGAGAAGGCAGTTCTTCTCACAGAGCAATTTTTTTCATTTCACACCATGTCTAATCCAATTTCACTGACAACCTCTATAAAGATCACAACAAAGTCCACTGGATCTATACAGTGTGTCACTATAGGTTGATTTGGCATTTAGTCTATTTCATTTAATCTTGCTCCTTGTGCTATTCTTCATTGATCCATGCTCAGTGGACACCCATAGATACAGTAACTAGATGTTATCAAAGCTAATCACAACCCAATTTAAGCGTTATTGTCTGCTCAGACCTGGTTGAGTTTTTGGACCAGTGTTGGGATGGTGAGGGAATACGTTCAACTCAAGTATAATAAAATGTCCCAAGAGCTTCCATCTTGCCATGTGTTTGAGTTAGTCCTGATTTAGTCTTTGGTTTAGTCCTGGATTAGTCCTTTGTCAGTGGTGGTTTAGTCCTGTTTAGATCTGGTTTAATCCTGGTTTAGAGATGAGTCCATAGTGGAAGTCCTGGTTTAGTCCTGATTTAGTCTGGATTTAGTCCTGGGTTTAGTCCTGGTTTAGTCCTTACTTAGTCCTTGCTTATAATAAAATGTCTCAAGAGCTTCTATCTTGCCATCTGTTTGTGATATCTAGTAATCATCACATATCAGTTGTGTATTTTATGGTGAAATGTACTGTTGTTAAAGTGTTTAATTTGCTGTCACATTCCAGATTGCTGGCTTGATTTATGGTTAACTTCTCTGTAATTACTGTGCCTATCCACATGAAACAAAACTGGCACAAAGTTCAGAATTTTCTCTACCAGTATAAAAAATAATAAAACATTTAAATGTTTTTCACAATAGCTTCAAAAACGGTGCCATCATTCACACCAAAGATGTTATTTTGCTCAGCTGAGAAGACTGTAAGCCATGAGTTTAAAATGGCAAGTTTGTGGAATCCCAAACAAATAATAATATTCAACAATCCTAGAGCATAAATGTTGATATTTCTGGCAAAAACAGTGAATCTCTCATGGAGGGGTAACAGTAGCTCAGTTGCCCAGTGTTGTGTACACTGTTGTATGAATGTGTGTGTGTGAATGGGTTAGTGGTTCCTTGATGTGAAGCGCTTTGGGTGCCTTGATGGTGGAAAAGCGCTATATAAAACTGATCATTTTTACCATCTCTTATGAAGTTATATAGGCTTCTGCCCTCCACCTGAAATTAAAACATCATCACATTCTTGAACTTAAATACAGCCTCTTGTCCCCACATTTTGACTGGTGCACCACATCATATAGACTACATGTCGGAAAAAATAAACAATTCCCCTGGAACAGAAACTCCTGGGACAACATGCAAATGATAGGATTATCAGGAGTGATGAATTTCCTGCACTTGTGAGGCGATTAGAATGAGTCAATCACATGAATAATATATATGTATAAGTGGTCCATCAGGAAGCAGCAGTGTGGATGGGAGAGTGAATGGATGATGGCAGAAGTGTAAGCTGCTTAATACTAATAAATACAAAGAGACATACCCCCTGGGACCTGCTGAGGCCTTCATATAGACAGGGCTAAAAATGGCTCTAGATTGGCTCTTGACAGGAGATGGGTGGCTGACTCAGGTATCTAGGTGATTCTTGGTGACTGGTCTGACACTTCTCAACACAGCAGCAGAAAATATTTGTTTATGCCCCGAAAGTCCATCTCAAAACTATGCTACTCACAAAGACTGATCTTGTTGCCCTTAAAAGTGACCGGAGCCGAACGAGACGCAGTCTATCACCACCACACAAGTTTGAGTGATTGGGCAAGTGAAGGTACTGCAGGCAGAAGGCTTAAAGAGGGAAGTTAAGAAGTAGATGCACTGGGATGCTTTAAAACTACTAAATTTTTAATTGTGTCAACGATAAAAGTAAAAGGAAAAACATTGACAGTCAGGATTATTTGTGTCCCACCACGGAAGCTGAGGGCGCATGTAGGCATTACAGATTCTCAGGAAATGGGTTTTTTTGGGTTTTTTTTTTTTCAAAATTTGTGATTTTCGTTTTTTTGCATAATGTGCTAGTTGAGATCATGAAGAAGCTTCTCCATGTTTCAGATAGTTGTTAAGCAAGAAGGGCTGAAGAGACCAAACTTAGAGAGGCTGTTTCTGGAATTTCTGGGATCTGCTCTGGCTGCTTTCAAATAGAGATAACTTTTTTTTTTTAAATATGGTCAGATTTTCACATGTAAGACATCATTGGGAAGCTTAGAACCTGTACTTTCAGAATCTGTGAATAACTCAAAACGCCTCCGCGATGACTTGGTATTGGTTTTCCTGTGGTTGGACACATTTATGATGCAAATTTCTGAATACCCATGACAAATCCAGAGGGTATTATTTATTGAAGGAACAAGCTGAATAATAAGAAACAGAAACAGATCAACTCTCTTGAGGTACATTCAGGCTTATACTTATTATGTTTGGGTCCAGAAATTATAGACTCCAAAATCATTATTATTCTGGATGGCAGAAAACTTTCTCCAGCTTAACCAGGACAAAACTGAGATTTTAGTCATCTGTCCTGAGGCCCAGAGAGAGAAAGTTTTATGCAAACTACACAGTCTTTTAACCTGGGCTTCATTTTTGACTCTGAGCTGACTTATCCCACACATTGAGAATATCACAAAAATAGGTTTCTATCACCTAAAAAACATAGCCAGAGCCCGCCCCATTCTGTCTCAGGCCAACATGGAGACACTGATGCTTTTATCACCAGTCGAATAGACTACTGTAATGCCCTGCTCTCTGGTCTTCCCAAAAAGAGTCATTCAAGTTTGCAAAAATTCAGCAGCACGTGTCCTGACTAGGACCAGAGGACGGGACAACAATACACCAGTTTAAAAATCACTGCAATGTCTCCCTGTGAGTTTCAGGGTCGATTTTAAGGTTCTTTTACTGGTTTTTAAGTGTCTTAATAATCTTGGGCCTTCTTACCTTTCAGAACTGCTTTTAGCTTACAAACCCTCGCGGACCCTGTGCTCCTCCGGCAGCAGGCTCCTGGTCATTCCCAAAGTCAGGACACACACTCACGGAGAGGCGTCTTTTCAGTACTACAGCCCTCGTCTATGGAACTGCCTGCTGTAGGACCTCAGGGCTGCAGAGAACGTTCATGTTTTTAAGAGTAGGCTCAAGACTCACCTGTTTATCTTGGCCTTTGATTGAAATGTTATACTTTTACCTGTTTTATTATTCATATTTTATTTAACTTATTAATTTTATGCATTTTTTAGCTTGAACTAATATTCATCTATCATTTTTAGGATTTCCAGTGCTTCCTCTGTAGGAGCCCTCTGCACCGGGAGCGGTGGTCGGCTGCGGGCCCTAGCACCATCTCCGTGCTAGGGCCCGCAGCCTCATCTCTCCCCTGGGCCCTGTGGCAGTTCCTGGTGGCGGCGTACCGCTCTCTGGTGTAGACGGCTTCTCTGATGATGTTTTCTTAACTGGTTCACCTGTAGTATGTATGTGAGAGTGTGTGTGTGTGTGTGTGTGTGTTTGTGTGTGTGTGTGTGTGTGTGTGTGTGTGTGTGTGTGTGTGCGTTACTGTTTGGGTTGTTTGTTTGTGTGGTGTCAGGCAGCTGTGGGCGGCTGGTTGGGTGGGTGGAAGGAAATGTGGGTTGTTTTTAATCACTGTAAAGCACTTTGTGTTACATTTTTTGTATGAAAATCGCTTTATAAATAAAGTTTGATTGATTGATATTAATTGCCAATTGGAACAACAGTTAAATTGTTAACTCACATTCTTGATTTCTATTGATCACTTTTGCTACTCAATCAATTCAATTATCTTGTTCTATTTAAAGTGAGTCTTAGGGTGTTTTCACATATAGTCCCCTTTAAGCGAACCGAACTCAGTCCCCTAAAAGTGGACCAACAAGGGGACCAAGAGAACACAAACTCAGTTCTGTTTGTGTTCACATTGTGAAAGAGGACCGAGTTCTCTTTCTGGTCCACTTAAGCTCTGATGGAGCCTAAGTCCTCTTTCTGTTCACACTGTAGCTTCTCTAGAGCTCTGAGATCTTCACTCCTTGGCATTCTCTGTGACGGCCATCCCTCTTAATCATGGCCCCAGTTCAGAGAAAACCCACAAAATAGAACCGGGGTCCTATTCCATTATTTCTAGCTGCAGTATTCAGGTGACCGTGCCTGCCTTGAACACTCTAAATTTTTTCAAAGTAAACGCTTCAGAACCGTCCGCGGTACGCGAACCGTACCGCGGACCTTTTAGCGAACCGTACTGAGACCACCTCGCGAGATGGTCTCAGTTCGGTTCGTTTTAAAGGGGTCTGAGTGCACTTAGAGTGTTCACATATAAACCTATAATGCTCAGTTAGCGATCTGAGTTCGCTTTAAACGCTGAAAGGGACCAAGTGTGAAAACACTGAAAACACTGGTTGTTGTAGTCTATTCAGGCAACCCTAACCTTTAAGAGGTACATGCTTTACTGCAGCAGAATACCTGTTCCTAATTCTTTCATTTATAGGGGACAAATTATAGTCACCAAACAATGTGCCACAACCTCTCTTGGTACTATGCAGACTCCTTAAAATGTTTGAATCAGCATGGATACCCTTTTTTCAAGGCACAAACAGACTAAATGGTAAAAGTAAAACATAATATAAAGAAGAGCACTTACAAAGCAAAAAAAACAACTTTCTATTTTACACTGGGCTTAATCCAATTTTACCCTCCTCTGATATAATCTCACATCGTATATCGCAAGTATCTGCAAAGTTGGCAGATGTTACAGTGGGCCAGTCAAAGCATCAGATTGTCTATAAAAAGGTTTTTTGGTGTGCTTAGCTACTGACAATTCTTGACTCCTACTGTGATTCTAGCCTATAGGACAAGTAAGTTTACATCACATGAAACATAGCCCAAGTAACACCATCTGGCTTGGGAATAATTATATAATAGTGATCATAACATATGCATGTTAGTATGCAACATAAGTTGAGCCTCAAGTGAAAAATACAATCCATCTTCATTAAACTATATTGAACCACTATTACAATAATTTAGCAGCCAATTGGGAAATAACAGTAGGGAGAATACCTTCATTCGCCATTCTTATGGCACACCATAGGTGTAGTCCTGAGGTGCTAATCTGCCTTTTTTGGGTTAGCACTAATGACAACTGAGTGGAGCATGGGCATGGCGCATGATCAGGCAATTCACAGTACACCGGAGATCAGTCAAAATACGACAGAAGGGGAGAAAGGTCAATGTACAGGCCAGAAATATTAACAATCACAACATGTAGTTTTATGTTGCAGTGTTTCAGCAAACAATCTCTGTATGAAGCCAGTGCCAAAAGAGTTGAGTACAAAAAGAGGACTAATATGGACAAAACTAGGAAGTAGATAAAAATGATAAAAATTTGTGTTTAATCAACCATTTCAAGAATGACCAAAATCATCAAACTGAGGGCATTTGTGCTGTGCCCCCATGCACAGAGGATGGAGGATTAGAACTAGTGACCTTTCACTACTTTTTAAGAGTATCTAGTTGAGTCTTATATGTTGTTAATTTTGTGAAAGATACACGTTCTTCATTCTTTGTCCACAGAGAGACAGACAAATGAAATACTTTGTAAACTCCAAAGGCAACTCTTTTGTAATAAATAAATGAGGAAAGTGCAACCACTTAACGCAATATTATTCAAACAGGTAAATTTACATACTGTCAAAACAACAATGGGGCCTGGTTTGTAGCATTTAATATTTGAATACATCACGGAGTCAAGTCTTTGACCAGTCACAATAAACTAAAACCTGCTTTAGCCTAACGCATGCCTTTATATTTTTATGAAATCTAATGTCAGTACATATCTGAATACCAGACCACTGAACTGAATGTAGAGAGACTTTGTTTGCATTTTTCACTGCTCATAATCTTGGTTTCAAATAGAACCCACTGTGGACCGAAACACAAAGAGAGGTCTCTGGAGAAGCACTAATCTTTGTCTTTCACCCAACACACATTATTCAAAAACAAAAACTGGAATTATTCAAATGCAGTCTGAATTCATCCATAAAACTGGGCTAAGACTATAGGCATTGTATATATTCCCTGTCTGTGGGCACATGTGTGTACAGTTGAATAAAAAGTAGGTTTGGTGTGCTTTCTGGCAGATAACCATGCAACAGAGGGCTTAGTGTGCACCTATCAGGCCAGTGAGCATGGAACGGATGGGAGCCTGTTATCATGGACCCTCAGAGCATCACATCCCCGAAACTATCAAAGCAGTTAGGAAGAAGGTTCAGAAATATGCAAAAGAGCAATTATTAGAGGCCCAGAGTCACATTTTTCCTTAGGAGATGCTCAATTTTGTTTTTATGATCCTAAAAGTGGGTTACTAAAGAATTAATTGGAGTAGCACTATTTTCTTAGTGT
This sequence comes from Paratrypauchen microcephalus, assembly GCA_036785185.1. Lineage (NCBI taxonomy): Eukaryota > Metazoa > Chordata > Actinopteri > Gobiiformes > Gobiidae > Paratrypauchen > Paratrypauchen microcephalus. The sequence goes on along the minus strand of JAVJIX010000004.1, from coordinate 2,873,425 downwards.
CTTACCCAAGCCTCTAAAAGCTAAAGGTACATAAAGTGTGAAGAGTGCAATAAAAACTTTTTCCTCCATGGTGACTTTATTGCTTATCCTGGAATGTCCCACGGAATGAGATCAAACTTATCTTTCTTCTAGATACAAGGGTCATTCCAAAATTGGAGGACATTTTGGCTTTGAAATTCTTGAAAAATAAACATATTACATCATATTCATCAATAGGTAATAAACAATCAAATGCTTGATTAGCTCAGCTTACGGCCAATGGGTACAATTTTTATTACATGATTTATTTAGTTTATTTATTTACTCTAATCACAGTAACAGGATTGCAAATCCGCACTAATGTTCGCTTTATCTCAGGAGTAGAAGCTAGCTGTTTAGCTAGCTGTTACTGCTAATCAAGAGGAAAAACTTATTTATGCAAATAAGTAAAGGAAAAAAATATATAATTGTCTTATTCTGATAATATGCATAACAGGGTTGCATGAGGTAGACATGAGTGAGACATTCAATCAAGGCTAACTTGAAAATAGAAGAAATAGAAAAATAGAAGAGAAGACATATCTTTGCTCTACCTATTCTTTTGGAAAACTGTTTGATGATGTCAAGTCCAGGGTATGTGGTTCACTGTTTTCTTCTTCATTTATTTATTTATTTGTTTGTTTATTTATTTGAAGAGGACAGTGCACATTAATGAACACTTTGTACATTTTCATGCCATTGTGTAAATATGCCGGATTTAGCTAGAAGCTACTTTCTATCTGTAGTCCTCCAATATTTAAAGACAACAACATGACAAACAATAACAAAAAGCATTTATAATATATTCAGAACAATAGATTACATGGTAATGGTCTTCTACCAGGCTAAAAATGTTATGGTAACAGGGTTGCGTGCATGTTGTGGGACACATGTTCCATGAATAATAATAATTATTTCAAATATTATGTCTACAAATGTTCCCACAGTTACAAGAGACAGCAATCATACAAAAAACAAGAAATTTCAATTTAATTTTAACTGCTTTATTTGAGATTCAATTTGGCCATTAGAGGGGTGGGACAAGAGGAAAATGGCATTTTGGGGGTACCCCAGACTTATTTGGTATTTTAAAAACTATTTTCAAGCATTCTTTTCTCTTTTTTTTTTAGATTTGGTCTCAGGACAAGTCAATTCACTCAGAAACTGTATGTTTTAGTATTTTATATGTGGATTATTTAATATTTGATGGGTGGGACGTAAAATGTCCTCCAATTCTGGAATGACCCATAAATATATATTGCCATTGCAAGATGAAATCAAGACCTTTGCAAAGGTAAACGGTTTGTGTATCTTGTGTTTTAATTATCTTTTTTTTTCAGTACTGTGCCAAAAAAGGGAAAAATTAAATATCTGAAAGCTTGCTTGCTAGAGAATAGAAGACTATTACTACAGAATGACAAATGTGTTCACATATAATGTAGAGAAAATAAGGAAAGGGTCCACTATCCGTTGCTTTTATTTTAATAATCCTGCGGGAAAATGGAGCTAGGCATCATTGGGCTTTGGAAGATCTAACACAGTCTTCAGAGATGTGATGAGTCATTTCCATCTCAAAGAAGACTTGACAAAACAGAATCTAAAAAAAGAAAAATCTCAGACAAGGGAGATGGTTATCAATGAGTGGCCATGAGAGAATCATTAAGGCAAGAAGAAAGCTCCTCTGCTGCCTGTTTCTACATTGGACATTTGATAAACATCTTACAATGGCGGCAAGTTGAGTGGTTAGCGCTCTTGCTTCACAGCAAGAAGGTTCCGGGTTCGATCCCCGGGTCGCCCAGGCCTTTCTGTGTGGAGTTTGCATGTTCTCCCCGTGTCTGGGTGGGTTTCCTCCGGGCACTCCGGTTTCCCCCACCAACCCAAAACATGCACCATAGGTACCTCCAGCTTAGGCCCTGACCAAGAAGATCATGGAGATGGTCCCCGGGCGCCCTAATGTGTGCTGCCCACTGCTCCTAATATATATATATAGGATGGGTTAAAATGCAGAGAAGAATTTCTCCAGTGTGAGATCAATAAAGTTCACTTCTTCTTCTTCAATACCACCAATAAATACTCAATCCATTTTAACTCTTCAAAATCATTATTACATTGTGCCTGTGTTGAATAATGCAGGAAAAAAGCAATACCGTTGACAGTCTGTGACGAATGGGGTCTGGTGTCATCACTTCTGGAAATGCCAAAATCCTCTCAGCCTCTGACAAATCTGCGCTGACGGATTTGAATAAGAGAGACACAGAGAGGGCTACTGCATGAGAGTGGAGCTCACTACAGTGAATAGGCACATGGTTATCCACAAAGTAAAAGGCAGGTCAAAGGAGTGCAGCAAAGTGAAGGGAGGCTATCTGTTTGAGTGACAGACAAGTCTATGGGAAAGACACAGGGATGAAACACAGCTCAACAGTGCAGTCAGAAAGCATGTGGTGTGAAAATGGGAACTGTTCAGGAACAATTTAAGCAATTTCAAAGCAGGTCTGTCACGATAACAAATTTTGAAGTGCAATATACAGAAAATTTAACAATAATATTCAAACTGTTTACGCTACTTAATAACCCAAATGCAGGACCTTTTTAAATGAACAATATTAAAAACATTGGCTATGTAAGTAACTTAACTTTATTTAGCATTTTCACAGACATATAGTGACAAAGTGCTTCAGTGTAAAAAGTTGTCAAAAAATGTGTAGCAAAAATACAGTCAATATCAATAAGGTTAAAATGCTTGCTCAAAAAGGTACACAATGAATAAATAACAAAATTAAACGCTTCTCTAGGTAGTATCAATAATAAGTTGTAGATGTTAATTATTCGATCCGACAGAGCGCAAATGTTTTTGAGCTACAAAAAAATAGAAAAATGTTTCTTGTTAATGCCAGAGAAAGTGTATCTCAAAATTAGATATAGAGATTAGGATATAGAAATAGAATCACATGCATTTCAGAACATATAATGGGTTAGTGGAGGTTTAGCAGTATTATACCCAATAAGGACTTTTGTTGTAGAGGACATCATATAACCAAAATAACGGTGGCGAATTGCTAGTCACAACCACTCTAATTGTAACCTTACTGTCATTGTAAACATCCTGTGCCCTTGATTTTCAAACATAGGGCTTGATGGTTGGTTCCTGTTGCTGTTCTTTAAGCAGCACAGACTTCCTTCTTGCACAGTTCAGACAAAGGGCCCGAAAAACAGCAGAGACTAATTAAGTGTATCTGGGCAGTGTATGAATAGATGAAAGAGAAGGGCAGGGCTAAGAGGGGCACTTGTGAAATAATAATGATGACGACAACTGTATAGGGCATATTACATAAGAACAGACTTTTTGTATGGGCTTACTAAACCACTAAACCAATATTCTCTATATATGGCGGCATGATGGCTGAGTGGCTAGCACTCACGCTTCACGCTTCTGTGTGGAGTCTGCATGCATGGTCTGGGTTCGATCCCCGGGTCGCCTGGGCCTTTCTGTGTGGAGTTTGCATGTTCTCCCCGTGTCTGGGTGGGTTTTCTCCGGGCACTCCGGTTTCCCCCATCAATCCAAAACATGCACCATAGGTACCTCCAGCTTAGGTCCTGACCAAACCGAAGCAAGAAGATCATGGAGAAGTGTGCTGCCCACTGCTCCTAATATGTATATATGTATATATATATATATATATATATATATATATATATATATATATATATAGGATGGGTTAAAATGCAGAGAAGAATTTCTCCAGTGTGAGATCAATAAAGTCACTTCTTCTTCTTCTCTTCATATATTTTATATACAGTATTTGCACAGGCTCAAATCAAACTTAGATCCTAGATCACTACACCATAACAACCTGCCTATTGGTGATGTTTCCTAATCTTATCCATCAGTTTAATAGTGTGTATTGGATGACACCTGACCCTAGTTACTGTGGAAACAAATAAACTTAAACTAAACATAAACTAAAGCAAACCTTTCACACCATATACCACCAAAGAAAAGATTTGGCTTTCCGAGTATTACCAATTCTATAACAAGACTATTCCAGGTCTAATCTAGAGCTATGTCATTTCCACCATATAGTTCTAAACACTGTACTGTGAAGAAATTATCCAAAAAACTGGGTATAATTAATTGTAAAATTAAAACTTAAAAAATTAAAAAAATGGCAAACCTGCATAATGAAGAGTTGCCCAATAACCACCTGAATGAGCTTAAGTGCCACCAGTGGCACATTTACCAGTTTGAAAAAAACAACCACAAAAAACCACTGAACTTAAAGAAATAACATTCATTCATTTTCATCCGGGTTTCCATGATGTATCTTCTGCCATGCCAAGCCCCCATGGCAGAAGATGCATCAAGGCCAGTTGTGACGTGAGCCGTCCTCCTGTGGACCCACCACCCGTGGGAGGATTCATGGGGGCTGGTGCATTGTGTTCTGGGCAGCAGAACACTGCTTGGACTGCTGCCCCCGCGACCCAAGAAATAACATATACACACATATACATATATATATATATATACATATATGTATATATACAGTAATCCCTCATTTATCGCGGGGGTTAGGTTCCAGAAATAGCCCGCAATAAGTGAAATCCGCGAAGTAGGACAACTTTATATTTTACAATTATTATCCATGTTTTAAGGCTGTAAATGCCTCACCACACACATTATACGCTTTTCTCAGACTGGAATTAACATTTTCTCACATTTCTCTCTTGTTTAAACACTCAAACTTTCGTAGATTTTCATCAAAATGTATTAATAGAAGCGGGGGTGGGGTGGTGGTGGGGGGGGGTGCGCTCGGACACGTGGACCGTCACGAAACAAGGCAGAGATATATATATATACACACATATATATACATTATATTATATATATACATTATATTATATCTATACATATATATATATATATATATATATATATACACATTATATATATACATACATACATACACACACACACATATATATATGTCCAGATATTTGAGCAGACTGCCCAACAAGATACGAATAACAGGATTGAGCTGCAAACTTCACTTTTTGCCTATACTAGTTCGATACTTGGTCGAACTGTAAGAGATAACGCAGTATTTCCAGCTCAACCTACAAACATATAGACAATTTTGAATGAAAATAGGCTCGAATCTCTAATTTGCCGCTACTTTGTGTAAGCTTTATTGAGGCCAAGCACCGAAGGTGCGAGGTACCATAGTGTTTCTATTGATTCTTATACATTATTCTTCGACCTATGGGAGTCTATGGCAACCCCTAGAACCGTCTGGTAAAAAGTGGTGAAATTTTGCATGCACATTCCAGCCAGTCTCCTCATTACCCACAGCAATTTATAGGCCCCCACCCCCAACCGTCTAGTGCCGCCAGCAGGTCAAATTTTCAGGAATTTTCAGGAATTTTCTGAAATGTACCTTTGATCTGTCTTTGATGTGTCTTTGATCTAGCCGAAGTGAGCTCATATCTCGGGAACCCTTCATAGGAAGCCTGGGAGCCTGGGAAGCCTGGTTAACAGACCCTGTTAGACCCTGTTAGACCCAGCAATGTGAGGTCTACATGCACCTTTGGTGCTTGGCCCCACATTGCTGCTTGCAGCTATATTTATTATTAGTTTCTAAAATTAACATAAAACTCAAGAAGGCAGAATCGGTAAGTGAGACTCTTGTTAATTACATTAAGCTGTGGGTATGAATTTACTGCTCTGAGCTAATCAATAAATAATTTAGGCTTTTGTCTTGGATACATGTGCTACTATTTCGTGTGGTCACATAGTTCACCTTAGTAGTCTCATTATTTCCCATTAATCTAAACAAAGGGCTTTGTAATAGACCCAGCGCATTATGGGAAAAGTGGCTGCCAGGAGACATCCACAAACAACCTTGGACTAAGAGGGAAACAGACAAAGGCGCTGTTTTGGTTCGAAGAGCAGAGAAGGAAGACAATGAGTCAGACATGCTGTGAACAGACAACAATCAAAATGGAAAATACGGTATTAGAAATAAAGCACCAAACAGTTTCACCAGCTGCCATATCAAAAATATAGCTCCATCATATTAAATGTGAATACACATTGGCACTGATATTTTGATTTTGCCCTTCTGGCTAAGAATGAGTGCTTTTAGTCATTTTAATGGGGTATTTTTGTGCAGGCTTCTTGACTTGAATGTGTTGGAACTTTAATTGGATGACACCTGAACTAATTGTGGCCTAGATTCAAACCCGCTCGGATAACTTTTTGATTTACCACAAGTCCCTGAAAGAGTGTGCCTCCGGCACATTACCTGCAGATATAAATTTTCATATCTGAACTTTTTTGTTTTGTTTTTGTGGGCTATTCTTAGGCAATTCCAGATAATGAGCATTATTTTGATGTTTTTTTCCTGTTAGATTACCTTAACTCAAAACCACAAATAAGATCAAATGTTACAACCAAATAGTTATTCTACATTTACTGTACCTGAACTTTGTTCTCGTTGAGGATAATTATTATGAAATAACAATATTTTTATCTCAGTAAATGTTTTGTCTAATCTAACCACCTCTGGTCAGAACAATGACTTACTAGTCTGGTTAACACCTGACCATATCACAAGTGAGATATGGGTCTGGAAACTCGCTTCGAAAAATCCCGTAGCGGAGGTGTGGTTAGCGATTGCCAACGGCCGTTTATTGGGCGTTATGAATGTCTATCATTGAGCGTATACGTAAGTCCATAGCCAATCATGTCAGTTGTCAGTTCAAACTACAAGCTTCCGTTTGTCATGTAGTACGCGTCACCGTCTTGCCACACCTCCCCCGCTCTCTGATTGGGGCCCTAAATCTGGGACTCCCGCTTGGACGAGTTTCCAGGCCGCCTTCCAGTTCGAAACGAACGGAAGCGGCCTGGGAATTCCCAGGCTAATGACTTACAATAACAATATAACAGCAAAGTCAGCTGTTCCATCAGTTGTAGTTCCAGCCCATCTCTTCCTCATTGGCTGCTCACAGGACAATATGTGGACAGTTTGAACTTACAATAAAGCAAGCAATTTATTAACTTATCCTCACCTAAAATAATTTTAATTATTCTAACACTGATAAGATTTTAGACATGATATTAGAAAATATGTCAATTCTGACAATCTGTATCGAATATTATTGGACTGACTTGATCCTTTGTAGTATGTTTTTGTTAGTGCAGGCTCCATAATATATATATATATATATATATATATATATATATATATATATATATATATAAAAAACACTTAGCCACAATCTTTGCAACCCCGCCCTCTATAATAAACAATTACTGGTTATTTGATTATGATTACGATGACTATGATTAGTTCATTGCTAAACAAAATACAGCACCAACCGTTACCTGTTAAACTCACCAGCCCACTTGTTTATAGCCTTTTGCATTGCACTGGCTGGTCATCATTTCCCTTTGCTACTTCTGTCTACTTTCCTCTAACACACTGTGTCAGCTGGGGCCTGCTTCTGCTATGATAACTTAATGCTGGGATGTGAATGGATGCGTAGAAGCGTCTGTGCTGCTGTTTATGCATGATACAGACTACTTCTGACTCCGCAAAGCTGTTAAATAAGGAATCATACCCGTCTGCTACAGCCAATGTGTGAGTTGTCTTTTCGGAAATATGCTCGAGTGTTTTTCTTGGTTAGTGTTAATGAGAGTGAGAAAAGAAACAGCAGAATGCACAGTGTACATTTGGGAGCGCCTTGGCAGTGACTGTGACAACTGGGCCAAGTTAACGGTTAACACTCACAACTGAAAACTGTTTGATAAGAAAAAGTGAAGTATGTGGGAGAAAACATGCATTTCTTAGGTGGCATGGAAGCCAAAAAATAAAACTTGTAGGTATACATTTCTTTGTTAAGGAGGAAACAATGCAGTTTTAAGTCAATGGACTATAGAAATGTTCTGCAAAAATGTGCTTGAGCAATTATCATTGTACATTTGTTTGCAGTGACTTATGTTCTCATACAATAAATGAGTACAAAGTCTAGCACTACATTTAATACAAGCGAATATCAAGTACCAATCACAAGGCTTTTGTCTGTTCTTTCAACTGGCCAAGTGAAATGCATTCTGTAAAATACTACTAGAATTCTTTGTAAATGCCAAAGCAATGTTTGAATCTTCATACCCCCAAATGACATTTAAATTCAGCTTTTGTCTTCAACCACAAACACTATTCTGAACATAATGGCTTTCAGCTTGCTTCTTTGACATTCTGGTGATTGTTAAGTATATGCTTCAATCCGACCAATGAAAAGAGTAGAACAGAAATCAAACGCAACGCCATATGATCCAGGAGGCTTATTGTTTTTGCTCAGTGCTTCTACTTAAATGTAACCTATTTCTCCATCAAATTTTCCCAAAGTCATTGGACTGAATAACCTTCCAGGCAAACATCTGGACACATTCTGGGAGTTGACAGCCAGTGGTGAGTCATGTGTGGTGATTGGGCTACCTGTAATTCATTCCCAATGATGAAACATTTAAAGTGCCTTGATGAGCCATTGTCAATGCTCTAGTGAGAAGCAATTATGGCGTGCAGCCCACATTTGTCTCATAGTTCTAGCAGACACATGCAGGAAAGACAGGTGTGTTGTATTTGATGCTATAGGGAAAGAACAGGCCTGGGAGGCAAATAGAGCCACATTAGCCAATTACGTACCAATGGCTGACCAGAGGGTGCAATCACATCCTGGGACATTTTCAAAGGTGCGGTGTTTAACCTTATTATAGCCCAAAGGTAAAGTGGTGGAGAGTCATTACCTCAGCGGGTGCAAAAATGAAATTTTACCAAAGCAGACCATGTTTCTAGACCAAAGGATGAGATCCCACTTATCGCTGAGCGCATTTTAATCCTGATATGGATTGGTCCTGTTCTGTCCTGGTCTAGTCCTGGTTTAGTTTTGGGTTTAGGTCGTTTTCACAGCAGGAAAGTCCGATAGTTCACTTGCTTTGGTCCGGACCAAATTTTTTTAAATATATTTTTTATTTTGGTGCGGTTCGCTTTCACACTGCACTTTTTTCCCCAAGCGAACCAACATCTATAAACAAAACCACGTGTGCTGAGGTCGCTCAGCCATTGGACAGAAATGAGCTGTGTCCAAACGCGGAAGGAAGAGAATAATGGTGTTATGTGCTGTTTTCAATCTAGTCTTAGCGATATGGTTTGCTCAGTTTTTACACTTCGCACAAATGTTTGAGCAGCATCGTGAGGTTTAGACTATTTTACAATCAATTTCCAAACGACAAAGACACAGGACAAGACGGCTACGGAGGACAGTGCTCACGATCACGCATCAAGTTCTGACTCTTGCTCTTCAGGTAAAACGTAAGTAAGCCTCGTAAGTTTCGTTTCGTTTTGTTTCGTCAGCCTCGGTTTCCCATAATGCTCGACATATGACGGGAGCTTGTTAAGTACAAAAAGCCAACTTGTGTCGGATCGAGTCCGGTCTGCATTCTCACCTCAAACGAACCACACCAGAGTTGGAAAGGAACCATGCCGAGACCGAGCTTTTTAGGTGGTCTCGGTTCGTTTGTTTGCTCCGGATCGAGACTTTTGGTTTTTATTCACACCAGCCCAAAAGGTCCGAATCAAAGGAGCAAACACCTTAATGAAAATGACCTTAATCTCAGTTGTGATGTAGCAAATGTAAAAAATATGCTCTTAGTTGCAGGATCAATTCTCGCTCAAACTAAATTATATCATTCAGTCCTTAGGCAAGACACGTTGCATGAAAGTGGTGTGTGTAACTGATTGGTGGTGGTCAGAGGGGCCGATGTGGAGTGAATGAATAATACAGTAGTGTATATTGAGAGGTTTCCCCAGACAGTGTAAGGCATTATTGTTATTAATAATCACAGTCTTTTAATCATTGCCATTTAACACAAAAAATACAAAACTTTTTGCCACCTTAGTATGAACTGCTAGTGTATTTATATATTTGTTTATTTAAATAGGGGAATGCATATTAACTAGCATGAACCCATGTAAATATGCCAGATATATTTCCATCCCTGCTTCAAACCACATGCATTTACAGGCAGGATTGACTGTGGACTGGATTAAAAAACAAAACGAAAAAACAAAACAAAAAACAAGCATATCACTGACAATCATAAATGACTAAATCTCAATTAAATCTAGATTGATTAACTGCTCAGCCCTAATTGTAACTTCCTCATTTTTCCTCTGGCTGGTTGTCAGTATGTCTCGTCAAATGATCACTGATGTTGGGTCTATGTTGTACCCCCAACTTCTAAATATTGTGGTCCTCAATGCCTAACCATCTATAAATGAACACCAAACACAAAAAAGTTAATAACTACATGGCTTTCCTAGAGACACATTTTCCAAGTTTGGTATTTTTCCTAATTTTCTCAGTGGAATCTAATAAAAACCTCAACATCTGACATCTCTACAGTGGCTGCTCACAACACACAATTTGATCTCTCTTGCTTTCCACTAATTGAGTTAGTGAAATTTCTGAAGCAGTCTTCCATGAAAAACTCTGTTCACTTACGCTGCTGCTGTAAACCACCAGGGCCAGACCACTGTCAAATGTGGAAGGAAAACACAAGTCAAATCAAGGGAGAGGGCCACTAGGGGTTGCAAATGAAGACAGAGAGGGTCCTTTTACTATGCACGCACATACACCAAACAGCGCTGCTCTGTCAACAACAGCCTAAGTAACAGAGCAGAAAATAACCAAACAAGGCTGACTTTGATGTGGAGTGATGGACAGCCTTTGGCAAAAATACACCCTCATATTACCACCCATTTCCAACTCACTGCAGAGACAAAGCCAAACTATTTTACCACTAGATTTGGGTGGTGTCTGAATTTGAAAATTGTGCTAAAATATGCTAAAAAGACAGCACCTTCACCATATTATAGCCAGATATATAGCCTACAATGTAAAGGCAGGAAAAACAACATTATGCTAGAATTCAGAATGAAGTTATTTTGTTCCTTCAAGGCATCACACTGACACTTGTACATGAATCCAAATGACTACAAATATTTGTAAATTTTCCTTTTGAGGTATTAGTATTAGGTATTTCTACAAACTTGACCATAATGCTGTTGAAACCCTGACCCTTGGTAAGGACATGATGTGGTTTAAAAGTTCATTGTGTAACTTTTCTGTTGAAGGGTTCGCTTTTCTTCATGGAGATGTTATTGCTTTGTCTGGAATGTTTCATAGTATGGTATAAAACATTTCTATCTACATGGAGACCAAACCAGACCAGGTTACAGGTCAGATCTGTGGAGAGGCATAGACATAACCGAAACATTGAATTTAGTGCAAAAAAACAAAACAAACACACACAAAATATGAATTAAAACCAGTATAACTACTACCATGTTTGCAATAACTAAGAAAAATGTCTTTCCTTTCTCCATTTAAATCATTCATTGGTGCGTTCTGTAAACTCATACATATGCTATGCCCCAACACATTCATCTGCATATTTTATGGTTTACAAACACGTCCAAATCAGATCCGCCATCCCTCTGATTCATTATGAACCTAACACAGGGTCATGTTGAATTAATGAGAAGGCCCATTGGAAGTGACAGACAGACCGGGGTTAACAGAGGCCTGGTTTCCTGCAGTGAGCTCCTGTCCCGGCTGCCGACAACACTGGATCCTCATCTGCTTTGACAGCACTCGTATAGACACCATTATACAAACATTTCCTGTGGGGCTGACCACACAGAGAGAGCTGTAGATCAAGCTTCCCACGTCCCAGCAGCAGATTTGTCAGAGAGAAGATGGGGTACATGCAGGGAATGAAAAACACATACTGTAGGGAGAACTTAATAGCGATTTAAACATGACAGGAATAGGTGGCTTTGGGCAATACTGCTTTTACCGGAATGTGGACGTTAAAAAGTAACGCTTCTGCACAAAACCAAAACAAACTGATTAGATTCCCATCACAAGTTAGTTTAGTTTTAGTTTACACATGATCCCTGTTAAAATAAATGTATAAACGCATTAATCTCATCAAAGAGGAGCTACTGCTTTACACCAGATTTAGCTAAAGCTAGTTTCCATCCAGTCCCCGGGTTACCACTTCCCTCACATTCATCTATAGGGAAGACTGGTGGGTAATTAGTGGTGGTCAGAGGGGCAGATGGAGCAGATTCGGTCAGTTTATACTAGGGATGTCAACAATTAATCGACTTACAATTAATTGTCGATCAAGACGTTGGTCGAACAAAATGCATTAATTGTAATTAATCGCTAATCGCAGACACGTGCACCCGCGTGGCCACGAAACAAGGCAACCACGCACCGCGCTGCGCCAAGCTCGACTCACAGCCAGCCGCAGGCGCCAACGGCACTGCTCAGCAGCCCCGGTGTACGTGTGGGCCTCGCGCGTACACCGGGGCTGCTGAGCACGAGATTGAACCGCAGCACCGGTAATGCGTAGTCTCAGCCCGAGCCACAAACCAGCCGCACGAAACCAGCAGTGGCACGTGGTGGTTTAATCCTGGTTTAGTCCAGGTCTAGACCTGGTCCAGTCCTGGTTTAGTCCAGGTCTAAACCAGGTCTAAACCTGGACTAGACCTGGTTTAGTTCTGTTCTAGACCTGGTTTAGTCCACGTTTAGTCCTGGTCTAGTCTCTTAGCCAATCAGGATGGAGAACAGAATGTTACACTATAAAAAAATGTTACACTATAAAAATAATAATAATAATAATAAAAATCCGTGAACCGCGATAGAGCGAGGGATTACTGTATTTTGTTATTCAGCATCAATACATTTGTCTGCTTTTTACTAAGGAATAATTAATTGAGGAATATACAATATAATAATACTATGATATATTTATGACTCAGTGTTATGTTACTATAGCTTATATTCTTAAAGACCCTATTGAAACACTCAAATTCAGGTGAAAAACGCCGCTTATCAGTTAATCGTTAATCGATCGATAAGGTCAATCAACTATCAATTAATGAATTAATCGATAATTTGCATCCCTAGTTTATACCCCAGCTATGGATAGAAGTAGCTTACTAGCCCCAAGTGTAGAGAATAAATGAATGAGTACAGAGTAGCACTGTGTGCTGCTTGTCAAACACAATTATAATATAAGGCATTATTATTATTTCTAACGATTATGCATTAGATAAATGTATACGTTTTATGGCTTTCAGGTGACTCACAGAATGTGTTGGGAATATTTATAATGTGGGTATCTACTTGGGGTTTGTCTCCATCATTACATTTTGCAATGAGGTTTTTAAACATGTATGTATTTTTAACTTTACTCCAAATGCCAGAATAGTAAAAGTGAAGAGTCAGTTGCAGTGAGGCCCGAGGTGCTAAACTCTGGATTAAGAGATATGACTATGTCATATAAAATGAAAATGCCCTTCAGCATTTAGCCTGAATATTTTAGTCCAAATCTTTGCCCTATCTGGCCTTGCACATTTAAATCACATATGCAATTATTTATTTCATATTTTCACTAAGAGATTTTTAACATTTTATTTTAGTGGTTTGCTTTTGTTCAGCATACTGTAGATATGAAAATCTATCATACCAGTAGACTTAACTGTAATTGCTGAGTATAAATTAATTTGAAAGATTTTTATTTACAAAGTGTTGCTAGCAGCATTTTCTGACCCAGTTTTTTATATGCGACTCCTTTTTAGATTGAGTCCATAAAACCCAAACACTGTATCTTCCTCATTTAATACATGAGTACACTCGTAGATTGTACTGTATGTAGAACTAATGCTTAAAATGCCTCAGTACACGGTTTGATGGTTGACCGCCTGTTCACATCCTTCTTGAGAAAAAAAAATCATAAAGCACTAAAACTCCTACAATATTTGTGTGTTTTATGTAAATCATTTTTCTTATGAACAATGTTTGAGAAAATCAATACCTATGCAATGACAAGAGTGCAAAGCGTGTTAAAAAATGTTTCTGAGAATTAAGCTAGGCCTGACTGACAATCCATAGCAATGAGCAGCTGTTCATTGTAAGATGGTAGAGTACCTGTCTAATTTAAGACTAAAAAGCACACCACAATATCAGTAAACTTATGTGCAGGATCAGAGGAAGAAAATAGGGAAAAAAGCTCATTTCTAGGCTCATAGGGCAAGAATCTGATCTTAAGTAGGCGTGAGAAAGAGCTGTAGCGATGACAGTTCAAAATGAATGTTAGCCTTGGCTAGGTCTCCAGGCTTAAGGTCTACATCTCATCTCCTGAATATTTCACCTGCCCAGTTTAGTGGCTCACCTTTGATCCCACAGTTAAAGGAGTGGAGTCTTTGGTCACCAGCGTTACAGCCTTATCTGCTGTGATGTGGTGGTGTTAGGAAGAGCTTTTCATTGCTTTTATATCATTTTCCCTTTTGCACTTTTGGGAGCTTGAAATAGTCCACCGCTCCAACGACTATGGCTGTAGTTGACTTAATTCTTAATTGAATATTACTTGACCAAAAGGGGCGTGACCTACTGACAAAGGTTCTTGAAACAAACGAGTAGTATCTCTAAGATCTGAACATGTATCTAACCCAAACTGCTAGTTCACTACAAGCATCTTCCATTCCGCTGTTGTTTGTATAAATACTCAATAAATACTCAATAAAAAAATAAGTTTGACTAAGATACCACTGACCAATTAATTCAGTAAACATGAAAGTTCACAACCCTAAGATAGACTGCACAACTTTTCTGGTGGACGGTCTGCTACCTACTCGTTTCCATGGAGAGGATAGTGCTTTGCCCATCATCGAAAAGCTAGGGGGGTCCGGGGAAATTCCCCCCAGTAAATTTTTTTAACTCTAGATGCTCTGAGATGTAATCTGGGGTCATTCCAGCCAATAAAAAACAGCCAATGTCAGCCACCCATTTTGGGTGGAAAAATTCCCTTTCCCCCTCTTGATGATACCACTTTGCACTACCTTCTCACAAAATTTTACAAATACAGTGAACCCTCGTTTATCGCGGGGGTTAGGTTCCAGAAATAGCCCGCAATAAGTGAAATCCGCGAAGTAGGACAATTTTATATTTTACAATTATTCTACATGTTTTAAGGCTGAAAACGCTTCACCAGACACATTATACACCTTTCTGAGACTGGTATTAACATTTTCCTCTTGTTTAAACACTCAAACTTTTGTAGATTTTCATTAAAATATATTAATAGTGGGGGGGGGGGGGCACGTGACACGCGGACACGTGCGCGCGGACACGTGCGCGCGGACACGTGTGTTTGTTTTGGTACCACATATCCATGCCATGTGCGAAAGTCGAGTGGAAAGCGACCTGGATATCATTTTGGGCAAGACTCAAGCCAATGCTAACAGTGCAAAACCGCTAACAGACGCCTCTGAGCACCAGTCCTCGCCACAAGACCAGGTAAGACCAACCTGCGCTCACAAGAGTTGGTTGCATTTCACCCCGGCTCCAAAATCAGACCGCTATCAATGCGTCGCCAATACTCCACAGCTCTCTAGGACGGGGTCGGGTTCGTCCTCTCGTCCTCTCACGGGGAAGAGCCACTGTCTCCTCTGTGCGCGCGAGTGTCCTCCCCCCGCTGCGGCTCCCCCGGACGCCGCGCGGCCAGGCGCCAGGCCCGTCCATGTTGATTCTTGGCTCTTCCATGGTCCGGCTCGCACTCAGTCTCTTCCATGGCTCGTGCAAGTAAACAAAGGCCACACCTCCTGTCACCCAGGCGCTCTCGTGAAGGAAATCTGAGACTCTGTCCCTACCATCCCTGGTCTAGACCTGGTTTAGTCCTGGTTTAGACCTGGTTTAGTCCTGGTTTAGACCTGCTTTAGACCTGGTTTAGTCCTGGTCTAGTCTCTTAGCTAATCAGGGCGCAGGACAGAATGTTACACTGTAAAAAAAAGTTACACTATAAAAAAAAATTGAAAAAAAAAAAAAAAAAAAAATTGGAAAAAAAAATCCGCGAAACAGCGAGGCCGCGAAGAGTGAACCGCGATACAGCGAGGGTTCACTGTATACATGTTTGCAATAAAGTAAAACTGTAAATCAAAGCACAAACCACATTTTATTCACAGGTATTAGTGGTGACATACACATACCTGGTACATACACACGTATATGTATTTTAATTTTCATAACTATCTCCATTTTATCTGATAAATGTTAATTTTAGTGCTGTCAGGCGATTAAAAAAAACAATCTAATTAATTACAGGATTTGTAAATAATTAATCTAATTAATCGCATTTTAATATTTTTTTTAGGTGGTTTATTGTGCTCTCCCACAGTGCAAAAAAGGTGTCAAACGTGCGATTTATAGTGGTACAGTGAAAAGACTGCAGACTTCCCCTTCAAGTTTTTCAGTCTTTGGCTCGCTGTCTTTCTCTCCGTGCACACAAGACAAGACTGCTGGCAGAGCTGCAGAGTTATACCCCCATTCCCCCTCCCACATTACATAACATTCATTCAAAAGCTCATTTACACCATTCCACTATTAAATGGCGAATATTTCTGGTGAGCACGTGCAGCAGCTTTCATGCAACGTCAATAAATAATGTGTGAAGAATCCCTCAGTCGTCCAGGTAGAATCCATGATAAAATTGAATTTGTCAACTGGACAAAGTTTATTTGGTCGAAAACGTTTCGCAGCTCATCCGAGTTGCTTCGTCAGTTCTGGTTAGAGTGCTGATGGACACTGCTTATATCTAGCTGCAGGGAGGAGCTAACTACACTGAAATTATTCTGAAACTATCCCACTTCTTTGTTTTTAGCTTTCTGTCTTTTGTTTTTCCAGTTTCTCTCTGGCGTCTAGTTTAGCATACCCATTCAAACCCTAATGGCTGTTTTCACACCTCTGGACCTGACCTGGCTAGCCCTATTGTTTCCTTTGTTTGTTTTGATTTCGGTTTGAGGATGGAATTATATATGGGAGACAAATTATGTCTGACTCCCCCATTCCTGTTTAAAGAAGGATTCTCTTTTTTGACAAAAATAGCCTCTTTAATTAACTCCCCTCTCAAACCAGTTCTTTTCGCTGGCTAAGATCTGAACCTCACTGTCCTCAAAAGAATGGCCCGTGGCTTCTAGGTGAAGATGTACGGCAGATGACGGTCCACTCTGGCACGCCCGCCTGTGTTGGGACATCCTCTTGTGAAGTGGTTGTTTTGTTTCTCCAATGTAGCGCTCAAAATGGGGGCAACTGATTGACCAACTGACGTACCTGACTGTGTGACCTGAAATACCGCGTGATCTGAGCTGAAGTGCAGATACATAAATGAATGGAAAGCATAGAATGGCAGGCTGATCAGGTTTTGACACCTGAGTTACAAATCAAAAGTATTTTATAATGTTAAGGATAAGCATAATAAAATGTAGAAAGTACAGACATAAAGGTGAAGTGAGACAATATTTTTCAGTTTAATAAAAGTGTCAGCTGGGTTTGGCACTATTCTAAGGTTGAGAGCAGAAACTTTTACAAAACTGAACTTTAAACTAATTTGTGTTTGCCAAAAGAAGCCATGTCCAACAAGAAGGAGCTCAGAGATTAGATCATATCAGGCAATAAATTAATGGAGTGGAAGAGAAACCAACTGATCTGCCATTTGACTTGATAGAGACATACAGTGCCGTGAAAAAGTATTTGCCCCCTTCCTGATTTCTGTGTTTTTTGCATATTTATCACTCAAAACATTGTCAGATCATCAAACCAATTTTAATATCACACAGAAACAACCCAAGGAAAGACAAAATTCAGTTTTTGAATGATGATTCCATTTATTAGTGCACAAAAAAAATCTAAACCTATCTGGCCCTATGTGAAAAAGTAATTGCCCCCTTAATCTAATAGCCAGTTGAGCCTCCTTTGACAGCAATAACTGTAACCAAACGTTTGCGATAATTGGTGATGAGTCTTTCACACCGCTGGGGAGGGATTTTGGCCCACTCTTCTATGCAGAATTGTTTCAATTCTGCCATATTGGAGGGTTTTCTTGTATGAACTGCCCGTTTAAGGTCACACCACAGCATCTCAATCGGATTTAAATCCGGACTTTGACTTGGCCACTCCAAAACCTTAATTTTGTTTTCTTTGAGCCATTCAGAGGTGGACTTGCTGGTGTGTTTTGGATCATTGTCCTGTTGCATGATCCAAGAGCGCTTGAGTTTGAGGGCACGAACTGATGGCCGGACATTCTCCTTCAGGATCTTCTGGTAAACAGCAGAATTCATTTTTCCGTCAATCACAGCAAGTTGTCCTGGTCCTGAGGCAGCAAAGCAGGCCCAGACCATCACACTGCCACCACCATGCTTTACTGTGGGCACCATGTTCTTTTTATCAAATGCTGTGCCATTTTTACGCCAGATGAAACGGGCTGCAGACCTTCCAAAAAGTTCAATTTTAGACTCATCGGTCCACAAAATGTTTCTCCAAAAGTCTTGAGGGTCATCAAGGTGCTTTTTGGCAAAGGTGAGACGAGCCTTTGTGTTCTTTTGTGAAAGCAGTGGTTTTCTCCTGGGAACTCTTCCATGGATGCCATTTTTGGCCAGTGTTTTTCTAATGGTGGAGTCATGAACACTGACCTTAACTGAGGCCAACGAGGCCTGTAGTTCTTTCGATGTGCGTCTAGGTTCTTTTGTGACTTCCTGAATGAGCCGTCGTCGCACTCTTGGAGTAATCTTAGTTGGTCGACCACTCCTGGGAAGGGTTGCAACTGTTCCCAGTTTCCTCCATTTTTGAATAATGGCTCTGACAGTGGTTCGCTGGAGCCCCAGAGCTTTGGGAATGGCTTTGTAACCTTTTCCTGAATTATAGACTTCTATCACTTTTTTTCTCATTTGTTCTTGAATTTCTTTGGATCGTGGCATGATGTGTTTGTTCTTGAGATGTTGTAGCCAACTTCACTTTGTTTGACAGGAACTATTTAAGTGATTTCTTGATTCAACACAGGTGGTGACAATCAGGTGTGGGTGTGGCATGTAGAACTGAACTAAGTTTTCTCAAAACTGTGGTTAGTCACAGTTAGTTTGTGATTTAACAAGGGGGGGCAATTACTTTTTCACATAGGGCCAGATAGGTTTAGATTTTTTTTGTGCACTAATAAATGGAATCATCATTCAAAAACTGAATTTTGTCTTTCCTTGGGTTGTTTCTGTGTGATATTAAAATTGGTTTGATGATCTGACAATGTTTTGAGTGATAAATATGCAAAAAACACAGAAATCAGGAAGGGGGCAAATACTTTTTCACGGCACTGTAATTGTTTGGTGCTAAACTACGAACTTCTATCGATCAGTATGTGTTGTTTTCATGACACTTAAGGGTCACAAAACTGTAATTTCAATCTAAAGGCACAAAATTGATGACCGTTTGCCCTCTTCATCTTGTTACTTTATTATGAAGGGTAGCCAAATGCATTAAGATATTATCATTGTACTTTTTGGCTACTTTATCAGTTTGATAAAATTGGTTGGCCTTGGGATATGTGCCGTTTGGGCTTGGATCTAAACCAAAAATCCTTAAAGATGAGACAGTACAATAAAAACTTTACAACTGTCCACTGTAAAAGATATAAAATGAATACAACATTGTGCTTACTTCCTTAGTGAACTGTCAGTTAAATAATGGCCTGAAACAGTATTTGTCTGAAAACTGTACATTTGTATTTCAAAAATAAAGACTAAATAATCTAATGTAAAAGAAGATACATCTCCTGGAGTTTTATAGCCGTTTTAGAGGAAATTTTCACAAAAAATAATGGATTCAATTCCAAACAACACATGGATATATATTTTTGAGTAAGAGTTAGCCTGAAGGATCGATATTCTGAAATGTCCTCTCATAAAGTAGGGGAAGGTTTTGATTTTTTATCCTGTCCAAAAGTATATCAGATCTGTGCAGTGGCTTTCCCTCAAATAACCAACAGCACAACTGTGCCTTTGGGAGAAATGAATCCAGAGCTATAACTGAGCACAGCACCAAAGATCTGACAAGCATTTTTACACAAACTAGACATATGAACACTTTTTTCTTGGTGCTTTTTCTCCTCCACTATAGGGAGCAAACCGAAAATATCCAATTTCCAAAGCATTTGCTTTTTTAAGACAAAATGACTACAGAACTCTGCTGAATTAACTTTTATCATAATTTAAAGGTCCCATGGAATGAAATTTTCACTTTCTGAGGTTTTTGAACGTTAATGTGAGCTCCCCTAACCCTGTTTAGGCCCCCCCCCATGGTTAAAAGTTGCGAAATGTCTAAACTGAGCATTTGCGATCCTTTTCTGCGTTACAAAAAATCGGAGCTCAAACGGGCGATTTTGAACAAGGCACCTTATTGACGTCAGATCGAAAAAAGAAATGCAAATGCAGTTCCACCCCCGTCTGTCTGTACTCAGCGTCTCTGTAAATCACGCCCAGAGAGTTTGGACTGCGAATGCGCTAGGCAATGCGAAATGCATTTTTTTATTTGCCTGGAGGCACGTCTGAGTGTTTCTAGGCTCGGAAGTCCTTTACCCGACCCTCTGGACCTTTGAACAGCAGTGGTTTAATTTTATTTTCTGTGGAAATGTGTTTATTTTTCAATGGAACGCTTCAAATCTCTCCTCCGTGCAAAAACACAGAAATGGATCAGCTGAGAGCTACAGCGGAGAGCGGAGCGTTTGGCCACGCCCCCACCCTCTACTATTGGCCAGCTCTTTTCTCCTCATTTGCATTCAAGCAAATGCAACAACGCCCATTATGACCTGTTCTGAGGGAGAAAAAAATACTCATTCTCATCTTATCTATGTTTCTCATGCACTGAGTGTTGATTTTGAAGAAGGATTCATTTACAGTATTAGGGAACCATTAAGGAGCCATATAAAAGCATCAAGAAGTACCATGTCATGGGATCTTTAAAAGAAGTGGGCATGTAGGGGTAAGGGAAAAAAGGAATTTTCACAGCAAATGTCATTATAACTGCAAGAGAGCAAAACTTACTCTAACATGCATCAATCACTCTCAGATTATATTATATGGCTGGAAGCTCTTAAAAGACTATTTTATGTCTATATAAACCTATTTATCTTACATTCCAGTGTATACAATCACAGTAAACGTTAAGGAGGGACTAAGGAGGAGACATCAGAGGATTTTATTCTAAAGGATTTGCTGAAGATTGATGGTCTTAATAACTAATTCTAAAAAGATGGCAACTTCTTAGACCTCACTCTGGGAATTACCTGCTCCACCAAAGACAAAGACAGCCCAGCAGCACCATCTTGACCCATCAGAAAAACATATTTGAAACAAAAATAATTTAGAAGCAGGAATCTGACTCTTGGCCTGATGACAGTACAGGCACTATTTACAAACCCTCCTAGAAAATGGCCATTTCATTAGAATTTCAAATGGCCTCTACGTTTTATTTGTACCAAATTTCACACTTGGATAGTGCTGACAAAAATGTTACCAAAGCCACTGCAGTAATAGGGTTTTTTTTTTTCCATTTAAAAATGACTGATGTTGTAAACACGTCATTATCAAAATGCCTTGCTTCGTTTACAAAATGACAATTTTACAGTGTTTTGTGGTCACTGGTGGATATTTTAAGTTAACGTCACTTAAACTTAAAAGGCATTTTTGACTAAAACAATCAAGTGTGTAAAACTTAAAATAGTGAGTATCACAGCATTTGCTTTTATGTTACTTAACAAGTTATCAAATTTATTAGTACACTGAATCCAGGTTTACAGTGACATGCAGAGCAAAAAAAAACAAAAAACAAAAAAAAACATAAAAAGTAAACTCATAAACTATTGACTACATCTTTAATTGTTCTGGTAATTATTGCATCAAAGCTTTTATTAAAATATTTTTGATGTTGCACTTCACATTAAGCTAAATCCACAAATCCCCAATCACAAATCCAACTGACAAGACATTAAATGGGTTCAGATGTGTAAACAGCCAAGTATAATAGCTCCACCTTCTCCTGATGGCTCCATCTCTCACATTTGATTATTTCTATTCTCTTTCTGTTTAGTTTTTCTCCTTTCAGGGCTGTCTTTTGGTGATGGATATGTTCAGATACTGGGTCATACAGTGCTTTCACAAACTTCACACACCTTTCCATCAAAACAGCTTGGCTCGGAGAAAGCACTGATTGGAGAGAACCTGCATTGCACAGCCATAAAAAACATTTTGAGGTAAACCAATGCCTCAAACATTTGTAAGGGCCCACTTCAACAGCAGCAGGAAATGTCTGTCAGCTAAAGTGAAGTACAGAATAGCATTAGACATTACAATTTACATTACAAGAAGAAGAAGAAGAAGAAGAAGAAGAAAGGAACCTTTTTGCTAGCCACTCAGCCGCCTAGTATTTAGTTTACTGTTTATTATTGGATATGTGTACAGTGTTATATGACATCTCTTGTCCTGAGTTGCCAGTAACTATAAAAGGGAAATTGGCCAATGGGCTAATTCTGGTCTTGTATTTTCATTAATTTTCACTGTCCCTTTAAATATACATCTGAATCTTACACAGTGCTTCTTTAACATGTGATTATTCAGATAAGATAAGATAAGCCTTTTATTGTCTCCTTAGAGAAATTTGTCCTCTGCATTTGACCCATCCTGTCATCAGGAGCAGTGGGCTGCACCCGAGGCGCGCCCGGGGACCATCTCCACGATCTTCTTGCTTCGGCTTGGTCAGGACCTTGGCTGGAGAATCCTCCCACAGGTGGCTCACGTCACAACGGGCCTCGATGTATCTTCTGCCATGGGGGCTACCAGTGTCCGCAGACACTGGGGGCGAGGTGGGGTTAAGTGTCTTGCCCAAGGACACAACAGCAGCGCTCATCTGTGGGAGCTTGGATCACATGTGGTCCACCCGTCAAGAGCGGGATTCGAACTGCCAACCCCTGGATCACCAGGCAAGCGCTCTACCACTGAGCTACTGCCGCTACTGCCGCCTCAGTTTTAACTCTGATAACCTGGAGGAGCTGTACAATATGTAGATATTTGGAATCTTGAAAGCATTCCAAAACTATGCATTCTATGTTAAAAGAGGGTAACTAATGACAGATTATTAGTCCATAGTAGTTTTGTGCCGATAGTTTGGTAGCAAGGTACATTATTACTAATGGTACTAGTCAAAAAGGAGCTTTAAAGACCACTACTTCACTTCCTACTGTCTGGCTCAATCCCTTCCTCTTTAGCTTTTAAAAGATTATCCCTCCGTCCACCCCTCGGAACATTCCCGCTCCTTCCAAATGGCCTGGCTCTTCAGTCGCCATCTAGTTTCTCCCTGGCTGCCTTTTAAGCCTCATTCTGCTCTCTCATGTCTCCGGTGGCTTTTCTTTACCTTTTGATATAAACACACTTTGAGTCAGTCTCAAATATGAACACAGCTCCCACACACTCCCCTCCGCAGTCCAGCCTGTCAGGAGTTGTTCAACAGAGGAGAACAGCTATCTGATCATGGGGCTGCAGCAGCACTGGCTCACTGCTATTTTTTTATTTATTTTTTTAAGGAGAATCCAAAGGCAAAAATGACTATTAATACTGCCTCCACTGCCAAGGTTATGTTTTGTAAGTTGGTTAATTGGCAAGCAACATGAAAGGCGGCCTGAATATTTCCAAGGATTGTAACAGGGCAAGAAAAACATAAAAATCCAATACAAATGGAACCAAATATGCAAATTCCACATGATTGCTTTTACTGGCAGAGGTCACAGCTATCCAGATGTTTTTAATGTGTATTATTACCTTTCAGTCTTGATTGCAATTTCTCACATAAATGACTGAAGAACAGTATACCAGATCTTATATAGTGTAACCCTAACCCTATACATAAGATTAACTCAAACAAGGAAAGGCTTGGGTTTGTAGTTTATTTAAAAAAAATCTGATGTTAATTTCAAGTCAAATTATTTCCAAAAAAGGGGAAATACAGCATTAAATTGTGTATTGATGTGCAAATTCCATCAATACATTATTATTCATCACAATCATTTGCATAAAGAGAAAGACAGCATTTTATGCAATAACCTGAGCATGCAATACACTATTAAATGAAATCAGCTCATTTCATTTCTATAGTTGGCAGACACCACAGAATTGTCCTTGTTTTATGTAAACGTGTCATCTCCTCTCTCCTTTCTTCAGATTGATAATGGCTCAATATTTCCGCTCCCATTTTGTTTCCTCTTCAGCTCCTCTACATGACGTGGCATTAACTGTTCACTGCCTCATGAATACACAAGTGTTTCGCCACTGCACCTTAAAAGATAAGAGGATTTATCAAAGCATCTCTACACATTTTGCAGCAAAGTGAATGCAGCAAAAGGAGCCAAAATAATCAGTAATAGGCACAGAAACAAACAAAACGCAGTGCTACATCTAAAACAGCAGATTATTGGCTGTGTGCAGAATCTCTTCATCCCTTAACGCAGACAGGATTGGTTTACTCGCCACGGCCGACCTTGAGGGACCGAACCTGGAGTACAGATAAATGAGTCTCAGGCCCAGCTCGCATTAGAAGCTGCTATTAGATAGATCTGTTTACAACCTGCTGCAATGTGTGTCAGCTTTCTTCACAGCAACGCTCTTTATTTAAACTGCCAGAGCCTGTCTCCCAAGTCAAATGGATTTACTTTATTCATTTTGGCAGGTGACAAGTGGGTTTCAAAGTGGATTTTACAGTCAACTAAAAAGGCTTCTTAATATAACTTAAAGGTCCAATATTACACAAAATTGACTCTTGTGAGCTTTTATCCATGGTATAATGCGCTCATCTTCTCAAAAACAAACCTTAAAGCCCCAGTGTGTAGGATTCGTGGCGCATAGGTGGATGGTGCTATTGCACTTTCTGTTTTAGCTACGGCAGACCTCGAGGGTCACCCGGGCACTACTGTATAAATAAAACGCGGTCCCGGTAGGGGTGGGCGATATAGCCTAAAATTTATATCACGGTATAATTTGAACCATAGACGGTAGATGGTATATATCACGGTATACTTTGGTATGTAACAGTATTAACTGTTAACAGTATTAACAGCTTCTTAATGGTCACCAGAGCACATGGAAAAAGCATTCAAGCAGGAAGCTGTTTTTTAAACTATTAAATAACATAAACGTCAAGAATATTACTACAAGAAAATGTATTGTGCAAAACTGTAATTGTAAAAAACATAAAACAAGTAACTTCACTTTCAAGCAGTATAAAATTTGAACAAGGCAATGTAAATCGAAAATGAAACTGCTTTAACATTGGCGCCGGTGTCAGTGGTGATGCATACCTGCAACTCTTCGTCAAGTTCCCATGACTCGAGTGCTTCCCTGAGTCCCTGGGCAATCAACTCCCCTGTATGGTCTTCAGGGAAATACGATGTTTGCGCTGTTGCGAAAGAGCTGCACGTGCTCGCGGCTTGCGCGTGCTCCTGGCTTACACCGGTAGAAGTTTAATACGAGACACATACTTTTGTTTCTGAATACTGGACGATTCCCCCGTATTCAGATGACCCCGCGGCTGAAAAAAAGCGGAACTCTTTCATCCCTGCGCTGCATAGGTTTTCTTGTGCGCTGAGAATGTGTGAGCAGTGCGCAATTGCACAGGCACGCAGCTTAGAGGGAACCGCGCATTCGTTGGCTTTCTTCGTACTCGATAACGTGTTTAGCTTTTAGGTGGTAGAACAGATTGCTTGTGTTGCCATGTTTTGCGATCACTGTCGCCCAGCATATTCTGCAGATTGTTTTCCAATTTCCTGTTCAGTATCCGACGCCTTGTATCCAAACCATGACCAGATTACAGAAGTTGAGCCGGTCTTTTTCACGAGCTCCTCCTCCTCCATGTGCTCGCTGCTCGCAGCGATTTTTCCTCCTTCCTTGTTGTGGTGACGCAATGAACTATCGCGATAGGAAGGTATAACCCAAATCTCTACCGTTGGCCAAATTTATACCGCATACCGTTTATACCGCCCACCCCTAGGTCCCATTTTTTTTTTTTTTTCTCATGAAAACACACATTCCCGATCATGTACCATGGCACTCTACACATCAAATGAAACCTTACAGTCTCCTCTTTTTGACTATGCAATTCATTTCCCTGCACAACAATCACTCCCCGAGCACATGGGGCTTTTATACGGAAAAGCACAAAACGAGGTTAGCTTACCTTAGAATGCTTTGCACAGGTCAAACTCTGTATTTCACCATAAACTTGCTCTCAATTTGTCTGTAAGGATCCAGCGAATAAAATCCAGTAAAACAATTTAGTCCAAAACACGAGTTAGATCCATTACGAGTCTGATCCGGCAGCATGCTTGTGTTGTTTACCCAAAACCACGAGCCTTGCTGAAGGCGAAGGCGGAGCCCAAATGTCCTTCTGTGGCTCTCGTATTCAAAATGGCTGCCTCTGCATGGGGAAGATCCCCCTTTTATGTGACTATATCCAAGTCCAAAAGAATACTTTGATTTCATGATGGAAGTGAAAAGCCTTGGAAAACAATGTATTTTTGAATGGGTATCTTCATTTTCAGTAATTAATGGGTAAAAATCTTACACACTGTCCCTTTAAGTTGTGTTTTGGCTCATTAGTATAAGTAATCCTGAATAATTAGGATGTAGTACAAAATGCTCTGTTCCACCTTGTGATGTCATGAACTGGTAGATTTCATGTTAACAGCTACCTTTTTTGTGTGGTTTCTATTTGAGAGAAGAACTAAGCATAAATATGCAGGATTAGTGTGTTAAACATGTGTGAATGAAACAAATCGCAACTCCACATACACTATATTGCCCAAAGTATTCGCTCACCTGCCTTGACTCGCATATGAACTTAAGTGACATCCCATTCTTAATCCATAGGGTTTAATATGACGTTGGTCCACCCTTTGCAGTTATAACAGTTTCAGCTCTTCTGTCCACAAGGTTTAGGAGTGGGTTGATGGGAATTTTTGACCACTCTTCCAGAGTCTATGGCGACTGACTTTGCAGAAAGTTGGCGAGCTCTGTGCACTATGCACCTCAGCATCTGCTGACCCTGCCCCGTCAGTTTACGTGGTCTACCACTTCATGACCAAGTTGCTGTAAGTTCCCAATCACTTCCACTTTGTTATAATACCACTGACAGTTGACTGTGGAATATTTAGGAGCAAGGAAATTTCATGATTGGACACAGGTGATATCCTGTCACAGTGCCACGCTGGAATTCACTGAGCTCCTGAGAGCGACCCATTCTTTCACAAATTTGTAAAAACAGTCTGCAGGCCTAGGTGCATTTTATTCACCTGTGGCCATGGAAGTGATTGGAACACCAGATTTCCATTATATGGATGGGTAAGTGAATACTTTTGGCAATATAGTGTATGTTTGTGATGAAGAAATAACATTGTGACATAGATCAGAAAACATTACAAAATGTACTTTCTGATAGACTTCTACTTATTCTCACTTTCTGATGCTCATGTCGGGCTGTGCAATAAATCATATTTTAATCAAAACAAGATCCAAGCATTTCAAATTATCAAATGATCATCCTTATTAGTTAAGACTGAAATATGAAAAAAATTAAATAGAAAATTGAAATCAATCAATATGAGGATTCAACTATATATAATACAGAATCTAATCAAAATGTTGGAGGGATGAATAAATTCCTATACGAACATGACTACAACTGTATTTCAGTTTGTTTTTTAATTTTATCCCCCTCAAAAATTCAGCAATAGCATTTACGCTGGCAACTTTATTCATGACAAAACTACATGTCAAAACTGTAATTGACTGAATTTGTCATTTTGCTCTGTTCATCATCTTACCAGACAATAGTAAAGCTATACAAATACATCCTAGCTCATGAATATTAGCAATGTGTTGGAGCTTTATACTACGGCAGCGCTTCTGAGAGAGTGAAAAGCAAATAAAACATCATATTACGTTTGTACAATTCAGAAACGATCTGACACAAGTTGTACAAATCAACACAAACACATCGACAAATGAGTGCAAACTTACCCTAAGCCTTTAATAACCTTTGCAAACAATGCGCTGGTTTGTTGTCAAATCAGCCGCATGTATCAGAGACTTATAATTTTTAGTCATTATTTACTTTTCTTGAAGCTTTACCAACAAAGTCCACCATTTGGTTGTTAATTTGGTTCATCTGCTATTTAAAGCTAGCACATGAATCAAGACAAACCTGGATAGTTTTACAATAGGCTAATTCCGTTGTTCTACACAAAATGTACAGAATACTTTTATACACTTTTAAAGTACTGCTGACATCCCATTTTTGCTGTAAGATTTTTCTATTTATATATAACAAAAAAGGAATACATTTTGGCATAGCAAGTCTGACAGTTGGAGTTTGAAAAATAATCCCATAATAATTCCATTATTTGGAATTATGGTTGCAATATCTCTATGATAATAACTATGAAAATGGCTAAAATGGATACATTATGTTCATTATGCCACAGGACTGTTTATACCACCTAACTTTATAACTTCAGGCCAATCAACGAAAAGTCAGACTTTTCAAGTGTGGCTGTAATAATGGTGCATGATGTAAGACATTTAATTGTTCCATTTCACATTTATTAAACTACAGATGATTCTTTTGCCCAAATAACTGAATAAATTATAAATTTTAAGTATGAACAAGCTCACCTCTCCACAGAGAGACCTGTAACTTAGCCTGCAGTCATCTACTTGCCTCCATAGAGATAGTTAATAGTGCACTTTTAAACTTAAACTTAAGCCTACTAATAAAATTTTCTTTGATTTTTTTTGGATAACTGTCATAAAAACCTGTCTAACAAAGAGCTCTATTAAATACTTGGGTGGGGACATGTGTATACAGAGGCGTATAAACATTTAGCTTTTTGATGTGTTTTGTTGTTCAAATGTGACAGGGCCAGGGCTAACACACAGCGTTTGCTTTCCTCATCAATATTAGAGCGGGCAGAGGCAGGGTTTGGGATGTTAGCTGACAGGCACATGGCAGTTGGCAGTGAGGCTGTGACTTGGCAACAGTAAAGGCCACATCACTGCTGCTGTACAGAGGTGTTACGCTCCCAGACACAAACATGCATTAAAAATAAACCACAGACAGAAATGACTGTGCACTGGGTAAAAGGCAGGCCGGTCTGCAGCATGTTTCTATCAAACAGACCTTTGGGAGAGAAGAGAGGAGACAGGAGGACAAATTCACAACTGAACTGCCCTGACAAAGAAACAAGGACTGCAAACCTGAGTTAAGGATCTAATGAGATAGTGGGCCAGACCAAACATGAGCTGCATTTACAAGAAACCAAGAAAAAACGACTGAAGAAAGCCCAAAATCCAAAAGGTTGGTTATTTCAGTCCATGCTGAAATGATCACCATGGACAATGAATTAGAAATCAAAAATACAGAGTAATATATACATGATATGCACATAATACCCAGCTAATATATTTGCCTTACATGTGTTGTCTTACATAAAAGCCAACCCGGCTATTATGTAACTTATCACTAAGGCTGACCTGGATTTTAATTGGAGATTTCTTAAGCAAAGCATGTACTTATTACTTTCCAGGGGGTGATTCTTAAATGACATACAGGAGGACTGATATTCCAGAGGGACTAAAAGCTCTGGAGATGTGAAGACAATTTGTAAAGATAAATATTTCACAGTCACTATTAAAATTTCAGTTACTAATCAAAGTTTCTTAGCCTTTAATCACTTGCTTATAACTGGGCCTGTTCAATAATGAATCCAACGCCGAAGTCCTTCCTGTTTGTCTCTGTGGGTGTACTTTGAGCTTGCATATGAATAGCTAATGAAAAGTCAGAATAGACATAAGCCTAGACATAAGCCTTTGATGTCATCAAGCAAAAGGGGGTATAGCCAAGGCTTCAAAAACAAACTAATTTTAAAATCAAAGAAAAAGAAGCACAGATGACAACAATGAGCTCAAACAGGACCATGTAATCCTGAAACATTCTGAATAGAGTAATGACATTTACAGAACTGAATTGATTTGATGGACTATGATCCAGGAAACAATGTTCTTGCAGCATGGAAGGCTCAAGCTCCAGTTACACTCAGTTTTGTAATAATGACTTATTGTTTGTGTGAAAGGGCAGGCTTCCTCAAGAAGACTATAGCAGTTTTGGGGAGATGAGTTTATGTAGGAATACAACACTATAATCAATATCAGATTTGGAGAGGCATCCCTCACTGCAGCGGCAAGGACGGGAAGATAGAGAAGATAGAGTTCCAACAAGATCTCAATCTGAGGAGAACTTTTTTACACTAGTAAAATTAATTGGACTGGTAGCTGCACCTGGTTTAAAGGTTGTATGGAAGATATTTTTTGTTTCAAATTGTCAATGATAGCATTATAGAGATTCAGCAACCTTGTAATTATGATGACCAAATTAAAAAAAAAAAAGAATGAAAGTCCATCAACTGTGGATGTGGTGGGGCCAGATAAACATTAGCCAATAGATAACGAGGCAACCTCATTATCTATACAATCAAACTCCCTACGCTTCTAGTGTAACTGACTTGCCGGCGCTCTGGAATTACGTGGTTCATGTACACCTCTCACACGTTCAGCAAACGCAAGACACTGTTTACTCAACCAACGCAGCGGTTCTTAGTGTTTTTTCCATCTGTAGCTTCCTTTCAAAAGAAAGAAAGAGAAAAAAAAAAAAACACATTCTAAACCAAAAAAATTTGATTGCCCAATTACCCATTACATTTGACCATTGGCTACAATACCCAGGCAGCAAGTCATAGAGGAAGAACTTTTTTTTTTTTTTTTTACCTGAGAGCTGTGACCCTCCTCAGTCAACCTGCTCTGACACAGGATCACCTGACTCTACCTTCCTGACCCTGACCCCCTGCATCAAGAATAACACTGAACGTGCTCAAATGGATGTCAGGTGAAAAAGAAAGTTATCTGATTGATTAGACATAAATGTTGTCAATCAACATAAAAACACCCATAAGAAAGATCAGCAGTCTAAATCATTAGGTGTTATTTTTATTGCTGTCAAACAAATCTTGTTATTAATGAGTTCACGCAAAACAATTTTAAAGGAATTAATTTTTTTTATCGCGAGATTAACGCTCTTTGTAGTGAACTAGTTTTTTCATAAGCTGTGGCCACTGCTAGTAACATTAGAAAAACAACAGAATCCGGCTGTAAACCGGAAGCAAAATTTGTACAAGTCCCGGTTGGAGGAGGTGGGCCAAAGCACGGCATGGTTGCTCATGTACGCCCACACGCACAACTTCACTATACAAGCCCAGTGTGTGCGCTGATGTCACTCATACGAGGAAAACATTAAATAAAGTAAGTAAAAACATCCAGCGAATCCGCACTTACCTTCGATAAGGACTGACAGATGTTTTGCAGCCTTGTCTCAGTCTGTCCTCACTGTTCCGAGCTGTTATTATATACATAAACTCACGGAGGAGCATGTATCGCAGCAGGTCTCATATCTGTCTCACTATTTAAGAGATATTTCTCCCGCTGGACTTGTATTCTTTGCTAAAAGCGTTAGCTCTGCTGTGTGACATGTAAACAAACAGCACCGTTTGATAACGTCATTGGGCTGTGGCCCGGTTCCGTTGTGCAGGTGTGAGTGCGGGTCACAGAACCCTACACAATCGCTTTGACTTTTATGAAGACAGAAGACAGGCACTTGGCTGACACTGTTGCAGAGCACAACATGAAAGTAGGCAGAGAGTGGATTGCAAATTAATCGCAATTTTTGTCTCTTGAAAGTTAACTATGACATTCATGAAATGAATCGCAATTAAATATTTTAATTGATTGGCAACACTTCTTATTTTATTCTGTAATAATCTCTACTTTTGTTTTCCACCTGACAGCACCCACCTTTATATCTCAATGCATGCCAACTCATGTGCAAAGGGGAGATTTTTTGCAGCCTACAATCTCTACAATTGAGTACATGTGCTCAAAGCACCACAGTGTCAGCTCACCTCTGAATCAACTGATGCTTGTGGTCCGGTAGCATATGAAATCCTTGGCTGCACCACCATAGACTTAAAACAGACATACTACAGTGAAGCCCACACATCAAGAACATCACAAAAATAGGTTTCTATCACCTAAAAAACATAGCCAGAGTCCGCCCCATTCTGTCTCAGGCCAACACGGAGATACTGATGCTTTTATCACCAGTCGAATAGACTACTGTAACGCCCTGCTGTCTGGTCTTCCTAAAAAGAGTATTTCAGGTTTGCAATTATTACAAAATTCAGCAGCACGTGTCCTGACTAGGACCAGAGGACGGGACCACATTACACCAGTTTTAAAATCACTGCATTGGCTCCCTGTGAGTTTCAGGATAGATTTTAAAGTTATTTTACTGTTTTTTAAAAGTCTTAATGATCTTGGGCCTTCTTATCATTCATAATTGCTTTTACTTTATGAACCTTCACGGGCCCTGCGCTCCTTCGGCAGCAGGCTCCTGGTCATTCCCAAAGTCAGGGCACACACTCACGGAGAGGCGTCTTTTCAGTACTACGGCCCTCGTCTGTGGAACTGCCTGCCGGAGGACCTCAGGGCTGCAGAGAATGTTCATGTTTTTAAAGGTCCCATGGCATGCAATTTTCACTTTCTGAGGTTTTTGAACATTAATGTGAGCTCCCCTACCCTGTTTAGGCCCCCCTCCCCCCCATGGCTAAAAGTTGCGAAATGTCTAAACTGAGCATTTGCGGTCCTTTTCTGCGTTAGAAAAAAACAGCTCAAACGGGCGATTCTGAACAAGGCAACTATGTTACATCACATCGAAAAAAGAAAGGCAAATGCAGTTCCACCATCGTCTGGATGTCCACCCCCTGTCTCTGGAAATCACGCCCAGAGAGTTTGGACCGCGAAGGAGCTACGCAATGCGAAAGTTTGAAAAGTTTTTTTATTTGCCTGGAGGCATGTGCGAGTGTTTCTAGGCTCGGAAGTCCTTTACCCGACCCTCTGGACCTCTGAAACAGCAGTGGTTTAATTTTATTTTCTGTGAAAATGTGTTTTTTTCATTGAAATTCCTCTCCTTTCTTCCTCCGCGCTTAAAACGCGGAAGTGGGAGACAGCGCACAGCGCACATTCTGGTTTAGTCCAGGTCTAGACCTAGTCCAGTCCTGGTTTAGTCCAGGGCCAGTCCAGGTTTAGACCTGGTTTAGACCTGGTCTAGACCTGGTTTAGATCTGGTCTAGTCTCTTAGCCAATCAGGACGCAGAACACAATGTTACACTATTTTAAGAAATGTTACACTAAAAAAAAAAAAAAAAAAATCTGCTAGGCCGCGAACAGTGAACCATGATAGAGCGAGGGATCACTGTACCTATCTCAGCTGAAAAGATCATCAACTTATGCTATTGTTTGATTTAATTTGTCCTTTATTTTTGTAATTCCATTCAATAGTCTTTATTGTCAATTTCATTGTGCACTTTCATAGAGACAGGACATTTTGAAGAGACTTGTTTACAAGCTAGGTTTACGGACAACTTTAAGAATGCCAAAACAAATAGTTAACACAAATTTAAGCAGAGTACTATATTTTCAAACCATGAAAGTAGGAGGTAGTTTAAACAGACTCTATGGGCTCTCACAAAGCAGCTTGGGCATCTTAAAAACAGCTGAAAATGTTGAAACTAATTTTAACCCTTCACAATGTTCATTCCTTATCCTGGCGTATGCACGGCTCTGGAGCTGTTTTTTTTAGAAAGCAAAGTGAAGCACCCTCACATAGCCAACCAGTGTTTATTCTTAAATGTTCTTATAATGAAGAGCATACGCTTCTTGTGTTGCAGTTTTGGAATTGGCTCCAACACTTTCACAATTGTGCCACACTGCCACTAGGTCTCTCCTGAATCCTAATTGAGAATGCAGGTCTGCTAATTAATGCAAGCAGCAGCCCGTACAAAGAGCACAAGTCAAAGCACCACCCTGAAGTATGAGTCCATAAATAGTTGTGTGTTTTCCATTTAGCAGAGGTTGTACATATGTAGATAACCCACTCACCCCTTCTCTCTAGTGATCCTTGTTAGTTTACCTACTCCCTCTTTGCTCTTACAATGGCAAAGTCTATAAAGGTTATCTGCACCTGTTAACATTAGGACTATGACTATACTCTATCTCCAATAAATGGTAAATGGTCACATCTTTATATAGCGATTTTCCACCTTCAAGGCACCCAAAGCGCTTTACAACAAGGAACCACTCACCCATTCACACACACATTCCCATACACAGACACTGGGGGTGAGGTGGGTTAAGTGTCTTGCCCAAGAACACAACGGCAGCATTCATCTGTGGGAGCTGGAATCGTACCAACCAACCTGGGGGTCAGTGGATCTGACCGCTCAACCACTGATGTTTCTTATGTCAAGAGCGGGATTTGAACCGCCAACCTTTGGATCGCCAACTGAGCTACTGCCGCCCACAATAGAAATAATATAATACAAATATGTTTTACTAGTAACCTTATAGATAAAGAGATATTTGCCTTGTAATTAATTTCTCAGCCAAACAAAACACAAACCCAGCAAAGGTTGAATTCACGTTTGATCTAAAAGCTGTCTGACACAGAGCAGACAGTAGACAATTTCACACTGCGCTCTGTTTTCAAATCTAAATATACAAACAGTGTGATGCACGGGTCAAAAACAAATCATAGAAATGGTGTCAGTTTGAGAGGGTACAAATAAAGTTTAATCAGAGGATAAGACAGTGTTACTGTAAATATCCAACGCTGCTTATAAAATATCCACTAAAAGTAAGGTTTTATTTCAGGTTAAGCTGTTTAAAACCTGACACCACAATGTTACATCATACAAATGTCCAATTAATGTGACACCATTTCCACTAAACGTCCTTCAATGTGTTGCAATTTCCAAACAGAATAAGGCAATATGGTACACAGTGATGACATGTTGAATTTAAAGGTAAAAATGCTTTATTGTCCTCATTTTACAAAGGGCCCATACTAGTTTGGATAGATGACAGCAGGCAACCCAATTTAAAATTGAATTGAATGTTTTTACTCTTAATTTCCCCTCCTTGAACCGCCACCTTAACGTAATGGATGGGTTTGAGTGCCTGAAATATTCACAGCTGGGTGTGTGACAACACTGGGTGATCTAAAAAAAAACCAAAAAACATATATAATATGTATATGATTATTGCTTTTCTCTTGGCACAAACTCTATATACGAATCAATCAATCAATCAAAGTAATATTATATTTTCACAGTAAATGTCTATTATAAAGGATTTATTCCACATTTTCTATGGCCATATGTTCTTTTTGTGCCATTCCTTGTCCTCTGGAATAAGGCTATAGTGCTTTTGTGGATTTCTTATGATCCCATAGCAAATACTATAGTGTATTTGCTCTATCTGAAGTGTATTGATCGCAGCTTATATGGTGAAAACACAGGATTTCACCAGCTAACACATATTTTTATAATCTTCGCATGCAATGATGATTACGATGCCCAAATGAGTTTAGTTTTGAGAAACCTCTGCAGACCGGTGCTGACATCACGTCTGTCTCCATGGCGATGCGGAGGAAACGTAGGCTGCTGGTGTCTGGGACCGGGCCGTGCGAAGAGACGGAGAGAGAGGACGAGAGAGCGTGCAATGGAGAGAAAGAAAGTCTATTTGGAAATCCTCTAGGAGAAGCATGAAGGAACATAGTGTCAGGAAGCTGGTGGCTCTGCATACTAACAATGGACTCTTTAGAGGACATGTGCATGTCAGTTCATCCCATTCATCACCTGTCTGGCTCCATTCCAACTACACTTCCTATGCCAACCCAATACCCCACATTTTTTTTATTTCTGTAAATAGTTGTATCTGGTTGCCTATCATTGCAAATAAATAAATAAAAGGATATTTGCACCCACCTGCCACACTGTGTCTTCCTGGTTTTGTCAACAGTCTGCAAGTGAAAAATAGCTTTTGAGCACAAATGTCAATGGAGCCAATGGTGACATTAAAGCTGATTGGACTAAAGGTTTGGACGCTCCCTGTACACTGAGCTGACAGCCACCAGAGCTGCTGTGAGGGCAAGAAGGTCCAGCCAGGAGGATTCGAAGAATGCAATAACCTATACACCTCTAGTATACTGTGATGTCTATCATTCTCACATACACTGCTGTCTTCATGTTAAAACAGTGCAAATGCCTTGTGTGAAAATGAATGAAAAATAACACCAGGTCCTAAAGTCAACCTTTTTGAAAGTTCAACTGAGTCACAGAGGGAAAGGACAAACTGACCATACTTGGCCAAATGCATAATTTGGTGTGAGTGAGTTAGCATAATGATTTAGAATAAGAACAAAACAGCAGAATGAAAAATGTGCTGTCACAAAAAAATACCGATGTTAGTTGGGAATACATAAACCCAGTGACAAATACAAAAATAAGATGGACGGATTCAGATTGGATATTGTTATTACCATTTTTTTTTAACATATGCTATTTGCAAACACTCAAATGACCCAAATTAAGAGGATTTAACTTGATTTGCATAGATTTCAATTGACAAGTAAAATGCTGTATCAATGGAATATGTCTTTTTTTTTTTTAATTCAAATAACTATTTTAAGTACAGACGTGTTATTTATCTTCAGTGTAACAAGGGGCATTTTCCTATTTCAACCACAAAAAGACTTACAACATCAATACAACATGTTCTTAATTTAAGTCATTTTAAATGGGCAAGATTTTAGTTTTTGTAGTGTACTGTGTTTTTGTTCAATACACCATGTAAGAAGTCTATTGCTGGCCACATGATAAAGTTAAAGTGACAATTTGCGTAGTCAGTTGTAGCTGTCCTTTTTATTTTTTGTTGTATACTGTTCCTGTCTAATGCGTCAAAACATTGATTGTGCTCATCAAGTTGTGCCTGCACCAACAATTATGATTAGGTCAAAGAAAATAAAGTAGATATTGAACAGAATATATGCAAATACACTGATTTTGCTGTCCAATTATTCTACACAGGATTACAGGGCCATTCAGGGACAAACTGAATATAGCTTCTCATTGTCATACATTTCTTACAAAATTCAGATGTGCCTTTTGTTGTGTAAGAAAATCGGATTAAAATGGCAGAGATTAGGTGAGAGGTATGGTATAATTAATTTACCCTTTATACTTCAATTATATGCAGAAACCTGCCCTACTGTATAATACTTGAAACAAAACCAGGCCAACCATTCAAACCTCAACATGATAAATGCTATACCACAGTATCATCTTGTGGTGGCTCTGACCTATTTACTTACAGATATCACCAATCTAAATATAGGCACAAGAAGGATAACACAGGGATAGGGCAGTAGAATTATTAAAGCACTTTTTGCCTCATGTAATAGACATTTTACTTCAAGAATATAAAAAATAAACATACTAGTGTATATTTAGTGTGAGATCATGTTAGACAACGTGTGCTCCAGCCTTGTTTTTGTTTTGCACTCAGGCTTTTTGCTCTGCTTCGTCCTGACATTGAAACATGGAGCATTATGTTTCCATTTGTGAAAGGGAACGTGCATTCTGCAGATGAAGGCGGAGGTCCTGTTTTCTGCACCAAAGAGTTCTTCATCAAAGTAATGATTACTCTCCATCTCCCTGTAGGATCTACCTGTGGAAATGCAGAGCTATTGTTTCATCTTATCTCTTTATCTGTGCATTGATGTGGCTGCAGGTATATTTACACAGCAGATAAATAAACATGCTTTAACTTCTCCCACAAGTGTGAGCCGTACCCATCAGCCTGGCTCCTCCTCAAGCAGAACGTGCTCTATCCAGTCCCACTGCTCTAATTGGAAAACTGCAGCCATTTTCTGTGCTCTGTGGGATTCTGAGGTTTGGGGGAGAGAGCATCGAACTGCCCCGAGTCCAAATGAGTCAAGGCGTGGGCTGACTGGATCTCAAATACTTAGAATACTACACTCAACAAAAATATAAACGCAACACTTTTGTTTTTGCTCCCATTTTTCATGAGATGGACTTAAAGATCTAAAATTCATTCCAGATACACAATATTACAATTTCTCTCAAACATTGTTCACAAATCTGTCTAAATGTGTGATAGTGAGCACTTCTGCTTTGCTGAGATAATCCATCCCACCTCACAGGTGTGCCACATCAAGATGCTGATCTGACATCATGATTAGTGCACAGGTGTACCTTAGACTGCCCACAATAAAAGGCCACCCTGAAATGTGCTTTTTTTTTTTTTTTTGCTTTATTGGGGGTCTGGGGACTCAGAACCAGTCAGTATCTGGTGTGACCACCATTTGCCTCATGCAGTGCAACACATCTTCTTCACATAGAGTTTATCAGATTGTCAATTGTGGCCTGTGGAATGTTGGTCCACTCCTCTTCAATGGCTGTGCGAAGTTGCTGGATATTAGTGGGAGCTGGTACACGCTGTCGTATACGCCGGTCAAGCACATCCCAAACATGCTCAATGGGTGACATGTCCGGTGAGTATGCTGGCCATGCAAGAACTGGGACATTTTCAGCTTCCAAGAATTGTGTACAGATCCTTGCAACATGGGGCTGTGCATTATCTTGCTGAAACATGAGGTGATGTTCATGGATGTATGGCACAACAATGGGCCTCAGGATCTCATCACGGTATCTCTGTGCATTCAAAATGACATCAATTAAATGCACCTGTGTTCTTTGTCCATAACAGATGCCTGCTCATACCATAACCCCACCACCACCATGGGCCACTCGATCCACAACATTGACAT
Organism: Paratrypauchen microcephalus; assembly: GCA_036785185.1. Lineage (NCBI taxonomy): Eukaryota > Metazoa > Chordata > Actinopteri > Gobiiformes > Gobiidae > Paratrypauchen > Paratrypauchen microcephalus. Next base: position 2,834,620 of record JAVJIX010000004.1, on the reverse strand, counting down.
CAGCAAAGCGCTCACCCACACGACGCCACACACGCTGTCTGCCATCTGCCCTGAACAATGTAAACCGAGATTCATCCGTGAAGAGAACACCTCTCCAACGTGCCAGACGCCATCGAATGTGAGCATTTGCCCACTCAAGTCTGTTACGGCGACGATCTGGAGTCAGGTTAAGACCCCGATGAGGACGACGAGCATGCAGTTGAGCTTCCCTGAGACGGTTTCTGACAGTTTGTGCAGAAATTGTTTGGTTATGCAAACCAATTGTTTCAGCAGCTGTCCGAGTGGCTGGTCTCAGATGATCTTGGAGGTGAACCTGCTGGATGTGGAGGTCCTGGGCTGGTGTGGTTACACGTGGTCTGCGGTTGTGAGGTCGGTTGGATGTACTGCCATATTCTCTGAAACGCCTTTGGAGACGGCTTATGGTGGAGAAATGAACATTCAATGCACGAGCAACAGATCTGGTTGACATTCCTGCTGTCAGCATGCCAATTGCGCGCTCCCTCAATACTTGTGACATCTGTGGCATTTTGCTGTGAGACAAAACTGCACATTTCAGAGTGGCCTTTTATTGTGGTCAGTATAAGGTACACCTGTGCACTAATCATGATGTCAGATCAGCATCTTGATGTGGCACACCTGTGAGGTGGGATGGATTATCTCAGCAAAGCAGAAGTGCTCACTATCACACATTTAGACAGATTTGTGAACAATGTTTGAGAGAAATGGTAATATTGTGTATCTGGAATGAATTTTAGATCTTTAAGTCCATCTCATGAAAAATGGGAGCAAAAAGTGTTGCGTTTATATTTTTGTTGAGTGTATAATTTCAAATACTAAAGAAAATGCTCTATTTAATGCCAATTTCAATATCACAGTCAATCAGTTTATAACACAGTGTCTTTTTCTTTAAATTACTATTTTGTCACATAATAGTGTGATCAAGATCATGTAATCTAATATCTATGTATGTAGTATTATACTGGTTTTAGTATTGATTAGTATTGATCTTTTTGACTATCCTAGTTACAAGAAAAGTATACACTGACTGAAATAACAAAACTAGGGCAGTCAACATCAATTCATTTCAGACCACTGGTTTTGAAACTGAATGCATCAAAAACAGATATCGCATATCATCAATTAACATCGAGTATCTAATTAACACTATTAACAGGACCTTAAAGACAGAAAAATTTAGCAAAATCTCAAAAAGGGATATAAAGTGATTCAGAGTTTATGTGATGCAAATAAATAAATATTACGAGATTCATTTCTGTCTACATCGTGAATGTTGGCATATCTTCGTTAAAAATGACTAGTTTCTGTGCCTCTGTCTGCTGTCACTGTTTGAAACCCTCCCTAACTCTCTGAAGTGTGTCTGTGGAGCAGAGGTTAAAATTAAAGTCAGTCACTTAAGTTACCTGCTGAGAGTGAGCCAGGCCTCATGTAAGCATCAATAATAAATGTAGCCTGGAGCTAAACACTCGTTACGCTGTACAGAAGAACGCATAAGCAGCCAAGCCATGCCACGCACACACTCATTCTGCTGCAGGCGCTTAACAAGCTTTAAAACATGCATAAGATATCATTATTATTTAACTGCTGTGTTGTTTTTGTATTGGAATCTGACGACTAGTTGTTGCACCCTGTGGTTCAAGAAATGCTCTATTTGGTCTGAACATGTCAAACATTTGGTATACAGCACTGCCTGCAAAATCACTATCATTTCTGTACATTTAAAGGCAGCTTATAGATGCAACTGTTAGTCAAGCAAATGTATCATAGCATAAAGTTCTATGAGATAGAAAAAAAAACACCTTACTACACCTGCAAGGAAAGGTTGCTGGTCAGATCTGTGGAGGAGTGAGTCAGCTTACATGGTCGTAGATTTTCCAATGTAAACACATGCAATATGGTTAGGGTTAGTCTGCTTTTAACTGTGTTAGCAGTAGCATTAGACGCAGATGTCCTCATTAAGAAAATACAGAGTGGTATTGTATCAGTTATTTGGTCTGAGTATGTGTTGATACCTGAAAAATTGCCGGTAGCAGTATTGTATTGGAATAACCCTAATGACCTGTTCCCTCCAAGAGCGAATTAAGCGAGAAAAATCACATCAAACACCCCTAGTTGGACGCTTAATTATTTTGAGTCACTTGCTTCATTCATGCGTCACAGACGCACAAGTTTGGGAATTTGGTCGCATAAGTAATCCGCTGTATTCTCTCTGAATACTCCAGAAGGATCAACTGCAGCTGCATGATGCCCTCTGCATCTGTTGTTTTTATTTTGAAAAATGGCAGACTGGACTACATCCAGCAGGTTACGGTGCTTTATTTAATGTAGAGGAGCCGTGTACGTCTATGACCAGAGCAGGAGCTGTGTTCGCATTGCCGGTGGTAAGTTGGACCTGTTTCCGGTGTATATTGGACTCCACCAGGACTGCCCTTTGTCACCGGTTCTGTTCATTGTGTTTATGGACACACCTATGGTCATGAGCTCTGGGTAATGACCAAAAGGACAAGATCGTGGATACAAGCGGCCGAAATGACTTTCCTCCGCAGAGTGGCTGGGCGCTCCCTTAGAGATGAGGAGGTGAGGAGCTCATTCACACGGAGAAGCCGCTGCTCCTCCACGTTGAGAGGAGCCAGCTGAGGTGGCTTGGGCATCTGTACCTCGCTCGGGAGGTGTTTCAGGCATGCCCCACTGGAGGGAGGCCCCAGGAAAGACCCAGGACGCGCTGGAGGGACTATGTCTCTTGGTTGGCCTGGGAACGTCTTGCGGTGCCCCCGGAAAAGCTGGAGGAAGTGGCCGGGGTGAAGGAAGCCTGGGAGTCCCTGCTGTTGCCCCTGCGACCCAACCCTGGATAGGCGGAAGAGCTGTGTCTGGATGACAGCCGTTTTCAGCAGTACCCAGGGAGATTTACCAGAGCAAAGCTGTCACTGCATCTGGCTGTTTGACCTGCTGCTTTATTCAATTCTCTGATCAACCAATAATATAAACACGGCACCACGTAAATCTTTATTACAACAGTATGACATTGTAACTGCTTTATATGTGGGATTTACTCATTCCTCTTGATTTTTATATTTAAAAAAAAGATCCTACAGATGTTATATTATTTGTAGGCTGTCTTAAAATTACAGAACAACATTGTCACAATCATATGTGTTTGTTGGTGTATACTAGCATTATAAAGGCTTATCTTATCTTATCTTATTCTACTGTCAATTATGATGAAACATTACCAGTTATAAATGGTTTACACATAACCAGTAACAAATATATGATGTTAAATATGTGCATAGAATGCCAATATAATGTACAGTTAAACATAGGACGGAATACAAAAGGACCTTGCTTGGAGAAAGGAAAAGCTGAGGGACAGAATAAAGGAGAGGAGGAAAGACTAGTGTAGGTCCTGCTTTGCTGAGCTTAAGTCACTATCAAAACACAGCCCAATTGGTTGACGAGATCTGAATAGATGCAGAAAGTTCAAAATTTTAAACTTCATTCGCATGCCCCTTCCGTTTCACCCATTCGCGCATCAACACCAGATTTGCATAACCGCGCTGCTCAATTCGCTTCATTCGCGCCACAGAACTGTTACTTGCATGTCAACGTGCCTTTACATAGGGTTAACATGTAAATCACTCGCCTTTGCTGCGCCGGACGCTTTCAGTGGGAACAGGGCTTCATGACAAAAGACTCACATTTATATAAAGTATGACCGTACGGAGCCCTGATTATAAAAGAGAAAAACCTGGAGAGCAGTTTAAGTTAGAGTTAGCAGGAGGCCCTTGTGGATTCTGTGAGGACAAGTTCAATTGTTTTTGTATTTCCAGCCTCATAAATATTGAAGGAGACAGCACAAGCGGATTTCAATGTTGAGAGTGGTGAGTATTGGCAGAGCTGTTTTGGCAGGAAAACAGTCCATGCATCACTAGTCTGCAGTAGGGGACGAGGCTCTCATAGGAGTGTTGTTAAAACTTAATTAAAAGTATAAAATCAGACCACAGCGGTGCAGGATTTTTTTGTACAGCTCAGAAATAAAAGACTGGGTGCAGTGAAAAGGTTTGTTTTTTCTTTAGCGGGTCCGTGAGGAGAGGATGGAGAAAGGAGATATGAGGACAGCAGGATGCTTCCTCTCCTCCATCCATGTCTGTGTCACATGTCTCCATCCATGACTGTGTCCTCACTCCCTCCAAAAATGAGCTCAGCTTCTAATACCTGCCAGAACATAACCACTTTTTAAAGCTCTTTGAAGCCAAACTGATTTCTGGAAAACAGCTGTGAGTGATCATTTCAGCTCACCTCTTAAAAGCGTGGCTCAAACAACAAAAAGTGTTTACAGTGAACCCTCGTTTATCGCGGGGGTTAGGTTCCAGAAATAGCCCGCAATCAGTGAAATCCACGAAGTAGGACAATTTTATATTTTACAATTATTATACATGTTTTAAGGCTGAAAACGCTTCACCAGACACATTATACACCTTTCTGAGACTGGTATTAACATTTTCTCACATTTTTCTCTTGTTTAAACACTCAAACTTTTGTAGATCTTCATCAAAATATATTAATAGTGACGCGGGGGGAGACACGTGACACGCGGACACGTGCACGCTGACACGTGCGCGCGGACACGTGTGTTTGTTTTGGTACCACATATCCATGCCATGTGCGAAAGTCGAGTGGAAAGCGACCTGGATATCATTTTGGGCAAGACTCAAGCCACTGCTAACAGTGCCAAACCGCTAACAGACGCCTCTGAGCACCAGTCCTCACCACAAGACCAGGTAAGACCAACCTGCGCTCACAAGAGTTGGTTGCATTTCACCCCGGCTCCAAAATCAGACCGCTATCAATGCGTCGCCAATACAGTACTCCACAGCTCTCTAGGACGGGGTCGGGTTCGTGACGGGGAACTGTCTCCTCTCTGCACGCGAGTGTCCTCTCCCGGCGGCTCCCTCGAATGCGGCTCTCCCCGCTGCGGGCGGGGAGAGCCGCGCGGCGTCCGTCCATGTTGATTCTTGGCTCTTCCATTTGTCCGGCTCGCACTCAGTCTCTTCCATGGCAAGTAAACAAAGGCCACACCTCCTGTCACCCAGGCACTCTCGTGAAGGAAATCAGAGACTCTGTCCCTACCACCCTGCGTCACCATCCCTGGTCTAGACCTGGTTTAGTCCTGGTTTAGACCTGGTTTAGTCCTGGTCTAGTCTCTTAGCTAATCAGGGCGCAGGACACAATGTTATACTGTAAAAAAAAAGTTACACTATAAAAAATTAAAAAAAAAATTTAAAAATAAAAAAAAAAAGGAAAAAAAAAATCCGCGAAACAGCGAGGCCGCGAACAGTGAACCGCGATACAGTGAGGGTTCACTGTATTTCTGTTTCTAAACACTTATTTTCAATTAATGTTTGTTAAGTAAAGAGATGAGAAGTGTGGATAATACCGTATTGTAAGTATGCAGCAGGAGAGGTACCCATAATGCTGGTAATCATATCAATCACATACTGGCTGATAATTTGCACTTGTCTATTTCCTGGATGATAAAACTCAACCTCAGCACTGGAGCCAGGGTTTGTTTTCTACACTGTCTCTCTGTACTCTGCTCACAAAACATCTGTCACAAACCTGAAAAGTACAAGAATGAGACGTGCCAGCAACAATATACTTACACTTTATATTTATTATCTCAATGCTTACTTTTGCAACTCCTTTGACATTACTCAGTTAGAAGAAATCAATCAAATCAATAAACACTGCATCTATTAAAAACAGTTTTCAGTTTCTAAATAGAAGAAACTATTTTTTTTGTGTTTTATTATTGTGTTTTTCTTGGACTGTAAAGCAGCGGAGGCATGTTCCTCTACAGTGGCCTTCAACAGAGGGGGCCTTTGTCAATAGAGCACCGTTTCTGATTAAAGTTGTTGCTTTTGCAGTTTTGTGAGACTTGAGAGAGATGAAACACTCACAGATACAGAATGCACGGAAAAAAACAGACCGAAGAGCTGCATAGTGAGACACACACACTGAACTGATCCAGAAAGTGATATTTCAAATGGTTTGTTCGACCAAACAAACTTTGTCCAGTTGACAAATTTTAATTTCTCCTTTTATCATGGATTCTACCTGGACGACTGAGGGACTCTTCACGCATATTTCAAATGGGCAACTCTTGTGTGTTTACAGACATTGCTTGAGAGCACCACAACATAATTAGAAATGCAAATGTATTTTAAGATTTTTATTTAAATGCAGCCAGGTCATATTACCTTACCCAATGCCCAATCTTGCCAGATCTCAAAAGCTAACCAGGGTTGGTTAGTATTGGGATAAGATACACAAAAATACTGTGCTGTTTTTATCTATTATCTTTTGAAAAATCAAGATAACATTTGGATAGTAATCACAGTGAAGTGTTTTTTTTTTGTTTGAAGTGGTATACTGTAACAGAACTAACTATGACATCTGGAGCACTATAAAAGCCTTTTTTTTTCTTGACTAACAAAATCATCTCAACATTTTCCAAGCGTTATGTGCAACTAAGGTGATAAAAGATTATCATCATTGAAGTTCGCACTGACCCTGGCTTAATATGTGTGCCTCTAAATGGACCACTTGTAACGTCAGGCGTATTTGCACTGATAAGAGCTAATAATGCTAAAGCTAAGTGACATTGTGATGGCTTTTTCTGCATTAGACACATCCAACCCTTTGGCCCTGATGTGGCAGAGATGGACTATTTCATTAGAAAGCTGATAAACAGAATGAGCCCTCCTATTTGTCTGTGTGTGTGATGGTTGAAGACTTGTGCTGTTATTACCTGAAGTCATCCACAGAAACAGCTCTACAAATTGGAATGTGATTGCACCGTACATATTTTACCACAAACCCTCTTTGAAATTAATTTTGTGTTCTTGTTTTTTCTTGCAAAATCCTGTCAACAACTATGATTTGTCCTGTCCCAACAAGAAAAAAAAACACATGGAATACTGTGGAGAAGAAAGGCATAACAAAACTCTTTCACTATAAAGCACTTCTATTTATTGATTTTCCATGACAACTCAATCATCTCATAATGAGTTTAAGTTTAAGTTTATTTATTTAAATGGGACAGCATGTATTAATGAACAGCTAGTGCTGTAAATACACCAGATTTAGCTCAAGGCTAGTTTCCATCTGTAGTCCCACAAAACAGGGGTGAAAGTCGATGTCGATGACTGTAATGGTATCCAACGAATATGGATGAAGAGGTATCCAAATATCTCAGTATGTTATTTTGTGCAAGCTAACAAAATTGTGATGCTAATTTTTCCTTTTGAAATGCCCTAACAAGTCTTTGGAACTGTTATAATGCAAAGAATTAAGATTTAAAAGTGTTTAAGAACAGTTATTTCTTCATGTACTCTGCAATGAAACAGCAAAGAATCATGGTATATGTATGTTTTTAACTATTGCTGCACCAACAATTAATTTAAGCAAAAGAGACTTGTGATTCGATATATTCGATATTATAGTCAGACTTTTGACAACACAATATCGCGATATTTTGGTTATTGTTACATCCCTAATAACTACACTCTTTGCAAACTCTGAGTCTTAAATAGATCTGTTAAAATATGTTAAACAACTAAAAACACAGTTGCTGTTGTATTTTTCAAATTGTAAGCTTTTTCTTACTTGGACCAGTTCTTTCCAAGCATTCATTCAGAGCCAATTACTCGTACAAGCACAGTAATTAACATGAGGGATAGCGAGGCTTACATTGCTCTGGATGGAGAACACTGACACAGAAACTGTCCCTAATGAGACAGACCCAGGGGACCCTCCTCATGCTTCTGTCACTGTAGCTTCCACAGGATAAGCTAACAACACAGACTATAGCACAGCACCAAAAGTTAAACTGTAAACTGCTCATGGCATTAATAGATGTTTTTTTTTTCTTCCATAATACCACTGTTCAGTTGTAAAGTTAGGGAAAATGTTTGGTACCAAGACTGCTCAGTTTGTTTAAAGATCCCATGACATGGTACTTCTTGATGCTTTTATATGGTGCCTTAATGGTTCCCCAATACAGAGGGTCCTCGGGTTACGACGGTCTCGGTTTACGACGTTTCGTGGTTACGAACGCGCCCCCATTAAAAAAAATATGTATATATTACGCGTCATTCCGTCTTACGCGGTTTAGCGTGGTAAGAGATGTAAACAAACGCGAACGGCGCGCGGCGCACGGCGCAAGAATACGCTCTGTTGTGGTTGTAGGGAGAAGAAGACAGCCTCGTGTGCATGCCCAATGTGGGCGGAAGTACCTGATGTGGGCTCTGATCTGCTCCTATGAAAGCGGCAGTGATAACCAAGCAGCGTAGTGGTCTAATTATTGAGATGGAAATGTTATTGGTGCTTTGGTTGGAAGATCAAAGGCAAAATCCGGTTTACGACGAAATTCGGGTTACGACGCATCTTAAGAACGGATCTACGTCGTAACCCGAGGACCCCCTGTACTGTAAATGAATCCTTCTTCAAAATCAAGACTCAGTGCATGAGATAGCCCCATGAACACAGTCAGAGTCAAAAATATCTCTCTCAAACACTTTATTATGGGCTTTGTTGCTTGAATGCAAAAGGAGGACAGAGACAGGCCAGTGCAGTGGGTGGGGGTGTGGCCAAACTCTCCGCTCTTTCCTCTTTAGCGGTGCGCTGGTGCGCTGGCCCCACTTCCACGGCGTTTAAGCGCGGAAGAAGATATGAGACGATTTCCATTGAAAAATAAACACATTTCCACAGAAAATAAAATTAAACCACTGCTGTTTCAGAGGTTCGGAGGCTCGGATAAAGGACATCCGAGCCTGGAAACACTCTCATGTGCCTCCAGGCAAATAAAAAAACGCATCTCGCATTGCGTAGCTCGTTCGCGGTCCAAATTCTCTGGGCGTGATTTCCAGAGACGGCGGGTAGACATCCAGACGGGGGTGGAACTGCATTTGCATTTTTCCCTGAGTGTGACGTCAGAAATTTCCCTTGTTCAGAATCGCCCGTTTGGGCTGTCTTTTTTTCAAATGCGCAAATGCTCACTTTACACATTTTGCAACTTTTAGCCATGGCCCTAAACAGGGTAGGGGAGCTCACATTAACGTTCAAAAACCTCAGAAAGTGAAAATTTCATGCCATGGGACCTTTAAGAAGCAGCCTTTGGCCACAAAAGCTCTTGACGTGAATATTAATCGTGTGTGTGTGTTTGCTTGTGTGTGTGTTTGCTTGTGTGTGTGTGTGTGTGAGCTACACTGCGGACCAAATCAAACACACCTCTGTTCTCACTCTGCAGCAGCGTTCTAACCAGGAAAAGGATGCCAGATGAAAGGTCAGTTAAGAGACATCACATGCTTTCGAAACATGAGGACCTAACATAAAACCAGTTAAGTTTTCTAAATTCTGATATTACACATTTGAAAGTGTGTATTGCCAGTGTTAGATTTACCAACCAACAACTGAAATCTGAAGGAAAAAGCAAAACAAAACTTAACACATGAAAAAAAAAAAAAAAAACAATGACAGTATACCTATACCATAAACCTTCTTGCTTGGAGAAGCCACAAGCCTGTACATAAAATGTAGAATCCATGCCTAATCAGTAATCAGTAATCAAGTTAAATTATTTGACCTTCATGTGACAGAATAAGAGGCAAAGCTGTAAAACTGCATTCAACGTAATACAGAAACGTGATCTGAACGATCTGTCCAATAATATGAAGTGTCTGAACATTCACAAAGTGTAAAAAAAGCACAAGTGAAAATCCAAAACAAGATTTTCTTTTCACAGCTTCCCACAGCCCAATAAGTGGCTTCAGACACCTGTTTCTGCTGCTCTAATGTGTTTCATAATGACCACAACCACATTTAACTTCTAATAGTGTGTTCCTCCAACCAACTCATATACACTTATTTTAATTTCTCCTTATGGAAGCAATAAGACCAGCCAGTGGGCATTTTACCCAGTTCAAGAACCACTGATTATGCGACTTAATGACGTCATGTTTAAGACTGTCACTCACAAATGTATTTCTGGAACAATCTAACTGGCTGTCACTGTCACATATCTGACGAGGCTCAGTGCAACTCTGCTCTATTACGATCCTGATCCCGTCAGCGCTTTACCTCCAACTTAAAATGAGCCCATATGTTCATCTGGAATGACACAAGTGTGGAAAAATTTGCTTTGCTTGGTAGGATGACAGTTTACAAAATGTTTACAAATAAAACAAAAGATTAAAATATTGCTACATCAAGATGGCGAATACACTTTGTATTCCCCAAAGATACAAGATCATTAGACAGGAGAACATCTCAAGACAGCCAAACGGAGAGGTGACCGCTTGCAAACCACCTGATGGATGTGTCTATCCTTCACCATTAGTGAGACGGGGACCAGAGGACACTGGGATTTGGGAGGAGGAGGATGGTGACTGTCTGTGATGAAGGCTTATTAAGGACCAAATTCCACACTGTCCCTTTTTCACAGGAACACATCTGCTGACGAACATTCAGCATTGTGCCATGGTTCCTCTGTGACATATGAACACCTGTGTCACTCCAAAAAAATCCTATACATTCACACTGTTATAATAAGTAGGTCCTGTGAAGTGACATACAGTGCGTAACAAAGATAGCACAAAGGATATTGCCTGTCAAAGAAAAAAAATGGGAGAAAGTCAAAGATCAGAAGGCAGCCTTTTGTAATTAAAAGTTGCATTACTTTCAAAGACAGTGCTGACTTTTAAAGCCTGAAATTACCTCAGATTTATAGAGGATCGATAAGGCACACGCAATAAAATCCTGGATTCACTGGCCGCTCTTGTGTGCTCAGCCCTGATCTGCCCAGTGCACAAACTGACCTTTCACACCAAACAAATATTCATTCACAAGAATCTCAGATGATCAAAGTGGAGCTGACAAACAGCACAATCTCACACAATACCAAACCAGTCAACCAGTTCAACGTGAATTCAAGATTTTATATTTTAAATCAAGAAAAGGGCTTTTGCTAGTTTTTAGTAGCCAGTAACTAATTCCTAATGGTTCATTTATAAAAGCAAGCAATTTTTGGCTGATTTGGGCTAACGGCTAAACTCCTCAAACTACTCCCATTTTCCTCTCTAAACCGAAGCTACAATCTTGTGCAGTATCACAGCATCACTCCTCACATACAAGCATTCTTTACCTTTAAATCTTTAAATTAAGTCAAAAGTGACTAACTAGAGTGAAGTAGATAAAAGCAAGGAAACATGCAATGAGTTTAAGAGTCTCTGCAAGCTTTTGACGCAAACGGGGAGCGGATGGAGTTGCCATGGAAACCCCACCCATTCAGTGAGTCAGTGAGTGAAATAAGGAAGGAGAGGGAGACAACACAAAAGAGGACACAAGTATGAGCATAAGGTCTGCTGAACCATGCACTCTACAGCTGCTGTAGTGGAGAAATAGAGAAAAACAGGAATCTCAATTTGTGTTACTTAAAAGACCCTGTATCTGAGGAAAATACATCCTGACCAAGTACAGATGTATTGTATACACTGATGTTGAGGATCAAACTAGGACTATCACAAAAATTCCTATATTGATTTATGATTCAATATTTGATAGCTGGGACGGTATCTTTTTGGCCTATTTATTGTGTTTACAGTATCTTTGTAAAAATGGAGAGATTTAGGGTATTTTTTGTTGTAATACAATAGCATTTAGCTGTAAAATGTTAAAGGTCCCATGGCATGAAATTTTCACTTTCTGAGGTTTTTGAACGTTAATGTGAGCTCCCCTACCCTGTTTAGCCCCCCCCCCCCCATGGTTAAAAGTTGTGAAATGTCTAAACTGAACATTTGCGATCCTTTTCTGCGTTACAAAAAATCGGAGCTCAAACGGGCGAGTTTGAACAAGGCACCTTATTGACATCAGATCGAAAAAAGAAATGCAAATGCAGTTCCACCCCCGTCTGTCTGTACTCAGCGTCTCTGTAAATCACGCCCAGAGAGTTTGGACTGCGAATGCGCTAGGCAATGCGAAATGCGTTTTTTTATTTGCCTGGAGGCACGTCCGAGTGTTTCTAGGCTCTGAAGTCCTTTATCTGAGCCTCTGGACCTTTGAACAGCAGTGGTTTAATTTTATTTTCTGTGGAAATGTGTTTATTTTTCAATGGAACGCTTCAAATCTCTCCCCCCGTGCAAAAACAAGGAAATTGATCAGCTGTGGGCTCTGAGCTCTGAGCGGAGAGTTTGGCCACGCCCCCACCCTCTACTATTGGCCAGCTCTTTTCTCCTCATTTGCATTCAAGCAACAACGCCCAGAATAAAGAGTTTGAGAGAGATATTTATGACTCTTTCTCATCTTATCTCTGTTTCTCATGCACTGAGTGTTGATTTTGAAGAAGGATTCATTTACAGTATTAGGGAACCATTAAGGAGCCATATAAAAGCATCAAGAAGTACCATGTCATGGGATCTTTAAATAAGTGCCTTCTATGGCTTATTATTGCTTCATTCTGTTATTTATAAACTCATCATGGTGAATAATTACGACGCTTCGAATTCATCAGTTAAGGAATCATTTTGAACCACTGCAAATTAAGTAGTTAACTAGTTCTGTTTTTCACATTATTGAGACTCAGTAGCGCTTTTATGTCTTCCTACTCTGGTCCTGTTGCACTTTTCAAACCGGTACAAACTTCATGCAGTTATGAGATTTCTTGCAGTGAAGCTGAAAAATGAAGCAGAGGACGTGAGGGAGCAGTTAGTCTTTTATTATCCTGATTATTACGGTCATCCATCAAAGATCAGGTGATTAAACACAATGCCAAGTGACAAACTGGCCATTCATTCAAATCTTGCTTCAGGCACCAACTCAGCAGGTCCACCCAAATTGCAGACCAAAGAGATTAACATAGACTGCACTGTTTTTTTCTAAATTGGTAAGTGGTTAGTTGGAAAAATTATTTGAGGGGAATCTTTTGTAAAATTCCAACAATTGTCTCCAGTATGTCTCTGACTGATTAAAAATGGAGGCAAGGTCTCACAAAAGCAGGCCTGTGCAAGATATTGCTGAACTAAGTATAGAGACCAAATATTGAGACCAAAACAAAAATCAGAATTATCCCCCAAGAAACTACTCTAAATGTACAATACTCTTTAAAAAATAATAAATAAAAAACAGAATGAAACACTTTAGTAGTTAGTTAGTATCTATAATGAATCATTCAATCTTCTACAGCTCAAATCTAGCAAAAATCTTTCCACTAGTACAAAAAAAAAGTACTTAGAACCACCAAAAAGTATTGTTTCTTCTGCCATGTTATCATTATCGTGACAGGCCATATACGCATCAGCAGTATGAAGTAGGTAAGAACATATTCTAAAGGTTTTTCTAGAAATGAATAACAGTATTGAATTAATATTTGCTAGTTAAATACATTTTTTGATTGCGTTATGTTAAAATGATCTGTGAATTTCTTTCTTTATTAATGTTATTAATGTTGTAACATGCATAATGCTGGCCACACATTTACACTTAAGTTGTACGCCTTGGAGACACAAAGTTAGCCGTTTCTGCTTTAAAAATATTGGCAAAAGTACATTGATAGACAAACATAGACCGTAACAGTTTTTCTAAGGTCCATATTTCCTGACTCAGTGGTAAAAATCACACCAACAACTGTGGGCTGACAGATGGAAGAGCTGCGTTTTCTATGTCTCTCTCATTAGTAAACAGCGTCAGTATTGAGCACTCTTGCCCCAGCCATTAACACAAACTCACATCCCCTGTGGGCATCAAACTCCACATTAACTTTCTGTCAGAGCGGCCACGTCCTTCCACCAAAACATATGCTGTTTGTGCATACATGCTCAGGCCAAAGCACACAATTCTCCCATCAAAGCAATATAACATCCTGACAAATAGTTTAGAGCAGGTGGCTGAGTGGTTAGAGAATTCACCCACCAACACAAAAGTCAGTAGCTCAATCCCAGGGTTGAGTACCAAAACTCGGTATAGGTATGGCACCGGGGCAAACATCAACGGTAGTAACCAGACCGAAATGTAACGTGTTTTTCGGTGCCTCGTTTCGGCACTAGGCCTACGTCATAAATCCATCTGTTGTGGACATGCGCCCTTTGCATGCAATTAACGGCAGCATGGACGCGACAAGCAACAGGGCAGACAGGATCATCATGCCTAAGCAGAAAAGATTGAAAGTGTGGCTCTATTTCACTCGCAATTATGTGGAATGTTGGTCCACTCCTCTTCAATGGCTGTGCGAAGTTGCTGGATATTAGTGGGAGCTGGTACACGCTGTCGTATACGCCGGTCAAGCACATCCCAAACATGCTCAATGGGTGACATGTCCGGTGAGTATGCTGGCCATGCAAGAACTGGGACATTCTCAGCTTCCAAGAATTGTGTACAGATCCTTGCAACATGGGGCCGTGCATTATCTTGCTGAAACATGCGGTGATGTTCATGGATGTATGGCACAACAATGGGCCTCAGGATCTCATCACGGTATCTCTGTGCATTCAAAATGCCATCAATAAAATGCACCTGTGTTCTTCGTCCATAACAGCCTTTGAAGAAGAGTGGACCAACATTCCACAGGCCACAATTGACAATCTGATAAACTCTATGTGAAGAAGATGTGTTGCACTGCATGAGGCAAATGGTGGTCACACCAGATACTGACTGGTTCTGAGTCCCCAGACCTCCAATAAAGCAAAAATAATGCACATTTCGGGGTGGCCTTTTATTGTGGGCAGTCTGGGGCGCACCTGTGCACTGGTCATGATGTCGGATCGGCATCTTGATGTGGCGCACCTGTGAGGTGGGGTGGATTGTCTCGGCGGGGCAGAGGTGCTTGCTGTCACACATTTGGACAGATTTGTGAACAATGTTTGAGAGAAATGGTAGTGTTGTGTATCTGGAGTGAATTTTGGATCTTTGGGTCCATCTCAGGAAAAATGGGAGCAAAAACAAAAGTGTTGCATTTATATTTTTGTTGAGTGTACAAAGACCTTCCCTCAATCCCTTCAGGACATGATTCTGTAGCCTGGTGGTGGGGTAAGAGGGATAGCCTCCCTATACTCTCCAAGTTATCAGATGTATACCTGTGTGTACAAGCCTCATCAACCCCTTCTGAGAGGGTGTTTTCCTGTGCTGGCAATACAGTCAGTGAGGAAAGATGCCATATCTTGCCAGACAAAGCCAACATGTTAATCTTTCTAAACAAGAACACATAGATCAAAGAAAGAGCACTTTTAAATAAAGAGCAATTGTAAACTCAGCAGTGCAGGAATGTGATATTTTTCTTTTTATTTCTGTATCGACAGCACAATTTTTCTTGTTACCTATAATTTATTTTTTTCAGGCTTTTAAATATTTTATGTAAGTCCATGTGTACATATTTGAATAAAAAAATAGGTTGTTTCCCTGTGTGCGTGTGTGTTTTTTTCTTTTTAAAGTACCGATTTCGGTACCGTTTAGGCACCGGAACCGTTTTGAAAGTATCAAATTGGTATCGGTATCGAATGAAACCCTTTCGATACCCATCCCTAGTCTGGACCATGCATGATGTTGTTGTGTCCTTGGGCAATAGACTTCACCTATGAATGTGATGGTGAGTGATTGTAGAAGGGCTGAATACAGACAGGGACCACCACTCTACCCCAAGGCAGCTGCAGCTACAAGAAGGAACCACTGAGTGTCAAGTGGATGAGTTATGACAGCTGTGTAGCCCCTCAAAGGATTATTAGGCTTGTAGAGTGAAATTAAAATATAAATATTATTATTATTAGCATACAGTTAAATCCATCAACTTCAGACAGGGTTACTATGAACCAGCAGGGCATCGATTTTGTGTAATACAGCCTTTTGAATTTTCGTTTGTTGGGTCACCTTACGAAAGACCCAACAAACGAAAATTCCAACAAGGTCCAACGTGCTCCATAAGCATAAGAAATCCAGGGTTCTCTACAAAGGCGAATGGTAAGTCACTCATTGCGATCATTTGGGCTCCTGGATGTGTTCTCCTGGGCCTTCGCACTGTCAAGGGGCATTTTTTTGTCTCCTTTTCAAACTCCCCTGCAGCGTGAGCTGACTCGCTTTGGCTGGGTTTCCTGTAACTCGCTGTATTCTGTCGGGTGTTTGTTTTTGAGGTGCCGTATCGGTTTGTTAAATGTCGCCCTTTCCTTTCCACCCCTTGCAATACCAAGTTTACATATCCCACCGTTTGCCATGTCAATGTTGTTGTCATCAACTTTATAGTATTTCCAGACCCAGACATACTCGCCAAACATTATAGCGTTCTTATAGTGCTCATTATAGCGCTCTTCTTATCTCTTCTCTGTACTCGCGCTTTGCGCTTCAAGCTGCTTCGAGCTGCTTCAAGCTGCTTCGAGCTGCTTCGAGCTGCTTCAAGCTGCTTCGAGCTGCTTCGAGCTGCTTCCGTGTATTTAACCAATAGCGTGTCATGCCGCACGCGTTGATGTTTCTGTGTGAAGTCTCACTCTGTGCCACCGCATAACCATAGATCTCATCTAGGATATGTTAAAAAATAATAAGAATACTTGCTACTAGCAAGTGTAAATAATGGGTGGGGATTTATGACGATTTATGGAACGGTGGGCGACGAGGGTCCGAAAGGAGGACAAAATGTAAAAAAGGAGGACATGTGACAGACGGCCGGACAGACAGCTCTAAAACCGGACTGTCCAGACGAAATCCGAACGAATGGTCACCCTAGCTACAGTCTCTTAGCCAATCAGGACGCAGAACAGTGTTACACCGCTCATCCGAGAGCTGACGAAGCCTCTCGGATGAGCGGCGAAACGTTTTCAACCAAACAAACTTTGTCCAGTTGGCAAATTGAACTTCTCCTGTTATCACTATAAAAAAAAGTTACACTATAAAAAAAAAAAACTTGGAACGGGGCCTTGGAACGCATCAGGCTTTTTCCATTGAAATAGCTACTCAACGTTACGAAACCACTTCTGGAACGAATTAATTTCGTAAGGTGAGGTACCACTGTATTATTTATCTCAGGTAAAAGAAGTTCGCATTTGTGAGACACGTGTTACAAATTAGCAGCTGTGATTGGACCGTCTCAAGTTTGGATATATAATTTTCAGAATCTATTGTCCAGTTCCTGACCCTTTTGGCTGGTCAGGCAAACAAATCTCCACTGTCCTTTTCATTCAGTTGGGATTTGGAGAACTCTACAAATTCAGTTTAGTTTTTAAGGGAAACAAAAACTACCATTAAAAACCTATTTAAAAGCAGGTCACTGGACTGTGAAGGACAATCATCTTCCAGGGTCTACTTTTGGCAACAGCTGCTTACAGTGCATGTTGCCCTTCTTTCTGGACTTTCAAAGCACTTCAAATCAATAAACTATTAAAAAGTCAACATTAACAAGCACACACACTTAAACACAGAATACAGATGAAGCCTGTGGACCTTCAGCTGTAACTGGGACAAATTAAAACATCAATTGTTGTGTTTTTGGATGATCTCATACATCCAGGACCACTGCCAATGGGTACAGATTAGTGCTATAGGATTGACTATTAGGGCTGGGTTCAAAAGATCAATCCATGATACGATATTGATTCACTATCAAAAAATACGATATTGATTCAAAAATTTGCGGATCGATCTTTTCCAAATGGTTATAGGCACTATTTTTTCAACCACGGAAGGAGAGCTATAAAAGGCGGGTGCCGGTGAACGAAACTGAAACTTAGCGCGCCTTGCGAGATGGCTGGAGCTGCGCAGCTAAAATCACCTCCTGGTTTGAAGGCTGATGTGTGGCATTACTTTGGATTCAAACGTTACGAGGACAGTATGTAAGTAGATCGATATCGAATCGGATCGGATCGTGGATCGAATCGCATCGTGGCCTTGTGAATCGAAATTGAATGGATCCAGGAAATCAGGATCGATACCCAGCCCTATTGACTATCATTTGTTTTCCAGGTTGATTCATCTTATGGTGTTATTTATGTTATTCCATACAATGTTTTAAGTGGTTAATGTCTAGTTATAGAAATGTATAGAAATTGAAAAAATGGCCAACGAACCTCTAATATTAGCATTTACCAAAAAATGTTGTGCAGCTCTCTAAAATATTTTAAGGTTCTGTTCTGCCCTGCTTATTTTGATGTAGATTAAATTTAGAAAAGGGACGAGAGCAACGACTCTCAACCCAAGGGTGACCTGATATTCTCCTCCATTATACAAGACAGTGGCTCTTCACTAAGTGCTTTAGTGTGTCAGCCACAAATGTGGACTTGTGGGTGGGAGAAAAGGACAGATCCAGGGAGTCAACCTGAGGAGGACAGATAACACTGATGGGCAAAGAGTGTCTCAGAGCCTTTGCTGGATACATTATATATATTAAAAAATAATAATAATAATAATTGTTGGTTTTAATGATGATCCCACAACTCTAAAGTCACTGTGGTACCACAATGGCTACAGTCTTGTGGTAAGGCAAAGCAAGTTTATTTGTACAGCACAATTCGCACATAAAGTTCGAATTCAAAGTGCTTTACAGAATAAGAAATACATTAAAATCACAATACAAACAAACCAAAACATAAATAATCACCATAAAATAAAAAAGAGACATAAAAGGAAAGAGAATGACAGAGAAGAGTGCAGAATGAAAACCTTTCAGTCATATGCACAGCTAAACAGAACAGATTTGAGCCTAGATTTAAACAGAGTCAAAGTAGAGGCCTGTCTCACATGTTCAGGAAGACTGTTCCAGGTTTTAGCTGCATAAATCTGAAATGCTGACTTCCGGTGTTTAGTCCTGACTCTGGACACCAGCAGGAGGCCAGTCCCTGAGGTCAGAGTGCAGATGGCACTAACATGTCAGAGATGTACTTTGGTGATAGGCCATGGAGAGACTTGTACACAAGCAAAGGCACTTTAAAGTCTATTCTCTGAGCCACAGGAAGCCAGTGCAGAGACACAGGACTTATGTGTTTATACTTCCTGGTTTGAGTCAGAACCAGAGCTGCACTGCATGTACTGCAGCTGTCTTACAGCTCGTTTGGAGAGGCCAGTGAGCAGGCCATTACAGTAGTCTAACCTACTGGAAACAAATGCATGGATAAGTCTCTCCAAGTCTGCTTTAGACAGTATACCTTTGATTTTAGCTTTGTTTTTAGATGGTAAAAGGCTGCAGATGTTATTGATTTGATGTGGCTGTTAAAGTTCATTACCCATAGGTTTCTAGCCTGATTTGAAGGTTTTAGGGAGAGAGACTGGAGGTGACTGCTAACACTGTCTCATTGTCTTGTTTCTGTAGGCTAAAGACTATGACTTCTGTCTTGTCTGAGATTAGCTGGAGAAATCTGTTTTGTGTCCACACACTGATCTGTTGGATCCAGTGGCAGACTGAGTCCACTGGTCTATATTCACCTTCTGCCAGTGAGACATAGATCTGAGTGTCGTCTGCATGATTGTGGTAGGACACATTATTACTGTGTATTATCTGGCCTAACGGCAGCATGTACAGGGTAAATAGGATTGACCCCTGGGGCACCCCACAGGTCAGGGCCATGTGATCTGAGACAAAGATTCCAATTTCAACAAAGTACTTCCTGTCTTCTAGAGAGGACTTGAAGCGGTTTAGTGCAGCACCAGATGCCCACCCAATCCTCTAGTCTCTGTAAGAAGATCCCATGATCAACAGTGTCAAAAGCGTGCTGCTTACTGTGCTCTCCCTTTCGTCTATATTAAACTTGTGTGTTTTCCAATCAATGCAAACATTAACAATGGATGAATGCAAATTTAGATCCAACTGAAAAGCCTATTATATGAATCTATTTGTAGTTATTTTATAGTAAGTAAGTAAGTAAGTAAATTTTATTTATATAGCACATTTAAAAACAGTGAGAACTGGCCAAAGTGCTGTACAATGTCAAAAAGATAAAAATGATAATAAATAAATCGGCAGCATAAAATACATAAGAACATTTGACATGGCAGAAGTAAACATAAGATGAAATAAAAGAAAGGATAAAAGAGATAAAAGAGCTAAGAGGCAAAGGCCACAGTGTACAAATGAGTTTTTAGCTTGGATTTAAAAGTGGTGATTGTTGGAGCAGATCTGATGTCAGTAGGTAAACTGTTCCAGAGACGTATATCCAAATCTCCAAGACAATAGGTTTATTTTAGATCGGGACTACTCTTAGGTCCTCACACCTCAGCGAATCTCCCATCAAATCTGTGTGGATTACCAGATGATGGGCATGATTTCACATGGACCCATGCTATTAACGCTCTGACCTTGGATTTCAACCAAGCAATTTGTCTAAGAGCTGGCACTGCTCTGGCTGCCCTCATTGCCTTTGTCCAGCAGCCTTGATTGGTATGAGTCCCAGTGTCCTCCTTCGTGTACCTACTGTCTCTTTCTTTAAAATGTCCCTTTATAAGGGTTATGCTCAAATAAATGTGATGAACAACCTCAGCCCTGTTCTGTCCATTCGTCCCCATAATTTGTGTCCAACTGAGATTCATCATGAATCTCTCTGAACTGCTGCATCATTCTCTCTTTGTTGGAAGAAACTATTCTGTGGTAGTTTAATGGCATTTGTCTCAAAGTGTTTAGTGCACAGCATTTGGAGGTTCATTATCAAACAAATCATTTGTACCAAAATCTCCTTGGTGCAAAATCAAGTAATTAAGAGGAAAAAAAATGTGAGCTTGAATTTGTTACTGGAATGAATTGCATCTTCTTAAATTTTGTCGGAGTAACATTATAAAATAAAAATAGAAAAAAAATCACTCCTATATAAAGAACATAAGTTAATACCACACCTTCTTGTACTCACAACACAGACAATAATAAACTGATTTCTTCTTAAAAGGCAAAGGCCAAACATTAGCAGAATGGAGCAGAGAATGCACAAACAATATAGTTCATTTTCCATATGCAAACAGCTATAGCTGTATGATCTACCCTCTCAGTAATGTAAACAATATAAAAAGCATGACTAAGTGTGCAGAATTGAAGCAGATTGTGGTGTCTTCATTAAAACACACTTAACCTCCCTGTGCCCCTCACTGTTATTTAAACTATAACATCTGCATTTGCAACAGTTATTTATGTTTACCCTTCATTTGTTTCTCCCATTGTCTTTTTGTTTTTCTATGCGTTCTCACCTATTCACCTCCATCTCTGTTTCGAATATCTGACAGTGGCTGTTTCACAAAGGGTTATTAAAGAAAATTGCCCCCGTGTAACAAACATATAGCTAGCTCCCATTTCACGGTGCATTCATCAAAGAGAGAAGAAGCCCCATTCAAACCACTGCCGTATTCCTGGCCTTGAAGAATGTACTTCAATTAAGGATTCAGAGGAGAGCTGGCAACACGCAGCAGCTGCAGCTAATGGCAGAGTGAGGCTGGTGTGATGTTGGCATATGAGCTCGTAATCACATCCTTGGTTTATTACTGTATGAGCGGATACAGTGAAGCCACACACACTCACACCACTTAAAATTACAATCATTGGTTTAAGGCAGGTATTATAGCAGAAATCTACCAAGACATTTTTAGTTAAAGAGCAATAGGAGTTTTGGAATGGGGGGGGTGCAAAAATAACGAAATATCGTGACACTAAATTTGGTGATCATGGACTGCTGTATTGATACATCTCCAGGAGTATTTTTTTGGTTCTTTAAGAAAATTGTTTTGTGACCACACAACACTTTTGTTGCTTATTTAGTGGAACAAAACTTATTTACACTTGACATATTCACAGTTGTAATGGTTAAAATAGATGTATTTCATATTAAAGTAGTGGTTTAACATAGAAATATTGTTGCTAAAATGCACTTGGTCTTAAGAAAACAATATGACAGTGTATGTGATAATCATATTTGATTATCGCATATATTGTATCATGAGCTATGTATCGTGCATCATATTGAATCGTGAGGGATTCTGTGATTCCCAGTCCTAATTTGGACAATCGATAAATGGGGAGACTTATGTCAGAGAGGGCAATTTGGGTAAAAAAATATATACTAAATTAAAGGTGCACTACGTATCGTTTCTGGTGACAAGTCAGCCACCATGGAAATGGTCTTGCTTTCCCTGGAATGTTTCCCAGTAATGCATTAAAGTTTTAACATATGTGACCCGCCACCGCTAAACATGTCGGCATTAGTGAAATGGAGATATTTGCATTTTTTTTTCCCCCCAAAATATGTGATTTTTGTTTTTTTGCAGAATGTGCTAGTTGAGATCATGAAGAAGCCACGGCCGGGCATTGATAATCATTTATAGGTGTTTGTATTGCTAAAAATAACTTGAAAGGCACTTATTGTCAGCATGGTTATCTCTCATCAAATATTACCAGTAACTAGGCCTGTCACGATAATTATAATATTGACTTAATAATATATACTGGATGGGACAATCATTTTTGGGGGTCAGTATTATCTTACTTTTTCTTTGTACTTTTTCTGTAGTACAATGAGATTTGAGTGTTGCATTCTGTTATTTATTTATTGCAGCCAGCGTGAAGAGAACACTCTGCAGGATCAACACACGCAAGGCTGCAGGCCCGGATAACATCCCTGGTCGTGTGTTGAAGGACTGCGCAGAGGAGCTCAAGGATGTCTTCACCGACATCTTTAATGCTTCTCTGAGCCAGGCTGTTCCCTCCTGCTTCAAAACCACCACCATCGTTCCTGTGCCAAAGAAGCCCACTCCAGACACTTTTAATGACTATCGCCCTGTTGCACTGACCACCATCATCATGCTTTGAACGGCTAGTCATGGCACACATCAAATCTATCCCCCCCCCCACCCTAGACCCATTCCAGTTTGCATACCGGGCCAACCGCTCTACAGAGGATGCAATCTGCTCTGCTCTTCACCCAGCCCTCACCCACCTGGACAATAAGGACTAATATGTGAGAATGCTGTTCATAGATATCAGTTCAGCATTCAACACCATAAACCCACAGCAGCTCATCACCAAACTGGACCACCTGGGGCTTCAGACCTCACTGTGTAATTGGCTGCTGGACTTCCTCAGTGAGAGGCCACAGGCAGTGCGGGTCGGCAGAAACACCTCAAGCTGCATTAGACTGAGCACAGGAGCCCCCCAGGGCTGTGTGCTCAGTCCGATGCTCTTCACTCTGCTGACCCACGACTGCTCACCAGCGTTCAGCACCAATGACATAGTGAAGTTTGCGGACGATACGACTGTGGTGGGTCTCATCTCTAATAACGATGAGACAAACTACAGGAGTGAGGTGAGCCTTCTGACCAAGTGGTGCAGCAATAACAATCTCCTTCTTAATGTTGAAAAGACCAAGGAGATTGTTATTGACTTCCGGAGAGGCCCCACCCAGCACCCCCCACTGTCCATCAATGGTGCTGCTGTAGAGAGGGTGAGCAGCACCAAATTCCTGGGGGTGAGGACCTCTCCTGGATAGCGAACACTGCATCACTGGCAAAGAGGACTCAGAAGCGCCTCTATTTCCTCCGCAAACTGAGGAGAGCTGGATCCCCCCCACCCATCATGACCACCTTCTACCGAGGCACCATTGAGAGCGTTCTGACCAGCTGCATCACTGTGTGGTACGGGAGCTGCACTGAACAGAACAGGAAAGCCCTGCAGCGCATAGTGAATGCAGCTGGGAGGATCACTGGTGTCTCTCTCCCCTCCCTCCTAGACATTTTTAACACCCGCCTCACCCGCAGAGCGTCCAGCATTGTGGGTGACCCGAGCCACCCCTCACACAGCCTCTTTAGCCTCCTCCTGCTCTCGGGGAGAAAGTACCGGAGTCTCTGGGCCCACTCCACCAGACTGTCAAACATATTGGCATAACCTGTATTCCATAAAAAGACATACTGTATCACTCTAGACACTTGAAAAACTGCTGCACTACTGTTGCACATTTACATTTACTATTGGAATTTTACTACTGTTGTACTGTTGTTTACCACTGTTATTGCACATTTATTACTGGAATTTTACTACTGTTGTACGGTTGTTTACTACTGTTATTGCACTGGAATTACTACTGCTGCACATTTATTTCTATATCAACTTCAGTGCACATTCTATTGCACATTACCATTTTACTGCTGTATCTTCCATTGCACATTTTTAATGCACACTGCACATTTTTGGACATCTGTAAATAGGTATTTATTTATTATATTGCACTGCTTTCAGATTTTAGATCTTAGATTTTAGTTTTAGATTTAGATTTTGTCTTTGATAGTTTTTGTTGTGTTTTGTCTTATATTGTATTTTGTACACTGTCTTTTTTGCACTACTTGGCCAGAGAGAAACGAAATTTCGATTCACTGTATGTTGAATACATATGGCAGAATTAAGCTGACTTTGATCTTTGATCTTTTTTAAATAGTGTACATTTAGAATACCTTTTTGGCGATAATTCTGCTTTATGCTTGGGTTTCAATATTATCATTTTTTCGTCTATATTTACTTCACACTTTAAAATGTGTTATCGTGATAGGCCTACCTGTTACTTGCCCCATGGACATCTATAAGTTTAATGCCATAGTAACAGAATTTCCAGGCAAAGCAATAACATCTCCATAGAGACAAGCAGAATGCAGACCCTCCACCAGAAAAGTTTCATACAGTGCATCTTTAATACACCAGTCAGTTAAAAGTAAAAAGTAAAGAACAGAACCAGCTAAAGGTACAACTATACAAACACAATGGGGAACTCATAATACTCTGAACACTGAGCAATGCAGTTGGAGGGATTATGGAGGTGTAGGGTTGATGTCGAGTCAGGATAAGTATGACCCATTCACCCATGGAAAAGTGAAGATAAAGAGCTCATACTGTTGCAAGTTTGATGTGTCTGATCAGGTAAAATAGAGGACAACATAATAGTAATCCCTTTATTAGACAACTTCGAAATAAGAACATGATAGCAAATAGCGTAATGAAAGCAAACGGGGGAAAGGTAAATAAAGGCTGAAAAGTGCCTTGCCAAAGACTGGATGGTGCACTTACAGGGGATGGTGCGGAGGTAGAGGTTGTCTCTGATAATCTGCTGCAGCTCGTGGTCCACTGAGCCCTTTTGGAAGCGTAGGTTGAGGTAGTGCCGCAAGTCCTTGTCTATAACACCACCTGTGAACAAATACAGTATAGTCACAATTTAAGAATTTTGACAAAAGTCATCCAATCTATTGAAATCCTGATACTGTATATTGACCTACAAGTTCATGTGAAAGGTTTTCCTGTTTTTGTCATTATTCCTTGGTTTGGTTTAAAAGTATCTGTGGTAATTACTAATCATTGTCTTACATCAGTAAAGTTGCGGTATGTGAGAAAAAAAGTTCAGAAGAAAAGAAAATGATCATCTCATGCACTTTAGAGAAGCAATGAAAAGCCTGTTCCCGACTTAAACAGAAGTAATGTATTTATGCTACAAACTGTGTATGACCAAGTGTGTGCATGTGAAAATCACTCACAGTAAGCAGAACAAATATTTGCACATTTGCTCTGACAGCAAATCCGTCTGATTCATGATTAAATTATGCTGACATTTTGAGACTTAGTTACTTTCAAAGTTACTTTCATTGTGATTGAACGAATGTTACGATTTTTATAATGCACTACCCCAAATACACTTCATGGATGGTGTCCTGTGGGGTCAGGTTTTACAGAAGTACAATGCCCATAATTTGCTTTGGTTCTTTTGGTACTCCCAATACTGTACGACAGTCACAATTGCCATAACAACTAACAGGAATGTGCGCCCAAACTAAACCCACAGTTATATGATTTTGTTCAGCAATTTTCACACCACAGTGTGATAAAAAGTCTAACAATGTAATAACAATAGAATATTGCATTTGTCTTACAGACCTTTTCCAGTTGTTTTACAATTGTGTGCATTATTCATTCACTCCACACTCAGTAGTGATGAGCTACTTCTTTAGCCACAGCTTCCTTGGGGAAGGCTGACAGAAGCAACCCCTCACTCACTCACTGCATTCAGTTTGTGTCTTTATTTCAGTTTGTGAATCTCTTGTGAGTAAAGGATGCTGAATGTAGTCCCAGAGTCCCATAGCTTCCACAGTAATCAAAGTGAATGGATTAAATTCTACAAACACACCACACTTTGCCCTTTCGCCATACTCAGAGTCCAATCAAAGTGTGGATTGGTGGAGGTGCTAATTGGAGCAGTGGCCAAACACATGCACTGAAATGTCTGCACATAAATCAACTACTCTCTCTCCGGGGAGCTGTATGTTACTACTGTGCCCATCCTCCTCTCACCTGAGTGCCCTTTCTCGTCCCCTTCACAGGTCTTTTTATGGACCTCAGTAAATGATTTTAGCTCAGTTTCCTATTGTGGAGAAGTAATGGAGTGACAGTAAGTAATGAAAGTAGGGAGATATGAATCCCATGGGGAATTTTGGGTAATCTAAACCAAACTGGTCTGCCCTCAAAAAATTCTTAATCTGGAATTATCCAAGACTGACAGGACCAAATAAAGACTTTTCCCCAACCCACTTTTCATTCAAATAAAATTCACATATAAAAGACATTCATCTAACCTTCAACTTCAATTCTGTGGCACCGCGCCAGATATCATTTAGCCCCCTCCCTCCCATTCACCCCCGCTGCGCTCCTGTGGCAATGACATCCACGCATGATCTGAACACTACACATCAACAACACACACACGCACGCTGCAGACAAGCCGAAAGTGTGTGCAATCGAATGTACAGCGCAACGATTCAGACATGTGTGAAGTTTGCTCATGTCAGACTATCAATTATTGAGAAGGTTTCTTTCCCAGTGTTGTATGAGCCAGACAGTTCTTGTATGCACACACGGTAATCCATCCAAGCTGAACTAATTTATATAGCAGCGCATGGTAATAAGGCAGACCTTGAATTAGAGCAACCTGCTCCATCTGCGTCTCCCTCAAAGACATGGAAGCAGCACCACCAGCCAATTTGCATTTGCATGAGAAAAGGAAGCCGATGAATGTGCATGGTGAAAAGGTGAGCGGGCGTGCACACACACACACACACACACTTAAGCACAAACACACAAATTTAAACAGCATAAATGGCACCTTTAGGACGACAGCCTCCTCCTGTGTCCTCTTTCCAAAGCTTTTTATGATGCAAAATAATCTCCGGTGGAAAAAAAAGATCTGAAGCTGGATCTTTCCCTGGACTGAATTGTCCTTTAGGTCCTTAACTGTAGCCGGCAGAAGCGCGCACGCAGCCGGGGGAGCTGGAGCCCTCAGTGCAGCCTCACAGAGAAATGAAGCAGCGAGCGCAGTGGTGAATGAGAGCGTGTGTGAGAGCCTGTGTCGCCGTGAGTGAGGCAGGCACGGTGACCGCTCAAGCACAGGATCTGGCGGCAGGGACCTATCACATTGAAATGCTTCTGGATCTCTCTGGTGGATTCACAGGTCCTCTGTCGCCCCCTGTCTGTCATTCAAAGCAGTGACTGTAGTGTTCAGCATGTGTTTTATTTCATTAGACATAGTGGAGGTGTGTGAAATATGACAATGAAATAAAACATGCAGGTGGACAATATGCTTGAAACATTCATCTCTATATGTTTAATCCATTAAAGTATTTTTTAGTCTCCACGATATGATCGGTGTAATTTTGAGTCCAGTCACGATGGCTTGTGTTTATCTTGCCTCTGTTTCCTTTGGTGATATCCAGTGTCTAGCTGTCTCTGAACGTATTTGCATAAACACAGCTTGACCTCAAATATTTAATGGAATAATACATTATTTTGTTCTGCAGAAAAAGATATGACATTGAAGAACTTTTCTCATATAGGGTCAATGTGGGTTTTATTTTTGTGTTGTTGGCACATTGATTAAAAATATTATACAACAATCATTGAGACAAGCACCAGTTTGTCCAACTCAAGAAACATCAAAGTTGAAATATACAAGCATGCGCAAGAAAAAACAAACAATCCAATAACTGGTGCCTCTCTGGGGAAAAGGTCAAATAGATGTGTTGCAGCTAATGTGGGATAGCAGTTGCCATGTACAATGAAACTAATTAGTGCTATAAGAGAAGAGAATGTAAAGGTTTTGTCATTAGACATCAATATGACATCATTACCATCTGAGTCACTCAGAAAATTGTAAGAATAAAAACACTGAGACTGAACATAATGAATGACAGCTATTATTGTGGCATTATGGTTTAATTGACACAGGAAATGTCCCAGAAAAGGGTGCCAAGAGGAGTAACAGTGATTCATCTCTGCACAGACTTCTCTCCCGCAAGTTTGCCGCCACACACAGACTTTGTAAGTGTCTCCAAACAGATGGGTGAATGAGAATCACTGTCTCTTTTGGCAGCTCAGAGGGAAAGAGCACAGCATTTAGGCTCAGCAGGTGTCATGTAAATCCCTGGGGAGAGGAGAAGCCCGCGGTGAGGCAAAAACAAGAGAACAGCTGCCTCCTCCAGGGGACTGAGGTGCTACAGGAGCATACTGTAGTACGCTCCTGGAGTGGCCACTGAGACACAAGTTCAAATCACACTGCATTAGATGAGCTTGTTGAAACTGTGATAGGTTTGCCTCACTCACCTGTCACTCTTTAATGACATATTTTCCAGTGTTCACAGTGGTATGATTGAGCAATTTACTTTTTGGGACTGATCACTTTAATACATCTCAAAAACAGAGGCTCGCCCTTGAAAGGTCTTAAAATCAGTAGTCATATCTTGTACAGAGTCAATGCTTGTTTATGTAAAATGTGTTGACATGTTGACAAATGCTCTGATGTCTGAGGCATTCGCCTTGGTCCGACATACAACATTTGTGCTTAATTTTTATGTGTGGAAGTGGAGCGCTTAAGGAAACAGCTGTTTGGATAACACCGTTAAGAAGATCAAGACAGGCTTGAAAGCAGCCAGTATAACCAGGCACACACTGTGCTCTCTTGATTAGTCATCATAGAACATGTTTGCTACCAACTCAGTGAGAGAGAGGGGTAATGATAACACCTACTGACTTCAGATGTCTGAACATGCTTAAGTGTGCAGACTTCAGCACAAGCATAGAGGTTCTCACAGTTGTCTATTCCTCCAAGTGCAAGGACACAACATAAATGCCATCAGCTGGATGGGCTCCAAATGAAATGAAATGACTCTGTCCTTAATACAACACAACGTCATTACACAAATGGGCACATTTGGCAGTAAACAAGAGGGTATATAACATCCCTTACTTTTTTCTATAGTAATGCCATAGAGTCATGACGTCAGACAATATACTATAAATATCTATGCTGAATCAAAATGTTGCATTTGCTGTTGTGACCCCCCAAGGGACAGCCAAAATAAGTTTAAAATATAAATTTAACATCTTAACTTGTAACTTATCTAAAACGTGAATGCACACAGTTTATAACATAACAGCAAACTCCATCCAAGTCTTAAACTGGGATTTGGAGCAAGGCCAATCACTAAAAAGCATTGCTCGTAGACACTATTTCAAAGCCTGCAGGTAAAAAGTCAATCCACAGTTTGTGCAGCTCTGTGTGGTGGTCCCTCCAGTGATTACCCCATATCCACCGTCTGTTTCTGTGGGCTGACCGACCAAAGCCCTATTATTGCAATGGAGATGCACGAAGCCCACCATATGCCCACTGCTGCCAAACACATGCACATGTTTCTGATGTACAGCAGACTCAAAATGGGACAACAGAGAGGGGTAGGAGCAGGAAATGGACCGCTGCATCATGCGGACATTGGACTAGGTGGTAGACTGATGGAGAATGAGACCAATGTGAGACCAAAAAAACACATTTAAAGAGTCTTTTCATTTCAGTTGGATTGCGATTGCCAAAATAATTTCAGTTTATTGTTACTGAGACTCTCCAACAATATCGAGGTATTCTTTATTAAACAGCTCCTTCCCCCAATTTCGTACGTAACTGTAAAAAGTGCTTTTACTGTATTTGCATAGGTGCTTCTCCCCTGAAGCGATCTGCATGGACTCTATGGACGTGGTGAGATTGAGACAAGTAGGTACTAGTGCAGAGTGGAGCCTCCTGTTGCAAGCTGGTGATGGTGCACAGCAGGAGTCTGTGTTCAGAGCTCTGATGATTGGAATGTTTTTGGTGGTGATTATACCTGCTGCTGGAGAGGCACATTTAAATGCAGATCATTCCGATACAATCAGCAGAAAAATGCAGTCTCAAAGAATCAGAACTATCCACAATCATTATTTTGAAGTCTTTCTTCAGCTATAATCAGGCCACTTCAACATGGACTGTGCAAATCACTGTCATAATATTTAACAATATTCAATCAAATCACTACCTACTTAAGTATGTCTACAAATATACTGACTGTTCATCACTGGTGGACACCACAATCACATTTCCAACAGACACAAAACACACTGTGTGACTAACTGATTATGCATGTCATACATTTACAAGGTCACTGGTTATATGCTGTTTTTTCCCCCCTTTTGATCATGTCTTACCTTGATAAATGAGTCTGTTGAGGTCAAAGAAAGAGGAGTAAACACAGATGAAGAGAAAGCATATGATAATATGGCTATTAAATGCAATCCATTCAACAACAAAAGGCCTTCACTTTCCATCACCGTCAAATCAAACGCATTACATAGTTTGAAAGTCATGTGTGTTTGTGGGTGGAAAACAATCTGACATCAGAGAAGCACAAAGTGTCAAAGTTACAGCTGTGAAGCAATTCTAGTATGAACCAGAAGCCTCTTTGTGTTTCTAATCTGACAAACAAGTAAAATGACTTGTGTCTGCTGTTTTGGTTCAACCATTTTTCCATGTCATTGCAAAATCATCCAAAAAAAAAAAAAAAAAAAAAAGGCAAAATATATATATAAAACAGGGGTTCAGATTTAATTTTGTCACCATATCTAGCTCTATAGTTTCAAGAGGCTAACCAGTAAAGACACTGTAAAACTGTAGAGAATGAGATGTTAATAGCAGAATGAACAAATGAATAAAACAGGTATGAAACCCAACTCTAAAGGAACCCTTCAGAGCAGTACCTTTAAAAGCCAGGGGAGTGTGAAATAGCCTGAGTGCGCTCTGCTGAAGCCCGTGCATCCTGGTGAGATCATGTCATCGCTGCAGTCAGTCGAGAGGAATCTACTCTCACTTAACATGATGAAGATACTGCTCTGACATCTGCTGTCAGCATTCTCCTCTCTCAAATGGCATACGGCCACAGCACCGCCATGCTTTCAGAGCTCCACACACACCAAGAGATTCTTTACACAGAAATAGTTTTCAGTTCGGAATGTAAAAAGTTAACACATTTCTGACTGTATCAAAAATATCAGCCTATGGCAATAATAAATGCTCACTAAACTTCCAGAATGTCATAATTGTAGGGAAGTCTATGGGTGCACATTGTCAAATACGGAAGGCGACATAGTTACAAAATCTTAAGTTAGTCATGATGTAAAAAGGGAAAAAGGATTGCAAAGTATTCCTGTAAGGAGTGGGTGATTTCCTTGGAACCAAATCACTATTTTGACCTTATCATGGTTCATGTGTACTACATGTGTACTGTAATATTATACTGTATTTTTTCTACTGAGTGTACTGGTAAGTGTTAAATAAAGTAATCTGAAGGTGCATACACCACTTGTTCTGAATAGAGATTCAGAGCATACAAATATGACCAAAATAGCATAACATTAAAGATTAGATTAAAATTCAGAGTGGGTCAAGTTGATGAATAGATTATGTGTTACTAATACTCACTCTATAGTTTGTCAACAACTGGTGAACAAAGCCCAATTTCTGTTCCTGTAAAGGAGCTTTTATTTCGTAAAACATAAAATGTAGTTCAGAAATTCACTCAAGTCTCATCAGAGTCATTAAGTCATGCGGAGGAGGACAGGTCGTTTAAAACGCTGCCAAGACAAACGCTAACTGCAGCTAGTTTACATCAATTAAATCTGATCTGCAACTCATTAAAACTTCATGTGCAAAATCAGCCCACCCTTTGAAAGGAAATAATGTCTTAATTAAAGATAAACAGCTACAAAAGAACAATATGGTACTTCTGGAGTTAAAGTTGAAATTCAATGTATACAGCTGAATGAATTTAAAGAAACAGTATGTCAGTTCCTTTAAAATTCCATAAACGTGGCTGTGCTGTCTTCGGCATAACTTATCCTAGCAGCCAGCTAAACACTCCCTGAACATCAAGTACTCTGAAGACTGTTTCGCTGTCCACAGGTTTATTGACGTGAAGAAGTGTGAAACTGCAACACACATACATGAAACGGGAATAACATTAATGTTTGAAATGCATACATTGCCATAATCATTTAAATCAAAGGCAAGTCCATTCATCGCGTGACCTAACAAGACCTGCGAGCTATCATTCTGCATATTTACTACCATAACAAATCTCCGCCGAAAGAACACAAATCAAGCTCAGCACACATAAGGTAAGAAATAAACAGTAGATACGTACCGACGATGCTACCTTAAGCATTTAAGAAGAAACAAGCAGCAAATATCCTAGGAACGCTCATGGTACATGTGAACCTCACTTATCTACGGTCGACTTCCTGACTACGGAAGCACGCGCGGCAAACACCAAACGAGAGAACACCAAATGGGAGAACCACATGAGAACTCCAGACCAGCTCAAGAATATCAAAGACAAACCTCAGCACTCAAAATAGAATTGCAAACACAGTAAGTGCAAATAACAAAAGCATTTTCAAGTAAAACTTCAACCTATTTGTATTTTTAAATATTTGTAACATAACACTCCCCGCCTGACGTGATTACGTCACTAAACAGTCTATAATTACTTTTGCTTAGTCAGTATCTGGCGGCAAAAGGAACACTAGTTCATTCACTGGTCTGAGGAAAAGAGAAGTCCCTTCTGGTCTGATGATCTTAACTTCGACCTGACGCACTTTCTTGTCTTTGCTTGGGAAAGACTGCATCACCAGTCCCAGAGGCCATTCGTTTCTCGGTGCTTGGCTGTTCTTGAGCAGAACAACACTTCCTGGCTGAATGTTGGGGTACGAGGACTGCCATTTCTTGCGGGCTTGGAGTGTAGGGAGGAACTGCTTCCTCCAGCGGTCCCAGAAGGTGTTGGACAGGTGCTGAACCTGCCGCCACTGGGACTTGTAGAGGTCTGCTGCTCCAAACTCACCAGCTGGAGCAGGAACGATGTTCGACTTCTGCGTGAGCAGAGCAGCTGGTGTGAGTATGAAGGAGTCATCGGGGTCAGTTGTCACAGGAACAAGTGGCCTGGCATTTATGATTGCCGCCACTTCTGCCATGAAGGTAACCAGTACCTCGTGAGTGAGCTTGTCTTTCAGCTTGAGGAACATGGAGTCTAGAATTCTCCTGGCGAGTCCAATCATTCTTTCCCAAGTTCCGCCATGATGGGAAGCATGTGGAGGATTGAACGTCCAGGTACAGCCCTGGTTTGAAAGGTATGTTTTCACAGCTGTACCATCAATGTTCGCGGGTATCTTCAATTCTTTGCAGGCACCTACGAAGTTAGTGCCGCGGTCTGAGCGGAGGTGCTTGACTGGCCCGCGTACAGCGAGGAGACGCCGCAGCGCATTGATGAAGCTGGATGTGTCAAGGGATTCTATGACTTCGATGTGCACAGCTCTTATGCTCATGCACGTAAAGATCACTGCCCACCTTTTGCTTTGAGCTAAGCCACCTCTGGTCTTGCGTGAGGAGACGTTCCAGGGGCCAAACACGTCAAGTCCGACACTCGTGAATGGGGGTTCTGCCGACAGACGATCGGCTGGCAGGTCAGCCATTTTCTGGACGCTGAGTGGAGCTCTGAGTCGCCGGCAGGTTACACACTGGTGGATGATGCTGCTCACTTTTCTCTTCATGCCAACTATCCAAAGGCCAGCTGCACGTACCGCTCCCTCTGTAAAGTGGCGCCCTTGATGGTGGATTTTCTCGTGGTAGTGTCTTATAAGTAATGCTGCGATGTGGTGTTGACCAGGGATAATCAAGGGAGTCTTTTCACTCTGTTCCAGGCTTGAGTTGTGCAGGCGGCCTCCGACTCTTAGAAGGCCTTCTGAATCGACAAAGATGTCTAGATTTCGGAGAGGACTTGTCTTTGGTATCTTCTCTTGCCTCTGGATGCATTCTCGTTCCTGGCTGTAGACTTCCAGTTGAACTGCTCGGATAATCACAGCTGAAGCTTTGCTGCATTCTTCAACTGTGAACTCAGCCTTGCAGTAATGCCAGCCTCTACATGAGTTCTTCTCTTCCGGGGGTTTCTTGAAATGGCGGGCTATGTGAATGATGCGAGTGACTGCTCGTGTGAGTGATTTCCAAGTGGAGAATTTGGCAAAGCGCTGGGAATCAAGCCGTTTTGGTGTGGTTGAAGTGCTTAAGGCA
This sequence comes from Paratrypauchen microcephalus, assembly GCA_036785185.1. NCBI lineage: Eukaryota > Metazoa > Chordata > Actinopteri > Gobiiformes > Gobiidae > Paratrypauchen > Paratrypauchen microcephalus. The sequence goes on along the minus strand of JAVJIX010000004.1, from coordinate 2,800,169 downwards.
GACACTAGAGGCCGAATGTCTGGGTCTGTGCCAGGGTCAACAAGGTCATATGTGGTTTTAGAGGTGCTCGGTTCTGCTCTGGACAAGAATTCCGGGCCGTTTAGCCAGTTGGTGTGTTTTAGGTGACTCGCGAGTACAGACCGTGTTGCATGATCTGCAGGGTTCAAGTGAGTAGGCACATAACGCCATTGATCTGGACGAGAAGATCTCCGGATGCGTGACACTCTGTTGCTGACGTAAACGTAGAAGCGTCTGCTCTCATTATAAACGTAGCCCAAGACTACCTTGCTATCTGAGAAGTAAGTCACGGCATCGATGTCAAGATCTATTTGTGCTGAGATCAGGTCTGCTAGCTCAACGGCGAGGACCGCTGCACAGAGTTCAAGTCTGGGCACTGTGTGCTCGGGGCGAGGGGCAAGCTTGGCTTTCCCCATTACGAATCCAACTTGCTTGTTCCCATCAGTGTCCGTGACTTGTAGGTAGGACACTGCAGCAATAGCTTTAACTGACGCATCACAGAAAATGCACAATTCTCTTCTCGCAGCTGCAGATGGTGATATTTCTGTGTAGCGCCTAGGAATAGAAAACTCGGACAGCTCATGTAGGGAAGCTCTCCACGATATCCAGGCCTCCTCCATGGCTTGAGGTAGCGGGGCATCCCAGTCACCATTCTCTGTCGTGAGTTCTCGCAGGATGGCCTTACCTTGGATTGTGACAGGCGCAGCGAAGCCAAGCGGGTCATAGAGGCTATTGATAGTAGACAAGACGCCCCGGCGGGTGTACGGCTTTACCTCTTTGGAGATGCTGAACATGAAGCAGTCTGACTGGAGGTTCCAAGTGAGTCCAAGGCTGCGCTGCAGGGGCACTGTGTCTGCGTCAAGGTCAAAGTCTTTGAGTTCACTAGCGTGATCGCTGGTTGGAAACGCATCCATCACTTCTTTGCTATTGGCTGTGATCTTATGTAGTCTCAGATTTGACTTTGAGAGAGCATCCTGTGTGTTTTTTAGAAGACTGATGGCAGCTTCTGCAGTGGGCAGGGACTTAAGCCCATCATCGACGTAGAAGTCCCGCATCACAAAGTCTTTCACATCTGGATCGACGTGCAGCTCACTGGTTTGGACAGACTTGTGCAGGCCATGGATAGCCACCGCTGGTGAGGGGCTGTTGCCAAACACGTGGACCCTCATGCGATAGTCCACTACGGCCTTGGAGAGATCGTTGTCTTGGAACCAAAGGAAGCGCAAGAAGTTGCGATCTTCTTCGCTCACCAGGAAACAGTAGAACATTTGTTCGATGTCGGCTGTGAAGGCGATTGCTTCTCTTCTAAATCGAATCAGTACCCCGAGCAGCGTGTTGTTTAAATCAGGCCCAGTTAACAGTACATCGTTGAGTGACACCCCATTGTGTTGAGCGCTGGAATCGAACACCACACGTATTTTCTTGGGTTTCTTTGGGTGGTACACTCCAAATGTTGGCAAGTACCATCGTTCCTCATTTTCGCTGAGAGGTGGGGCTAACTCGGCATGGCCATTCTTTAACATCTTGTCCATGAAGCTGAGAAAGTGATCTCTCATTTCAGGCTTCCTCTCAAGGTTGCGTTTCAGAGATATGAGGCGTTTCATTGCTTGTGGTCTGTTGTCTGTGAGCCGCGGGCGTGGATTCTTAAAGGGCAGCGGCGCCACCCAGCTGCCACTAGAGTCTTTACGCAGCCCTTCCTCCATTATCTCCATGAATGTGGCGTCTTGGACGGAAGGAGCCACCTGGTTGTCATCCTTGGTCCGCTTGAACACAGAACACCCCAAGTGGTCGGCTTCACAGGGCAACTGGTCTTCACAGCATGTCGGAGCGTGATTGGTTGCGTGAACTTCACTGAATTTTTCCTTAACATGAAACACGTTGGGGCATGGGGTGAATAGAGTGGGACGTTTCACTTCGGCAATGTTCGTGTGGAACGTGCGGACTGTCAGAGGTTTGTGGACGTCACCTAAGCACACATTACCAACAACGACCCAGCCCAGGTCCAATTTCTGTGCATAGGGCTGATTGTGTGAGCCATTCACCTGTTCACGGACCTTATGCAGTCTAATGACATCTCGACCCAGCAGAAGCATAATGGGGGCTTGCGGGTCAATGTCGGGAATGAGGTGTGCGACTGACCTTAGATGAGGATGATGGAGTGCCACTTCGGGAGTCGGGATTTCCTCTCTGTTATTCGGAATATCATTGCACTCTATGAGGCTTGGCAATGGGACGTGGAGAGTTCCGTCCAGGGATTCTACTTCATAGCCGCTGGCTCTCCTGCCTGTAGATTCCTTCACTCCAGCACAAGTCCTCAGGGTGTATGGAGCACTCGGGCTTTTGTCACTGAACAGTTCAAAGAACTGTGAGCGAACTAGTGATCTATTGCTCTGTTCATCCAATATTGCGTACAGTTTAACTGCCTTTTCTCTGTGACCAGCTGGATGCACTCGAACGAGACATATCTTGGAGCAGGAGCGGTCTGACAACTCACCGCCACAGACTTCTGTGCATTTGTTGGTGACCTGAGATGATGACGAAGTTTCTCTCTCCTCCTCCCCGCCGTGCTCAGGTGCCGGGGCTGCCTCTTGGATCCATGGTGGGGGTCCGGGATGAAGTGCTGTGTTGTGCTTTTCGCTTTTACACTCATCACACTGGATGTTGACTTTGCAGTTCTTTGCTATGTGAGATGAAGAAGAGCAGCATTTAAAGCACACATTGTTTTCTCTGAGTAATGTTTTGCGCTCTTCTATGGGCTTTCGTCTAAATGCCCGACACTTGGTCAGAGGGTGGGATGTTTTGTGCAATAAACATACTTTGTCGTCGCTTGGTTTTGTTGGGGCCTCACCAGTGTCGGACATGGCTCCAGGAGACACCTCTGTTTTGTGGACGCCAACAGAGACGTCTTGTTGTCTGCTTGGCTTGGTTTTTTCAGCCTTTGCAGCTGTGTCGGAGAGCGTGGTGAAGTTGAAACTTGGATCACTCATCATGTGAGCCTGTTGGGACACAAAATCGACAAAATAGGCAAAGGGGGGATAAGCCACTCGCTTCTTCCGCTTGTAGTTCGCACCCACAGAGATCCACTTCTCCTGAAGGTGAGGCGGAAGTTTTTGGACTATTGGATTGACTCCTCTAGCTGTATCCAGGAAGGAGAGACCAGGCAGGTCACCCTCTGCCTTGGCAGACTGTAGCTCCATTAGTAGATCGCTCAATTTTGTTAACTTGACTCCATCTCGACCGATTATCGGTGGGAAGCTATCGATGCGTTGGAACAGGGCATTTTCTATAGCTTCGGCAGATCCGTATGTGAGCTCGAGCCTGTCCCATGCCATAGCTAGCCCTGCTTCTGGGCGATGGATGTGTATTGCTCTTATCTGTTCGACTTGTTCAGCTGACTCTTTCCCAAGCCACTTAAGTAAAAGATCCAGTTCCTCGCTTGGCGTCAGATTTAAGCCTCTGGTTGCAGTTTGGAATGACCGCCTCCATGCTCTGTAGGTTTGGGGCTTGTCGTTAAACTGGAGCAGTCCTGTAGCCACCAGCTCACGGCGGGCGAGATACCTTACAAAGTCATTCATGTGTGAGCTCTCATTACTGCTGTTCAGTGATATAGGGTAGTGTGAAGGGCGCGAGCCACCATTGTTGTGGTTTGATGGGATAGGATAGTGTGAAGAATACTCATCATAATGCCCTGGTGTGAACTGGTGCATTGCAGTGGCATGCTCATCTTTGATCTTAACATATGGGGCGCGAGCCTCACCACAGGTCTTGGTGATTGGCTCCTGGGAGCCTCCATCCACACCCCCACAAGGCTGCTGGGGCGTGAGGATGGGTGAAGTGTGGCTATTATGATGTGGCATGAAAGGCTTAGCCTCAGCTTTAAGAGGTGGGGGCAGCGGCGCAGACCTCATCATTGTGCCACCATTACTATTTAACTGCAGTTCAGATAACCTTTCTCTCAGTTGATCAGTCACATATTGCTGTGTGCGCTGTGAGGGCATCAACGGAATAGGGATGTCGTTCATGTCAGAACTGAATGAATCATTAGTGAGTGAATCACTGAGCTCTATGGCAGCCTCCAGTGCTTCTGCCTCAGCAATGGCTGCAGCAGTTTCCCTTTTCTGTTTAAGTACCTCCATAGATGCTTCCAACCTAGCTTTTTCTAATTTCAGATTCATCTCTTCTTCCGCATAGGTCAGACGTGCTTTAGCTGCCTCGGCTTTCGCTCTCGCCTTGGCTGCTGCCGACCCCGTCGATGACGCGCCAGAGCGCGAGGAGCACCCGGCACGAGAGCGTGTTCTTAGCGATACGCTGTGGAAGCATTCGTCTGAAACTAGCACGGCGGCGCCGTTAGTCTGCTTAGGGCGCGCTGATCCTTCCTCGTTCATTTTCTTCTAGTGATTACGTGTGACGAGTTGCCAGCCTGTCGTAGCTACTGTGTTTTCTTGTTGCTTGATAGCGTCGTTTCACTGTGCTGTCTTCGGCATAACTTATCCTAGCAGCCAGCTAAACACTCCCTGAACATCAAGTACTCTGAAGACTGTTTCGCTGTCCACAGGTTTATTGACGTGAAGAAGTGTGAAACTGCAACACACATACATGAAACGGGAATAACATTAATGTTTGAAATGCATACATTGCCATAATCATTTAAATCAAAGGCAAGTCCATTCATCGCGTGACCTAACAAGACCTGCGAGCTATCATTCTGCATATTTACTACCATAACAAATCTCCGCCGAAAGAACACAAATCAAGCTCAGCACACATAAGGTAAGAAATAAACAGTAGATACGTACCGACGATGCTACCTTAAGCATTTAAGAAGAAACAAGCAGCAAATAATAACGCTCATGGTACATGTGAACCTCACTTATCTACGGTCGACTTCCTGACTACGGAAGCACGCGCGGCAAACACCAAACGAGAGAACACCAAATGGGAGAACCACATGAGAACTCCAGACCAGCTCAAGAATATCAAAGACAAACCTCAGCACTCAAAATAGAATTGCAAACACAGTAAGTGCAAATAACAAAAGCATTTTCAAGTAAAACTTCAACCTATTTGTATTTTTAAATATTTGTAACATAACAGTGGCCTATCCCCAGATACGGGGCAATCATGTTCAAATTAAATATAGCTGATAACAAACAAAAGTTAAGCTCACATGAAAAATAAGCTACAAAGAAAGGTAAATAATATTCTTTAGTACACGAATGGACAAGATGGATGGACCCCTTGAATGACCCTGCCTTAAAGGGCCCATGTCATGCTATTTAAAAAGAGGTAGAGGTAAAAGATTAACTTGAGTAGAGGTGAGTAGAAGTAGTAGAGGTTAACTTGAACACTACCACTTCATGACATCACATGGTGGAACAGAGCATTTTGAGCTTTGAAGATGTTGACAGACTAAGTAGGGTTACTTAAACATGTGTGAATGAAACAAAACACAACTCCAGATATGTTTTTGATGAGAAGAGCATCATAACATTGCTTAAAGGTACACTGTGTAAGATTTTTACCCGTTAATTACCGAAATTGAAGATACCCATTCAAAAATACATTGTTTTCCAAGCCTTTTCACTTCCATCATGAAATCAAAGTATTCTGTTGGACTTAGATATAGTCGCATAAAAGGGGGATCTTCCCCATGTAGAGGCATCCATTTTGATTACGAGAGCCGCAGAAGGACATACTGTATTTTGGGCTCTGCGTTCGCCGTTTTATTTATAGCTGTCGGCACTGGCCCGTGGGTTTCACACGAGATAGTACGCGTTTGGATAAACAACGACAAGCATGTTGCCGGATCACATATACTCCGCACATACATTGCAGGAGCAAGCACCTTCATCTAAGAGGAAAAGAAGAAGGGCTCTCGACATAGTACCTACCGCGGCTGGGGCTTTGTCGCAGCGCGGGCCCGCACCCCGGGTTCCGCCTTCGTCCCCCCAAGTGCAGACTGACCTCCACCCTCCACGGTCCGGTTCCCGATTCCCCCCACCCGCGCACAGCGCCGGGTGCACTTCACGCGTGCGCGCGGTTCGGGCGCGGCTGCCGCTGAACCCACCTCCGGGTACGCCGAGCTGTCCGTGTTACGTCGCGCCCGGGTGACCCTCAAAGTCTGCCGTAGCTAGAACCGGAATTGCAATACCCACCATCCACCAATGCACCACCATCCTACACAGTGACCCTTTAAAGCTCACAAGAGTCCATTTTGCATGATATAGAACCTTTAAGCCTTGCAGCACAGCAGTTAGCCAGCAGGTGAAAGCATTTTTTTCTTTAGGTTGACCAAATCTCTGAGTTACACATATGCAAGTACTAGGGATGTCAACAATTAATCGATTAACGATTAACTGTCGATTAAGACGTTGGTCGAACAAAATGCATTAATTGTAATTAATCGCTAATCGCGGACACGCGCACCCACGTGGTCACGAAACAAGGCATCCGCGCACCCCGCTGCACTAAGCTCGACTCACAGCGGCCCGCAGGCGCCAACGGCACTGCTCAGCAGCCCCGGTGTAAGCGCGAGGCGAGATTGAACCGCGGCGCCCGGAATGCGTAGCCGCTGCTGCTGGTTTTGCGCGGCCCGAGCCACAAACCAGCCGCACGAAACCAGCAGCGGCACGTGGTGGTTTAATCCTGGTCTAGTCCTGGTCTAGTCTCTTAGCCAATCAGGACAGAACACAATGTTACACTATAAAAAAATTTTACACTATAAAATTTTTTTTTTGAAAAAATAAAAAATAAAAATCTGCGAACCGCGATAGAGCGAGGGATTACTGTATTTTGTTACTCAGCATCAATACATTTGTCTGCTTTTTACTAAGGAATAATTAATTGAGGAATATACAATATAATAATACTATGATATATTTATGACTCAGTGTTATGTATACTATAGCTTATATTCTTAAAAACCCTATTGAAACACTAAAATTCAGGTGAAAAACGCCGCTTATCAGTTAATCGTTAATCGATCGATAAGGTCAATCAACTATCAATTAATTAATTAATCGATAATTTGCATCCCTAGCAAGTACCGGTATAATTTTCAAAGATTTAAGCTTAAATTAATTACAACTGTACAAAACTGTTTAGTCCAACACAATGAACTAATTGCTGTAAAAACTGTGGCTTTAAGTCCAGTGTGGGAATGCATGAGTGATGAACTAATCTTTCCAGCCCAGACACAACCATATAAAGCTGGCATTATTGATATAAATGACATTGGCAGTTAATAGCAGAGTTGTAAAACGGCTCTTGGTTTGGTCCTACACATTGTCAGTGAACCGGTGCTCCTCTAATTACACCTTTCCATGGCCATCTTAATTGAAGTAACCCAATCAGAGCCCAACGTTCCAGTCTGCTGAGTCTGGCAGCAGCAGTAATGGATGATGATGAGGAACGGAAGATTAAAAATGTGGTTGCTGAATCATGGTTTGCATTTCCCATGTTCCCAGCTATGTTTATTTGTGCTGGTGGAGATACATTATTGGATGTGATAAGGCAGAGACTGTGTAAGCCCCCCCATGTGGCATTGAGCAGGCAAGCATAGCCCCACTGATGCCCTATGTAGTAAATGTTTCCTTAGCATGTGTAATGGGCTAAAGTGGAGCACAGGGCAAAAGAAGCTGCTGAATATTCTTTTTCAATTATGTTTTAATGAACTATGACAATGTGAGGCTCAAAGGGGAAATGGAAATGAAATATTTGCTTGCAATTTAATTTTAAGAGTGGAAGGCTCTTGAGCAGAAATATGTGCAGCGATTCACTGACTGCCAACTCAATTATGAACGCATGGAAAATAAGTGGTATTTGCAATTAAAAATAAACATTTTAAATCGCAATAAAGTTCAATAAAAGACGGTTACACTCTTCCTCTTCTTGAGTTGAAAAAAACACAGTAAACCCGAATAGCAAAATGCATTGCTTATCACAGCTTCTTACTCCCTTTTGAGCGAAAATGGGAAAATCACATTGAAATCATGGACTCGTGGAGGATTCATGGTGAACATTTGCATTTATAATTGTATTTCTGAATAAGTATGTGTGTGTGTAAAGAGGTGTGTAAGCAGACAACACCTCTTGTGTTCACTTTTTACCATGTAAATGTAAATAAGATATACTTTTTCCTTTTTGTTGCACTGTCATTAGCCCAAATAACACTTTAAAAAGGCCTGTCCTTATAAATACTATATTGTCTTATCGTTCAATACATGACAGATGGATCTATACTTATCATAGGGACATTTTCTTTCTACTAGTGGGGAATGTTTTGTTATATTTCTGTGCTACAATCACATCTGAGTTGAAAGGGTTTTTCCATTCTGTTGTTTATTCATTACAGCTCTTGTTTTTTTTTTTAAACAATATTGTAGATTTAGAATAGCTTTTTTTGTTTCAGTATTATCATTTATTGTCCATATTTTTTCCCCGCAAAACATCATACTTCAAAATGTGTTATTGTGACAGAACTACACCTTAACTAACTAGAAAAGCCAGGCCTGTGTGACCTACTGAGGAATTTCAATAGTCTTCACATTACAACTGAAGCATTCTCAATGGCCACCACACAAAGCAATCACATTTGGATTTGACTCAAGACCAGACTTAATGCAGCAGTGCACATAACTATTTCACGGTTAATACAGTATCTCTGAAATAAAGGACTTGTACATAAACCAGAAAACAAGGATGCAACATGACAGCCCTCCCTGTAGAACAGGACCACTCAGTCTGTAGTGCAGTAGTGTGTAGGGATCATCTGAGGTAATCAAACTCCATCAGGGACCCTTGTCAGGTCAGATCTCGACAAGATTTCAACATGAATCAGTATACATCTCTACACAGTTGGGTGCAGCCATGACGCTCAACAAACTGAATTTTATTTGTTTTGTGTAGAGTAAAAAACATTCAAAGCTTTTCCTGTTTGCAGAACATTTATTTACATTTATATAAAAAGCCTGGAGGATAGTCTTAAGGGAAAGAGGGGCACATGGATCAGAAATTTTCGCAGGTTGGATCAGAATTTCCGATCCGTAAATTACGTTGGTATCGGAACTTGATACCAATACTGGATCGGATCGGCCCCATCACTAGTAGACAGACAATATTAAAGGGTTACTCCAACATGTAAATGAAACAAAACACAACTTCAGGTATGTTTTTGAGGACGTAACAATATTATAACATGGTTTAGTGTCAATTTTGCATAATATAGGACCTTTAAACTCTTAAAAAGTCTGCATGTATTCTGTCTGAAAGAACCAGTCACATCTACCTTTAGATGGCAATAGGTTTACAGACTTCCTGGAGCGTTTATCCAATGAGTAAATCTTTTCATTCAAGTCATTCCTCACAGCCCAGGCACAAGCGAGCGGTCAAGCATTTGAAATTCCTCCTTGTCGCCCTTTTGGAGAGGCCCACCTCTCAGAGTACCTGCCGTTGTCTGCACTGGACTCAAAGCTTCTCCTCTGGCACACACAAATGCTGCTGCAGTGGTCCATAACTTAGAGGCAGACTTCACTTATCTACTCAGTCCACCAACTAGGGACTGTACATATCAACACTGCACACTTTCACCTTTAGAAAGTACTAACCTCCTGGTACTCACAATTCAACTGACCAGATAAAAATGGCAAGAATTCTGATTTACACAGAGCTAAAGAAAAAGTCTGTACACACAACAGGATCATGTTTTAGCAAGGTTTGATCTTCACTCGCAATTACATACTGTTTTTTGTCCAAGTTACAGCACCTGAAATATCGAGTCATAGAGTGTTTGATAGAAAAAGGGGTCTCAAGTGAAAATGCTCCCAAATCACTAGGCACCTGCAGTGATCACAATAATAGAAAGAAAATAATGGAAGACATTCAAGAGATATTCAAAATACTTCATGGGAAATGTTGCTGGACAAATATAAAGGTAGATTTATAGATGTTAGTGTATCTTTTGTATAGGCAGAAGATTTAATTTGATGGGAATAGCTAGAGTCATCATTATTTCAAAGCACAGAAGAAAGAAAATCACCACTGAAACAGGCCAAAGTTCCAGTCTATTTCACCAGTAATGATGGCCCAAAATACCATATTGATTTTGTTTCAGTATAACTGGAGGTTAATTACAATCTCAGCAACTGCCAGCGTCCATGCATTCTCCTTACTCTCCTCTCCTAAATGACTTTGAAAGTATCTACAAAATGTTCTCACCAATACACTTCAAGTCTATTAAAAAAGTAAGTTTAGGTGACAGCAGCGAAAAAGCTCACGTATAAAACAACACAAATGCAGTGGTGGAAAGGGTCCAAAAATATTATATTCAAGTAAATGGGCAATTACATGCCTGAAATGTACTTGAGGTGTGTGAACAACTCCTGGTTTGAAAGGGGAGTTAAAGAGACTATTTTTGTCAAAAAAGAGAACCCTTCCTTGAACAGAAATGGAGGACTCCGACACAATTTGTCTCCCATGTATAACTTTATTCTCAAACCTAAATCAAAACAAAGAAAACAATAGGGTTAGCTAGGTCAGGTCAAGAGGTGTGAAAACACCCATTATGGTCCTGAATGACTATGCTAACAAGACCCCAGACATAAACTGAAAACAAATAGGTGTGATAGTTTCATAGTAATTTCATTGTAGTTAGCTCCTCCCTGCAGCTGGTTATAAGCAGTGTCCACCAGCACTCTAGCCAGAAATGAAGAAGTAGCTTGGATGAGCTGCGAAATGTATGTGACCAAATAAACTTTGTCCAGCTGAACTGAATTTCTCCTTTTGCCATGAAATGTACTTAATTACAAACGCAAGTAGTGCTGTCAAATATGTAAGTGGGGGATACAAGAATCACATTTTTATAGCATTCAAAGCTACATTTTTATGCAGAATATTGTTGTGAATATTGTGAAAATAGTATTGTTTGTGGAGGAAATTATTTACTTCATCCACTGCATCCATTCCAAATAAAAGTGTCTATTTTTAAGATTCAAGACAAAGGAACATACACAGACATTTTTACCAATGCTGTCTTTAACTAAAACTTCCAGCTCGCAGTTCTTTCTGTGGCCACTTTTCTGTCCTCATCCACATTCAAGTGCTCTTTTGGAGATGCCCCCTGCTGGCTGAGGCTGCCCCAGTTGTCCCGAGGCCAGGCCTGATCACACAGCCTTACATGTGATTGAGTCTGCAGCTCAAAAGCACTCCGCTATGACTTCTAGCTCCACACTTCATCAGCATCAGTGTCAAACCCTCATGCCATTACTTACAGCGCAGTTTCAAGAGCACTACAGGGAGCTGACCTACCACCTAGAATGCCGTTTAGTTCGACAGAGTGAAACTCTGTGTCCCTGTTGGCTCCAAATGAAAAAAAAATTATGCTTCCCCAATTTGTTCAGGCTTCAGTCAACAAACATTTTTCCCGCCATGAATTTTCTTATCTCCAGGGTCCTGTCTCACCCTCCCACTCTGTCATAACAAGACTTGTGTCTGCACGGAGCTTTTGGCGAAGAAAGGTTCATCAGCAAATGACTCCCTAAAACCCAATCTCATTTATATGCAGATGAAATAAATATTGATGGGCTGCCATGGCCTTGTTGCAATTTGCCTAATTGATGTCAACATTCTTGTGTGCTAGGTTTGACAATTGGTAAGAGACCGTTTGAGTGATATATAATTCTATAGAATCAACAGAAGGAGAACCAACTGATTGAAACAGTAAATAAGGAAATGACAGTATGAGTGTATGATATAGAAGTAGCAATGAAAGCAGCAGTGTAAGTATTAGTAACTTGTAGTAGTACTTGTTTGAGAACTTTAACCAAATCAATTCTTATACAAAAAGTTTCAAATTATCTTTAAAATATGTTGACAATAATACAACAAAATGTTTGTGGTGTCTATGTATACGGAGATAGAATTGTCTCAAAAATATTTATACAAATAAAAAATTATATACAAGTATACATATATTTATAAAGATCCAAATACAAAATACCAATGTAAAAAAATATTTTAAAAAAACATAACAAATAAACGTGTATTTGTAAATATATTTTTGATAAGTTGGTAGAGCGTTTGTCTACTGATTCAGGGGTTGGTGGTTCGTATCCCGCTCTTGACGGGTTGGCTGTGTGTGATCCCAGCTCCCATAGATGAGTGCTGCCGTTGTGTCCTTGTGCAAGACACTTAACCACCTCGCCCCCAGTGTCTGCAGACACTGGTAGCCCCCATGGCAGAAGTACATCAAGGCCAGTTGTGATGTGGGCCGTCCACCCGTGGACTCACCACCCGCGGGAGGATTCATGGGGGCTGGTGCATTGTGTTCAGAGCGGCAGATCTGCTTGGACTGCTGCCCCCTTGACCCAGATGGATGGATGGAGATTTGAATATAAATATGCTTGACTTTGTGCTCACAGTGTCATCTTTGTGCAGACGACATGCGCAGTAGAACAGAGTGACGCAGTCTGCTCATCCCTGATTGGCTGCTAAAAAAAAATTACAAAAAATATTTGTGCGTCGAACACTGTCTGGAAAGCTGTGGCTGCACAACACTGCCATCTGCTGGTTGTTCAGTGGAGGGTGTACTGTATTTAAATTTGGTGGTATTTATTTGTGGATCGAGTTGTGCGGGAGGAATGTCTCAAAATTACATCATTGAGAGAAATGCAAAACAGGGATTCACAAATGTAGATTCCACATACAAAGTCAGGAATATTTATTTTCAAGTCTCAAAAATATATTTACAAATCCATGTTTATTTATACAAATTTGTTTATTTGTATTGTAATGATTTTATATTTGTATTTTCTGTTTGGATATTTATAAATGTATGTATATTTATAGATATCATTTTACTTATATAAATTAGGGATGTCAACAATTAATCGATTAACGATTAATTGTCGATTAAGACGTTAGTCGAACAAAATGCATTAATTGTAATTAATCGCTAATCGCGGACACGCGCACCAGCGTGGTCACGAAACAAGGCAACCGCGCACCGCACCGCGCTGCGCTCGACTCACAGCCGGCCACACTGCTCAGCAGCCCCGGGTGTACGCGCGAGGCGAGATCGAACCGCGGTGCCCAGGAATGCGCCGCAACGTGCTGCTGCTGGTCCCGCGCGGCGCAAGCCCGGGGCCCGAGCTTCGCGCGGCTGGCCCGCGGCTCGGACCCCGAGTCCCGCGCGGCTGGCCTGCGGCCCGGGCCCCGAGCCACAAACCAGCCGCACGAAACCAGCAGCGGCGCAATCCTGGTTCAGTCCAGGTCCAGACCCGGTCCAGACCCGGTCCAGTCCTGGTCCAGTCCAGGTCCAGACCTGGTTTAGTTCTGGTCTAGACCTGGTCTAGACCTGGTCCAGTCCACGTTTAATCCTGGTCTAGTCTCTTAGCCAATCAGGACAGAACACAATGTTACACTATAAAAAAAATGTTACACTATAAAAAAATGTTACACTATAAAAAAAAATGTTACACTATAAAAAAAATGTTACACTATTTAAAAAAAAATAAAAAATAAAAAAATAAAAATCTGCAAACAGAGCGAGCGAGGGATTACTGTATTTTGTTATTCAGCATCAATACATTTGTCTGCTTTTTACTAAGGAATAATTAATTGAGGAATATACAATATAATAATACTATGATATATTTATGACTCAGTGTTATGTTACTATAGCTTATATTCTTAAAGACTCTATTGAAACACTAAAATTCAGGTGAAAAACACTGCTTATCAGTTAATCGTTAATCGATCGATAAGGTCAATCAACTATCAATTAATGAATTAATCGATAATTTGCATCCCTAATATAAATATTTTTGAGACAATTCTTTCTCCATATGTAGGGCACTTTGACTAAAATGCTCGCACAGCCACCCAATTAAAATTAATATTTCAACAATTTCCTTGTTTATCATTTCTGAATATAGTGCATCTGGTGACCTACTTTTGTTCCAATTTGCCACTTTCTATTCAATAAATTCTCTCTCTGTTTTTGACCTGCATTTAGACTTTCATTCAGATGAAGTTTCTGTTCTGGTGATGGCAAATGACCTTGATTTTACAGGGAATAACACTCTTGAACAAATCTGATTACATTACAAATATACAGATAGACTGATTGATTATGGTATTTTAAATCCATTAATCCTTTCTACAACCTCCATTTGGCCAAAACGTCTCAGAATTCAGATTCATATTTTAGATTTCTTGAATAGTCCATTACTAAATTGGTAGTTGATTCATTGGCGAATCACGTAATCTTAGCCAAGTCCTGCTCCTGCAACACAGTAGATTGACTATTTCTAAAATGAAAAATCTTGAATCTTGAGATGACTAATTATTTTAAAGCCAACAGAAAATAATGATGCCCTAAAAATAAGAAATGATTGATTGAAAATAATTATTATTTATTCTCACCCTTGCTTACTTTGGTTACTGTTTTTCCCCAATTAAATAGCCCATGTGATTATGCAGAGCTGTGTTAATGTGGGCTTAATGCAGCTGCTCTGAGGCATTTGATCACATGATCACATCAGTGAGAATCTGCAGGTGACTCATTAGCTCAGACCTGAAGGGACTTGAGCATTCAGCCTGCAACAGTTAAAGGAGACACATTCATTAGTTCGACAGTGCCTGGCTGCAGCACGAACGTAAAGAAACAAAACACTAAATTTTAAATGAGCAGTGATAAATGCAGCATTCCTGTTTGAATGGGCAGGTTTACATACCCTCATGGGCCATAACAGCGCTCCTTAGCGCCCACGTTCGCCATGTCCACTCTGCAAGAGAAACAGAGTTTCGCGACACCTTCACCCCAGACAATACACTTTTCTCCGTCTCCAGAACCGGCTCCCCTCAGTTGGACTTCTGACCCCTACCCTAATCCGCTGCACTGCATCGCCCTTGCTCTCCCCCAGACCACCTTTCTTCGCCTGGAACAATCCTTTTGGACCTCTCCACTCCCCCTGTTTCCCTTTCTCGACCCCCCTTGCATTTTCCCCAAGTGCCTTCAAGTCCCTTAGCCCTTATACCCAGTGGTGTTTATTCCCGTGCCCACATCCCCCAGTGTGTCGTCTGAGTACTTTGCGAATGTTATTGTGGTTTGAAAATATGTAACTTAAATAATAAAAGATAAAAAATTTTAAAAAGTAAGACCAAAAGAAATGTTTGGAGTTGTCTTGGGGTGATGCCATCAATCGTCCAAACTGCCACAGTGAAAAACACAGAGCAAGTTAAGCATATGTTTGATGGCGTCACCTCTCACCTGCATAATAAGGTATTTAAAATGTGTGCAAAAACCTCAGTAAACATTTGAAATGCTCCATCTCCTTTTCAAGGGGGTCCTGACTGACTTCTCCCAGTAAACTATTACATTTACATATACATTTAAACCAGAGTTTCTTTTTGAATCTATTAAAAAAAAAGTTTCAACATAAAGAACCAAACAGATTAACATTTAAGATGCTCATATATGGTATGTCAATCCTACACTTTTAAACTGAAATGCTTTATGTATTAGTGTTATTACATTATTTTGGAATAAACAATTTCTTTTATTAGTTTTATGTATTTTTCTGTTGGCTTGTGGTCTGGGGTTTTTATACCAGTACTATAAGGACACGATGGAATTACGTTGCTAATATTACATCAAATCAATGCAGTGGGATATTTAGCTTGTAAAAAGTTACCAGCGGTCGATGCTTGACAATAAAAGGTGCAGTGTAGAGGGTTGATATCTGAAGTGCTTTGACAGTGGGTTGTACAGAGGGAGAGCCTCTTGCCCTGCTCCTATTTTCAGCTTCACTGGGCAGAAGAGAACACAAAGCTGACCCCACACCACAGTGCACCCACAGAACAGAACCCCAACACTTCAGCAATGCAGCATGTTATTTGTATAATGGCACAGGAGAAGTCCACAGGAAGTCCTATATTGGTTACACTTATAGATCACAAAGTCAAATACAAAAAAATATGAAAATATACAAATAATACTATGCAAAATAACTTAAGATATGCACTATGAAGATTTTCTGGAGGTTCTGCCATCTGCTTGTCTCTATCCAACATAGAGACAAGCAGGTGGAGGTTACAGGTCAGGTCAGATCTGTGGAGAGGCAAGCCCAGTCACAATAAGAATGCATGTTTTCCAGGCAATTTTTGAGCAAAAGTCTGCAAACCTGCAATTGAATGAATGTAACAAAGATATTGTGGAATATTAAAAGGCAAAGCAATAACATCTCCATGGAAACAAGTAGATGTTGTAGACCCCCTTCCCCAATCCCCACAAGAAATTAAGTTAAATAGTGCACCGTTAAATGTATTATTGGTTGTTATTATTATGCAAGAAAAAGGTTGAAGGGCATTCATGTGTTGATAATGTAATATTAATGTAATAATGTAATATTATTATGTGTTGGTAATGTAACCACAATGAAATCAGCAGTGGGCCTTGTCAGACCTACGGCATCATTAGGTCTCAGTCTGGTAGTGAGCAGTCACATGGTCTCCAAGGTTCTGCTTAAATGACCGTTTGGCTCATGATTGATTGTCAAGTGAAATGTCATCTGATTGTAGCTCGTTAGAAGGGGCCGTTCACATTGCATTAGTGTCAATGCCACCCACATACATCCATTTTACCAGGGCTCAAGGGGCTTACAGCATACAACAGCAACAATAGGAGAAGTTAATGGATTTGGAAAGCTGAAACAACATCGCCACACAGAAAGAGATCGGAAAAGCCAATTAATTTGTAAGCAAGCCCGATTTCAATGCCAATTTTAATTAAACATTCCCTGTTATGTTGCAAGGAGATACACTAATTATCCAGGAGATTGCTCAAACTATAAGTCTTATAGGGGCACTGTGTAGGCCTGTCACAATAATTACTATATCGCCTTATTGTTCAATATATGAAAGCTGGAACAATATATTTTGGGGCTCAATATCTTCAGCTATAAAAGGTTGAAAAATAACTTCTAAGACTCATAAATGCAAACTAACTACATCTGTTTCATATTGCCATTTTTTTTATTTCTTTATTTAGTTCATGATTTTTTAACAATATTGTGCATTTAGAATAGTTTGTGTTTAAAACTGCTCTTAGGTTATTGTGGCATAAATTAGTTTCAAAATTGTCATTTATCTAGGGCTGCAACTAACGATTATTTTAGTAGTCGACTAATCTATAGATCCAGTAACGATTAGTCACGAAAAAAAATATTACTAGGATAATGGACACGACACTAACATTGGTATTTAGTGAGCGCATTTAAGTGTGCGTGCTTTAAGCATTCCGTTTCAAAACGCAATATTGTCAGTATCCAGTTTTAAAAAAAGTTGAAGCATTCTGTGAAACAGCGTTCTGTTAAGGGAATACTGCCAAAACACGACTAGACTACATTCGGAATGAAAAAGATTGTCCATGACTCATGAGCAAATTGAGTATGGCCACCATTCCGTTTAGCACTAGTGCTAATATTGGAATAATCCTCACATGCAGATACATGCAGGGACTAGCCGGTAATAAACGGAGATGTTTGCGCCAGATTCGGCCACATTTCATGTCAACCAACATGACTCGCACGCAAAACCTACATGTAACCTCGCCCATTGTTCCTGTCTTTCACGAAAATGTCTAAAAATACGATGGCACTCAAGGCTAAAAGTTTCCCAAAAAGTAAACACAAGCTAGCTGCCAACAACTTACCCATCTGGAGTTTTGGACGCGAGTCCTTGGTGCTTTCGTTTCCTTTCGTTTCATCACCGTTGTACTGCCATGGAACGCCAACTCCACTTTACAGATGTTGCATCTTACTTTATTGTTTTTATTATCCTTAAAATACTCCCACACCTTCGATTGGGAAAGGTTTGAGGCTGCGACATTCTCTTCGGGCTGACTGAGCCGCAGGCTCTGCCATTGTTGTTAGCAGATTCGGCCAGAGATTTTTTTGAAGATGTATAGACTGACTTTGATTCAGCTCGGCGGTCTTCACTGATTGACTGAATCAGGACGGAAAGAGGCTATACTGCTCTCACCACTACCGGCGGCGATTTGCAGTTTCAGTACACGTATTGATTTATGCGGATTCTTGACACAGACGAGTATTAAGTTCCAAATTAAATAATAAGACTAGTCGATAATGAAATTTCATGTCAACAAAATTTTATTGTCGACATCGTTGACGTTGTCGCCTCGTTGCAGCCCTACATTTATCGTATCTTTTCTTCAGCCATATATCTCACTTGTGTGTTATCATGACAGGCCTAGCACTGTGCGACTTTTCTGGTCATGTCTGCAACTCGCTTGTCTCCATGGAATAATAATAATTAGTGCTGTCAGGCGATTTAAAATATTAATGTAATTAATTACAGGATTTGTAATTAATTGATCTAATTAATCGCATTTTTTTAAATAATTTTTTTAGGTGGTTTATTGTGCTTTCCCACAGTGCAAAAAAGGTGTGATTTATAGTGGTACAGTGAAAAGAATGCAGACTTCCCCTTTAAAAGATAAAAGGAGAAATTCAGTTTGTCACCTGGACAAAGTTTGTTTGGTCGAAAACGTTTTGCCGCTCATCCGAGAGGCTTCGTCAATTCTGGTTCTAAACAGGGTCTAACCAGCACTAGAACCAGAACTGACGAAGCCTCTCGGATGAGCGGCGAAACGTTTTCGACCAAACAAACTTTGTCCAGTTGACAAATTGAATTTCTCTCTTATCATGGATTCTACCTGGAAGACTGAAGGACTCTTCACGCACTTCCCCTTTAAGTCTTTCAGTCTTTCACGCTTTCAGAGCACGTTACCTCCAGTGTAACCAAGACAAGACTGCTGTACACCCCCATTCACCTCCCACATTACGTAACATTCATTCGAAAGCTCATTTACACCATTCCACTAGCCTATTAAATGGTGAATATTTCTGGTGTACGTGAGCACGTACAGTAGCTTTCATGCAATGTCAATAAATAATATACACAGCTTCAAATATACAGAGAATACAAATAATTGTCCGTGTAAATTACTCATGGCTCACCTGACCCCCGGCGCGGATGTGTCCGGACCATCGCACGGAGGAGGAGGGAGGCGGCGGCGGCACCGCGGGGTGAGCAAATGATAGCGTGATTTGGATGGGCAAAACTAACGCTTCTTAAGTGCGCACCCTTAGTCACGGCAGAACGCGCTGGAGAGGTTATGGGGAATTGAAAGGGGTTCAGCGCGCGGAGCGCAGCAGATACAGAAACGGACGCGCGCGTCTTCACGTGCTCTCCCCGGCGTCTTCACGTGCTCTCCCCGGCGTCTTCACGTGCTCTCCGCGGCGTCTTCACGTGCTCTCCGCGGGGACAGGACAGGGGCTTAGAAACTGATCTGCTCCGTCACATTTTTATAAATAAACTCGCCGTTCAAAGGCCCCGCACGCCAAATTTAAAATGCGCGCGCATTGAATTGCGCTCATAATTAATTGCGTTAATTTTTATAACGCGTTAATTAGCAGTGTAATTAATTAATCTAATTAACGCGTTAAACTGACAGCCCTAATAATAATAATTCATTGCATTTATATAGCGCCTTTCATGACACCCAAAGCGCTTTACAGTTCATTGTTCATTCACTCCACACTTGGTGGTGGTAAGCTACTTTCTGTAGCCACAGCTGCCCTGGGGCAGACTGACGGAAGCGAGGCTGCCAATCTGCGCCATCGGCCCCTCCGACCACCTCCAACACTCACGCACACTCCACTTTCATACTAGGCAAATGTGGGTAAAGTGTCTTGCCTAAGGACACAGCAACATTTTGTTTTTTTGTTTTTTTTGCAACTGGCACCCCACTGTGGCACCTGGAATTCCCAGCGGTCTCCCATCCAAGTACTAACCAGGCCCTGCCTTGCTTAGCTTCTGAGATCTGACGGGATCAGGCTTTGACAGGCAGGTATGGCCACGACAGACAGGTATGGCCACAGATTGGAGATTGTATGGCTCTGCCTGAAATGTTCCACAGCATGGCATTAAAGGAAAAGTAACATTATTTTACAATCTGAGCCTTCTTTCGGTAATAAAACAAGTCGTTTGACTCACCCATAGCACGTTGGTGTCATTTGGAGCTGTTTGGTAAAAGTTATGTTGTAGCGTATCCGTTAGCGTGAGTACTCGGGGCATTACTTTGCGGTGTCCAAATAACACAAACTTTAGCACTTTTCAAATCATAGAAGCCCGATGTCAATCTACGATTTCGTTTGAAGCAAAAGTGGCCTGTAATCCGAGATTTAGCCATAGTTTCGAGTTGATGAGGACGCCAGTGCGCATGCGCGGACTGTGCTCTCAGCTCCCGGGACCCAAACATGAAACGCAAAGCTGAAAACTATGGATAAATCTCGGATTACAGGCCACTTTTGCTTCAAACGAAATCGTAGATTAAGACATCGGGCTTCTATGATTTGAAAAGTGCTAAAGTTTGTGTTATTTGGAGACCGCAAAGTAATGCCCCGAGTACTCACGCTAACGGATACGCTACAACATAACTTTTACCAAACAGCTCCAAATGACACCAACGTGCTATGGGTGAGTCAAACGACTTGTTTTATTACCGAAAGAAGGCTCAGATTGTAAAATAACGTTACTTTTCCTTTAAGGGCCCGTCCACACGACAACGTTTTTCGGTGGAAACTGAGAAGTTTTTATTTGTTTTCGCCTTTCGTCCACACGGCGCCAGCGTTTTTGGTGGGCGAAAACGGTGTTTTTTGAAAACAGGTTCCAGAGTGTAAAGATCTGAGAACGCCGGGGTCGCGTTGTCGTGTGGACGAGCAAAATACAGATTTTGGAGGTCGTGATGCTTGTTTGCAGAAGGGAAAGGACTTTATGCGCATGCACTCTTTGTAGTATTGCGTTTCCGGTGGCTCTGGCTGTTTCCTGTTTACAGCAGCACATATCAGTGTGGCATATGTATTACATCATTTTCACTCAGCGCTCTGTTTTCATCTGGACGCAAATATTTACTGATCCGACACGTGTGGACGCGAATTTTTTTCAACCCGCATTAAAAAAAAATCCAGGAGAGTTGTCGTGTGGACGTAGCCTAAATGCATCTATCTAGCTTTTTTCAATAACTGGTGATTGTATTGTTCAAAATTACCTTGAAAACATGTGCTCTCCCTGTGAGTAGTAGCTAATACTACCTTTGAACAGAAAAAGCTATTATTAGTTTTGTGCTTAAAAATTTTTTATGAAGCATAACAATTCAAAACCCAAGGTCAAATTTCATGATTTCCTTTCATTCTAACAGTTGAGTTGTTAAAATAAATTTAAAAGTCCAGCCCAGAGCTTGTATCTAAATTTGTACTCAAGACCATGAACTGAGCTCTGGAACTATTCATCTCATCACATGTTTTCATGTCCCATTTCTCTGACTTTTTAGGTGAGGGCTATTTCTGTATGCAGGTGGGTGCTGCTGCAGAAGAATGCATGTGAGAGATATGGTGTGTCTATTCTGAGTCTGCTACATCATGTCTGTCTGGGCTTTTAGGTAACAGCTCAAGAGCGCCCTCTATGGGACAAGACCTTCACACAAATGTAGAGTGACTGGGCAACCACATTTTAATATATGTGACTTGGTTCATAATGTGTCCACTTGGTCTCAACATATTATGACTCTTGGGTCATTCCTCATTTCCTGTGGATTTGCTCTTGAGTACTTTAATGCGAGCAGCAATGATGAGAGTTATCACAGTGCAGTACTATAGTAGGGTAACAAAGCCAACGAATAATCTATACACATTAGGGATGTCAACAATTAATCGATTAACGATTAATTGTCGATTAAGACGTTGGTCAAACAAAATGGATTAATTGTAATTAATCGCTAATCGCGGACACGCGCGGTCATGAAACAAGGCAACTGCGCTGTGCCAAGCTCGACTCACAGCCGGCCGCAGGCGCCAACGGCACTGCTCAGCAGCCCCGGGTGTACACGCAAGGCGAGATCGAACCGTGGCGCCCGGAATGCGTGCCGCTGCTGGTTTCGTGCGGCTGATTTGTGGCTCGGGCCCCGAGTTTCGTGCGGCTGGTTTGTGGCTCGGGCTCGGGCAAGCCACAAACCAGCCGCACGAAACCAGCAGCAGCACGTGGTGGTTTAATCCTGGTTTAGTCCAGGTCTAGACCTGGTCGAGTCCTGGTTTAGTCCAGGTCCAGTCCAGGTTTAGACCTGGTCTAGACCTGGTTTAGTTCTGGTTTAGTCCACGTTTAGTCCTGGTCTAGTCTCTTAGCCAATCAGGACCGAACACAATGTTACACTATAAAAAAAAATGTTACACTATAAAAAAAAATTTGAAAAAAATAAAAAAAATCTGCGAACCGCGATAGAGCGAGGGATTACTGTATTTTGTTATTCAGCATCAATACATTTGTCTGCTTTTTACTAAGGAATAATTAATTGAGGAATATACAATAAAATAATACTATGAAAGTTTGAAACTTTCCTCTGACATGAAAAACTTTTCATTTAACGTTAAGAAATTATTATTAGAGAATCAGCAGTGTCAGCATTAAGAATGATAACTGGTATGTTATAATCTGAGTGAGATTTTATTGTAATATTTTATTGTGTAATAATTGGTAATTTGTAGTGTGTGAGTGTGTATTGATTATATTGTTTACGTTTTATATTGTATTTCTCACCTGCTCAGGGACTACAGATGGAAACTAGCTTCAGCTATAATCTGGTGTAAAGCATCTTTAATGTTTTTGCACATTGTCCCTGTCAAATAAACTAATAAAGAAAGAAATGATATATTTATGACTCAGTGTTATGTATACTATAGCTTATATTCTTAAAGATCCTATTGAAACACTAAAATTCAGGTGAAAAACGCCGCTTATCAGTTAATCGTTAATCGATCGATAAGGTCAATCAACTATCAATTAATGAATTAATCGATAATTTGCATCCCTAATACACATACAATAAACAATATCAGACAGGACTACCTTAGCAGAGAGGTTAAAAACAGCCCTGGTGAAGTTGGAGAAAAGTGCAGTTGTTCCCACTCACTTTGAAATGGACTAGTGCCTTTTATTAGAGCGCTTCTCTTAATTATTCAGGAGTTTGAGAAGTGTGCTCTTTATAGAATAAAACAGAGCAGACTGCAGCAGTAATGGATGCTCTCATGTCTCCACCAACACACTACGAATCCTCTCAAAAATACAAAAAAATATTTTAGTAGTTTTCTATTTTCACAAATATTTTTTCCAGAAATTAAAATAAATGGCTTTATTGACTCAGAGTTGATAAATAAAATTGAGAAAACATTCAAATTATTTATTTTTTGTATCTGCAGTTTTGAATTCCTTAATGACTTGGCATCTTACACTACAGCATGGATCTATCAATCTATCTACTATCTTTTATTTTCATATATTGTAATTTCTGAGCAGTAGCAAAAAGTGCACAGAAGAGTGTACAAAAGTAAACAAATTCAACAGAAGAGAAAAGTTTTAGATTCTATCCCAGAAAGTTATTGTTTTTGGAGTAAACAGCAATACATCCTCTGCAGGAACTGAGATTTTGCAAACAATAATATTAGAATCCAGCTCTGATAACCCAGTCAGAGTCTTCATTTCCTGTGTGTCAAATTTGTCTGCTTCAATTACCTTTTGTGTGTTTGCTAGGGCTTGTGTGACATCTGTATTCTAATTGCTCATAAACAGTCAGTGCCCAGTGCTCCCAGGAAAGTTTAAATCCAAGATGCTGCAATTAGTTCACAAATGAGACTTATATTCACACACTCACTCACAAGATTACTCTGGTGTCCCTATGGTTGCATGTAAAGTGCACAGCAAGTGCACCAATAATTGTTTAGAGAGGCAAACCAAGAACACAGAAGAAGAACAGAGGGTATCAAATCTAGGGATGGGCAATATTGACAAAAAATAATATCATGAGTAGGGATAGTCTGATATTGATTTTTCTATATTTATTTTGCTGCTGAGCCTGATTTGTGGACTAATACTGATATAATAGAAAATACCCTCAGATGTTAATGCAGATTTATCAGCCATCATTTTCTTATCAGTTGAGGTTTAAGTATAGCACAAAAATGAATGTACAGTAAAATTTACCATAAAAAGACTTTCTTTCTTTTGCATTTTAATTTAATTTGTTTCCACATATGATCTAAAGGCATCAAACCTATATAGTATTTATTCCAGAGATACAGTGTCTGCGAATCCTTCAGAATAACTTTCCTCAGTTCTTCAGATCAGATGTTTATTACAAGAGAAAATCTATTTACCTCAAGATTGAGACATTGTTGTTCTAGCATCTGTCTTCAGAGAGATATTTATACCCTCTTTTTAAAATTGCAGCAATAGAGGCATTATTAAATCTATTTTTCATTTACATCCTCCAGAGGAATGACAATTCAGATGTTGCATTGCTACAGTAATTGCACAGAAAAAAGAAGCTATTCTCCAAAGGTTTGGAAGATTGCACTTATATTACATTTTAAATGTTGGACGTAAAATGATGATTCCAAAATAGAAAATAGACAAATTCCTTTTAAGTCCAGCATTTTTATAATAACAAGTAGAGATTGATCGATATGTTTGCAATTTAAATGTATTACCAACTTCCCCCAAGCCCTTTTTTAACCACAACAAAACGTTGTGTAGTCATGTTTTGTGCAGCATCCTCTTTGTATTAATGTTAATGTTAATATAAAGTTTTGAGAGATTTCTTTTTAGGTAGCAGACTGACTAAAACAAAAAAACGGCCTGTGCTGGAGGTTTAAGGCCGATATGCTAAAAAGTGCAAATATCCTCACGATATATTGGTCTATCTTTAATAACAAGGCATGAATTCCATTTAAAGTGAATAAAACTTATTACAGCACAAAAGAAGAAAATAAGGAACAAGACATTAATACATGTGTGACATCCCCAACCTTTCGATAAGTGTAATGGGGGTGCAAGTAACATGTAAGAACAGCTTGGTTTGAGACTTTGAATATCTTTCCACCTTTGAGGTGATATAAAAGTATGCACAACAATTCTCTTCTGCAAGATGCCCATACTCCCCACCAATAAATTAGTAAAACCAAAAAATTGTCAGTTAACAATATGCACCTCAATAAGCTGAAGGTGAGGAAGGATATTAACGGAGCTATAGTGACAAACACAAAAACCTGCCTCATCTGATAACCATCTTCAAGACAGGTTTTAATAGTTTCAGCAGCAACGTGTCAGTCGTCATCAAATACCCTGAAATAACTTGCGCCAATACAACCGCATGAGCATCTAAATAAAGAAATACCAAGACGGATCAGCACAAATAAGCATGTGATGGGTAGCAAATTGGACTACAGAATCAAACATGTATGCAGTTTGATACAGTGGAAAAAGTCACAGTAATTACATCACAGAATTTCTTTTAGGGTTGTAAAAAACAATACTAATACTGATCAATACTAAAACTATATTGAAAGTTTCGATATGGAAAAAATGGCATAAATAGGAAAAACTGAACCTTTCACTGAGTAATTTGAGAATGGTCTTTACGGCATGATATTATAGAAACTACAAATAATTTTTTGTGTTAAAATTACAAAATGACATGCAGTTGTCTAAAACATTTGGTATTTTTATAGGGATGCAGAAATAAAAACAGCTACATAAGACAAGACAGAACCAATCAAAATGTGTTATTTTTGTTTAAAGATCCCATGACATGGTACTTCTTGATGCTTTTATATGGCTCCTTAATGCTTCCCTAATACTGTAAATGAATCCTTCTTCAAATCAACACTCAGTGCATGAGAAAGAGAGATAAGATGAGAAAGAGTCATAAATGTCACTCTGGAACACTCCATTATGGGCGTTGTTGCTTGAATGCAAATGAGGAGGACAGAGATGGCCTATAGTAGGGGGTGGGGGCGTGGCCAAGCTCTCCGCTCCGCTCTGTGACCCACTTCCGTGTTTTTGCACGGGGGGAGAGATGAGAAGCCTTCCATTGAAAAATAAACACATTTCCACAGAAAATAAAATGAAACCACTGCTGTTTCAGATATCCACAGGCTCAGATAAAGGACTTCCGAGCCTAGAAACACTCGCAAGTTCCTCCAGGCAAATAAAAAAAACGTATTTCGCATTGCGTAGCTCCTCCGCAGTCCAACCTCTCTGGGCGTGATTTACAGAGACGCTGAGTACAGACAGACGGGGGTGGAACTGCATTTGCATTTCTTTTTTCGAGCTGACGTCAATAAGGTGCCTTGTTCAAAATCGCCCGTTTGAGCTCCGATTTTTTCTAATGCAGAAAAAGATCGCAAATGCTCAGTTTAGACATTTCACAACTTTTAACCATGGGGGGGGGGCCTAAACAGGGTAGGGGAGCTCACATTAACGTTCAAAAACCTCAGAAAGTGAAAATTTCATGCCATGGGACCTTTAAAGGAAATAAAGGTGGTTTTCAGTCTTTGCACTGTCTCAGTTAATATCGGACAATTGGCCAATTCTGAAAGCTACAGTATCAGCTGGATCAGCGCATGCCTAATTTTTGACCACTTCCTTAGCATGAAGACAGAGTTTGAAATTGCATTACCGTGGCAACATAATACCTGTACATTGTGCTGTGTAATAAAAGCAACTGCCCCCTCTCAACAGTGAGGCTATGTTTACTGGAGGTACAGAGCGATCCTTCATGTTGAGATGAGCAGAGCTGAGAGTGTGGCATGTTGAGTGCGCAGTCACTACACACCCATCTTCACAAACAAAAGCTCAACAAATTACATCTATTCACTGCTGATTCTTTGTGCACCGCTACCTCAGTGTTTTTGTGTCCACAGCCCAAGTCCTGGCCCTGAATCAGTCTAATTGTTGTTGCGGCACAGACATCTTCTTGGCAAAAGCCTTATGGTGCAGCGAGGAGAGCTTTCACACAGCTGTGACATGAGTGAACGATAGAAAATTAACCAATTTACATATAAAATCTGAAGCAACTCAGCTGATTTTTGACAAGGACAGAGACAGTGGCAGTGATGAAGAAAGCACCTGTAGACTCCCGCTGAACTTATTTCAACTTTGCTTCCACCCAACTGTCAAACACATTTCACTACCAACTTCTCACATGTCACTAGAAATAAAAACTGTTGCAGTGGGCTTAGAGGGAACAATCGCACAATTTCATATGTGAAATATTGAATGTGATGTGTTTGTCAAAGGACTTTTTTTATTAAGAAATAGTTGCGATTACACTTTTTTGCAGCAACATTATTTAGTAAAAAATGATGTCAAATAAACATTTAAAAGGTTTCAAAAAGAGTTGAAACTATAAACCATACTGGCAGGGTTATCTAAAAAATAAGGACACACTTTTGTGGCTACTGTAACTTCCATTCACATGCTCTGCTATATTTGAACCTCATATTTATTGATGCAATTATTGGTGCCATAAGCTACTCATTTTTGCTAATTATCGCCCACTACTACTGCAGCATGGCATATGGCATATACCTTGTACAAATATTTATCATAATGTATGTATTTATATATTTCTTAGAATCTAACCCAGTCTTGTGTTATAGACTTTATAGAGCGTTTTTGTATTCAGTGATGTGAAGAAGTTCTATTCAACAATAAGGTTTTTGTTCCAGTCCCTCACAAGGTTCCATCTAATCAGATAGTAATGAGACATGAACACAAGTTTATTATCTTAACTTTGGGACAGGAGAACTCCTCATCCAAGCACTTTCTGCACTCTTTAAGTTACTGGAATTGATTTTGTTTTTATCTTTCAGATACAAGGCCCAGGAGCCTGCAGCCTTTAATTGAAGTCCCCAAATGGCAAACTCTACGTATGTTCCTATTGTCCTCTTCTAGCATCAGTATAACTGTTTTGTATTCAGATTCTAAGGTTGTGGTCTGTGCTAGAAAATGGTGACTGAATAGCTTGATACAATGAACAGCTCAAGAAGAAATGAGGAGGACAAGCACTTATGATGCTGGACATAAAAAGAAGCTACTTTTTAGGTTTTTTAATCTGCTCTTATTGACAAGATCAGAGCCACTGAGTAACAAGTGAGGACTTTGTTAATGCCTGGTTGTTGTTTCCCGTTGTGATAACTGCTCCTGCCGGTGTAATGGTACACTTTAGAAAATTAGAGTGGGGTGGGTTTTTAACTATCTATGTGGCAGCCCAAAACAATGTTGTTTATTGTCTGAGTTGAATTGAATTGATGTAAGAATTGATTTTATGGTCTGGCTGAGGGGAAAAAATATTATTAGATAATTCACCCAGCAAGTTTGCTCAGTGCTTTCATTAGTGTGTTTGCATTTCTGCTTTATATACGCAAGTGTAATACAATAACAGATCTTGAAGCCATGTTGTTGCAAATCAGAAATTAGCTCAAAAAGATTTGATTATATGATTCATTGAATCATCATACATACTAAAATCCGTCAGGTGAAGTGTCTTGACTTTTCAATTATGCTTTCAGTGACCACATCTGGCTTATAACTGATTTACAAGTGGTCCTGAATGCCAAATGGATAATCAAATACTACTGACATTTTACTGTTTTTGTAGTTCTGTTGATATGTGTGGTAAGAAGACAAACATGAGACAGCAGAGATATCCAAACTATGACAACAAAGCTGAGTAAATGAGTGTTTTCATGTTTAGCTCATCTTGTAATTGGCATGTTTCACAAATACAAGCCAAGTAATCAAATTAGCTGTTTTTGATGTTGAAATTTTGATGAAATTTTAGTGCAAATTATGTGAAATGCAAATAGGAAAATATTCTATTATGACTGCGTCTAGTAAATCTAATAAACAAAAATGATTATGATTGGTCGTTTCAAACGTACATATAGCGCCATAAACAAACTTCCTAGACACTATTTTATATTAGCCACACACCCGGTGAGACAAACTATAAGGAGCCAGGGAAACATCTGGAGCATGTCAGAATGCATCCGTCACACAGCCCATAATACAGCAACCTTAAATGTTGCTAAAATGCCTTTCTTCACAAACTATAATCTTATGAAGCAGAGAAGCAACCTTTATTGTTCCATCCGCAGCAGCTTGAACGACTCAGCGGGTGATATATGTACAAACATGCTGACACACAAAAAGAGCCGGATTATGGAAATAAATGGAGATGGCTGACCCAGCTGTATGCCACAGACAGCGCCAGGGAAGAAGAAGACGGATGCACTTGCATTCTGACACCTGGGGACGTCCTGAGGGAGCACTTATTCAGAGGTGCAAAGCAAATAACTGTGTGTGTTAGCAAGGAAACTCCAGGCATGTAAGAGCCATGTTTACATGTGAGAAGAAAGGAACAAGTAATGGTGAGAGGAAAATGCATGCAGAATTAGGACCTGCAAAGTACTACATGTGAATACTAATATATAAAATACTTATTCTTAATCTTTTAATCTATTTAATTAAAATAAATGGATGGACTTGTCATAATATTTGGGTGAGAGCCACTTAAGATAGTCAAGCCTAAGCAACTAATTAGATTAACTGAAACTAATCTATTATTGAAATAATTGTAAAATTCTAATCAAATAACAGTTATCTGGACTACACAGACATAACAAGCAATGTGCTGAGTCACAAACCCTAAACTCTGCTTTTAAGTTAGAAAGATTCATGCTCTTGTGATTACCATCAACACTGCAGCAGAAATCAAAACCTGTGAGACCAAGCAATGTTTTATCGCTCTTCAAAATCTCTAGCTATTCAAATCAAATGCAGTACAAACATTCTTTTGTGTTCAGTTTTCTAGTGGTGAAGGTCTTGTGGGCTTTTGAGTTTTCCAGGCAGCAGACTGTGGAGAAAAGGTCAAGTTGGGGTCATGGTTAAAAGGTCTGACAGGCCGACACTATGTGCACATGTGTGAAAGACAGCTTGAATAATATGCATAGCATCCATCTGGAGACCCATCAAGTGTCATGAGTGACTTGAACAGAGTTTAGCTACAATAGCAATTTATATTGTTTGTTTATACATAAAAAAATTGCATTTTAAAAATACTATTGTATATATCATTCTGACAAATCCAGAATGATATCTCCTAAAAATAAAATCTCAGATTAAAAAAAAAAAAAAAAAATCAGATTTCTGATTTTAATCGATTTTTCTCTGTCCTACTCAAAAACAAATAACAGATGACAGACAAATGCCTCAAAACAATACAACGTTCTTTTATAAAACAAATACATTACATCTAGCATCAATTAAGCCGTTATTGTTTTAAAAAAATATATATATCATTTAATTTTCATTTATTTATTTATTTCATTCGTTAAAACAAAAATAACAGATGCAACACAATTGCATCTATACAATTATAACTTAAATATGAATGAAAAGGGAACAGAAAGAAGCATAAGCTTATAATATCTGCCCCTTATCAACTCAAAATTATATTACAACAAAATATATATACAGTGGTACCTCACCTTACGAATGACCCAACAAACGAAATTTTCAAGTTACGAAACGCCTTCACGTCAAATTTTGGTCTCTAGATACGAATGAAATTTGAAGTTACGAAATGCGAAATCTCCAATCCAACTTTATTTATAAAGCACTTTAAAAACAACAAATCTCAAAAATTAAATTAATGCGCACTCAGATGCACGCCCGAAACGAGCGGAGACACAACAACACATCATCAGTATGGTAAAACTCACCTGTCTCACGACGGTCTAAACCCCGCTCACGTTCCCTTAGTGCAGTGGTTCCCAACCTTTTTTGGCCTGCGACCCCATTTTGACATCCCACATTTCTGGCGACCCCAGACGATTTCACAAGAAAAACAGAACTATGAAAAAAAAGTCTCTTTACTCACATTTAATGAGATCGCTGAGCCTGCACACTTCGCTGCAGCCTTTCAAAGTCAGGTGCTGTGGTAGACAGTGCGCATCTCATCTCTGACGTAACATTCAATCGGGAACGGTACTTTGATTTAATACAGACAAGAGCACTAAATCCAGCTTCGCAAAGGTAAGTACTTCCAAAAGGAACCAACAGTTTTAAAGCACACAGTGAGATTTCGGGGTACTCCTCTCTGAGTCCAAACCAGAATTCCTCCACAGGCACGCGTGAATGTAAGTTCTGATGCAATTTGTCATGAGAAATGTCAATTTTTTTATTTTTACCACACAGCAGACATTTCGGTCGTTCTTCGTTTCTTTCTATGACGCTTGTAAATCCATACTGAAGGAAACGTTATATTTCCTCTGTCTTTTTGGTACTTGTTCATCGGATGATGAACAGGCACCATCGGATGGTGAAGATGCCGTCTTATTTACGGTGCCAGGCGGGCGAAAAAATCTCCATTGTTCTCGTCTGTTATTAGCCGTGTTCCAATTCAGCGAGTGTACAGTTTGGAGCGTGGTCCCAGCATGCACCGCGCGCTATTTCTTCGATCCCAGCATGCACCGCGCTGGTGCATGCTGTCGCAAACGCCCATGCGCACCGCGGACTGCACTCAGGGCTGAGCAAGAATGCACAGTCTTGCCTCCTCCTCCTCGGGGCCGAGCACGCGCGGGCCGAGCACGGGGTGATTTATTCCTGCTCCGGTCCTGGTTTAGACCTGGTTTAGTTCTGGTCTAGACCTGGAAGTCACATAGAACCAGCGCCCGACCCGAGCGAGACCCCGCGGTCTTGCCCGCTGTTATCCATTCCTGCTCTCATCCGCCCCGCACCGCAAGGTGCGCGGAGACAGGACCAATGCGCTCCTCCCGCGGCACTGCCATGTTATAATAATAACAGGTCCAATCCAGGTTTAGTTCTGGCCAGACCTGGTTTATTCCACGTTCTTTTAGTCCTGGTCTAGTCTCTTAGCCCGCCAGGACGCAGAATACAACGTGACACTATAAAAAAAAAAACTTGGAACGGATCAGGCTTTTTCCATTGAAATAGCTACTCAAGTTACGAATTTTTCACGTTACGAAACCACTTCTGGAACGATTTAATTTCGAAAGGTGAGGTACCACTGATATATATATATATATATATATATATATATATAAAACAATAATAACACAGTTATATAAATATCTTTCTTTTATAAAGAAGCATATTATGGAGCTAAATTATTCCACGATTGTGGGAAAGATGGACTGGAGTGGATAGTGTTGTGTTTTAGTTTTTCCTCGAGTGATGCAGAAAAGCCACTATCTGTGTTCATGTATATTAGCTTGTGCAGTCTGTATACAGCTGTGGCAACACAAGAAAAATATTTGCCTCTTGGTAACACATACTTCAGGTCCAAAACTTTCACAATGTTAATGAATCCGGGCTTTTCCACAGTATACATCATGTTTTTGGTAAAACATACAACAGCGTGTGTGATTGCCTTCCGTCGTGGGCTGTGCTTATCATACTGCAAGCAGTTCGAAAATGTTTTAGGGATTGGACGGTGGCTATTTTCATTCCGTTCGGACCTGCACTTCTCCTACTCCGCTGCGTGCAACAGTTTTCGGCGCTAGGATAAATTTTTTTCGTGCTGCAACAGCTTTTGAACAGACCTTACAGTGAGCACTCGTTTCTAAGTCCGACGCAAGAAAACTGAACCAGTTCCTTATAACAGATGTAAACACCTTTGTTTGGTACAAGCTCCGGCTTTAGCTCACTCGCTAGCCGCGCTAGCTCGTACAATGTTTGGGTACGCCCCGCTAACTTACCCGTGTAAAACGTGGCCGCATTAGTTCTGCTCGCGTGTAAAAAATAACTAAAAAAATCGATTTTCATAAAAACACATTACATTAAAAACACATCGATTTAATCAATTAATCGCGCAGGTCTACTGTATTTTTATAGAGAGATATCAGAGATCAGAGATGTCAGCATGGTAAATAAGTTTAATGTCTCTTTACTTCTTTGCGGAGTGTGTATCTCTTGGGCAGTTGAATGTATTGAGAATGAGAACTGCACCTTGTATGAAACTGTATTTGGATACTGTCCATTTTCATTGTCCTCCTGATGTCCAAGACAAATTTCTCCATTTGGAGACAATCAAGAGTCAAAACTTAATTAATGGAAAAGCCAGGAACCAAATGAATGTATGTTTTACAAATAATTGTCTAATGTCCATAAAGAGATTTACAAATTAATGATACTACCTGAAGAGCACTAGAACAACCTACGCGGCCTGGACATCATTCTCTCTTTAGCAGCATAGCCAAGAGGACCCCTAAGTTTTAATAGAGCCCACAGTACTATGTTCTCTTGTTTTAATTTAGAGACATACAGTTAAAAATATATTTTTTCACTAAAGCTAATCTTTTGGGGCCAGTCTCTGTACCAGTTGAATTACACCCTGAATTTTGAACTCAATTGACACAATTACACTGCAAACACAGAGGCTGTAATTGAGACCCAAAAGACTAGCTCTGCTTTCATTTCTTTCTCCAGGATGTAATTGAGACAAGGAGTGGGAGGCGCCATGCTGTTGCACAAATTACATTACACACATCTACAAATAAGATCCTTTACTTTACGTGTAACAAACACAAAAAGAATGGAACTGGTTTTGGCTGCAGTACATAAGAAAAGCAAAAAACTCACTACAACATAAGGGATTTATGTCAAAATGTTTACATATGACATGGGAGTGGTTTCTTTGCTGCTTATGGATGACTTGTTATTCATCATCTCACACTGACACAATAATTTGTAGGGCTGGGTATCGATCCTGATTTCCTGGATCGATTCAATTTCGATTCACAAGGCCACGATACGATTCGATCCACGATCTGATCCGATTCGATCCGATATCGATCTACTTACATATTGCTGAATTGTCTCTTTAAAGTAAAAACTGTCACCATTGACAGGAACAGCCCCATATGTGTTTGTGCATTTATCTGTGTATGTGTAAGAGGAATATACACAGAGACACATCAGCCTTCAAACCAGGAGGTGATTTTAGCTGTGCAGCTCCAGACATCTCGCAAGGCGCGTTAAGTTTCAGTTTTGTTCAACGGCAACCGCCTTTTATAGCTCTCCTTCTGCGGTCGAGAAAATAGTGCCTATAACCATTTGGAAAAGATCGATCCGCAAATTTTTGAATCGATATCGTATTTTTTGATAGTGAATCGATATTGTATCGTGGATCGATCTTTTGAACCCAGCCCTAATAATTTGCATACTGAAATATAGTATAAACTAATCAGATCTATTGTATAAATTCAATTCAGCCTATTCCCATTGCCTGGTCTGCTGTGGAGGTTCCAATATTTATTCCTTAGAAAATCCTTTATGTACATTTTCTCAGTTGGTGCACAGTGCATATTGAGAATTTAATTGCATAAAACCAAAACAGAATAGTCAAAGAAAGGCTTATGGCTTACAGCAGCTTTACCCACAGATTTACCCAAAGAAATCCCAGAATCCACTTCATTGTCTGTCCCCTGAGAGAAAGATGACGAGGTCCAGACACAGAGCCTCTCTATGCTCCATTCATACAACGATAAAATATTTCTGAACAATCTTTTCAAAACGAAATATTTCAACATAATTACATTTTTTTTTTACATGGATGTGTGCATTTGAATGAGTTTCTAGCCTGTAGATGTATCTTGTCACACCATAATGAATCTTTCCACCTGGAGGTGGCCTGGGCAGAATAGATGTCATAGTTTGTCGTACGTAAGCTCAAGGTTCAATGCTGTGAAACTGTACAGATGACAAAAGCTCCAATGAAAAACTCATCACTGTGGGGAAAGCTGGCTCAAAATGGTCAAAGTAGGTGGCAGACTTACCACAAAGTGTCAGACAAAATCTATTACAAGATTACTTCGCTTGCCAATAACTTAATTACAAAATAAACTTGTCAAACAACTCAACTTAAATCAAACATAGCAGCCTCATGCAAAAAAGTACACTGAAGTCTTCCTGATAGACCAGAACCAGATGGAACCAGACTGCTTTTACTACTCTTCTCCAGCAGGAAGGACCTCCTCCAGGTAAGTACCATTTCCTTTCACAGTAGTTTTGTTAAAATAAAACTATAAACAATGAAATGCTTAAACCAAAAAACACATATCTATAAAGTAAACTTGTGTATGTGGTAATTAACTGAAGAGTAAGTAAAATAAACATAACCCAAGATTGTATGTCAAACTGTTTAGTTGGATAGGGTAAGTGAAGTTGATTAAATGATAAAGTGGCAAATAAAATAATGGGCCAAAGTAACCTTAGAATTTAGTTTGTCAGAGTCACTTTCATCAATTTGAGCTAGAACTAAAGCCTATTACTCACTGTATGCAATATGGTTTTTCAATGTATAAACCTGGACATAATTTATCTGTTATGATCCATGTTTACAGGTGTTCAATCTCCCAAAGTCATAAGCTACTTCTGATAAAAGGTTTGAACAAACTTAATGACCATTTTTCAACAGCAAAGTGAGTCAAGGTCATGTTACAAGAGAACAAAATGCCCAGTCTCTGCATTTACTTTGTTTCAATCATAGAACAGTCTTTATGTGTAACTCAGATGGCATCCAGTGAGACATATTTGAATGTTTCTAAATATCGACTGCTTGAAATCTCTCCTTTGATTGATGACATTGGTGGCATTGTTGAATGAGCACAAGGAATCATAATCTATGCACAGTCATGCCCACATTTCATATAATCTGAAGGGCACTTACAGAGGTTAAACTTGTTTCCTCATCAAAAACATACCTGGAGTTGTTATGCTTCATTCACACATACTAAACACACAAACTGCATATTCAGGATGAGTTCTTCTTCTACCTTGTTCTACCTTGTGATGTCATGCAGCGATACAGAAGTGCTCTGTTTTTAAACTCCATACACCTTTCACTAGAATCATTTGGATGAGTTCAGCCCCGGAATTTCATTCTCTGCTGAACATAAGGTGAAAGATAGCTGATAACTTGAAAACTACCGCTACATGACATCATAAATTAGAACAGTGCATTTTAAGTTTTGGAGATGTAGACAGACCAAATAAACCAGGAGTATTCAAACATGTGTGAATGAAACAAAACAAACCACTCCAGATTTGTTTTTGATAAGGTAACAGCATTATAACACAACAATTAATGTTGTGTAATATAGGGTCTAGGATTTATATGGTACAAAACAGAAAGAAGTTAGTGAGTTAGGAGAAGATTTTACATTTTTTAGTATATGTGACTGGCCACAGCTAAGCCGCCACAACTCGAGCCGGGCGAACTGGAGAAAAGCGTTTGTTTTTTTTTCCAAATGTGTGATTTTTGTTTTTTTTTGCCAAATGTGCTAGTTGAGATAATGAAGAAGCCACTGAAACATGGAGTGGCTTCTTCATGATCTCAACTAACTAACTTGTTTTAAAAGCATACATTTTGTCTTTGAAAGTGACTAGTTTTTTGGAAAGAATTGGGGTGTGTGTAAATTACCATAATTACCATACTGGCCATTCACGTGACGATTAGCACTCTTTTGTTTTCTTTTTCTGCCAATCAAGTATGAGCAAACCTCATGAATATTTACGCTGCATAGTTGCATAACATTTGAAGAGGATAAGGACAGTGAAATGGAGAAAATCTGTAACTTTGACTGCAAATGCTATGTAAGAAGGAAGGAGAACTCTCTCCTCGGGACACATTCAACCAGAAACTTTCTCCAGAGCTTATGTACAGAATGCGATCGGATTCTTTAGCTGCCAAAAGACAGTGGCAGGATATAATATATAATATAATAATAATAATCTGGGTGGGTGGAGAGTCCTTGCCTCAAGTGGAGGAGTTCAAGTATCTTGGGGTCTTGTTCACGAGTGAGGGGAGGATGGAGCGTGAGATTGACAGGCGGATCGGTGCAGCGTCGGCAGTGATGCGGTCGTTGTACCGGACCGTTGTGGTGAAGAGGGAGCTGAGCCGAAAGGCGAAGCTCTCAATTTACCGGTCAATCTACGTTCCTACCCTCACCTATGGCCATGAGCTTTGGGTAATGACCGAAAGGACGAGATCGCGGATACAAGCGGCCGAAATGAGTTTCCTCCGCAGAGTGGCTGGGCGCACCCTTAGAGATAGGGTGAGGAGCTTGGCCACACGGGAGGAGCTCGGAGTAGAGCCGCTGCTTCTCCACGTGGAGAGGAGCCAGCTGAGGTGGCTCGGGCATCTGTTCCGGATGCCTCCTGGACGCCTCCCTCGGGAGGTGTTCCGGGCATGTCCCACCGGGAGGAGGCCCCGGGGAAGACCCAGGACCCGCTGGAGGGACTATGTCTCCCGGCTGGCCTGGGAACGCCTTGGGGTCCCCCCGGAGGAGCTGGAGGAAGTGTCCGGGGTGAAGGAAGTCTGGAGGTCCCTGCTTAGACTGTTGCCCCCGCGACCCGGCCCCGGATAAGCGGAAGAAAATGGATGGATGGATGGATGGAATAATAATAATGTGGACAACGAATGTAAAGTGGACAACGAGGCAAACAGTAGTTACATCGGAGGTGACCATATCCAGCAGAAAGCAGAAAGCCCCTGACTAAAAAGTAAGTGTACCTGATGATATTTGCAGAAACACATTTCTCTTTCTTATGGGGTGAGTAAATACTTCTAAACTTTGACACTACATACTTTAGGACATGTTTAAATACTAATTCATCTTTCGTGTGGTCATATTATTTCTGCATGAAAGGGAGATATTTAGATGAAAGCAGGGGACTTGTGTAATTGTCAACATTAGCATCATATTACTAGCTTAAACCTCTCATTACAGTGTACTTTTGATTTGCGATGGGCGATAAACATGAATAATGCTTGAATTGCTAGGGTAGTGCGTCAAGTGCTAGCGATAAGTCATGAGATACTGCAGTACTTGTTGTTAAATCATTAGCATCACTGTCAATTCAAGCAATGCTAACAGGCACCTAGATTAGGTGCTAAAAGCACGAGTCACTTCAAGCAATTATTTTCAGTAGACTATCAATAATAGTTCGACTACAGCTCTAGTCTGGACTGTAACAGAGGCACTATATTCAATTCCTTATTTAGTCAATTTACTTTGCTGTGGTACTTTGTGTGTGTCTGGAGGGGTGCTGTGTTACACTCATAAGTTAAAAAACAGGTGTAAAAACAGGTGATCGTCTTTTGAATTTTAGGGGTCTGTGTCAAAAAAAAAACAAAAAAAAAATCTGAGGTCTGAGTCACCCCTCCTTGGGCCGCCACCTTAACGTGGTGGAGGGGTTTGAGTACCCGAATGATCCCGAGATCTCGGGGTCCTGTTCACGAGTGAGGGGAGGATGGAGCGTGAGATTGACAGGCGGTTCGGTGCAGCGTCGGCAGTGATGCGGTCGCTGTACCGGACCGTTTTGGTGAAGAGGGAGCTGAGCCGAAAGGCGAAGCTCTCAATTTACCGGTCAATCTACGTTCCTATCCTCACCTATGGTCATGAGCTCTGGGTAATGACCAAAAGGACAAGATCGCGGATACAAGCGGCCAAAATGAGTTTCCTCTGCAGAGTGGCTGGGCGCACCCTTAGGGATTGGGTGAGGAGTTCAGTCACACGGGAGGAGCTCAGAGTAGCTGGCTCCACGTTGAGAGGAGCCAGCTGAGGTGGCTCAAGCATCTGTTCCGGATGCCTCCTGGATGCCTCCCTCAGGAGGTGTTCCGGGCATGTTCCACCAGAAGGAGGCCCCGGGGAAGACCCAGGACACGCTGGAGGGACTATGTCTCCCGGCTGGCCTGGGAACGCCTTGGGGTCCCCCCAGACGAGCTAGAGGAAGTGTCCGAGGTGAAGGAAGTCTGGGCGTCCCTGCTTAGACTGTTGCCCCCACGACCCGGCCCCGGATAAGCGGAAGAAAATGGATGGATGGATGGGTCTGAGTCAAGTGCACAAAGTTATTAAGCAGAGGATAGCTACTAACAAAAACACTACATGGGCCAATAACAATATTAAAATGCTTTGACTGCTACATTTTAAATAAAAATATTTAAATAGCATAATTATGCAATATGACATTAACTTTCTGATCCCCATACCCTGAGCAAACATCTTACAAGATTCTGTTCTAGAGGTACACTTTTGGACATCTCAATTGCTTTAGGTATGCAAGCCATAATGCAGACAACAGACAGTGCTCTCAAGTGTATAGTTACACAAACCAGACAAATATGGCCTCTCTCCACGAAAATGTGAGAATTTGACTCATTATCGTTAGTCAAGTAGGTTTGGATATAATTAAAACTGATGTGCTTGCATTTTACTTTGAACACTTGTGATTACCAACAACTTCAGTTGGCAGTGACTTCTGGTCCTGCTCTATCCAGCTCTCACAGCTGTGTCAAAACAAATGACAAGAGGAAGAAGTAGTCTTCCTCTAAAAGAAAACTGATGATGCCTGCACAAAGGCATACATTGTGTCAGTTTGAGTGCAGTATATGATGCCACATGTCCCTGTGGCTCATCGGCCTAAAACCGCCTGCCCCGTGATGGTCAAGCCTCTGGTGGAGCTCAGTGCTGAGCGTTTGGCCCAAGTCTGCTCTTTCTCTTGTTCTCTAGATGGTTTGGAAATTTGTGTCTTTAAGAATAACACTTGTTTTATCATAGCTAAAGACCACAGCGGTGCCAGTCTTCAATAAATCTGCCCAGGACCTTTGTGCTTCATCTTCAAAGGTGAAGGAGTGTCCTGGAGAAACATGTCTCCACACATTTCAGGAGCAGTGCATTAATAAATAAGGCCTCTCAGTTTGCCTCACAGTATCAGAGCTCATACCTCTATGGTGTTATACATTATATATATTATCCGATCACCACGGGCACCACTGATACCTTCACCTTCCAGGTCTTCTCCAGCTCTTCCTTGAGCCCCTGGTATTTCTCTAGTTTCTCGTGTTCCTTTTTCCTGATGTTACCATTGTTTGGTATTGCAATGTCCACCACCACGGCTCTGTTCTGTTGCTTATCCAACACCACTATGTCTGGTTGGTTCACCATCACCATTCTGTCAGTCTGTATCTGGAAGTCCCACAGGATCTTGGCTCGGTCATTCTCAGTAACCTTCGGAGGTGTTTCCCACCTTGACCTTGAGGTCTCCAGCCCGTACTCTGCACAGATGTTTCTGTACACTATGCCCGCCAATTGGTTGTGTCGCTCCATGTATGCTTTCCCTGCCAGCATCTTACACCTGGCAGTTATGTGCTGGACTGTCTCAGGAGCCTCTTTGCACAGCCTACACCTTGGGTCTTGTCTGGTGTGGTAGATCTGGGCCTCTATTGCTCGGGTGCTCAAGGCCTGCTCCTGTGCAGCCAGGATGAGGGCCTCAGTGCTGTCCTTCAGACAGCCCTCTCCAACCATTGGTAGGATTTCTTGCGATCAGCCACTTCAGTTACAGTATGTTTCAGTGGTACGCCCCATGTAGGGGCTTGTCCTGCCATGACGGTCCCTCCAGCACCTCTTCCTCTGCACTCCACTGTCTGAGGCATTCCTTGAGCACATCATCTGTCAGGGCCTTGTCCTTGATGTACTTATGGATTTTGAATGTTTCATCCTGGACAGTGGTTCCCACAGTCACTAGTCCTCGGCCTCCTTCCTTCCGGCTCGTGTACAATCTCAGGGTGCTGGATTTGGGATGGAATCCTCCATGCATGGTCAGGAGCTTTCGTGTCTTAACGTCTGTGGTCTGTATCTCCTCCTTTGGCCAGCTTATGATTCCTGCTGGGTATCTGATCACTGGCAGGGCATAGCTGTTTATTGCCTGGGCCTTGTTCTTGCCATTGATCTGACTTCTTAGAACTTGCCTTACTCGTTGCAGGTATTTGGCCGTAGCCGCTTTCCTTGTTGCCTCTTCGAGGTTGCCATTTGCTTGTGGGATACCAAGGTATGGATATATTATATTAAATTAATAATACAATACAATACAAATTTATATATATATATATATATATATATATATATATATATATATATATATATAAATTCAACTTGCACATTGCTTGAAGAAAACGACCATTGTTATCATTCGACTTTCTCAGACCGGTGCGGCACTTCATTAAACAGCACCACACAGCTTCTTCTGCTACAAGGAAAGTGCTGTATACATGCACAATTTCTTCTTACAATGAAAAGGAGGGGGTGTTGTCCGCAAAATGTCCCACTGCAACACCCTGTGACGACGGTAAAGAAATGAGCATGTGGATGGCTCGAAGCTTCTATTACCAGTGCATGGCCAGATGCCAGTGGTCCACATAGGGTCCTATTCACTTTTTTTAACTGCAGAACAGAAAAAATGTAATAAAATACGTTTAACATTTGTGACCGACAGCGGCAAAAACAGTCAAAAGTCATCACAGAGGCGTTTTGGGTTATTCACAGATTCTGAAAGTGTAGTTTCTAAGCTTTCCAACAATGCCTTACACATGGAAATCTGATAACATTTAAAGATTTTGTGGCCATTTGAAAGCATGCACATTTGAAAACACAAACCTGAGAAAAGTTGTTTTGAAGATTGTCTCACTATAGGGCTGGGGGGCAGAATGATGCTCATTTGCATGACTTTAAGATAAGCCCTCCCTCCATCACTGACTATCACTGTGGTGTGGTGTTTACATTCAGGGCAGGTCAAAATTAGACGGTACTTTGTTAAAATGGAAATACACAGGATAATATGTTAAGTCAAAGTCATAAAGACATAATAAGAAATACACATAATGAGTCACCTGACTCTGGATGTATTCTGTTCCTCAACCTTATGAAAAAAAAAACTGCAGTGTATAACAGGAAAACTGCAGTTTTTTGTGTCCAAAATACTACATTATGCAGTACAATGCAGTAAAATGAAGTATTTTTGGTAGTTTGTTGGAATAATGCTTGTAGTACTGCAGTATCTGCAATCATTATTTAATCACTATGTGTATATATATATATATATATATATATATATATATATATATATATATATATATATATATATATATATATATATATATATATATATACACATATACACATATACACACACACCATGATATGACATTAATTATATATTTAATGTCATACCATGGTACATTCCAGGCAAAGCAATAACATCTCCATGGAGGCAAGCAGGTGGCAGACCCTCCACCAGAAAAGTTGCGCAGTGCACCTTTAAAGGAAAGGAGACCCATTTTTCCTACACTTTGTTGTCCTAGGGACAATAAAGTGTACCTTAACCTTAATAAGTGCCACAAACTGATTTAAATCATCTTTTAATTATGTAGGTTGGATAATTACTATAAGAGATGCCAAAATTAAATTTGCACTTTTATTCACTGGGCAATCAGTTAAGCCTCGTTAAATTTACAGTTTGGTTTAATGTGACACCTCATTATCTGCAGCTACTTTAACAGTCATTTAAGACAGAGAAAAGAAACAAGAAAAGAAATCCAAAAAAGAGGAGACAGAAAGGAGTCATCCTGTCCTTGATACAGTGTATAGCCACTGTTCATTGTTTTCACTCCAGCCACATTCTCCACATTCCAGCCGCAGAGACTCCCTTTGACTCGGAGGGATGAAGACGGAGGAAGGAGGAAAATGAGGAAGAGGAGTGAAAAGGAGGGAGGGCTTGTGCGTCACGGCTCGGTGCTCAGGTGCCGTTTAGCCGTGTAAAGCACAGGTGGGACTTCAGTGGAGGTAATGAGTGCGATGAGGTCAAAGGACAGCACCTCTTCAGTCAGGTCACTCAACTGGCATTAATAGTACTACAAGTCAGGACAGTGGGATGTACCAATGCGATACTGGCATCAGAAATCGGTAGCAATATTGAAAAGTTTGATGGATTGGATATCAATT
Source organism: Paratrypauchen microcephalus (assembly GCA_036785185.1). Lineage (NCBI taxonomy): Eukaryota > Metazoa > Chordata > Actinopteri > Gobiiformes > Gobiidae > Paratrypauchen > Paratrypauchen microcephalus. Next base: position 2,757,375 of record JAVJIX010000004.1, on the reverse strand, counting down.
CCAAGATATTGGTTCTCATTTTGGTCTAAACTGGTGTAATAAGATGGCCAATGTTGGTCTCGTATTATTAAACCTTTTTTCAATTTTTTCAAAGCTGTTCTGTAATCACTTTAAAATTATAAATGACACATTTGGGTAATATTTAACCATACGCCATTTGTGTTTAAAGAAAATAAATTATATTTTCAGTCTACCCTAGTATCTGCTGATATCGAGTATCAACTAGGGATGTCAACAATTAATCGACTTACGATTAATTGTCGATCAAGACGTTGGTCGAACAAAATGCATTAACTGTAATTAATCGCTAATCGCGGACACGCGCACCCGCATGGTCACGAAACAAGGCAACCGCGCTGCGCCAAGCTCGACTCACAGCCGGCCGCAGGCGCCAACGGCACTACACCGGGGCTGCTGAGCACGAGATCGAACCGTGGCGCCCGGAATGCGTAGTCTCAGCCTGAGCCACAAAACAGCCGCACGAAACCAGCAGCGGCACGTGGTGGTTTAATCCTGGTTTAGTCCAGGTCTAGACCCGGTCCAGTCCTGGTTTAGTCCAGGCCCAGTCCAGGTTTAGACCTGGTTTAGACCTGGTCTACACCTGGTTTAGTTCTGGTCTAGACCTGGTTTAGTCCACATTTAGTCCTGATCTAGTCTCTTAGCCAATCAGGATGCAGAACACAATGTTTTGTGTATTTTGTTATTTTATTCAGCATTCAGCATTCAATACATTTGTCTGCTTTTTACTAAGGAATAATTAATTGAGGAATATACAATATAATAATACTATGATATATTTTTGACTCAGTGTTATGTTACTATAGCTTATATTCTTAAAGACCCTATTGAAACACTAAAATTCAGGTGAAAAACACCGCTTATCAGTTAATCGTTAATCGATCAATAAGGTCTATCAACTATCAATTAATGAATTAATCGATAATTTGCATCCCTAGTATCAACAGATACTTAAAGGTCCCATGGCATGAAATTTTCACTTTCTGAGGTTTTTGAACGTTAATGTGAGCTTCCCGACCCTGTTTAGCCCCCCCCCATGGCTAAGAGTTGCGAAATGTCTAAACTGAGCATTTGCGATCCTTTTCTGCGATGTTACGTAACAAAGGCACCTTTGTTACGTAACATCGAAAAAAGAAATGCAAATGCAGTTCCACCACCGTCTGGATCTCCACCCCCTGTCTCTGGAAATCACGCCCAGAGAGTTTGGACTGCGAAGGAGCTACGCAATGTGAAATGTATTTTTTTATTTGCCTGGAGGCACGTGCGAGTGTTTCTAGGCTCGGAAATCCTTTACCCGACCCTCTGGACCTCTGAAACAGCAGTGGTTTAATTTTATTTTCTGTGAAAATGTGTTTTTTTCACTGAAATGCCTCTCCTTTCTGTCTTCGTGCTTCAAACGCGGAAATGGGAGACAGCGCAGAACAGCGCAGAACAGCGCAGAGCAGCGCTCCAGCGGCGCAGAGGAGCGGGTGGGGTGGGCCCACCTGCTCCTCTAAGCCAGTCTGTGTCCTTCTCATTTGCATTCAAGCAAAAAGGCCCAGAATGAGTTGTTCAGAGAGTGAATTTTTGACCATGTCTGTGTAAATGGGTCTTTCTCATGCACTGAGTGTTGATTTTGAAGAAGGATTCATTTACAGTATTAGGGAACCATTAAGGCACCATATAAAAGCATCAAGAAGTACCATGTCATGAGACCTTTAAAAGCAAACTATCGTATTGGAACAGAAAAAGCTGGACCGGTGCAGCCGGTGCATACCGTTCATCTCACATGTGTTACTAGCACCTTTTCTTTGATCAAAGTAAAGTACGAATCCTAAACATTGGATGTTATATGAAAAATTGATTCAAATGAAATATTGGAATTTGTAAATGAAATAACAAGAAGTGCATTTCACATTTTTACAGTCATATTTTTCTAATTGAAAGTGTTTGTTTGAAAGTGTGCAGTGTTTGAAAATATAGTGTTCTATAATGTTTTTAAAAGTAGCATTATACATCATGTGTTTCACCATCTAACAACATACATCGAACAACTTTGGTCCGAGCCATGAATAAAAGATCAGTGGCCTCACTGTAGGAGGTAAGATCTAACATGAAGAATTACACTCAATATCTCCACTTAACTAGCTGTACCAACTGAAGCTGCAGTGGTGAACCAGCACCAGATCTGTCTAAGCCCTGGCTCCACAGTGGGATCTGCACTGGGCTGTTTAGGAAGCTTTGTATTTCTTTTTGACCTCATTATGACCGCGGGCCAAGGCACTTTGTACCCACTGCCAAACCCGGACTGTGCTCACTACTTAACACACCTCTGTGGAACATGCCTGGTGCTCAGGAGCAGATACAAACACACAGTGTACTTGTGCTGATTTGCACAGGGACTTACTTGCACTGTTGGCATGTTGATAAGACCAGCATCACAGTGACATGAAGGATTTTGATAAAGAAGCACAGGACAGCAAAAGACGAGTCTCCAAATAGCAACAGGTAATCTTAGCTATCAGATAACATAGATTAATAGGGTTGGATTACATGTAGTCATATACTGTCTCTAATGTCATTTTTAGTTAAATGTTGCAGTTGGAAAAATCTAAAAGCTTCATACGAAAGCTGTAAACTTACCTCTTCTGTTCATCTCTCCAGATAAACATATTCTCAGCTTATCCTTCAAAATAATATAAGACATCAGGGATGCAGTGTTTTATGTAGGGCTTATCGCAAGTATGAGTGATGTTTCACACAATTTCCTGCTAATCTCTACTCTTGTGACTACAGGCAAGGCCAAGATGACGCATACATATGTACAAGTACATAATTAAGATTTCCTTCAATTGTCATTGAAAGGTCCAAAATTAGGGATGGGATAAACTAATCAGTGTCATATAGTCAAGATAAGCCATCAACTTTATGAGTTGCAAAACATTAGATGTTTAGATTTGTTTCATTTTTGCGACTATAGGAGACACTACTTGGGCACAGTGTGTCCGTCTGTTCCCTGAGAGAGGCAGTTGGGTCACATGAGCGTGGGTATGCATGTGCAGGCGTGGAAGGGTTAAAGGGTGCGCAGTGACCTGGGCCAGGGAGGAGGAGAGAGGTTGGTTGGGTAGCTGTAATTTTTGTTGACAGCTATTGCTTTTGTTTCTGATTTTATTTTGTCAATATAGGATTCACCTTCACAATATTCTGCTCTCTGTGTCCACATTCATACGTTGCCGCTGTGATGCCAGTTACCCATTTATTAAATCATCGCAAAACCCATACTGGATCCAGCCTCTTTGTTTTACATTTGCATTCAACGTGTCATAGTTTTTGCTGGACCCAATTCTACCTCTCCACCACGGAATACAGGCCTCGTATAGCCGCTACAGTGACAAAAGCTTTAGTTCAAGTAAAATTGAGAGATCAAGAAGGAAGTTTAAGCATTTTATTCATGCAGGAAAAGATTAAAATACAACATCTGTGAATCATCCACATATCCATCTGTTCAAACTCTATTTAGCATATCAATATAAAAAAACATACAGTGGGGAAGGGGAGATTTACATTTTATAAATGTATGATTTATGTGTTTTTAAACTGCTTTACTCACTGCCTACGTATGAGGCTAAGTTGCATTTGTAGCAGGAATGGATAAATCTATACTGGAACAAACCAAATCCTCCCCTGGGATATTTTGCCTGTGATGCAGCAAAATCACATATAACTGAGCACCCATTGCTCTGGGTGAGGCAGAGTCTGGAGGCAACACCCACCCTGGTGTCCACTGCCACAGGAAGCCGAGTGGGAGATTATACAGGAGAGCTATAGAAAGTTCAAAATGTGAAAATTTTTGTGGGAATAAGAAAGGAAGCTCAGCTATGCAGCCCTCATTTGCCACATCTAATTAGAATAACAATGGCTGCTTTCAAGTTTGAATAATACAGAGCCATCACTCATCATAATAGCTGCGAGCACAATCCAGTCAGAAATAAACCAATTCAGTCGACCAAACAGATCCGGGCCATACAGAGAGAGAGGAGCCATGCAGTCTAAAACCTGGACTGAAGCCACAGCTACTGGACACTTTAACAAGCTGAGAGCAGTATTTGCATTAGGCACCACTGCAGCTGTCAGACCTCATGTTTTTAATGAAACACACAGTAAAGAGTAGCAGGCCAACATGCGCCTCACTGCAGTTCAACTGAGCAAAAGACAGGTCAAATATTTCCAAATGTATTCATTTAGGTGGAAACTCTCACACCGCTTTTCTGTCTTTCTATTAGAATGTAATTTTACTTAACGTTCTATTTTAAGGTTAAGGTTCATGAACATATACTCTGTGACATAAAAAGTAAATAAAAATTACAGGATTTTACTAGCACAGGATTGTTGTCTATAATCATTTCTTATCACAACCTGATCAAATAAGTCCATTTATCTCAAAGCCCTAAAATCATACAGGCATATTAATTGCATTGAATAGCATGCAACTAGTTTTATAAAGCTACCTTTCACTAATAAACTCTCATAAAAGATGTTATTAGTGTAAATATAAAGTTGTCTCATGTTGTTACACACATCCAAGTTATACTATTTTAATCCTCCACTCAATCCCCCTTCACAACACAATCAGCATGCATCCCACTAATGAAACTACTGTACATCACAGGTTTGTTAAGATGTTGTGTACACTTTTGTATCATGGTTACGTATATTTATGGAGAATTGTTGTGTGGGAACATGGATGACATAGGTTTGTGGGCTGAGCATTAGACAGAATCGTACAGCTAACTGTATGGAAGGTTCGAATAGGGCCCAGTAGAGATCATTAAATTACTTAAAGGTCCCATGGCATGAAATTGAATGTTAATGTGAGCTCCCCTACCCTGTTTAGCCCCCCCCCCCATGGCTTAAAAGTTGCGAAATGTGTAAACTGAGCATTTGCGATCCTTTTCCGCATTTGAAAAAAAAGACAGCCCAAATGGGAGATTCTGAACAAGGGAACTTTCTGACGTCACACTCGCGGAAAGGTTTCCACCCCCCTCTGGATGTCTACCCACCGTCTCTGGAAATCACGCCCAGAGAGTTTGGACCGCAAACGAGCTACGCAATGCGAGATGCGTTTTTTTATTTGCCTGGAGACACTTGAGAATGTTTCCAGGCTCAGATGTCCTTTATCCGAGTCTCCGACCCTCTGAAACAACAGTGGTTCAATTTTATTTTCTGTAATTTTTTTTTTTTTTTTTTAATGGAACGCGTCTCATATCTTCCTCCGCGCTTAAAACACGGAAGTGGGTGACAGCATACCGCTAATCCAGGAAACAGCGGCATATTTGGCTACAACCCACCCGCTGCACTGGCCTGTCTGTCCTCCTCATTTGCATTCAAGCAACATCGCCCATAATAAAGTGTTTCAGAGACATATTTATGACTCTGACTGTCTTCATGAGGCTATCTCATGCACTGAGACTTGATTTTGAAGAAGGATTCATTTACAGTATTAGAGAACCATTAAGGCGCCATATAAAAGCATCAAGAAGAACCATGTCATGGGATCTTTAAACATGCATGGATGACATCTAAAACCTCTTCAAGCATCTTTTTTTATATGGGAACAATGTTATAACATGGCAGAAATTTAAGTTAAGAAATAACACCCCTCTTTAAAGAAAAAAGAACTTAGAGCCTTTGCACAATTGAGACTACTAATTTAACAGGACATTAAACTGCATTAATGAGAAACCCTTATCTACTCTAAGAGGTTACTGACTCAAAAGTAAATGTTGATGGTATTTTTTAGTGTAGAGACACTACTGATGTCTTGGAAAATGGTCTGACCATCTTAGAATATAGAAATGTTTTGGAAAACACAGCTGCCTTTTGAAAACCACACATCTATAAAAGCCTGCCGTATTCATTTATACGACTATATGATTTAGATAAGAATGTAAACTGTGACCTTTCAATGTCGCTCATACTGACAAAATTTCCATCCCATATGTACGCCTCAGGAGCTTCATGTGTGAGGCACAGGCATTGAGGGAGGAGGAGGACTGTGCCAATTTGCATTCTTTCATTAAAGCCTGTTTTCGCAACTGCTGTCACCCGGGCAGGAATAATTAAAGCAACAAAGTCATATGGAGTTGAGAAGCAGATCATAACAAGTGGCAGCGCGCTAACATGATGCCAGGAGAAAAGGGAGTGAAGCCCGATGCTAGTGTTAATTGTAGGAGTTAGTCATGAGGCAAAGAGCAGCCCACTTCTCTACAGTTATTGTGTTTGGACAGAAGCTACACAGGCTCAACACTCCCTTGACCTGGGTGTAATTACCGCATACCAATGGGCGAAAAACCTGAGTGAGTTTTGCGGAGGAGTTGGGCTTACTGCGATACCAGACAGTAGCCTAGTCCCCTCTGTACCTCCTCGTGGTTCAAAAGATGGTCAGTGCGTCCCATTGCCTCAGGAAGGAGGAATGTTGTAAGTGACTTGCTCTACATATTCCGGGTTCTTCATCTCGTCTACGTAAGGACATTGGAGGTTAGTCTGAATAAGAAGGGAATAGAGCACTATATAGCCTTGAGCAACATAGATTTCAAGTGTTACTTTGTACTTGAAATGGCAAAGACTGAATATTTGACTCATATTCAAGTGAAGAACCCACCATTTGGACAGAAATCACCATGTGTTTGAAGCTCCTGAAGCCGAAAAATCAATGTTTAAAAGGAAGAAAATGCGTGAGAAAATAGTTCAGAGAAGAGCTAACTCGCATCCTGCTGATCAGTCCCTGGCTATGGGATCATCATGCAACCAAATACTGAGGAATAATCTCAGAGGTCATAAGCTACAATTATTGAAGAATAAAGAAAGACATTATTACATATACAAAGCAGCTAGCTCAGAGTAAACACCTCTATAATAAAGCCAAAGAAATGTGTTGTCAAAAGTTCTTACATAAAGTAGGAACGCGCCAATCTGATAATTGGATCGGATATCAGCTTCAAAATATCGGGTCAGATGATATCCTGGCTGGACATATAAATTCAGGTATTAAAATTATTTACTGGTTGCAGTTGGCCAAGAAAGTGCAATGCTTGAACTTTTATTTATACAAAGTTGTTCTGTAATTACCTGAGAGTTTAAGGTCCCATGGCATGAAATTTTCACTTTCTGAGGTTTTTGAACGTTAATGTGAGCTCCCCTACCCTGTTTAGCCCCCCCCCATGGTTAAAAGTTGTGAAATGTCTAAACTGAGCATTTGCGATCCTTTTCTGCGTTACAAAAAATCGGAGCTCAAACGGGCGATTTTGAACAAGGCACCTTATTGACGTCAGATCGAAAAAAGAAATGCAAATGCAGTTCCACCCCCGTCTGTCTGTGCTCAGCGTCTCTGTAAATCACGCCCAGAGAGTTTGGACTGCGAATGCGCTAGGCAATGCGAAATGCGTTTTTTTATTTGCCTGGAGGCATGTCCGAGTGTTTCTAGGCTCGGAAGTCCTTTATCTGAGCCTCTGGACCTTTGAACAGCAGTGGTTTAATTTTATTTTATGTGGAAATGTGTTTATTTTTCAATGGAACGCTTCTCTCCCCCCTGCAAAAACACGGAAATGGATCAGCTGAGAGCTGAGAGCCGAGAGCGGAGAGTTTGGCCACGCCCCCACCCTCTACTATAGGCCAGCTCTTTTCACCTAATTTGCATTCAAGCAACAACGCCCATAATGGCCTGTTCAGAGAGAGAAAAATTACTCTCTCATCTTATCTCTGTTTCTCATGCACTGAGTGTTGATTTTGAAGAAGGATTCATTTACAGTATTAGGGAACCATTAAGGAGCCATATAAAAGCATCAAGAAGTACCATGTCATGGGATCTTTAAATAACAGCTGCATAACACATTTTTATGTTTTAAGGATATAAATGCTGCTTTCAGTCACTGCACTGGTATGAGTTAATACTGGATAACACTTAAAGGTATAGTATCGGTATTGGAACTTATACTGGCTGTATGAAATGAGCTATACAAGATTTTAATAAATAGCTATATTTCAATATCACTTGAACTCACACTTGATTATCTACCCATCTTTTGAACAAGCCCACATGGCTGTAGTGCTCAATTAAATTCAGTGTAAAATCAATCTTTCACAGCTAACAATAAGCATCAGGTTTCCACAGGTCTTGTGTAGACTGTAGACCACAGCAATGTCTCTTCTGCCATCTCCTAAACCCATTTCAGTAGCTGCCTGCTCCCCAGCGCTCAAATGGATGAAATGACAGATCAAGGTGGGAGGTGAGACAATGTGCTACATGTAAAAGCTCCCCAGAGTGATGAGGAGAGGGGGCTCTGGGCAGCTCTGGGTCACCTCGCTAAAGGCAAAAAGGAGCAGGCGGCACAGAACAGGGGGTTAGAGAGTTAAGGAAGACAGAAATCTCAAAAAGTCGATACTCTTCAGACAATGCTACAGAAAATATGATAAACAATAACAATAAAAGTGATTTATACCACTGACACAGGATAATGCGTAATGTGTGTAATAAAGAAATAGCAGAATTAAACAGTAGTTAGTGTCAATAATTAGTCACAGAAGTTACTTAAACACTTTCTACAGCCCAAGTCCAACTGTACTACAAAAATTGAAAAGATTCCACCTCAAATTCACATGCTAAAAGTGCTAACTTTTAGCAAATCTATGTAATCTGTCACTCATCCCAAAAGGTTTGTTTGCAAGAGAAAATGGTATTCTGTCAACTGGACAAGAAATGATAAGTGAACATGTTTCACAAGTAGCTTATTCAGTTCTGAAAGGGCTCTGTAAGATACCAAAAAAATATTGTTTTTTCTATCATATACTCAGTTGTAAGATGATATAGTCATTATTGTGACAGGCCTAAGCACAACACACACAACCACAAACAACAAACACTATAAACAACAATATAAAGACTAATAATGTGTCAGGTTCAGCTTTATAGGGTAGTTAGATCACAGTGCTGAAACAATGTCTCATAACAGTCATAAAGCGATGGCTATAGTTGCTATCTTTGTATTATTTATTTGACACATTTATTGTATGCAATACTTGTTTTTTTTTTCAAACTTACTACCTGTGCATTGCAAAGACTGCCATCTGTAATAAGCTTGCAGTCTAAATATGCAGCTTTATTGCTTTGTCTAAAATGTACCATACATTTTGGGCTGGAGCAAATATTTTTTTGGAATTTCTTACAATGGAAGAATGTATCATTCATTTTGTTAGGAATTTGTTTTTTCTCTTTTTCAAATTCTCTTCACCAAAGATAAAATCCATATTAGTTTGGCTTGTGTAACCTCTAACTGCTATTTAGTTTTGCCAATCTTTAAACACAAATACAAAAAAGCATCTATAGAGGAGTCTGTGCCACCACCGCCCCCAGAAAGGCTTTTATCGGTCTGTATCGATTGTTCTCTCTTTTAGAGACTCAGCAACAGCCAGTGTGGGCTGAGGACTTTTCCTTAATATTGGCTTCTGTCTGAGCAGGTCAGCCAATTTCATCCTCCCCTGTGCTTTTCCTCTGAAATATCCCATTTATATCTCATTTATATTCATACTATTGGCAGGCTTAGGGGGTAAAAAATTAAATTTCCTGACATCAAATACAAACTTCTGCAATATCTGCTTCGCAAAAACACTGTAAGCTCTCCACTGGGTGCACCTCCACATTTTTACAGGCAGCAGGACAATGGATAGCTGTTTAGAGATTCAGGGCAGCTTTACAGCAACAATGTGATGTTTACGGTTGATTCTGGCGGCCGCTGGATCTATTTGAGTTCAAGATGAGTCTCTTTGATAAAGAAACAAACCCGGGAGGAGATGGAGAATGCTTTACATGCACAAAACTCACTGCAGATGACAACGGCGATTTGGCTGCACAGAAGATTGTGTTTATCTCCAGGTCAGAACGGTGTCATTGAGAGCGCACAAAGAGACAAAAGTGAAACCAACAACAAAGGCCTGGCTGTAAGCTGATATACCTTCACATAAGAACAGTCAAGCAGTTTACCTCTAGATGAGCTGAAAAAACACAAGAATGCATGCACACAAGTCAATGCAGCAAAAGTTAAGTAGAACATGTGCTTTTCCAATTACACATTTTGTTGGACAAAAGTCATTTCTGTGTTGCTCGATTAGTTTTATGAATGACAAAACATTTGCAGGAGATTGGTATTTTTTATTTAGTTCACAGACATTACTGTCTGAATAGGTGAGACATTCTTTTTTAAACTAAATTTTCTTGTATAAAGTGTAGTGTTCTTAATGGCATTGAATATACCAGATTTCCAGTCAGATCAAACCTCTGCTCTTTGACTGTTTTCTTTTTGTTTTTTTCATATCTAGATAAAGTCAATTATTCAACAGCAAGTAGAGAAAGAAATGGAGTGAGGAAGGCAATGCCCAACAGGGTCATCTATTCAAGTCCCAAATGTCTGAAGCTTCACACAAACAGTTGATTCACAATAGAACCAAGTGGTGCAAAGGAGGAGGAAAACTGAAGGTTACGAATTCATTTCATTTCGTTTTGTTTTGTTTGAGCAAAATGCCTGTACAAGATACATTACAAACACAAGGATATGTACATGTACATGTGTGGGGATCATCTATGGTGCTCAGAAGGAGTGGGTTGAAGTTTAAAAAACGTATTGTGTCCAACACAACACAGTTATCACTGTCAGTAGCAGAACATTCATGAAGAATGGCTTTAAGTGGGAAATGTCTTGCTTTCTAACAATGTCAGCAACAAGGAAACTGTAAAGGTTAAGATGTATGGGGGTCCATGCACATAAGCACCTTATCATTCCCTGTCCCTGGAGGTGAGCCTGGCAGTCAGACACAGCAACACAAGCAATGACAACAGGATGTCTGTGCAAAGACCCTGTCAGGCATCATCGGACTGCAGCAGCATGTGGTAAGTAGTGTGGACTCTCGGGATGTACCAATACAGACTCAAACTTCACAGTACGTGTGTGTGTATTTGTGCATGGCACTCTGCTGTGTTGCACTTCCTGGTGTTCGAACACTCTCACTGGGACCTTGACAAGCAGCAGCCTGATAACTGACTGTGCCACCAAGCATCGTTATAGCAGCACACTGTCTTACTCAACAACCACACTGAGCAGCGCTCCCCCCCGGCTGACACTGACCACTGTCATCACGCTGGACATAACTTATATGATTAAGAGGCCATTCACTCAGTGTCATAAGCACTGATAGCAAAGATGATGGAACAGATACAAAGAGTGGTGAGTATTTCAACAGTAATAAAACTATGTTAAAAATGTTATATTTACAACAACTAAGCCAATAGTTACAGAGTTTTATGAATCAAGTTACTACATAAAGTTGGTGGTCAAATAAGACTAAACTATACAGCAATTCATTTAAAGGAGACTCTGCAGCATACTGTCGTTCTATGTAGTAGGTTGGCATCTGGCATCCCATGTTAAGTTGTAATTGTAGCACTGTTTTAAATCAGGACGTAGGTCACTACGTTCAACCAGATTCTTTCTAAAAATGTGATTAGGGGTGTCAAAATCTTCTAAACCTAAACTAAATAAAGTGTTTCTACAAAAACTGCATCAACACCTCCAAATGTTCATAAATCTCAAGACATGAATATCACAAAAAAGGGAGCAATAGTTTCATGAGCAGTTTTCAAAGTGGAAGTTGTGTTATAGAATAGGATATTGAAGTGACAATCTTTAAAATGGTACAAATATTGATATTTAAAATGCATTCAAACACACACCCACATCAAAATTAAACTGGACCTAAACCTGCAAATTAATATAGGACAAGAATAAAACTAGAACAGACAAGGATAAAGGATGGCATGCATGAACATATAGATAGAATTATCACTCATTTTTAGTCGTTTAATATTTTTTATCACCAAAAACCCCACCAAGAGTAGCTCTCTCCTCCTGCCCTGATTCTATAAACAATATTTGCTAACATTAAAACTCCCTGTGAGTCAAAGCACTCAGACAGTGCAGACACTCCACAGACTCTGAGTCAGCCCGTGCCATTGCAGCATGTTTAAAGGGGACATCAGGGCAAGAAGGTAGGGGACACAGAGAAGATAAAACAAAACGGACATCAAAGTTTAAAAAGCATATTTCTCCAAAAGTAACTGAAGTTAGGCACTACACACAGCTCTGATGATGTAGACTTGAGACAGGAAATAACAGGTGCATAATGACATATTAAGTGTATTGTGAAGCCCTGATTATCGAGCCATATTTACACGCAATCCTTTAGCACACTCTCACAGTCACTTTCACAGGAAATGTCAATGCAAGTCTAAATCTTACAGTCCATCTAAATCCCTTAATAATGCGTTAATACCAGTGTGTAGGTGCTCTAAATCCACTCAAGAATAATGCCACATACATCAATAAAATGAAGTGCAGCTGTAGCCAAGCATGTGCTCTCAAAAGAAAACAATTTGCCCATTGCCTCAGAGATAATGAATGCTCTGTGCACAGGCCATCCACAGGATGTCATGTCAGGGTGACAGTGGAACTTCATTTACCATTGCAATTTGCAATTGCATTTACATTTCAATAGAAAGGGTATTATTATCTTTTTATGCTAAAAGGTTGTAGTATAGATTATTCTGACAGAATAACTGTTGCTGTCCTCAGAGCTGGGCTGCTATTTGAAAACAACCTTTTAAAAGCAAAGGTAGAGTGTAATCACACCATGCCATTTAGGCAAAAGCTTCCTGTGTTCCACCTGTTGTAATGACTTTCCCAAACACCAGCGCTCTAAGTGGCCATCCAGCGACACACAGCGTGCCTTGGGCTGACCTGAAAATGTGGGCTCTTACCTACAACACACGCAACTGGGCATGACTCTCTGTGCAGATGCTTCACTGCTCCTCTGCACAGCACAGCTCCAGTAAGAGCCTGTCACTGCAGAGGTCGGTGGCACTGAGATGTGACAGCCACAATACTGGGTTGGAGCACAAATGATGTTTTGAGCTGGTGATGTAACTTTCAGGGCAGGAGAGCTGCTCAGGGCTGCAGATTTGACCTTCTGTCCCTGTCTGTTTGGACTATCCAGATTGTCACGCTCTGAGAAGAACATTTTGTATCCAGGGCTGTAATAGCTCCCTTCTGAACTTACATCTTCATGTTTGGACTGAAGATAAAGTGTCTCCTGTTAATGATTTGTCAAATTGTACTTGATATCTATTGCCCAAAACACAAAGCACATGTATAACATAAAACAGATGAAAATGTCAAAATGAAAAAAAATCATCCATCCAACATTGCACATTGCTGTTGTAGAGAATAACATCTAGTATTCTAGTTATAGAGATGGGCCAAACTTATGAGGTCCTGTGACAATCTTCTGTTATGATTCAGAACAACTTTTCTGAATAATGAAGCTGCTGCCCAAACACAGACACATCCCCGACTCTTGCCTGCATTAACCAATGGAGTATATGGCTATTATTATATCACCCTTGAGTAAGTTAGGATATTATTTGTCCATAAGTTTTGTTTCAGGATATGGTCTATTAGAAAGAAGAACTAATGACCGTGTTTGTAGACAGCCACTCAAGGGCAATGGCAGGATGGATTAGTTTTTTTCTGTAATATTTACTTAATGTACAAATCCATCACTGAAATCTCTATTCAACAGTTTTGTACAAACACAAACAAAGTGGTTGGAGAAAATCAATTACTCCAGCCATCTCAAGAAATGAATTTTTCATGAGAAATTAACACATTAGTTTGATATAGGCTTGCTGCCTATTGAATAAATCTGTGCTGCTCGATGCCCACCACACACATACACAGACACACACTTAAAAGATTTTGATCCAAAGCTTCTGCTATGGATTTGCAGTAGATTTTTCACCCCAAAAACTTCCTCAGCTCTGGTCTGTGACAACCACTTTTACTATCATCACAGAGTAAATGTTTTATACCTTTAGGGCTTATGTGTTGCTGTCATATAAGCAGAGCTTTTAGCAGTTAAAGTGTTAAAGATCCCATGACATGGTACTTCTTGATGCTTTTATATGGCTCCTTAATGGTTCCCTAATACTGTAAATGAATCCTTCTTCAAAATCAACACTCAGTGCATGAGAAACAGAGATAAGATGAGAAAGAGTAATTTTTCTCTCTCTGAACAGGCCATAATGGGTGTTGTTGCTTGAATGCAAATGAGGAGAAAAGAGCTGGCCTATAGTAGAGGGTGGGGGCGTGGCCAAACTCTCCGCTCTCGCGCTGAGCTCTCAGCTGATCCATTTCTGTGTTTTTGCACGGGGGGAGAGATTTGAAGCGTTCCATTGAAAAATAAACACATTTCCACATAAAATAAAATTAAACCACTGCTGTTCAAAGGTCCAGAGGCTCAGATAAAGGACTTCCGAGCCTAGAAACACTCGGACGTGCCTCCAGGCAAATAAAAAAACGCATTTCGCATTGCCTAGCGCATTTGCAGTCCAAACTCTCTGGGCGTGATTTACAGAGACGCTGAGTACAGACAGACGGGGGTGGAACTGCATTTGCATTTCTTTTTTCGATCTGACGTCAATCAGGTGCCTTGTTCAAAATCACCCATTTGAGCTCCGATTTTTTGTAACGCAGAAAAGGATCGCAAATGCTCAGTTTAGACATTTCGCAACTTTTAACCATGGGGGGGGGGGCCTAAACAGGGTAGGGGAGCTCACATTAACGTTCAAAAACCTCAGAAAGTGAAAATTTCATGCCATGGGACCTTTAAGTACTAATATAATTTAAGCCTAAGTATATTGTGTTGGTTTTGTTTTAAAATCTTTGCTGCCCATATCTGCTTCAATGTGTTTTAACTCCAGCACTTTTCTGCAGCTCTTCAACTGCTCATTGGGCCGACTGTGACCTCATCACACATCTGTTATTATTGTTATTATTATTATTATTATTATTATTATTAAATTGTTGATGCAAAATGATTTTCAAATGCACTTTATTCATGCCACTATCCTCAAAAATGTATACTAATCACAAAGTTCCACTTTTCAAACATTATAAAAGCAAATGACAGATTAAATGGAAATGCAAGATGCTGATATAAACTTTAAATGTCCAACTGTCTAACACTAAACAACAACATAAAACCCAAAAGAGGACATTAGGATATCAAAAATCCTTCCAGGTTTCCCAAATAAGGTTGCACTAACTAACCAAAATGTAGAATAATTGTTTATTACTTAAGTTATTACTTTTTGTGGTAGCCTTATGGAGTAAGCAGCTATTGCACACATGTTATCCATAATATTAACTTGTAACGTAAATGTAAAAGTTGTTCCTTTGTCTCAATCAGCCAACTCGTGGATGCTACCATCACGGCCAGATGAGTCAGAAGTGAAACAACACACCCCCTAAATCCATGGCAATTGGACTCTGCTAACGCAACCAAAACAAAACGCACAAATGGCGAATCATTACGCGTGACAAATACACGAACAGCAAGTATCCTCCGTGAAGAAAGAATGTTTCTATAGTTTGCTTTGAACACAGCTAAGTAGACCATACTAAACAAAAGGCCACAACATAAAAAAGTCCAAACGCAGGACAAGCAGTTGCCAAAGTAAGCCAAAACTCTTACCTTGTTTGACACATTTGAGTCGGACTGGGTCTTTACAGTGTTGGACCACAGCATGGACGTCTCTAGTGGTGAGTCCAGCCACGGGGGTATCATTGACTTCCAGTAAGAGTTCATCCTGGAGCAGTTTCCCGCTGTGGCAGAGCTGTCTGTCCGGGAGAAGCTCGCCGATGACCGGGAACTGTCCATTCTCCGCGCCGCCCTTCAGCTGCAGCCCCAGGTTCCCCTCCTCATTCCTACAAAGAAGAACACTCTCGTGGACTTTGTTGGTCCAGTGGTTCTTTCTCCTCTTCAGGCTCTTGGACATGGCTCACACAAGGGAAATCACATGAGGGCGGCCGCGTAAGAAGTTTGAGCGCTGTCTGGAGTCCCGCCGCGGCGCCGAAACACTTTTCTGCCCCAAACTTCAACAGAGGAGGGCAGTTGTGTCACTCTCGCGCACAGCAGCTGGATCATCCGTCTGCATTTTTACTGAACACACTTGTGCCGCGTTCAAGTGCAACACGGGAAATAGGAAACGCCACACTTTCCCCACATGGAAGTCTTTGTCTCCAAAATGCACGCTCGAAACAATGACGCAAAAGTAAAACGTTTTCTAGTTAGTGACTGTTGACCGTTAGTTTTCGGTCAGTAGCGCCTAAAAACTAGCTCTAGCTCGTTTTGCGTCGCGTTAACGTGTATTAGTTTCGTAGGAGGCGCTTTAAGCAGAAGTACTTGAACATAACATTCGCCTCCAACAAAAGTAACCCGGATGTGAGGGCTGGAGGAGAAGCGCAGGAGGAGGGAACGCTTTTTCACCAAATCTGGTATTCCATGAAAAAAAAAAAACAGTGACTAGAAACTGAAATGTTTTGTTAAACCGAATTTAAGGTTATAAACATTACATCACAAATCGTTACAGTGTGGAAAAAAATAAGAGACCACTGCATTTTGAAACTCTGAAATCAGCATCTCTACATGTATTACAGCCATTCCATTCCAGCGTCTGTTGAATTCCAACACAAACACAAAGCTGAGCTACTTCAGTTCTTGAACCAGGAGTGGAATAAAGTCACCCAAGAACAATGTGAAAGACTTGTGGAGAGCATGCCAAGACGCATGAAAGCTGTGATTAAAAATAAGGGTTATTGCAACAAATATTGATTTCTGAACCCTTCTTTAGCAGGGCTCTCAAGTTTTGAAGATTGCTAGGAGTGAGATTTCTGAGGAGGGGGGGGGCAATAATGCACAGGATAATATGTTCTCACACACAGTCTTGGTTTAGTCCTGGTTTAGACCTTTTTTAGACCTGTTTTAGTCCTGGCTTAGTCTTGGTTTAGACTTGGTTTAGTTCTGGTTTAGTCCTGGCTAGGTCCTGCTTTCGTCCTGGTCTAGTCCTGGTTTAGTCCTGGTTTAGTTCTGGTTTAGTCCTGGTTTAGTTCTGGTTTAGTCCTGGTTTAGTCCCAGTTGAATCCTGGTTTAGACCCGGTTTAGACCTGGTTTAGTCTTGGTTTAGTCCTGGTTTAGTTCTGGTTTAGTCCTGGTTTAGTTCTGGTTTAGTCCTGGTTTAGTTCTGGTTGAATCCTGGTTTAGACCTGGTTTAGTCTTGGTTTAGTCCTGGTTTAGTTCTGGTTTAGTCCTGGTTTAGTCCCAGTTGAATCCTGGTTTAGACCCGGTTTAGACCTGGTTTAGTCTTGGTTTAGTCCTGGTTTAGTTCTGGTTTAGTTCTGGTTTAGAAATAGATGCAGAAATAATCTGATATGACTCACCCATAAAAACGCGGTCACTCGTATCCATGTATGCACGTGTCACGGTCTTTAATAATCCGGAGCTCCGGAGAAAAGGACATATCCCGAACTTATCCCATGTCCCGAGACGAGAGTTCCTTCTTACGTAGCATTAACGTAGCAAGTTAAGGATTCTTCTTCTCTTGGAAATGCCGCGTACACATTCACGCGGCTCGCGCACAGCTGATCGGCCTCACAGCTGATCGCTCAACTCGAGCACTTAACTTACTGATTTTCTGGGCACAGAAGCGCTGTGAACAGTGGCTACAGTTTTGAATTGCTTAAAAAAAAATCAGCGTGAGAAATACCATGTGTGGCGTGTGAGCGTGTGAACACGTCGAATTGCGTGTGTCACACTCTCAAAGCGTGAGACTTAAGTGTAAACATTAGTATTATGTTGTATTAAAATGAATTTGATCTTGTTTCTTTGCATTGTTTGAGGTCTGAAAACATGTATCTTTTTTGTTATTTCGACCATTTGTCATTTTCTGCAAATAAATGCTCGAAATGATACTATTTTTATTTGGAATTTTGGGGGAAATGTTGTCAATAGTTTATAAACAAAAATGTACCCTTTTCCCCAAACACATACCTCAGAAAAACTGATAATTTTGCAGTGGTCTCTTATTTTTTTCCAAAGCTGTTTGACTAAAATAAATTACATAATCTATAGGTAGCATCCCCGGTCTGTTTCTGTCTCACACCTGAATTTGACAGCAGCATTTGTTCTTGTGTCTTTGTTTACATTGTTTTTTGACAGAGGTACCCAAGAGTAGGACCAATGGATATACAATACATGCAATTTACCTGAATAGCTTTAGCATTAAGATTATGCCCAACCACAACAGATTTGTTGTAAACCAGAACACAGCTTTGAACAGGAAATAGGATAGAAAACAAGGGAGGGATTTTCTGAAGACATGAGTAAAAGCCTCAGTCGTAATTAAGGAATTTTCAGTAATGATAGTGTATCTTGACAATAGTATTTTTCTTTTAATATATGTATATATTTTTACTGTAACATGTTCAGAGAATGTATTTCTCATAGTAAATGGAAAGATCCATCCATCCATTTTCTTCCGCTTATCCGGGGCCGGGTCGCTGGGGCAACAGTCTAAGCAGGGACTTCCAGACTTCCTTCACCCCGGACACTTCCTCCAGCTCCTCCGGGGGGACCCCAAGGCATTCCCAGGCCAGCCGGGAGACATAGTCCCTCCAGCGTGTCCTGGGTCTTCCCCGGGGCCTCCTCCCGGTGGGACATGCCTGGAACACCTCCTGAGGGAGGCGACCAGGAGGCATCCGGAACAGATGCCCGAGCCACCACTGGCTCCTCTCAATGTGGAGAAGCAGCGGCTCTACTCCGAGCCCCTCCCGTGTGACTGAGCTCCTCACCCTATCTCTAAGGGTGCGCCCAGCCACTCTACAGAGGAAACTCATTTCGGCCGCTTGTATCCGCGATCTCGTCCTTTTGGTCATTACCCAAAGCTCATGACCATAGGTGAGAGGAGGAACGTAGATTGACCGGTAAATTGAGAGCTTCGCCTTTTGACTCAACTCCTTCTTCACCACAACGGTCCGGTACAGCGACCGCATCACTGCCGACGCTGCACCGATCCGCCTGTCAATCTCACTCTCCATCCTCCCCTCACTCGTGAATAAGACCCCGAGATACTTGAACTCCTCCACTTGAGGCAAGGACTCCCCACCCACCCGGAGAGGGCAAGCCACCTTTTTCCGGTCGAGAACCATGGCCTCGGATTTGAAAAGAATCAAGAATAATTTTATACACAAGGATATAGCCACACCAGGCAAAAGGGACTTAGTAACAAACAAAAGTCTAGGGATGGGTGGCATAGCAAATATCAATCATCAATTTTATTTCTTTATTTAAAAAAAATGCTTACTATTAAGGTTTATGAACATAAAGAATGCAGACAATGGTCACTGTAATTTAATGCATCAGAGTAACTCCTCCAAAGTCTGAACTCCTCTCCAAACCTCATGCTTTCTTAAAAGTACATCTCAATTAGTAGCACCTCCAATTACAATGATTCAAAACATATTATTTGAAGTGAATAGAGTCCTAGTTGGGATTTAACATAGAAAGAGATAAAAAAAAGAAAAAAGCCAAGGAAAATATCATCTAATTAACTTGAAATTTGTTCCCAAAATACGTACGCCTAATTATAATTATATATCCTAGCTGCCTGTGAGAGGAGGATGTTATGGCGAAGATCTAAATTACAAGAAAACAAACGTTAGAATGAGGGAGTATTTTATTTAACAGGACAGGAATTCTGGAGGGAGTGTTGGATTAAGAGGTTAAAAAACATTGAAAACAGAGTGACATTGATAGGTGGGGGACTCCTTAAATTAATCTCACTAAAATGCATATTTTACTTTTTAGTCACTCAAGTCACTCAATATTTGAAATGATCATTTGTGAATTTACCTTTTGTATATTTTAATACAATGTTATCAAAAGCAATGTTCTAGCCCCCATCTGGAATTATAAGATTATTTTCAAGAAAAACATTAGGCCATAGTGTAAAACAGAGAGGCGAGCTTGATGCCAACATGCAGAATTACCATGGTTACAATAATCATGATTGCAATTTTGCCATTTCTGGAGTTTCCATAGGACTTCAGTATTTTTCTGGTATTTGGAGCCATACGAATTGGCTCTTACTCTTACTCGCTTTTATTGTTTTGTCTTTTAAAGCTGAAAATGCCTTCATTCAGGCAGATCAGTTGGATCAGCCCAGAGTACAATGGCTGACATTGACACTGCCCCTGGGATCACTACACTTCTCTGCGACATTATGTCATTATAAAACGACAGTGACAGGCCTCATTGTGGCATAATTAAAACGTGTTAGAAATAAAGCAAAATTATCCTGTGATTGCTTCACAATGAAATGATAGTGCCCTGCAAAGTGGCTCTGCAGCTTCACTCGGGTCATCGTAACAGTTTGGCAGCTGTGTCACCGTGCCACTCTTAATAAAAAGTACTGTTAATAACTGCTGGAAGATCAGTGTGGTCAGCTCTGGTCTTTTTGGACATTTTGCCTACCTTTTCAGCACCCTCTGTTGGGCAGTGTTGCTACTGAGAAATACATTCCAAATCACATTCTTCTTCTTTCCTCAGTTACATTTGTTATGCCGCAGTAAAAGATCAAGTCTACCCATTTTTACCTGCAAAACTGTCGAGGAAAAAAAAAAAAAAATCCCTGGCTTACAGTACTACTAGTAATACAAACCAAATAAGTTTAGGCATGTAGTCACAGTGTCACGTCTCAACAAAGTGAGGACCCAAAAGCAGGTAAAGTCCAGGGAAGGTTTAACAATGATTTATTTACTGGAACTGATCAATATTGCAGGGAGGGGAGGCAGGTCCGGGAGCAGCAGATAAGTGTGGAAGGCACGGTTGAAATGGCTGGAGCTGGGGGTGGAACAGGAGCAGGACCAAGCAGGCTGGTTGAAGAGCTGGAGAAGAGAACAACCAGAGCAGGTAAGTAAAAAAAATTGCAGAATACACTTGGAAAAGATTCAGAAAAAAGCCAGAGAAAATGTTAACCACATAGGTTAAAGGAAAAGTAACGTTATTTTACAATCTGAGCCTTCTTTCGGTAATAAAACAAGTCGTTTGACTCACCCATATCACATTCGTGTCATTTGGAGCTGTTTGAAGAAAGTTATGTTGTAGCGTATCCGTTAGCATTTGTATTCGGGGCATTACTTTGCGGTCTCCAAATAACACAAACTTTAGCACTTTTCAAATCATAGAAGCCCGATGTCTTAATGAAAGATTTCGTTTGAAGCAAAAGTGGCCTGTAATCCGAGATTTATCCATAGTTTTCAGCTTTGCGTTTCATGTTTGGGTCCCGGGAGCAGTGCGCACTGGCGTCCTCATCTACTCGAAACTATGGCTAAATCTCGGATTACAGGCCACTTTTGCTTCAAACGAAATCTTTCATTAAGACATCGGGCTTCTATGATTTGAAAAGTGCTAAAGTTTGTGTTATTTGGACACCGCAAAGTAATGCCCCGAGCAAATGATACAGCACCATGTTAAAAGATACGGGATCATTAGTAGAACAGAACGGCTCAACATAAGTTCTGCGATACTGCTCCAATTGACAGAAAAATGCTATGGGTGAGTAAAACTACTTGTTTTATTGCCGAAAGAAGGCTCAGATTGTAAAAAAACGTTAATTTGCCTTTAACTGATGCTCTGGCGATGATGGAGATGAGAAACAGGTGAGCAGGCCAGCCCAGGAGCAGGAGGAGGAGCCAAGGTCACGCCCAGCCAGTTCCAAATAAGGCAGGTTTTAGGTAAACGTGAAGAAGGGATAATGGGAGAAACAGCAAAGCAAGGTTACTATGACACCACGGTGGTTCTACCTATAATAAGATTAAATTGAGGTCTATCTCTGCAGTAAGATGGCAGTATTTGGACTTTGGTAGTACACAATACAGAATTTGTGTGAAAATATTTCACAAACTATGCAAATAAACACATATTATTATTATTATATATTATAATATTAATATTTAATATTGAATTTATTGCAACTCAAAATATTACACAAGTCAATTTTATTTTGCAATAGGTGTCCTGAGTTGATCTCCTGGTTATTTTGGGGGTCCCAGCCTGAAAAGTTTGAGAATCTGTTAACTCAGTTCTAACCTTTTTAAGGCCCATAGTTACTCACAAGTTACTACAATCTTACAGCCCATAACAACAATGAGCAGTTGGACCCAGCCCATTATAATCCAAGTGAAAGAAACATGTTTGCTGCTTTTTGTGTGTTCTTAGGGCACAACCATGACACAAACCCTCCAAACCTCATTAATGCACAGGCAGGTCTGCATGTCAAAGCAGCTGATTGGTTTATCCCACAATCTGTCAGGAAAATAAAAGAAGTCTGCTCATGAATGTTTCTGAGTGAGCTGTCCGGCAGTCTCATGTTGTGCGCAAAGAATACAAGAGTTGGGTCTAGAGATGATTGTTGATACCAGATTTACCTGGATTTTTCTGGATTTGTACAACTACTAAGAAATTGTATATAGCAGTTGTAGCTAACTTGGCAAAGTGCTTGTTCTTTAATCTGTAGTTTTGGCCTGATTGGAAGAGCAGTTCCCCAGTAAAGTATCAAAAATAAGATGCTAATTAATACTAGAACTAGTATCGAGACTAGATACTAATTTGAATTTAGTATTGATACTAACAAAATCACATTCACAAGATATAAATTAACCTGAATAGTTTTAGAATGATCTTGATCTGTCTCAGAACCACATAGACTAGTATGACCCTGGATCACTATGGAATCTATCTGGACGACAGAGGGATTACACAGCTATAAAGCTACATGGTAATATAAGTACTTCTGTTTAATGTTGAAAATTACACTCTATTGTCTAAATAAAGTTGTTTTTTTTAATCATCATTGTGCTATCAAAATCGCATTGAGTATCAAGTCTATTCCTTGGTATCAAAATTGAGTTTGACATTTTTGTATTGTGACAACGCTAGATTACAGTACTATTTTTCACCCTGTTTTTGGTTGAAAATATTCCACAAAAACTAATGTAGCAAATACTGTCAATTCAACTGTGTTTGGTTCTTGGAATTTGGCAGTGGTGGTGATTGTTTTGGTTTGTTTTTTTGGATCAGAGGTATATACAGGATACTCTAAAATGGTAGCTAAATTATTCAGTCAAATTTATGTACAGTATGTGTAAATTAGTTAACTAAAATTGGAAATGTTTTCAGGGCACACCTGGCAATACCTCAAAGCACACGCAACAACAATAAATTATGGCTGGGATGTTTTATGAATATTAATATGTTTGGTTTGAATCCAGGGGGAGAAATTAGGACTGTAACATTTATGTCTTTGTGTGAAATGATACAAATTTCAGCGACTAGAAGTCAGCAAAGAATTAGAAGATACACTCAACAAAAATATAAACGCAACACTTTTGTTTTTGCTCCCATTTTTCATGAGATGGACTTAAAGATCTAAAATTCATTCCAGATACACAATATTACCATTTCTCTCAAACATTGTTCACAAATCTGTCTAAATGTGTGATAGTGAGCACTTCTGCTTTGCTGAGATAATCCATCCCACCTCACAGGTGTGCCACATCAAGATGCTGATCTGACATCATGATTAGTGCACAGGTGTACCTTATACTGCCCACAATAAAAGGCCACCCTGAAATGTGCATTTTTTTTTTTTTTTTGCTTTATTGCTTTATTGGGGGTCAGTATCTGGTGTGACCACCATTTGCCTCATGCAGTGCAACACATCTTCTTCGCATAGAGTTTATCAGATTGTCAATTGTGGCCTGTGGAATGTTGGTCCACTCCTCTTCAAAGGCTGTGCGAAGTTGCTGGATATTAGTGGGAGCTGGTACACGCTGTCGTATACGCCGGTCAAGCACATCCCAAACATGCTCAATGGGTGACATGTCCGGTGAGTATGCTGGCCATGCAAGAACTGGGACATTTTCAGCTTCCAAGAATTGTGTACAGATCCTTGCAACATGGGGCCGTGCATTATCTTGCTGAAACATGAGGTGATGTTCATGGATGTATGGCACAACAATGGGCCTCAGGATCTCATCACGGTATCTCTGTGCATTCAAAATGCCATCAATATAATGCACCTGTGTTCTTCGTCCATAACAGATGCCTGCCCATACCATAACCCCACCACCACCATGGGCCACTCGATCCACAACATTGACATCACCAAAGCGCTCACCCACACGACGCTACACACGCTGTCTGCCATCTGCCCTGAACAATGTAAACCGAGATTCATCCGTGAAGAGAACACCTCTCCAACGTGCCAGACGCCATCGAATGTGAGCATTTGCCCACTCAAGTGTGTTACGGTGACGATCTGGAGTCAGGTTAAGACCCCGATGAGGACGACGAGCATGCAGTTGAGCTTCCCTGAGACGGTTTCTGACAGTTTGTGCAGAAATTGTTTGGTTATGCAAACCAATTGTTTCAGCAGCTGTCCGAGTGGCTGGTCTCAGACGATCTTGGAGGTGAACCTGCTGGATGTGGAGGTCCTGGGCTGGTGTGGTTACACGTGGTCTGCGGTTGTGAGGCCGGTTGGATGTACTGCCATATTCTCTGAAACGCCTTTGGAGACGGCTTATGGTGGAGAAATGAGCATTTAATTCACGAGCAACAGATCTGGTTGACATTCCTGCTGTCAGCATGCCAATTACACGCTCCCTCAATGCTTGTGACATCTGTGGCATTTTGCTGTGAGACAAAACTGCACATTTCAGAGTGGCCTTTTATTGTGGGCAGTATAAGGTACACCTGTGCACTAATCATGATGTCAGATCAGCATCTTGATGTGGCACACCTGTGAGGTGGGATGGATTATCTCAGCAAAGCAGAAGTGCTCACTATCACACATTTAGACAGATTTGTGAACAATGTTTGAGAGAAATGGTAATATTGTGTATCTGGAATGAATTTTAGATCTTTAAGTTCATCTCATGAAAAATGGGAGCAAAAACAAAAGTGTTGCGTTTATATTTTTGTTGAGTGTAATTTAGGCCTGTGTATCTTTTTTAAGTTCCCTCTCAGCTTTAACTGCTTTGTTGTAACATTCTGGGATAGACTTTAAAACTTAAAAATTATTCTTTAAATATTCCAGTCTGTGTTTCAATCTCGTGAGACCATAACTTCACAGGTGCTTGCATCCTATCTGCTGAAAAAGATAAATGTACCTTTCCTCTACTCTTTGAGCTTTGAACTGCCTACAAAGCCTGACATAGACCAGTCTTTCTAATATCTTTTCACACATAGTTTTACACTATCACATTCACTCATCGGCCTCCTACTGTCATCTCCATGCACACGCCCCATTGTCCATCAGAGGGGAAATCCTGAGGCCAGTAAGCCAGTCAAATACCTGATGAGTCAAAATAAGCCTACTCCTTTCCTATCATAACACACATCTGACAAAATGGCAGAAAAAATAGTTGATATAGCAAGTTGTAGATTTTTAATATTTAATATACAGGGCGGCAGTAGCTCGAATTCCGCTCTTGATGGGTTGACCGCGTGTGATCCCAGCTCCCACAGATGAGCGCTGCCGTTGTGTCCTTGGGCAAGACACTTAACCCACCTCACCCCCAGTGTCTGTGGACACTGGTAGCCCCCATGGCAGAAGATACATCAAGGCCTGTTGTGACGTGAGCCGTCCTCCTGTGGACCCACCACCCGCGGGATGATTCATGGGGGCTGGTGCATTGTGTTCTGGGCAGCAGATATGCTTGGACTGCTGCTCCCGCGACCCAGAAAATGGAAAAGCGGAAGAAGATGAATGAATGAATGAATGAATATACAGGTTTGCAGCTGTACAGTTTTGTAGTAAAGTATTTGCTAGTCTTTCCTTGGGCAAAACTTCAGCCATTTTGCCTGTGGGGTCAATGTATAAAAGAATGACAAGAGAGCAATGGGTAAATTTTCTCTAAATGTGCTTCGAGTGGTAAATACACAAATGTGCCAATGACTCATTTTGTTGTAGGTTTTAAAATGTGATTATCTTCCTTATATTCATCCTATGGGCTGCAGTTTATGGATAGTGTTTGCCCATCCTTGTAGTGGCTTGTAAATAGAGTTAGAATACATTTTCTTGAGTGTCCGCTCAGCATTAGCATGCAGCAGTGTATTCTCTATTAATGGCTAAAAAGAAAAAGCACATTGCTCTATGTGATTTGTTATATTGATATTGCATTTTTATTACACCATTAGTCATTAATGACTTGTTTAATTTTTTTTTCCTGTTGTATTCTCAGGAAGACAGATTTTCTGGAGCATCTCAGAAGCCTCACTGGGGTAATAATATTCTGCTTTGCAAACTTATTCATTTTCAACATACTGTATATTTCTGCATGTAGTTTACAAAAGTGCTTGCAGTATAGTGATAAGTGAGCAGGAGAGGCTGACAGGCTTAATAGATGGTGTTTCTATGAAACACAAGACATACAGTACATAATTAGTTATGGGCCTTTTCAACAACTCTTATTAGTGATGTAAATACACAATAATATTAGGACAAGTTAAATTACCGGATTAAAGTCAGCTCTTAACAGTAAAATGAAAATAAAGCTTGTAAGAGACACCGGTAGACAGGCAGTTCATTTGAGCAGCTCTATGACTTTTTCAAATTTTGATGTTTTGGTGCTGCTGTGGAGAGAGTAAGCAGCACCAAGTTCCTGGGTGTGCATATCTCTGAGGACCTCTCCTGGCCAAGAACACTGCATCACTGGCCAGTAAAGTCCAACAGCAACTCTACTTCTTCCACAAGCTGAAGAGAGCCAGAGCCCCAGCTTCCACCATGAGCACCTTCTACAGAGGCACCATCGAGAGCATCCTCACCAGCTGCATCACTGTGTGGTATGGCAACTGCACCGTGTCCTGCCGGAAAAAGCTGCAGGACATCTACTGCACCTGCCTCACCCGCAAAGCCCTCTGCACGCACCCATCCAACTGCCTCTTCAGTCTGCTGCCATCAGGAAGGAGACTGAGGAGTCTCAGGGCAAAGACCAGCAGACTGAAAGACAGCTTCATCCACCAAGCTGTCAGGATGCTGAACTCTCTCCCTGCCCTCCCTCCCCAATGACACTGCTGCTTAAATGACACTTAAATGACACTGACACTGCTGCATAAATGACACTGACACTGCTTAAATGACACTTAAATGACACCATTTGAGCTTTATTACGCTACACATTGTGTGTTTTACGTATTTGTATTATATACACCAGCCGTGCAGCTGTAATAATAGAGTGACCAAATCCTGTGTGTGTAACATGGTTTCTGACTTTGAACTTTGAATGTTTTAATCATTAGGTTACTGTTAAATGTGTGATTTTGTGTGACTTTGTAACCCTAAAATGTTGTTTTAACTATTAATAAATAGGGGCATTTATTTTAGGCAACTTTTAGGCATTGGCTTCAAGAGTTACAACCATAGCCAGGCAAAAGAAAAAAGAAAGATTTACAACTACAACTTCATATTTTTCATCCACTGAATAATTCAGACCCGGCAACAGTGCGAGACGCTTGAGTGTGTTTATCCAGAGTGATGGTTAAAGACAGAGCACTTTCCACATGTTTTCTCAGAGCCCTTTAAGTATTCTGTCCACAAAGGCCAGACTAAAGACCCTCATCGATCAGAGACTCCTGAGGATCTGCTCTTACCGTTATTCTCGCGTAAGTGTTATATCACTGTCACTGAAAATCAAGAAATGATCCTCTGATTGATGAGGAGCTAAATGAGATTTGGTCACTCTATTATTACAGCTGCACAGTTGGTGTAAGTCATTTTACACAACATAACACAAGTGAAACAACTGGAGAAGGTATTTACCGATGAGAAGTGACCAGAGTGAAGGACAATTTTGTGTTTATGCCTAACCAGTGTCTGTGGAGAGCCTGCGACCTTCAATCATTTCAAATTGTCCTTTTGAATGCGACGTATTAAGGAGCAAATTTTGTCAATATCTTAATTTAATTTTAAAAGTGATTTAGTGTGAGATTTTATACACATAACATGACAGCACAGAATTTCTTTCCCCATTAGAACATTACATTTTAAGGACTGTGTAACCATTTTATACGGTCTCGTCTTTCACAGAAATTGCTATTGATTTATGCATCAAGTAATTAAAAATATGAAGGTAAAAAGGACAGCTTGCTCCACTAAATTACTACAAGGACAATGCAGGCAGAATTAACTCAGCTACTTATTTTTAGTGCGAAGTAACTGTGCACCTTTTACTCCACAGTGACCTAGAAAACTTTGCACCACATCTTGTTACAATCAGTCATAATTCTGTGTTATTCAGTATGCTCCATATCTCCATTGCCTGTACCAGCTTCACTCACTACAGACACCTCTATCACACAGAACCTCCAACTTAATTATTCATCCTAAATCTGGCTATTAACAACAGCCTGCAGCTAAGTCACTCACCGCAATATCAATTCATATCCTTTTTAGTATGATGAGAAGATTTTGTGTGACCTAGATATTAACTCAAGTCATTGTTCCGATGCTGTCGTGCCACATTTGCCCTGACGGAGAAGAGGGAAGCAGAGACAGAGAGACAGGCAGGTATCAAGGGTATGGTGCTATCTCATAAGTTCCAGTTCAACAGTGACCCCTGGTGTAAAACAGCTTTTCCTACTTGCAAAGCCCCACAGTTTTAAGAAAGTACAACTATCCACATAACAAATGATAGTAGATTCCCTCATGTTCTTTTATGTTTCTTACTTGATAGTAATAGTTGAAATAGAAGTGCAGGATTGGTTTCATTTCTAAATCTCACATACTTTTCTGGTGATTGGTCCGGCACCTGCTTCTCCATGGAGATGTTCATGCTTTGTCTGGAATGTTCCACAGTATGGCATTAAACTATCTGCGAGATAGGTAGGTGACTCTTCTAGGCCAAGTCAAAGTCAAGTCATCTCACAACAGAATGATTTTTTTTTTAGGTATTTAGCAATAAAACACAGATTGATTGAATAAATAAAAAACTTTAATGCCATACCGTGGGAACATTTCCGGCAATGCAGCAATATCCCCATGGGCACAATAAAAGTTACACAGTACACATTTAAATAAGTAATGAAACAATTACAACTAGCCACTAGGGGACAGTAGAAAAATAAGTGCATCCTATATATATTCTGAAGTTACAGCTACGTGCAAAATAACAGAAGCTTAAAAAGTAAAAGCAATTCGATGTTTAAGAACTCCTTTGTGCCAGTGTCTGTTAGGCTACTGAATAGTTAATAATTGTTGATCTGCATAATTCCCTTAATTATAGACTGATGAATTGTAACATTGTGTTTTTAATGTATTCTGTATTTATGGACAATATTTTTATATATTGTGCAGCATTGATAGCAGCATGGGTGGATAGCCCAAGACGAATTTCCAACTCGTGGAACAATCAAAGTCAAAGGCAACTTTATTGTCAATTCTCCCATATGTGTTCAACATACAGTGAATTGAAATTCAATAAAGACAAAAATCTAAAGCAGTGCAAAGAAAAAATACAGTGGTACCTCACCTTACGAAAGACCCTACATACGAAAAATCCAAGTTACGAAATGCCTTCACGTTATATTTTGGTCTCTAAATATGAAAGAAAATTCAAGTTACGAAACGCGAAATCTCAAAAATTCGAATAATGCGTGCTCAGATGCACGCCCCGCTGTTATCCCCGCTCAAAGAGCACCTTTCTCGGCCTCTTAGCTCTAGCGCCGAACACGCAAGATTTTCAACAAAATGTATTAAATAGTGAAGCGTGGGGGGAGACACGACTCCGGAAGCAGCGCGGAGACATGAACGCACCGTGCGAGGAGCATGGCACCACGCGAGGAGCACGGCACCGCGCGAGGACCACCCCTAGTCCTGGTCTGCACGACCGGCACCGGGGCTGTGAGCACGAGATAGAGGCGCCCGGATCGCGTCCTCTGGAGCCTGAGCCACAAACCAGCCGCACGAAACCAGCAAAGAGTGGCACGTGGTAGTTTAATCCTGGTTTAGTCCAGGTCTAGACCTGGTCCAGTCCTGGTTTAGTCCAGGTCCAGTCCAGGTTTAGACCTGGTCTAGACCTGGTTTAGTCCACGTTTAGTCCTGGCCTAGTCTCTTAGCCAATCAGGACGCAGAACCAATGTTACACTATAAAAAAGTTACACTATAAAAAAACAACAACCTTGGAACGAATCAGGCCTTTTCCATTGAAATAGCTACTCAACTTATGAAAAATTCACGTTACGAAACCACTTCTGGAACAAATTAATTTCGTAAGCTGAGTTACCACTGTACATAGCTATTTACAGGTGTCCAAAAATGTGCAGTGTGCATCAAAATGTGCAGTGGAAGATGCAGCAATGAAAATGTACAGTAAAAATGTGCAATAGGATGTGCATTGAAAATACAGATAAAAAAATAAATGTGCAACAGTAGTTCTTAGCAGCAGTTTTTTTTCAAGTGTTTAGAGTGATATGTTTTTTATGAATCTTGAACATTTAAAAATATGTCAAAAGTTGTTAAAAGTATGCCCTCATGATGATCTACTTACAAATGTAAATATTTTAACATTGCTGCAGTTTACTGAAAGAACAGGGAGATTATGTAAGGTTATTTGAGTGAACATGATTGTGTGAGTGTGTTCACGCATGGAGAATGTGAGGAATGCGTCTGGCCTGCAGCCCTCTCAGCCCTGACATGTAATCCTGCCCAGGCCTCACCTTGACCATGACGGACTGACAAGTGCTCTCAGAGGTCACTATGTATGAACAGGGGCCGTGATCCTGGGCTCAGCTGTACCACTGTGGAATGAGAAGTGAGCTCTTCTCAGGAATGCACTGGTTTATTCTGTCCTACTAATGTATGGGTGTTTATCACATTATGGGGACTAAAAATCTGTACACCGACCTATGTGAATAAAAATCAGGTCCCCTTACGTGCTTATTATTAGATCAGTCTTCAATATGGCATGTTCACTTAAGGTTAGGGCTTAGGTTAGGGCATGCATGGTTATGTTTAGAGTTATCAATCTCCAGGAAAAGAATGTACAGCTCTGGAAACAAATAAGAGACCACTGCATTTCTGAAATCAGCATCTCTACATGTATTACACCCATTCCATTCCAGCGTCTGTTGAATTCCAACACAAACACAAAGCTGAGCTACTTCAGTTCTTGCACCAGGAGTGGAATAAAGTCACCCAAGAACAATGTGAAAGACTTGTGGAGAGCATGCCAAGACGTATGAAAGCTGTGATTAAAAATAAGAGTTATTGCACCAAATATTGATTTCTGAACTCTTCTTAAGTGTAAACATTAGTATTATGTTGTTTTAAAATGAATTTGATCTTGTTTCTTTGCATTGTTTGAGGTCTGAAAATATACCTCTTTTTTGTTATTTTGACCATTTGTCATTTTCTGCAAATAAATGCTCTAAACGATAATATTTTTATTTGAAATTTGAGGGAAATGTTGTCAGTAGTTTATAGACTCAAACAAAAATGTTCCTTTTGCCCAAACACATACCTATAGGTAGTAGAAAAATCAGAAAAACTGATAATTTTGCAGTGGTCTCTTATTTTTTCCAGAGCTGTATGTCAGTGTCAATGTATGGAAACTCCTATGTCTGTGTGTTATTATAGATTCCTCAAGAGCCATTGGTGAAATATCAAGCTTCACAGTGACAGACAATTTGCTAAAATGACAATAATAAAAATAATTGAGCCAGTAAGTATAAGCAACATTGAAATTCCCCCTATTGAAGGACAAGCCCACTCTCACATATCCACACACATAAGGCTGCACATATGGATGCATAAGTGATATGATAAGTATGTTGGGCTTGAGGGGCATTGGGTGCAGACGGGATTTGAAAAGCAGGAGTGTTTAAGGGAGATTTTCTTATCTCCTGAGGCTTTGCTATATTTAATAATAATACCTTATAGCAGGGGAATTTAGCATAAGCATACAGATAGAAAGGAGAGCAGCCAATACAGTCGTGGTGCTGTGGGGGCACTGCATTTAAAGGTGCACTGTGTAACTCTTCACCTGCTTGTCTCCATGGAGATGTGCCAAGAATGATCCAGAGTCTGGGCATAAATTTATGAATCTCCATGGAAACTTGCCAGGTAAATTAGAGGTTAGATTTGTAGAGAGGGGACCCCACTCACAGTAAGAATATGTCTTTTAAGATATTTTGAACAATAAAAAACACATGTAGTTGAATAAATGCAAGACAGATTAAAATGTAGTTTAGAACCATACATTGGACAGGTGTTCCAGACATGGGGAAGGCCCAGGACACGCTGGAGGGACTATGTCTCCCGGCTGGCCTGGGAACGCCTTGAGGTCCCCCCAGAGGAACTGGAGGAAGTGTCTGGGGTGAAGGAAGTCTGGGAGTCCTTGTTTAGTCTGTTGCCCCCGCGACCCGGCCCCGGATAAGCCGAAGAAAATGGATGGATGAATGGATGGACATTGGACATTTAAAACCAAAGCATTAACAACCTTGCCAGAACCTTGCCAGAAAAGTTGAACAGTACACCTTTAATAATGTTAACAGTTGTTTTTTTTAATATACTGATGTAGTATTCATCTTATCATTACTAGTAACACTAATAGTACTGCTGTGTATAAATAATTTATCTTGTGGATCAATAAAGTTTGTGTAGGTCTAAGCCAATACAGCAGTAACCAGCCAGACTTTTCTTACATAAGGTAATATCATAATGTGCAATCATTTGGCAGTGTAGTTAGCCTGAAGTAAACGCAAACAAAGGGTTTTTACTTGGATAAGACCTGATGAGGACATTTGGCACAACTCAAACAGAACCTTTATGCTGAACATGGATATTTTCATAGAGTTAAACTTTGCCTGCATGATGAGTTTTGTCCTCATGTGCCCTGATCCTTGAGCAAACTGAGCTACAATCCTGCTGCCTAGAGAGAAGATGCAAGATAACAACATTTGGCAAAGTCTAGAGACAACAGGTTTTAAGGGCATCTGAGTAAATGACAACACTGCTGTTTCTTGGATCAGTAGTGGGGCTTGGAGCTATGGAGACGTCATCACTGATGTACTGTAGGCAGAGGATGTTGCTATTATTTTTAGGCCCTCACCTGCCCATCTTATCCTCCTGTGCTACAAAATCATAAGTATAAATATATGTGAGTGCAAGAAGAGCCATATAGGCCTGTGCTCTCCATCTAATTCTGAACACAGGCACACTTGATTTACCAATAATGGATTTACAGAAAGGCAGCAAATGTCTTGGCCAATGGTAAAGGAAACTATAAGTTGTCTAAAGTGTGTATATTTTTGTATGATTCGAAAAAAATTGTCAAAAAATCATTTAACTAACTTATACCTTGTAACACATTTTAATGGTCACAGCTAAAAAATCAGGAGGATCTACTGATACTTTGCAGCTCATGTCATCAACATTCCCTGGGGGTGTGATGCTAACTGTAGGCTCTGCTCTGTCTGAAGCTCTTACTCAAGTTAGACTGTAACTGGTGAACAGTCTGCCAATACACAAACATGTAGAACAACCCCGGTGTGATGTCACTGCAAAGTATCAATAGCTCTGCTTGTGATTACTTAAAGGTGCACTATGTAACCTGATTATCACTGTGGAGAGTTATTGCTTTGGGTAGTACGGTATTTGTCCCAATAGGGCATTAGGCTTTTTTGTCTTCATGGAAAGTTGACATGATTGTAGGCCTGTCACGATAACAGATTTTGATATATTGATGAAATAAATACAGACAATAAAATTTAAACTAGTGTATGCCACTGACACAGTAACTCTAAAGTAGATTTAAACCACATGATTCTAAGTCTACAATATTGTTTAAAAAGTCTTAAGATACAATAAATTAATAAATAGCAGAATGAAACACTTGAGTACTTAGTTTGCATCTGTTATGAGCCATAGAAGTTATATATTCAACCTTTTGCAGCAAAAAGTAACCAAAAATCTCCAAGTTAAAAAAAAAAAAAAGTTCCATCTTTCATATATTGAACGATAAGTTGATATAGAATAGAATAGAATATTTTATTTATTGTCATTGGAGCAGTGGGCAGCACATTACTGCGCCCGGGGACCATCTCCATGATCTTGCTTCGGCTTGGTCAGGACTTCAGCTGGAGAATCCTCCCACAGGTGGCTCACGTCACAACGGGCCTCGATGTATCTTCTGCCATGGGGGCATGTCCGCAGACACTGGGGGCGAGGTGGGGTTAAGTGTCTTGCCCAAGGACACAACGGCAGCACTCATCTGTGGGAGCTTGGATCACATGTCCACCCGTCAAGAGCGGGATTCGAACCGCCAACCCCTGGATCACCAGGCAAGCGCTATACCACTGAGCTACTGCCGCCGTAATTATTGTGACAGGCCTACATGATTAACCAGGCCAAGTTCCAGGTCAGTTGTGGAGAGACAACCACATTTACAGTACAGTAAGAAGGCATATTTTTTAGGGTGTCTTCTAAGCAAAAGCATGGAGACTAGGCTAGTGTGACGGACATCAGTCTTGACAGGTATGGTTGCCATAGCTGTGATTATGGCCTTATCGTGCTCAGAAGAAATCGGTGTAATTCCAGGGGCTTAGACTTAGTACCTTTGGGTGTCTTTGAGTCTTATCAGAGCGAAGGGCCCAGCATTTTCAAGACAGAGAGCACAATTGTTCTGTTGAATAAAGCAAAGAATTACAGACTAACTGTTCACGATTTTAAAAGCCACGATGGCTCCTTATCAGGCTCCTTACCTCTGCTCAGCTCAAAGTCAGAAGAGAAGGCCACAAAATACAGATGTCAGATGTGAGGCAACTGTCAATAGAAACTGAGATGTAGCTCTAATTAAGACACTAAGAAACTGTGTAAATCACTGGATAGTTACCCTTAATAGGCCTGGTGGTAGGGTGGCTGAGTGACTAGCCACTCACAACCATTTCCTCTGGGTGTCATAGAAATCCCCATCAACAAAAAACATGCTCCATAGGTAAAATCCTCCAGCTGAGGTCCTGACCAAGACTAGCAATAAGATCATGGAGATGGGTCCCCGGGCACCTTCATGTGCTGCCCCACTAAACGGATGGGTGAAATGCAGAGGATAATTTCCCTACAGGGATAAATAAAGAATAAAAATAATAATAATAAAAAAGAAGATCTAAAGGAGCTCAGAAAAGAAATCAAGGACACAACCAGATGGAAGGTTAATGGATTTAAAGGGCTACTTAAAGAGCACTGAGGTATCATGAAAACAAAATGGGTTTAGTGTTCTTTACTATTGGTAATAAATGAGGATGATTAAGGCACTTAAGTGTATACTTTATTACTTACATACATCATTTTTCTATAGAAGTAACTGCCTATTTTCTTCATTCAGTTTTCCTAGAAAGGCAATAAGATAAGATAAGATAAGATAAGATAAGACTTTATTGATCTCACACAGGAGAAATTTACTTGTCACAGTAGCTCCAGGTAGGGACAGTTTGAACAAGAAAAGTGCATGCAGGCAAGAATGGCATAAAGATAGGTAATAATAATAATAAAAAATAAGTAATAAATCGAATAATAATAATAGCAGTAATAATAATAATAATAAAAACAGTGACAGGGAGAGTATTGAAAAATTGGAAAAACGATATTGCATGATAGGAGTATACAGTGGAGTTATACAGTCTGATGGCGGTGGGGATGAAGGATCTGCGCTCTTGCAGTGCAAGAAGTAGCGCTCCTTCTTGCACTGGGGGTGCCTCAGTCGGTTGCTGAAGGAGCTGCTCAGCTCCTCTACAGTCCGGTGCAGAGGGTGAGAAATACTTCAATAAAGTGAAGTGACTAGTGTCTGTCTCATAAAAGATTTATTTTTGGATAATTGAACAATTATAGGTTGCAAAAACTAAAACATACAGGTTACAGGTTAGCCTTTATTGACTTGGTCAGGACTACCTTAGCTGGAGGGCTTGACCTATTGTGTTGATGGGCAAACTGGAGTGACCAGAGGAAACATACCCAGACATGGGGGGAAGCATGAAAACTCCACACAAAAAGTGCCAGGTGGAGTGCCAAGCTTCTTGCTGTGAGGCAAGAGGGATAGCCACAGTAGAGTTCAAGTCAGAATAACAATAACTCACTCTGTACATACAGCATATAAGATTATATACAATTATTATATTATATTATATGCAAGCACTGGGATCTAACCCACAACCTCTCTCTGCTACTTACAGAAATGCAGTATCCATTCAGATGATATTTCTATTTGCCATGTTTTCATAAGGTCATTCAGTGTACATGACATAACAAATGTGCTTATTTTCTATTACCATCTCATTTTGAGGTGACCCAATTGCAGAAGCAAAGCTGTCGGCAGATAGTGCAGGAATGTCAGTGTGTAGAGATCTGTGCAAGATTGAATAGAGCGAGCTGGAACAAATTTTCTATTCTCATCCCCAGAAGCAATAACAGTATACCAAATCACATACAGTAGATTCTTTCTGACTCTTATATCTTTTTTCTTTTTTTGAAAGGCAGTTTGATTTTGACTGTATAGTGTTTTGTGCTGCTGTATTAGATGATTCATATTTTTTTAATCAAATGAAACATTTGAATGAATATATGGCCCACACTTGGGTCAATGCTAAATCAAAATTCAAAAACATTGAAAAAGATGAAAGGCAAATTTCAGTTAAGATTGTGTTAAAACAAGAAATGATCCCTGGTGGACATCATGGAAAAATTAGATTGTGAATATAATAATAAAGCAAACATGTTTCATATGTGTCCTCATGGCAAAATCTGCAGCAATGGACAAATACAGATGTTTTTCCACATTGTTGTTCAAAGTCTTCTCAGCTAAAAGGTTGTGCATTCAATCCTTATAAACATTTGAATAATCTGTATATTTGGCATCTTATTCTGTGATTTACATCAGGATGTGTTCTTACCAAATGCCTACAAGGAGTTATCAATAGACTAAATACTTTATCATGAACTATTGAAGTTTGTCTAACTATATTATATAAGAAAAACAAACAGCAACTTTTTACTATTTTCTGCATGTTTTAAACTGGAAAATAAAGATATACTTTCCATTGAATCTTAGTTTTTTTTTTTTTTTTATCATCACTCATGCACTAAACAACTGTGTTCTGCTGCCATAAAGAGGGTGGGGTTGTGACCTCAGTGAGAATGCACCAGATCTGAAGGCCATCCAGAGCTCAATGCTCTGTCAGTAATAGTGAGGTGGAGGAGGTACACTGGCGCGCTCATTTGAGCAGATGAGCGTATGGTACTTTCAGGGCTAATGGCATCATGAATGGCTCTCATTTTGAACTGAAAAACACAAGGTTTTAACAACAAGATGCAACCACATTAATAAGGACTAATGCAACAAAAGATTTCCTTACATAATTATAATAGCTAGTAATGTGCAAAATGCAAATAGACAGTTCATTTGTGAGCCTTGATAGCTCTGTACAATCTCAGTCATAGAGGACTCATTTTTATGTAATGAGCAAATGAGAGTAATTAGGTATACAGTGAACCCTCGCTGTATCGCGGTTCACTGTTCGCGGCCTCGCTGTTTCGCGGATTTTTTTTTCAAATTTTATTTTTATTTTTTTCAAATTTTTTTATAGTGTAACTTTTTTTTTACAGTGTAACATTCTGTCCTGCGCCCTGATTAGCTAAGAGACTAGACCAGGACTAAACCAGGTCTAAAGCAGGTCTAAACCAGGACTAAACCAGGTCTAAACCAGGACTAAACCAGGTCTAAACCAGGACTAAACCAGGTCTAAACCAGGACTAAACCAGGTCTAAACCAGGACTAAACCAGGTCTAGACCAGGGATGGTAGGGACAGAGTCTCTGATGTCCTTCACGAGAGCGCCTGGGTGACAGGAGGTGTGGCCTTTGTTTACTTGCACGAGCCATGGAAGAGAGTGCGAGCCGGACCATGGAAGAGCCAAGAATCAACATGGACGGGCCGGGGGAGCCGCAGCGGGGAGAGCCGCATTCGAGGGAGCCGCAGCGGGGAGAGGACACTCGTGCGCACAGAGGAGACAGTGGCTCTTCCCCGTCACGCCGAGAGGACGAACCCGACCCCGTCCTAGAGAGCTGTGGAGTATTGGCGACGCATTGATAGCGGACTGATTTTGGAGCCGGGGTGAAATGCAACCAACTCTTGTGAGCGCAGGTTGGTCTTACCTGGTCTTGTGGTGAGGACTGGTGCTCAGAGGCGTCTGTTAGCGGTTTGGCACTGTTAGCATTGGCTTGAGTCTTGCCCAAAATGATATCCAGGTCGCTTTCCACTCGACTTTCGCACATGGCATAGATATGTGGTACCAAAACAAACACACGTGTCCGCGCGCACGTGTCCGCGCGCACGTGTCCGCGCGCACGTGTCCGCGTGTCACGTCCCCCCCCCCCCCCCCCCCCCCCACTATTAATATATTTTAATGAAAATCTACAAAAGTTTGAGTGTTTAAACAAGAGAAAAATGTGAGAAAATGTTAATACCAGTCTCAGAAAGGTGTATAATGTGTCTGGTGAAGCGTTTTCAGCCTTAAAACATGTAGAATAATTGTAAAATATAAAATTGTCCTACTTCGCGGATTTCACTGATTGCGGGCTATTTCTGGAACCTAACCCCCGCGATAAACGAGGGTTCACTGTATAAAAAAACACTGGCCTTGTTCACATGCACACCAAAATCTGATTATAATCTGATTTCTGGTCCTTTAAGACTACTTAAATTACATCTGAACCTCAAAAACTGTTGTGAATAATCAGAGGGACCATGATCAGAAAGAAATGCAATGATTTTAGTGTTTACATTGGTTTTTAATTAACAAACAAAGCAAATAACATGTTTTACTCTTAAAGAAGATAATCACTGTTTGAATGGTACAACTTTGCTACAGTGATTATAATTATCTGTTAGGACTGAGAGAAAGAGAAAAATTTAAAATTGGAAATCCAGCCCACAACCTACGACCCCAGTAATGTTGAAGATGCACTAAATAACTGTCTAGTGTTCCACCAACTGTTTGTCTCTACTATAAAATTAAATACAAAGAAAACACATATAGGTGGACACAAGCAGAAAAGTTAAACAGTATACCTTTAACCACTATGTCACTACGCGCAACAACTTTTAGCATTTAATCTCTATTGTCTATTCTGTCAAGCTGTGGTCCAGAAGACAGATGGGGCGGCTGGGTTCCCATGTAAAGACAGCAGTGAGCGTGTGAGTGTGGATCAGGAAGTGTGTGTGACAGGGCACCACGCTCAGAGCCAGAGAACAACTGCCGGTGCCTCTTCAGCCCTCTTCAAGCCTCGCTAACAGCACATTGGCCCAGAGCTTCCTCTCTCCTGCAGCAGAGACAACCAATGCATAAGAGATGAGAGATGAAGCACACAGAGAGAGTTTGGAATGGATAAGTGCATTTCTGAGAGCCCCCGGATAAGTTTCCACTCTACAGATGAAAGCCGTATTCATGTTTTTTAGTGTATGATTTTTACTTTTGTGTTTAAGGCAAAGCAAGTTTATTTGTATATTACACAAAGTAATTCAAAGGCTTTACAGAATAAAAAAAAGACTTAAAAAAAGACACCAAAACATAAGTAATTATCATAAAATTAACATTAAAAGAGAAGAGAGAAGAGTTCAACAACACAAAACATATTTTATTTCTTATTTGATCACATTTCAAAGCAGGGGTGTAGCAGAAAATCTGGGCCTTGGGTACAGGCTATCATGATGAGCCCACACAACATGATACCACAAGATTCACTATACAGTGGTACCTCACCTTACGAAATTAATTCGTTCCAGAAGTGGTTTCGTAACGTGAAAAATTCGTAAGTTGAGTAGCTATTTCAATGGAAAAAGCCTGATTCGTTCCAAGTTTTTTTTTTATAGTGTAACTTTTTTTATAGTGTAACATTGTGTTCTGTGTGTTTCTCACATTTGTCTCTCGTTTAAACACTCAAACTTTCATAGATTTTCAACAAAATGTATTAACAGTGAAGTGTGGGGGGAAGGGGGAGGGGGGAGAAGACTGCGCTCTGACACGCGTGATAGCGCAGCATGACCCGGCGCGGAGCTGACAGCAGGTCTAGACCAAGGTCTAAACCTGGACTGGACCAGGACTAAACCTGGACTAAACAAGGAGTAAACCAGGACTAGACCAGGACTAAATCAGGACTAGACCAGGTGGATTAAAGCAGCGAGGAGGGGACTGCACGCAGTCTGAGCGCATGAACGAGACCCATGCAAGAGCCGCGGGCTCCTCCTGGTTTAGTCCTGGTTTAGTCCAGACCACCGCGGCTCCTCCTGGTTTAGTCCAGGTTTAGTCCTGGTTTAGTCCAGACCACCGCGGCTCCTCTAGACCTCCTCTAGACCTGGTCAGGTCTAGAGGAGGTCTAGACCACCGCAGCTCTTGCATGGGTCTCGTTCATGCGTTCATGCGCTCAGACTGCGTGCAGTCCCCTCCTCGCTGCTTTAATCCACCTGGTCTAGTCCTGGTCTAGTCCTGGTTTAGTCCTGGTTTAGTCCTGGTCCAGTCCAGGTTTAGACCTTGGTCTAGACCTGCTGTCAGCTCCGCGCCGGGTCATGTGCGCTATCACACGTGTCAGAGCGCAGTTTTCTCCCCCCTCCTCCTTCCCCCCACGCTTCACTATTAATAATTTTGTTGAAAATCTATGAAAGTTTGAGTGTTTAAACGAGAGACAAATGTGAGAAAAGTTTAAATCCAGTCTGAGAAAAGCATATAATGTGTGTGACTGAGTGCGCATTATTTGAATTTTTGAGATTTCGCGTTTCGTAACTTGAATTTTCTTTCGTATCTAGAGACCAAAATTTACCGTGAAGGCGTTTCGTAACTTGAAATTTTCGTTTGTTGGGTCATTCGTAAGGTGAGGTACCACTATATAATGATAAATACTCATTACAGAACTCAGGAAGGCCCCTCTCCACACTGGGCCCTAGGTGAACAAGTACCCATATGGCCCTCAGTCAAACGCCCCTATTTTAAGTGTGCAGTGCAGTGCGTTGGCTCTAGTCTTGTCAGCAAACATTTTAGGCCAAGTTCAATTTTTCCACAGGGGAACTGAGGTGAATGTGCAGACAAGGTGAACCTGAGTGAGATATGGCTAACTCAGAAAAAATGAGAAGAGATTGTGGTGTAGACGAATAATAATCCGCCCCCCACACACTCTGGAAAACGTTCTTGCACGCCTTATATACAAATGATTATTCATCTTGTTGGAGACAAATGACGATGACAGATTCCTCTCTCCTTGACTGTGAGCACTTCCAGTCTCTGTGTGGGCTGATAACACTGGAGCAGGCTAATTAATTACCTATTGATGTATTTATGGTGTGGAGTGTGCCCTCATATCAGTCAGACAGTAGTGGATGTGGGAATGAGGCTGCTGATGTCCCCCATAGACATACAAAGCTGCCGTAGTAACGATAAAGTTATCATACAGCTTTAGCCATCTGTTTAAATGACTGCAAATGCAAACCGATTATAATTTATCATTTTAATAGACCATTAGAAGATTTCTGATCAAGTGTTGGAATATAAATGAATGAAGCTTTTAGATTGGGTGAAACACTGGTGCTCAATATTGAATTTTTTTAATTTAATTAAACTTTTGTGGTGGGATGTGTGTCACCTGTGAGTCTCCATGGAGATGTTATTGCTTTGCCTGGAATGTCCCACAGTATTTCCTTCCACAGTATTTTTTTTAAAGGTCCAATGGTATGAAATTTTCACTTTCTGAGGTTTTTGAACGTTAGTGTTTAGCCCCCCTCCCCCATGGTTAAAAGTTGCGAAATCTAAACTGAGCATTTGCGATCCTTTTCTGCGTTACAAAAAATCAGAGCTCAAACGGGCGATTTTGAACAAGGCACCTTATTGACGTCAGATCGAAAAAAGAAATGCAAATGCAGTTCCACCCCCGTCTGTCTGAACTCAGCGTCTCTGTAAATCACGCCCAGAGAGTTTGGACTGCGAATGCGCTAGGCAATGCGAAATGCGTTTTTTTATTTGCCTGGAGGCACGTCCGAGTGTTTCTAGGCTCGGAAGTCCTTTATCTGAGCCTCTGGACCTTTGAACAGCAGTGGTTTAATTTTATT
The DNA here is from genome assembly GCA_036785185.1 of Paratrypauchen microcephalus. Classification (NCBI taxonomy): domain Eukaryota; kingdom Metazoa; phylum Chordata; class Actinopteri; order Gobiiformes; family Gobiidae; genus Paratrypauchen; species Paratrypauchen microcephalus. The sequence goes on along the minus strand of JAVJIX010000004.1, from coordinate 2,715,239 downwards.
TTCTGTGGAAATGTGTTTATTTTTCAATGGAACGCTTCAAATCTCTCCCCCCGTGCAAAAACACGGAAATGGATCAGCTGAGAGCTCAGAGCGGAGCGTTTGGCCACGCCCCCACCCTCTACTATAGGCCAGTTCTTTTCTCCTCATTTGCATTCAAGCAACAACGCCCAGAATAGTGTGTTTGAGAGAGATATTATCTCATCTTATCTCTGTTTCTCATGAGTGTTGATTTTGAAGAAGGATTCATTTACAGTATTAGGGAACCATTAAGGAGCCATATAAAAGCATCAAGAAGTACCATGTCATGGGACCTTTAAGGTCCTACACAATACACAATATTGACTCTTGTGTGCTTTAAGCCATATTATAATTATTGTTGTTACCTCCTCAAAAACATACCTGAAGTTGTGTTTTGTTTCATTCACACATGTTTGAGTAAACCCTGGTGTATTTCTTTCATTTGTATAGCACTTTTCATACATTTGAAATGTAGCACAAATTGCTTCACATGCAACAGAAAAATGACAACGATTAAAAACAACAGCAATCCCACCCCCACCCCCACCCCATTCTTTCATCCATATATACAGCAATTTAGGCAGAAACAGAAAGCATAAAGCACCTAAAGGTTATAGTTAAAAAAAACTTTGTCCACATCTCCAAAGCTCTGTTCCACCTTGTGACATCATGTAAAGGAGGTAGAGTTTTCAAGTTAGCAGCTACCCTTTGCCTTTAGTTCAGTAGAAATGGGCAATTCCAGGCCTGAAATTTTCCAAATGACTCTAGTGAAGGTGTATGATGTTTTAAAAACACAATGGAGCACTTTCTGTAATACCGCATGACACCACAAGGTGGAACAGAGTGTTTTATGTATGAGAGCAGAACTCAGCTAAAATGTGCAGGGTTTGTGTTAAACATGTGTGAATGAAACAAAACACAACTCTAGGTATCCAACATTATAACGTACACATGTGTGCCTTTAAACTTAACTACCATTTATTCAGTGTTTTTTACTGCTTAAAAATACCTTAGAAAACATTCTTACTCTGAGCAAGGTGCCTCTCCACCGATCACACCTTGATGCACCTCTTGTTTGTCTCCATGTTTAATGCCATGCTGTGGAACATTCAAGGCAAAGAAAACATTGACACAATCAGGTCTTCATGGTGCTCCTTAAATGACCTGGGAATTTATGTCCTATTTTGCTATTCTTGAACCAAATTAACCTAATTTGAACTAAAGAACCAAATCTGATATTTTTGAACCAAATTAATCCAACCAAATTGTTAAATTGTCTAGGTATTTGGCATTGTTATATATTTATAATATGCAAATGACTCTGTAAATAATAATATGTAAATAACACCGAATATCATCGCATCACCTAAATAATACTAATACTTGTCACATATTTTCACCATCTAATTTTACTTACATAAAAAGTAAAGTTTTAAGTTTTGTCCCTGAATTTACCTTGAAGTGCAAGGCCTTTTTTTTAAAAGGTCCTGATGTCATTTAGTTTGTCATAAAATGCTGTAAAGGGAGAATTATAGCTTTGGGCAAGTCTCTCTCTCTCTTTTTTTTTTTTTTTTTAGCTTTCCAATGACGTGCTGGTGTGATATGCCATAAAGATTCTTTAGTCTTTGTACCCCTACACTTTTGTAGGTACACTTTATGTGACATCTGTGCTGAATTTGTTAAAATGTGTTTTGTTTTCAAGTCTGTACTAATGTCAATTCAACTTTACTATCAGTGGTCATCCAGCTTTATTTCACCTGCACCATAACTACAGTTACTACAACAATCTAGTCTATTCACTTATTACTTTCTCCTGTGAAATTTATTTTTGAAAATTACAACAGCATTTATCTTTTGTGTATAATGCCATATTTTTCCCTCTCATCAGATGCTATTACTGTAATTAAATAAATATTTAACATAACAACAAACAAATGTTTCAAGTTCTTTGGTGACCATTTCATCCACTCTTGTATATTAAATCATGCAATTAGGAAGATTTATTTCCTTCACTGTAACCAACTCTTTAAAGTACATTTTGTCTCATACATGCTGCAGATGGCATCGTAACATTCTATACGCCAGTAATATTTAATACAGATGAGGAGCAGTCAAAATGACTATTGTGAATGCAGATGTTAGTTTTTAATACACTGCATTCTTGAGTCTATGAAATGAAATGTGGCTCTTGACCCTATCGGAAAATCTATGATAGAATAAAACATGTTACAGTTCATAGAGTTGCGTCGTCTGAGAGTGAGTAAGTGTATCTAATGTGTGTGTTGCAGTCCGAAAAGCGGGAGTGTGTGCTGCAGCTGCTGTGGCACAAGGTGACAGCTCATTTTAGTGAGTCATGATGCAGTAATCCTGCGAGATTACAGGAAGACAGGACTGAGCGGCAGCCATCTTTAGCTTCAGAACAGATAGACATGGATGATTATGTCATTAAACACTTGAGGGGACATTATCATTCATTGCACACGTCTTTACTATGGAAAGTGACTATACTTAGATGTCACTGGACAGATTTAACACTGCTTTGCCTGGAATTTTCCACAGTTATTACTCTGAACATGCATTCTTAGCATGGTCGCCTCTCCTGAGATCTGACCTGTAACTTGGCCTAGTTCCGGCATGCTTGCCTCCTTGGTGATAAATAATTTTAATGTCACACTAACATTTCAAGCAAAGCAAGTGCACCTTTAAACTTCATCAATTATTTTTTTCACGGTCACTTCCACAGGTTTTGTTGTAACCTTTACCCAATTCAGTTACTCCCAAAGAAAAATTTAGGCCGGGGAAGAGAAGAGCCATAGGTCATGTTCTGTAAGTGAATTTAAGTGGTTTTCTCTGTTCCTTGGTGCAAATCAACAGTGAAGCGAGCTGCCTTACACTGGCTCTGAACTACATGCACTTCACATGCTCCACTGAGGCGCACAGGACAGTGGACAGGGCAACACACAAATCACAGCACCCCACTGAGAAATGAAGATGAATTGAAGAAGATTTTAATTACCCCCATAAGAAATACTCAGTTTAATGGGGATTGATTAATTATATCGCAAAGTGGTCTGGTCATCAAGGAGAGTGAGGTTCAGTTCCAGGGCTGGACATGAGTAGTTTTTTTGTTTTTGTTTTTTGTTCAGCTCCATCACTTTGGTCAAATACATGAATATTAGATGTATCATGTGATGCGATTGAGGAGTATCAAACAAAAGCCTGAGACAACACAATGACATGTACAAGAATCCATTTAAGAAGTGTAACATCAAACTTCATTGTAATAGTTCAGAGGTCTTCAACAGGGGAGGTACTGCAGAGGGGTCGCGAAATCTTTTGATTTCACTTTAAAATAATATAATTTTATATTTTATAGTGTAAAATACAGTATTGACCTGTGTATTATTTCCTTGTATTGGATGTACCATAACAGAGAAGCAATGTTTATACATGACACTAAGCTCAATTTAATATAAAACACAATTCTATGCCATATATATAGTAGGGGGTCCCTGGCCCAGTTCGCCATCTGTTTGGGGGTCCCTGGCCTGAAACACGTTGAAGACCCCTGTAATAGTTAATTAAAGCACATTTTGCTGCCATCTATTGGACACAATTGGACTTGCTTCACACTAAAGTAGGCTAAAATATTGCAATAACCCCCAGGCTTACATATACAAAATAGAAAGAAGTGAAGACAACAAAAGCTGTTTAACTTGTGCAACAGCCTCCACTTTTTGCTGATGCATATGTATTCCTGCATCTCTCCATTATCTGAACTTTTGCTGCCTGCACAAGTCAGTTCATTGACACAGCAGAAGCTGCAGCAGGAGCTAAGTGACTGTCATATTGATCGTGGAGCTTTCCTTTACTGTGCCTCGCCTTTCGAGCTTTACTTAGTTTGTGCTATTGATCTGTGCTCTCGGAGACGCCGCTGCGCTGATCAAACTATCAGGAGGCTGATTCAAGACACTTTTAGACTTGGATCACAACCACAGGTCATCTGTAGTCTAAAACAATTGCTCTGCTGCTATCTGTGTTCCCATATGTCATCATGGGAAAACCTGAAACAATGTGTAAAATAAAAATAAACTAGGTCAATACCATATATATTTTCTCTATCTATCTATCTATCTATCTATCTATCTATCTATGTATCTATGTATCTATGTATCTATGTATCTATCTATATAGATAGATAGATAGATAGATGGATAGATAGATATAGAGATGTATAGATAAGTTATACGTACTACATACAAACACTAAAGCTTGCATGTCCCAAAACAATACACCATGCTACACCATGCTACACCATGCTACACCATGCTATACCTTCAAGTCCAAAAAGGAAATATAAATGTTATACTGATATAAGGCACAACAAGAACATTTGGGCATTTTTGATGGGATGCAGGTTGGTGGTTCAAGCGCAACTCCAAGCAGTGCCTATTCTTGTTGTGTGAGAAAAAAATATAAAATTGAAAAGAAACTTGTTTGTAGGAGCTTCTATTATATAGAAGTCCTGATGGGGGTACGGAAAAATGAGCACATCACCCCCATCCTTCACACCCTGCACTGGCGTTCACCGTTCACCTCCGTATTGAATACAAGATCCTCCTGCACACCCATCACTGTCTGCACGGTGCGGCCCCCACCTACCTCACCGAACTACTCACACCTCAGACCTCTACCAGGACCCGGTCAGGCCAGCAGCACTGTCTGATTCCACCCAGGACACGGCTAAAGACCATGGGTGACAGGGCCTTTCAAGCCGCAGCTCCCCATCTGTGGAATACCCTTCCCGACCACCTTAGGGCCCCACAGTCGGTGGATGCTTTTAAAAGTGCACTAAAGACTCACTTGTTCACAAGAGCCTATGGCTAATTGGCCCCATAATATGTTGTGTTTTTATCTTGCTATGTTTGTATTCTGTCTGTGTTTTTACCCTGTTTTTAAATGCTCTGTAGCACTTTGAGATTGTTTTTCAATGTAAAGTGCTTTATAAATAAAATCTATTATTATTATTATATGTCTATACTATTTATGTCACTTACAATACAGTAAAATCACTATACAGACAAGGAACACTCACAAAAATATGTGCCCTTGAACAGTCTGCTCCAATCTAACACTACAGCTGTATTATTAGAGCTGTACTTGGTTGACTTACTTGGATGAACACAGATGCCCTATCTCCCCATTGCTTCCTATGGCCTGTGGGAGACCTCGTGATGCGACTCTAAATGAGCTTCTCTCTCTTTGAAAACCAGTAGTACCATCTCTCCATTGGGGTGCCAGGTTTGATTGATATGCCGCAGCAGACATGATCCTGGAGCGTGCAAACAATGAGCTGTTATTTAGAGGCACGATCGTAGCGGCAGGGGGTCACAGGAGGAATTGGAACAAACACTCACGCCATGGTACAAATCAGCGATGGCACAGGGACTCTGGCAACCACACACACAAGAAAAAGGACTGTGACAAATGTTTTCACATTGCTTATTCAATGCAACCTGGCTATCCTAACCACAAATCTATTTTCTACACAGCATACTGAGGAAACTGATGGCTGATGACACTGATTTGGATTTGAGAATGCTAATTTAGTTTCACAGAAGACTATTGAACTCATAGTGAATACCCGTTTTAAACCTCAATAATAGTATTTTCTCCAATAGCTGTGATAGGGGTCTATTTTCTTCACAAGTACATCATTTTCAAAGCCTCTGTAATTTATATAAGAAACAGGTGGCAGAATACAAAAGACACACTAGAAATAGTTGGACTGAAACATGTCCTTGATTGATTTGCTGTTTCCAGGGTAACGTAGGGTCTTTAGCATCAGCACGATGTGAGTGGGGCACCAGTGACACATAAATCAAAAATGTTCAGCACCATATTACATGAATACTATATAACTGTTGTTGAAAGCTAGTATCAATAAGTAAGTAAATGAGTATCTTATTTTGCATTCAGTAATTGTAAGTAACTTCAAATAGAGGAGATCAAATACAGTGGTACCTCACCTTACGAAATTAATTCGTTCCAGAAGTGGTTTCGTAACGTGAAAAATTCGTAAGTTGAGTAGCTATTTCAATGGAAAAAGCCTGATTCGTTCCAAGGCCCCGATTCCAAGGCCTCGATTCTTTTTTTATAGTGTAACATTGTGTTCTGTGTGTTTCTCACATTTGTCTCTCGTTTAAACACTCAAACTTTCATAGATTTTCAACAAAATTATTAATAGTGAAGTGTGGGGGGAAGGGGGAGGGGGGAGAAGACTGCGCTCTGACACGTGTGATAGTGCAGCATGACCCGGCGCGGGGCTGATAGCAGGTCTAGACCAAGGTCTAAACCTGGACTGGACCAGGACTAAACCAGGACTAAACCAGGACTAGACCAGGTGGATTAAAGCAGCGAGGAGGGGACTGCACGCAGTCTGAGCGCATGAACGCATGAACGAGACCCATGCAAGAGCTCCTCCTGGTTTAGTCCAGGTTTAGTCCTGGTTTAGTCCAGACCACCGCGGCTCCTCCTGGTTTAGTCCAGGTTTAGTCCTGGTTTAGTCCAGACCACCGCGGCTCCTCTAGACCTCCGCGGCTCTTGCATGGGTCTCGTTCATGCGTTCATGCGCTCAGACTGCGTGCAGTCCCCTCCTCGATGCTTTAATCCACCTGGTCTAGTCCTGGTTTAGTCCTGGTCCAGTCCAGGTTTAGACCTTGGTCTAGACCTGCTGTCAGCTCCCCGCCGGGTCATGCTGCGCTATCACACGTGTCAGAGCGCAGTCTTCTCCCCCCTCCCGCTTCCCCCCACACTTCACTATTAATAATTTTGTTGAAAATCTATGAAAGTTTGAGTGTTTAAACGAGAGACAAATGTGAGAAAAGTTTAAATCCAGTCTGAGAAAAGCGTATAATGTGTGTGGCTGAGCGCGCATTATTTGAATTTTTGAGATTTCGCGTTTCGTAACTTGAATTTTCTTTCGTATCTAGAGACCAAAATTTACCGTGAAGGCGTTTCTTAACTTGAAATTTTCGTTTGTTGGGTCATTCGTAAGGTGAGGTACCACTGTACTTTAATTGTTATTCTTACCTGACTACTTTGGAATAATTAGCTACACGGATTGTATTGTAGCCTATTCATGGTTTAATCTTCTTGTTATAGGCCTTGGCCTTTTCCCCATTCAAAAGATATAATACTTAGTTTAAAACTGTAAATTGTTCTGGCAACAGTCCTAATTTTTCATCATTCTGAAACTCATTGATAGGCCAGCGATTACCAAGCTAGTCTTTGCTCTTATAAAAATAATAATAAGCTTATAAACATAATAAAATGCTCTAAATCTTTAATACTGCTCATGATATTTAGTGTTTTCCTATTTTTGGAAACTGTTTGTTTGTTAATGTGGTGAGTCAAAGTCCCTCCCACACAATAGAGTAGGCCTGTTGTGACAGGTTAATCACAGCACGTAGAGCCCACAGTCTCTGAGCTGCCACCACCATGACATGTTAATGCTAGAGCACACGCTTTAATTTGATCTCTTGCATATTTAAGTCACTTGGCTGCATCTACAAAAGTTAACTTTACACTAAAGGGCAAACTCATTATAATGATGCTTAGTTAAAAAGAAACCAAGACTTGTATAGCATCAGGTTATAAAGCCTAATGTAAAGTATGGCATTAAATGTACAATGATTTTATTATTATTTTTTTAAATTGGTAAAAAAAACATCTTGAAAAATCTTACTTACTGTCACCTCTCTACAGATATGGCCTGTAACTTGGCTTGTTAGTGACATCTGCTGCTCCAGGCAAAACATCTGCATAGTGACAAAAGTATTAGGACAATTGTGTATTTCTGAACTTTCATAAGAGAGAGAGAAGAAGTGACTTTATTGATCTCACACTGGAGAAATTCTTCTCTATATTTAACCCATTCTGTTATCAGGAGCAGTGGGCAGCACATTACTGCGCCCGGGGACCAGCTCCATGATCTTCTTGCTTCGGTTTGGTCAGGACCTAAGCTGGAGGATTTTACCTGGAGCATGTTTTGGATTGGGAAACCGGAGTGCCCGGAGGGAACCCACCCAGATACGGGGAGAACATGCAAACTCCACACAGAAAGGCCCAGGCGACCCGAGGATCAAACCCAGACCATGCATGCAAACTCCACACAGTGCCGCCAATAAATAATGATAACAAGACGTACTGGTAATGACAACAAATAAAATTATTGATATATTAAAGCAAATTTCTTGCCTGGAAGAATCCATGACTCATCGCTGTATCAGCGGTGAGTCTGGTAACGCTTGGTCCAGAATGTGCTGCTGTTACGCGTAGACAGACAGCTAAGTGAACCAATCAGAGATTGCGCCATCTTGATTCAAAACTGAGGAGGAACTTCCGCTGCCTAAGAGTGACTTTGCGGGCAAAGGCGGGTGCACTGACGTCACCATCTTTGAACAAATCAGAATCGCGGAGTCCGTTGTTAACCGGAGGAGCGAGGGTGGAGCGAGGGTGTCCAAATGGTATCGCGCTGTATAGGAAATACAGAGAGATATCATTTGGCTGGCCAGGTAAGCAAATTTCATCATGTGTAAAGGCATATTATTGCAAAAATGGGGACTCATCGCAGTGTAGGTCTAACTCAGGTCTAAACCAGGACTAGACTAGGACTAATACTTCTGTTAGGCAGTGTAGGTAGCAAATCATCCTCCTAAAAGTTACGTAGACCTCTTACTACTTTAACTTACATTATAAGAAAAGATTAGGGCTTCTTTGTTAAAAAAACAAGTAAAAAAAAAAGAGATGAATTTCTTCTTATTACATTATAATCCAATTTAAAGGAAAAGTAACGTTTTTTACAATTTGAGCCTTATTTCGGTAATAAAACAAGTTGTTTTACTCACCGATATCACTTTGGTGTCATATGGAGGATTTCCAGAGATGTTTTAGCGTTAGGCTAACGCCTAATGACTTATAGCCATAGCTCGGGGCATTCCCCGAGCATGTAATATGCCCCGTGCGGGCTCCAAATAACATAAACTTTAGCACTTTTCAAATAATAGAAGCTCGATGTCTAGAGTCTACGATTTCGTTTGAATCAAAAGTGGCCTGTAATCCGAGATTTATCCATAGTTTACAGCTTTGCGTTCCATGTTTGGGTCCCGGGAGCTGAGAGCACAGTCCGCGCATGCGCACTGGCGTCCTCATCTACTCGAAACTATGGCTAAATCTCGGATTACAGGCCACTTTTGACCAAACAAAATCGTAGACTAAAGACATCGAGCTTCTATGATTTGAAAAGTGCTAAAGTTTGTGTTATTTGGAGCCCGCACGGGGCATATTACATGCTCGGGGAATGCCCCGAGCTATGGCTATAAGTCGTGCTAGGCTAACGGTGTTAGCCTAACGCTAATCTAAAACATCTCCGGAAATGCTCCATATGACACCAAAGTGATATGGGTGAGTAAAACAACTTGTTTTATTATCGAAATAAGGCTCAAATTGTAAAAAACGTTACTTTTCCTTTAATTACAGGATCTGAATTGTGACTTCCAGTCCAGATATACATTCATTCCATACAGTGACACTTCAAATAGCCTATCATCATTTTGTCGACCACACAATAGTTTGTGTATTTGTAAGAGTGTGCCCATGGGCCTACACAATGCACGGCCCCTGCTTATTGTCACACACAACTATAATCATTATGTGTGGGTGGGGCTGACTCACCCCGAGCATCTGGACGAGTCGTGACCACGTCAGGGCGTGATGACGTCAGTGTTCAGCGAGGGAGAAATGCGGAAGTAACAGGACGCTAATGAGAAAAGAGTTGAATAATGAGCTTTAAAATGATGTACTGCACCAATATGACCTGTAGAGGGCGATGTGCGAACATAAACAAGCCAACTCTAAAGCGCGAGGAGGGAAAAGAGAGGCTTTCAGAACAGGGTAATTCATCAAACTGACATATGTGGTCACTGTAGTAGCTCTATAATCGCAAAATAAACACAAACGTATTTTAAATGAAAGACCTGCAGAAAAAACACCCACATTCAATGATATTCTGATTGATTACAAAATTATTATTATTATTATTATTATTATTATTATTATTATTATTATTATTATTATTATTATTAGGGACCGAGCCCGAAGGGGGACGAAGGTCCCTATTGTTGTTGCTTCGTTTCCGTATTATTATTATTATTATTATTATTATTATTCTTGTTCATACACGCTGGGGCAATTTTGAGCATGTTCCCATGCTTCAAAACTAACGAAACTTTGCACGGGCATCACAAAGTGCTGCCAGTACGACCACACAAAGTCTCGTCCCTGGGGGACCTGGGGGTCCCTGGGAGACCCCCCACTGGGGGACCCCCAGTGGGGGGTCTCCTAGACCGTACCTCAGATGGGCATAAATTTTGGTAAGCATAATCTTAAGACGTTGGAGATGTTAAATTGCGAAGGATTTTCAAATAGGCGGTAATATGACGATACGGCGGATCGATAAATTTAGGTATGGAATTTGAAACACTTCTCCTACACCGTACCTCAGATAGGCTTAAATTTTGGTGAACATAATCTTAAGACGTTGGAGATGTTAAATTGCGAAGGATTTTCAAATAGGCGGTAATATGACGACACGGCGGATCGATAAAGTTAGGTATTTATTGAATGGGAGTGATGAGTTATGAATGGGAGGTATTTGTTGCTAGGCAACGCCCTGATCAAAGGTCTTTGATCTTTGTACCTTTGATCTGATATAGCTGCAAGCAGCAATGTGGGGACAAGCATCGAAGGTTCATGTAGGCCTCAGCATGTAGGCCACATGCAGGGTCTGACAGGGTCTGACAGGGTCTGACAGGGTCTGACAGGGTCTGTTCTGACAGGGTATCTACCATGTCATGGCCACGCCCAACAGGAAGTGAGATAATTGTGCCAGGCACACGAAATTTCGTATGGCTGTGCGTCTCAGTAAGACGAACAAACGCAGGTGCGAGGTCCCGACCAACGCCGCTTGCGGCTTTAATTATTATTATTATTATTATTTCAACAACAGTGATTATTGCTTCAGCGAGTCACTGTGGTACTGCACATACTACTTGGTCCTCCAGTCCTGGTCCCTTCTTAGATCACACTGTTTCACTTCCATTCTGACAGCAATTTCCGGACACTAGTCTTTGTGTGTAAGAGGCAAAGGATGTGTGTGGAAGTGAGCAATGGCAGTTAAATAAATGATTAATGGCTGCACTGGCTAAAGCATGCAGGGACACAAATGATTTCAGCAGATACATACGGAGATGGGCTGATAATATGCTTCTTATTGATTATGTACTTTGCCACAGAGAGGTTTTTCCCTTTGTAATTAGGCATCGGATTCCACTGGAAGTTCCCCTAAATGACCATTTAGAACATTAAATATAGATGAGAGCCTGTCCGGACTGCTGATCCATTAACAGCTATCTCTGTGCCAAAGATAAGCATTAGCATATTTGCTCAGCATAGGAGCAGGACATGGAGGCCTTGAGCTCTGAGACAGAGCAGGGGAGGGAGGGCTGATGGTCTGCATGGAGAGCATGCTGTTGAATGTACTATAAAAATAATACAAATGTCCTATAAATGTGATAGTGATATGGTCACGTCCTGATAGTTTAATAGACACATATCCATTAATTAATTAGCACTTCATTTGTCTCAATTTGCAGTGATTTTCAATCTGATATGGCCTACTTGACTTCTTGACTGAAATTACACAAACTTGACTTTGTGGATGTTGGAATGATACTCCATCAAAAACATACCTGCTGTTGTGTTTTGTTTCATTCATACATAATAATAATAAGTAAGCCTGTGTTATTAGACTATCTACATCCCCAGAGCTCAAAATACTCTGTTCCACCTTGTGATTGAGTGGTTGATCATCCAGATGCATGGAGCTTTAAAAACATTCCTGTAAGATTCAAATCTTGGATAAACAATGGGCTAACAACATTTTTTTCTTTTACACATAAAGGCACACTCCAGACTTTTCAATCTCTGCAGGTTAAGAATGGATTGGAGCAGGCAGATTTCTTCAGGTTCCTCCAGATGCGTGATTATTTCAACAAGTATTGCAACAATAAAAATCTGACACAATTGAAGAAGAATTTTTTTAGATCATCAGATCGACAAATGAAGCATCCATACGAAAAGTGATTTCGAAACTCTATAGTGTTCTTCTCCATGCAAGAAATGAGTCTACTATACATATTAAGGAAAAGTGGGAAAAGGAAGCAGGAATAATGGTATCTAAAGATACTTGGGAAAACATTTGCATTTTTCAGTGGACCTCCACTTGTTCACTGACATGGAGAGAACATTATTGGAAAAATATAATAAGATTCTTTAAGACCCCCCAGCAAAGTAAACACAAAAATTCAAATGCAGAATGTTGGAGGAAATGCGGATCTATGGAAGCAAACCATTTTCATATATTTTGGGAATGCCCAGCATTACATCAGTACTGGTCTGGAGTAAACAAAGCTCTAAATTATATTTTTAAGGTTCGGTTTCCTGATGACTTCTTGTGTATGTATTTTGGTATAAGCACAATCTTGGACCGAAGAAGGGATATTAAACTACTACAGGCACTTTTAGTGGCTAGCAAGAAATCTATAACCAGGAAATGGCTAAAGCTAACCCCTCCAACACTTGAGGACTGGTTCAGTGTAATCTTGGAAATATTTAAAATGGAAAAAATGACATACTTTAAGAATCCAAAGGGAAAAATTTGATAAAACCTGGGAAAAATTCATTCAGTTTGTACAGTTTGTATCCCCTTTCCGTGCCGATTTTGTTTAACTTATATAAAGGATTCACGTAACATTGTACAGATCCCTGACTCCACTAAACTTATTGAGTCTTTTTGTTAATTCGGTGAAATGTCTGATGAATGCTTTTAAGTCTGCCACCTAATATCATTTGATTTGTTTTGTTTCCTGTTTGTTTTGTTGTTCTTGTTTTTAAAAAAAAAAAGAAAAGGAAGAAAAGGAAAACATGTTTCTGATGTATCACTGTCTATAATGATGCTAACCTTTTCTAATAAAAACATAAATGGAAAAAAAAAAACATTCCTGTATTAGGACTTCATGACATCACAAGGTGGAACAATTTCAATTTGAGAGAAGAACACAGGTTACATAAGCAGGATTTGTGTGTCAAACATACAGTATGTGAATAAAACAAAACACAACTGCAGGTATGGTTTTGATGGGGATACATGTATAACATTGTAACATAGATCAAACTTAGCATAATATAAGCCTTTTACCTCTACTGCAACAATGTAAAAATAGCAAGTTGTGTAGTATAGTATATCTGTAATATAGCAAGTAGTGTTGATGGGTTACATACCTGGGTCGTCACTTATCTGGCTAGCCACATACACAACAAATACACGTGTGAGAGTGTTGGGAGAGTAGTACGGGGGCCAGGCAAAGTCCTCACATGTTTCATTCATGTTCTGTGCCCTGTATGTCCTCTGACTCTGTGAGCCCAATGCACATTATATGTATTTATATTTGTAAACTGTGGGACAGGTCTAGCTGCAGTAATGATGTGTCCATGTGACCTGCTGCAGTCCCTCAGTGGGGTCTATGCAGTGAGCACAGTGGAATGTTAAGAGGTGGAAACAGGGTCTAATTCAGATATCCCTATGGCAGACTAAGAGCTTCTGTTATTTCGTATTTAATGGTCCTGAGCAGAACAGAAACAGATTCTGTCTTTAGTTACACCATTCATTCTGCCTGCCAGTAGAATAATACAGCATTGTTCATGGTCTAAGGAACAGTTACTCAGGTTTTCAGATTTTTTTTTTTTTTTAATTGTGAGAATTCCAGTGTTCCAGTGAAATTAAAAAAAAAAAAAAAAATCAGGATACATATTCATTAAAATTCTAAATCTTTTGCTGTATTACAAAGACTGACATATATACAGCAAATATGAGGGATAATTAGAACAAGTACATCCTGCTTAAAGGTGAACTCACTTTTCTGTTGGAGGGTCCACCACCTTCTTGTCCTCATGGAGATGTTATTGCTTTGCCTGTATGTCCCACATTATGGCATTAAACAATTTATCGATCCACCTCTACCTCTATTTCCATGACGAGGCCATGATCTGTGGAGAGGCGACCCTGTTCACAGTATAAGAATGCATGTTTTTTAAGCAATAAAACACCTATAATTGAATAGACACAAGATTGAAAAGGAATCAATGCCATAATGTGGAATATTACAGTCAAAGCAAAAATAAATCAAGTGGCTGCCAGACTGTCTAAAAGTGCATCTTTAAATATGTTCCTATTGCAATCTTAATGACAATGACAGCCCGCTTTGGATCGGCTCAAACCTGCTCCCAATACAATGCTGCTGGACACCTAATATCTATTTTTAACAACTTCATCCCCTGACTATGAGGAAATATGGGTGCACTTCCATTGCTCTTCTTCATCACTGCCGTCCACTGTTGCCATGGAGCTGGGAATCAATGACATCATGGGGAAAAAGACTTTGCGTGCGCACCACTGTATCCTATGTAGCTGGACATACTCAGATCAAAAACAGTATCTGTGCAATAAATAAGAGTGACCAGAGAATATCAGGTGACAGCAGAAACACAGAGGTAGGCATCCAGCTGGAGGGGAAATTTGCAGTGTCCACATGTATACAATCAGATAAAATACACACACATCTTTTGTACACAACACTCCAGATTAGCTCATTAAAAGAGCCAGGCAGCAGCACAACAGGAGCGTAAATCAATTGGTCACGCCCTCTTGCATTCCCATATACATGAAGAAAAATGTAATTGGGTTTAAAACGATCAGTAGTAAGAACAATCAGGCAGGCTGCACAAAAAACACTTTTGTACTGGGTGGATGGCATCCATTCTAATGCCTGTAGTCACTAAATGTTTTCCTCAGGTAACAAACAGTAAACTAGATTAGGAACAAATACAATAAAATAAGAACATTTTATATGGTGCCCTTTGAAGATTTCATTGGGGCCATAGTGTTTCATAGTGTTTCTACTGATTCCTATTATTATTATTATATATTCTTCCGCCTCTGGGAGTCTATGGCAACCCCTAGAACAGTCTGGTAAAAAGTTGTGAAATTTTGCATGCGCATTCCAGCCACTCTCCTCATTACCCACAGCAATTTATAGGCTCCCACCCCCAACCCTCTAGCGCCACGAGCAGGTCAACAGGTCAATTCTATGCACCCGATACTGACCTTTGAATTGATTCGGCTACATCAAATATCTTTGATCTTTGACCTAGTCGAAGTGAGCTCATATCTCAGGAACCCTTCATAGGATTATTTTCAAAATTTTCACAGATGTTCGCGTCCTTCCCAGGATTCCCCACAAAAAATTACAGGGCCCCAGCTCAAACCCTCTAGCGCCACCAACAGGTCAAATTTCTGCTTGTAACTTTTGAACTGTAAGTCCGATTTTCAAAAACGCACGTCATCAAATTAGGCTGGGTCACTGCTTGGCCCCACATTGCTGCTTGCAGCTATATTTCAAGTTTAAAATTGTGTTGTGAAATGTTGTGACATTAAAATTAGAGAAAGAAAGGTAGTAATAATTTAATAGAAGTTTTCACAAGCATATGATATGTTAATAACCTGTGTTAAGAAGTCATAATAGGAACATAACATAACAGGAATTGAAATATGAAAATCATTTTAAACAGTTAAACAGTTCATTTGCCTGCTTGTTACTGCCTGTTCTTGTCAGGTCTTAGAAGCTATCCAAGACAGAAGCTGGTTAGTTAGTGGGGCAGCAGTAGCTCTCATGCCAACTGTTGTTGTGTCATAAGGCAAGGGCAGCTGTAGTTACAGTAGTAGCTTATCAGCACCAGGAGTGGAATGAATAAATAATACAATGTAAAGTACTTTGAGTGTCAAAGAAGGCACTGTATAACTCCAGTGCATTATTATTCTTACTACATCATGTGAGCCATATTCACATGTTTACAATATAAAACGCAGTATAATGCTACGGTACATCATAAATACACTAACAGCGCATTTTATGGCATATTATAAAATCTTCAAGGGTGGTCTGGCCAGCACTGTCTTTCAAGCGGAATGTCAGCTAAGCTTTTTCATTGATTTTTCACCCTAATAGCATGACAATGTTTCAAATGAAAATAGCCACAGTACAACGACCTCTTATCGCATCCTGTGCCCTAAGAAAGCTCTGCAGTGCAGAAGAAAGTGCCGATCCAAACTCAGAGTGAGTCTGCTGTGAGTTACAATGTGTCCTGTCTAACACTCAGCTGATAAGCCTGCCTTATCTGTGAGCCAACTGTGAGCCCTGGAGAAAGTGACAAAGGGTAGCACAGAGTAACAGAAATAATGCTTGTATTATATTGACACGCCTCTCCTCTTCACTCACTAAATATCCCTTTTCCTGAGTTTATGGAAGGAGATCCTCTGTGTCACTGCTGTTGATTTTACACTACAGCTTCATCATGGCTGCCTCCTTGTTCAATGTCTTAGACTTGCTCTCTCATCTCTAAAAGGTGCTAAAAATACAACATATGTGCCCCCTCCCACAGACACATGCTTCTACTCCTACTGGCAGCATCCCTGGAGCCAGCCACTCTTCCTGTGTTTTTTTTTCTGTACCAATCTACTGCTCCTCCTATTTGTCACACTGTGCTTTCTTTTCAACTGACATGTCTTGCCTCCTGCATGTAAATCAACAGCTTGCATGGGAAAAAGAGAGATTTCTGACATCTAAAACGCTTCAACTAGCACTTGAAAAGATGAATCTTCCTTTAGCTGAGAAGGGTAAACAATAAAAGACATTTCAAAGACAAGACAAGTCAGAGAGACTAGCGAGTTTACAGGAACAATTTGATCCATTTCGTTTACATAAAAGTAATTGCTTCATTTGTTGCATACTATACAAATTTGACTTTGAACTATTGTTAAAAAGTAAGCTATCAGGCAGCGCCACAGCACATTTACAATGCAAATGATGGCTGTGAGAAATACAGTCCGACATAAATAATAGAGCCTGGCAGTCATGCGAGAGCTTTACGTCACTGCCAGCCGCATAAAACAAACTACATTATAAAAGGTAAAACAGTAATGAGGGCAAGTAGTATGTATGATTTGTTACCAGCACACATGGATTTGAGATAAACTGTGCAAACAACTCAAAGTTCATTTAGGAAACACAAAACTACAGAGGTATTTGCGTATTAGGAACGCATGTGATGACTGCATGACGTTAAAAACTGGAAAAAAGTGGCACGATAAGAATAGTACTACACTGTGGACTCTGAAAAATGTGTGAATGTATTAGAAATCATTTAGTTTGTAAATGGTTTTATTAGCAAAATAAGGGAGATGAGTTTACAAATATTCTCCATCTGTGGAGAACATACACATACATAGACAGTTGTGGCAGTTTCTTTACATGAAAAGAACAAAACAAAAACTGTTTCTGGATCATCTTGGCAAACTATACTGATCATCAATCGCAGACCAGGTCGTCTCACCATGTTGTGTTAACATCACCGCTGATAATGCAGGGACTGGAGGGACAGGAAGTAAAAGTAATGTCTCCTAAATAAACCACAGACTCACATTTACATTGTCTGCTGTAGTTCAGTAATTCTCCTTAAAATACAATAAAAATGTACAATAAAATGTGCCTATTCGGATCATTTAAAACTCTTGTGTATGAACAGAGTCAGTGCCATTAACACTCCATTTTTCTAAGTAACAAGGAGAATGGACAATTTACACATTGTTAAAAAACCCAAACCCCAGAAGCAAGGGCTATTTGTAACAATATAGACCTCAGTACACTGTTGGCTAGCCAGGCCTTTCATTGTCATGGCAGACAAGATGTGGACAGTAGCAGCTACATGTTGGGTCACCATAAGGGGACCATGTACCTCCCTCCTATAGCTCACTGGTGTGCACATAGAAAAGAGCAGGGACACAAACATAAGAAAACAGTACATTTCAGCAGGCAACAGAACAAGCAACAAGACGCGGTAAAGGCATGCCAAGGCACAAGTACCAACAAACTAGACTCAAACTACTTTTCTCCCTTCAAAATAAAGGAAGAAAAGATGTATTTCCACCACAAAGGTATCTTTTCCAGAAACGGAAGGAAAAGTTCACTTTGAAATATGAACAGGACAAAAAACAAAACAAAAAACAAAACATGTGTGTTGAACTCTGCATTGATGCTTTTACAATGAGACATTCTACACAGATGTTGAAATGTTTGTTCAAAATGTCCCAAGACAAAAACATAAATAAAGCTTTTTAAAAGTGGCATATAGTACAGCACTGGTCCATGATCCTCTGAGCTCCTCTCATTTTCCCCGCAAAAAGATGCACATCAGGCTGGTTCCACTGCCTGAGGACAGACAGACAGAATACATGAGGACAAGACATGATACAGACTTAAAGCTCATCAAGAATTTAACCTCTCTGCAGTCGTACTACAAAATAGTGATGGGAGGATTGTTACCAAAATATGAATATTCAATAAATATATTTTAATACATTTTCATTTAGTTTTCTGCACATTAAATGATTGGTCACTTATGGCAGAGGTGGAGCAAAAACACAGATCATACGCAGAGGATCAATTCCTTTTTAATTACAAAACAAATTGAATATATTATGTTTGATAGTATTTGATGATAGTATTACTTTGTATCAAATAGCCAAAATCATTGGTATTGCCCATCAGTACTACAAACATCTATAGTTGAAACAGTAAAGACATATGGACCTAAAAATTGGTCATCTGATTAATAAAATATTAATAAAAATGTGTGTCTCCTATAGTGCTTTTCTAGACACACATTAGTCATCCAGTGCTTAGACTGTACCACCACAAACCGATTTAAGCATACATAAGGGGTTTCTTGCCCAAGGACACAAAGACAAAAATATAATATTGTTAAATTTATCTGAACACCCAGTGCTAATCTACAGGTAAAGCAGGCTGTTTCCAATTCCAGAGTTCCAGAGAAACACCATCCATGTTTTGAAATGAAGACTAGGATAATTACCCATAAAAGTTTTTTGCAGTTGTTGTCCTCAGAAGAGGCCACAGTCTTTTAGGTTGTTCTTAATAATGACGTCAGTGACAGCGTCAAACACAAACTGCACATTCTTGGTGTCTGTGGCGCATGTGAAATGGGTGTAAATCTCCTTTGTGTCCTTTCTCTTGTTCAAATCTTCAAACTGACACTGGATGTAGGCGGCAGCTTCCTCATATGTGTTAGAGCCTACAGGAGGAGACAAAGGAGAAGAAACTGTTAGAAAAGTGTGCTTCTTTCTAATCTAGCTGTCCCCTCATGTCAAATCACTGGCTGGGAAATTTAGTTTGAGTGACTACAGACTACTTGGTTCCAGAAGGCAAGTTCCTGTTTAATTTTCCCCATGTACTTCCAAAAAAAGTATTTCAGAAGTTTGAAAGCTTGATTGGGGCTAAATTAGCCAAATATTAACTAATGAACACAAGACCTACCTTTTTATAGAAAATCTTTTTCTGAAACTTTATAAGTGATACGTTTTACAGATTTTGACATGTCTTTTCTCGACTGGACTGGACTGAATCCGTCATTAAACAGAAATGGGGGAGTTAGACATAACTTGTCTCCCATTTATAATTCGATTCTTAAACCAAGTCATAACAGACGGAGAAATAAACATTAGGGCAGACAAGTCATGGACAGAAGGGTGGAGACGGTCTGTAGTCTGAGTAGAGATGCTAAATATTCGAATAACAAAAGGAACAAATGAGGGGATAGTTTCAGAGCTATTTCAGAGCAGTGAGCTCCTCATAGGGCTAAATAGAGATGCTAAACGAGACGCCAGGGAAACAAAAGATACAAATTAGTTGAGATAGTTTCAGAAGGATTTCAGTGTAGTGAGCTCCTCCCTGCAGCTAGATATAAACAGGGACCAACCAGCACTAGAACCAGAACTGAAGAAGTCTCTCGGATGAGCGGCGAAACGTCTTCAACCAAACAAACTTTGTCCAGTTGACAAATTGAACTTCTCCTTTTATCATGGATTCTACCTGGACGACTGAGGGACTTTTCACGCATTTTCTGGACTGAAAACAATCGTGTTGGACATTACTTACCACATAGCCCTTTAGTCTTTGCTGTATAAACTATTAAAAATTTGAATTTATGTAGAAGTCTATGGAGAAAATTAAGGAGAAATTGACTTCCATAACCACAGCAGTCAGCAGTGAACTGGAACGGGACTGTTCAGGTCCATTAATTATAATTTTGATAATTTATGGGGTTATTAAAGCAAGTAAAAGCACAAAAGGACTTCTATAGCAAATTCTCACCAGCGTATTCAGGGTAGCAGATGGTGAGTGGACTCTTCTTGATTTTTTCTTCAAAAAGGTCCTTCTTGTTGAGGAACAGGATAATGGAAGTGTCAGTGAACCACTTGTTGTTGCAGATACTGTCAAACAGCTTCATACTTTCATGCATTCGGTTCTGTGAGATACAAAGGAGAGATTATGTGTACGGCTGCATTAGAGGCCAGGCTGGGTCACTGTTGATCTGTTAACATTCACAATGGAAACTATGCAGGCCCATTCTGTCCAAACAAAGAGCACGTAGCTGCAGTGTTGTTGTGGTCAGTCATTTGTGCTCGAGTCAGTGCTAAATGACTCACCATCTCCTCGTCCTCAGCCAGCACCAGGTCGTAGTCACTGAGGGCCACACAGAAGATGATGGCCGTCACACCCTCAAAGCAGTGAATCCACTTCTTCCTCTCTGACCTCTGACCTCCCACATCAAACATTCTGCAGGCGAGAAGGAAAGGTGGTGATGTTCACAATGCAATATTAAAAGTGCTGAACTAAATTTTTTTTGCATCAGCGGTCTTCCTGCTAGTACCAGAACATATCCAGAAAATATTTGATATTGATCCTGAAACAAAACAAAAAAAGTCTCTAAATCATGACTTTAACTTGGCCCATGGCTTGACAATCAATTAAAACCAGGCAGATTTTACATGATAATGAAAATAAAGAAAAGTTTGATTTAAATCTTAATACTTCAACAGAATACTAAAGTTGTAACATTTGATTTATAATCTACTAAATAATAAAATAATTTATAAAGGCATTAAAAAGAACAGCCTTATGGTACACAATATAGAGTGACATGACATTTTCAGGCCAACTCCTTCCTGTTTATTTTGGTTTCTATGTCATAAACGATGCTCACAGCTTGTGCACCAGCAGCTGGATCTACACAGAAGGTGGGAGTGAATCACAGGATGCAGATCCTATAAGACCAGTGCTGCATTTAGCAAGAGCCAGGTGTAAAACTGTACAAGTTCTCACTTGAAGTGGAGGTCCTTGAATGTGAAGTGTGTCTCAACAATTCCTGTGGTTTTGACTCGGGTCCTCAGGACGTCCTGCTGTGTTGGAATGTAGGTGGCCTGGGATATCCTGTCCAAGTCATTCAAGTAGCTGTTAGAAAGGGCAAACAAAGACAATAATTTATATGGTTTAGATCAATCGTTCCCAAACTTCCTTAATATTATGAGTAAAAAAAACAACAACAACAGTAATCTTATCTTGTATGATGATGATAACATACCCATACAGCAGCTCTTACACTATTACTCTAAGTGTGAGTTGCACTAGCAAACCAGGCCAGTTAGAGTTGTGCTGAATTTGGACGTGACTGTACGGTGGTTAATGCAGTTGCTTCAAAGCGAGCAGTGTGTCTCTCTTGTTCAGTTCTGTGTGTCTCCAGTGGGTTCAGATTCACATCTGATAGGAAATCCCCTACATGTGAGAGCAACCATCTGCCCCACTCCAACCTCACACAATACCTGCTACAGGCCACCCATGCACTGACACGGACCCAAATGGACCCTTCTGTTACCCCACAAAAGGCCAAGGTACAATTCATTTGCACTTCTTTGTGATCCAAGTTTCATTTGTAAGTAATACACAGTCACCTTTAATAGATTTAAACCATAACGGGTTAAAAAACTTTGGCCTTCAGACTAAAACAAACAAAACAATAACAACTGAAACGACTATTTGTTTTGCAGAGTATTGGGCAATGTTACTGTTTAAACAAGGAGCATGCTGGATGTGCTAAAAGGGAAAGTCCCATAAACACAACTTCTGCAGTCTGGTCAATGCCTCAAAGAGAGAGAGAGAACCATCTTATAGCAACGCTGTGGAGATGTTACATAATTTCAGTCAGTTTAAACAACTACTTTGTTGTTTACCTCTATTTAATTGCCTTAAAAAAATAAAAAAAACATATTTCATTTTAACAAGTAACAAAAAACTAATCACTTTTTCAAAGGAGCTTCCCCAACACTGGTCCCCATTCACTCAAAGCTCTTAAGATTAGAGAAGCAGTTAAAAATGGAAACCACTGGTGGTTTAATCTGTGATGTAACTGCTGATACTCAAAGGGAAAACAAGACATATGGCTTTCTGCCCAATAAGGGGCTGCCTTGTGATGATGTCACCAGCATCTATGCTAGTGGCTATTGCACAAGACCAGAAACAAAGGCTTCTATGTTTCCCAAAACACAAAGTATACCTTTACTCAAATCTAACACTTACAGCACATCAATTAGAAGTGCAAATATTGACACAGTAAAAGTCCAGACTGACATATTTGAGTGCACTGCACACTAGTGCACATGAATTGGTCTTACAGACACAAATGGTAGGACATTTAAATCTACACATTTTCCCTATCTGTCCTTCTGGCCACCAGAGGTGCAACATTTTTCCAATAAAGCTGTGGAAGGCTCCACTGAGAGCATGACTCAGGAGCTGGAAGAGAAAACTCACTTTCCCCATTGTTTGGTGTTTATGAGCGAGTGTGTGTGACTCACTATGCTGCTGAATCATTGAGCTGATATTCGCGTGAGCGGCTGAAGCAGGCCTGGACCCCTCCATCCTTCCACAGCCGTTTAATGACACCTGCCAGCTCTGCGGTCATGAAGCCCTCCTCTGCAGAGCCCGCCAGCACAAACAGCTGCCGTGCATCGTCCTGCAGAAGAGAGGGGCTTGTGTCAATGTGATTAAGCAACCATCAAAGTCATTACATCTCCTTATAATTAGCAGCTTCACAGCTGAATGAAAGCTCATATGCATATGGGGTGAAATCACACATAGAAACCACCAAAAATATGCCTTTGTTTAAGCAAGTTAACACAAATATTGGTCTGTTACAGGAAACGGTATTTCCTGTAACAGAGTAGTAGTATTTTGGTGGCCTTGTAGATAAAGGCAATGAAATGCATACAGGTGGCATGTTGAGACTATGGGAGACAGTGGTTCAGACAAACCAAATACGCAGATTGACAGCCATGCTTCTGTCAGTCCACTCAAGGGCTAAACTATGGGAAAAGAAATAGCTGTATATTTGAATCGTTTTCTCCACCACTTACAGCTCTCCCTGGGTCCCCAAAGTCGATCTTAAGGCGACCCATGGCTCTAATGATGGCAATGATAGACTGGATTGTGTTGCTGTAGACTACAGCCTTGTACTGCTTGCACTCCTCTTCTGAGTAGCCTGCTTCATGGATGATTCTACAAAAATAAATACATAGGTTTAAAAATGTACACAGCAACCAGCCACACCATTATTGATTCATCCCTACCAGTATGCCTCACATTGAGTTTGTTGACTATGTACTACATCCAAAAGACCTCTAATGGACAAAGTATGGATCCACAGTGACAGATTGTGCTCGTTTCTCATCATAATCCATTACATACAAAGCTTTTTGTACTTTGTGTAACATTACCCATGTACCATCATGGTTTTGTGTAAAATTAATACTATGGAATAATATCTACTCAGTGGTATTGTGCAAATGAGGGGTGTTCAGTAAAGACAAGACAATAATACACTTACTTCATCTGCTTGACTATTGTGCTTTTTCCAGATTCACCAGCACCTGCAAGGCAAAAGAGCAAAGGGAAAAGAAAGTGAAAATCCATAATTTTATCTGCCCTTATTACAGTGCTTCTCAATTATTTTCTGTGACGCCCCCCCTAGGAAGAAGAAAAAAATTCACGCTCCCCTTCCTGCGCGCGACTATAAATAGTATTATTTGTCTAGAAAATTGTTATGAGAACACCATTGTATCCTTTTATTAACATTATAAACAAAAAAAAGAAAGAAACTTACAACAAAGACTGCACTGAGGACTCAAATATTAATGTGCTTTTAATGCTTTGTGCACATTTGTTTATGTTTTACAGAAATGAAACTTAAAACCACCTCATTTGCATAAGCTAAAAGCACTGAAAAAAACGCTTTCTCCTTGTGCCACTGATGCGTCAGCTTCTGTCGGACTAAAGGACACGACTCAGTGGAATATATGTGTTTTTTCTGTGACAGAGGATGTTCTGTTAATGGTGAGACTGTGCGTAAATCGCATGTGAGAACGCCACTGCCAACTACTGTTGTTGATGTGCAATTACACTTAGTTCTAGTACAGTACAGCAAAAAAACATGTTTCCCAGGGTCATATGCGCCCCCCCCCCCCTGGCATCACACCACGCCCCCCCAGGGGGGCCCGCCCCACTATTTGAGAAGCACTGCCTTATTACATGGACCAGTGAGTATTTGTACTGTAGATTTATCTTTTGACCTGGCCAAGGGCTGAACATTTTTATTTAAAAAAAAGAAGCCATAGATCTGAGAAACACTGATTTGTGGTTTATGTTTTATGAGTAGCCTAATATTTCAGTAAAGGTCCCATGGCATGAAATTTTCACTTTCTGAGGTTTTTGAACGTTAATGTGAGCTCCTAGCCTGGGAATTCCCAGGCCGCTTCCGTTCGTTTCGAACTGGAAGGCGGCCTGGAAACTCGTCCAAGCGAGAGTCCCAGATTTAGGGCCCCAATCAGAGAGCGGGGGAGGTGTGGCAAGACGGTGACGCGTACTACATGACAAACGGAAGCTTGTAGTTTGAACTGACAACTGACATGATTGGCTATGGACTTACGTATACGCTCAATGATAGACATTCATAACGCCCAATAAACGGCCGTTGGCAATCGCTAACCACACCTCCGCTACGGGATTTTTCGAAGCGAGTTTCCAGACCCATATCTCACTTGTGATATGGTCAGGTGTTAACCAGACTAGTGAGCTCCCCTACCCTGTTTAGCCCCCCCCGGTTAAAAGTTGCGAAATGTCTAAACTGAGCATTTGCGATCCTTTTCTGCGTTACAAAAAAATCAGAGCTCAAACGGGCGAGTTTGAACAAGGCACCTTATTGACGTCAGATCGAAAAAAGAAATGCAAATGCAGTTCCACCCCCGTCTGTCTGTACTCAGCGTCTCTGTAAATCACGCCCCGAGAGTTTGGACTGCGAATGCGCTAGGCAATGCGAAATGCGTTTTTTTATTTGCCTGGAGGCACGTCCGAGTGTTTCTAGGCTCGGAAGTCCTTTATCTGAGCCTCTGGACCTTTGAACAGCAGTGGTTTAATTTTATTTTATGTGGAAATGTGTTTATTTTTCAATGGAACGCTTGAAATCTCTCCCCCGTGCAAAAACAAGGAAATGGATCAGCTGTGAGCTACAGCGGAGACCGGAGTGTTTGGCCACGCCCCCACCCTCTACTATTGGCCAGCTTTTTTCTCCTCATTTGCATTCAAGCAACAACGCCCATTATGACCTGTTCTGAGGGAGAAAAATTACTCTTTCTCATCTTATCTCTGTTTCTCATGCACTGAGTGGTGATTTTGAAGAAGGATTCATTTACAGTATTAGGGAACCATTAAGGAGCCATATAAAAGCATCAAGAAGTACCATGTCATGGGACCTTTAAAACTTCAGATGTTCAAGAGCATTTAAGAGAAAACTGAAGCATGAACTGAAACTGTTACAAGAATCCTATGCATTTTTAGGACATGTTTGTAGATGTCCAAATTAGGTCCAAATGACAGGGTTAACAAGTTGTATACATAAGACTCTTTATTTTGTTGTTTGCAATTAGGTTACTTCAATTTAGATCAGATTGCAATTGCAACCCTAACCCTGGCCTACTTGTAATGAAGATGTTTCACTGTGAAGGTTTTCTGTCTTAGTGTGGGCCACAGTAAGCAATAAAACACATCTCCACTGGAAATATTGTCAAGGGACGAAAACACAGTGTCAGATGGTGCTGGAAAGCCATTTGGCACATACAGTGCCGTGAAAAAGTATTTGCCCCCTTCCTGATTTCTGTGTTTTTTGCATATTTATCACTCAAAACATTGTCAGATCATCAAACCAATTTTAATATCACACAGAAACAACCCAAGGAAAGACAAAATTCAGTTTTTGAATGATGATTCCATTTATTAGTGCACAAAAAAAATCTAAACCTATCTGGCCCTATGTGAAAAAGTAATTGCCCCCTTAATCTAATAGCCAGTTGAGCCTCCTTTGACAGCAATAACTGTAACCAAACGTTTGCGATAATTGGTGATGAGTCTTTCACACCGCTGGGGAGGGATTTTGGCCCACTCTTCTATGCAGAATTGTTTCAATTCTGCCATATTGGAGGGTTTTCTTGTATGAACTGCCCGTTTAAGGTCACACCACAGCATCTCAATCGGATTTAAATCCGGACTTTGACTTGGCCACTCCAAAACCTTAATTTTGTTTTCTTTGAGCCATTCAGAGGTGGACTTGCTGGTGTGTTTTGGATCATTGTCCTGTTGCATGATCCAAGAGCGCTTGAGTTTGAGGGCACGAACTGATGGCCGGACATTCTCCTTCAGGATCTTCTGGTAAACAGCAGAATTCATTTTTCCGTCAATCACAGCAAGTTGTCCTGGTCCTGAGGCAGCAAAGCAGGCCCAGACCATCACACTGCCACCACCATGCTTTACTGTGGGCACCATGTTCTTTTTATCAAATGCTGTGCCATTTTTACGCCAGATGAAACGGGCTGCAGACCTTCCAAAAAGTTCAATTTTAGACTCATCGGTCCACAAAATGTTTCTCCAAAAGTCTTGAGGGTCATCAAGGTGCTTTTTGGCAAAGGTGAGACGAGCCTTTGTGTTCTTTTGTGAAAGCAGTGGTTTTCTCCTGGGAACTCTTCCATGGATGCCATTTTTGGCCAGTGTTTTTCTAATGGTGGAGTCATGAACACTGACCTTAACTGAGGCCAACGAGGCCTGTAGTTCTTTCGATGTGCGTCTAGGTTCTTTTGTGACTTCCTGAATGAGCCGTCGTCGCACTCTTGGAGTAATCTTAGTTGGTCGACCACTCCTGGGAAGGGTTGCAACTGTTCCCAGTTTCCTCCATTTTTGAATAATGGCTCTGACAGTGGTTCGCTGGAGCCCCAGAGCTTTGGGAATGGCTTTGTAACCTTTTCCTGAATTATAGACTTCTATCACTTTTTTTCTCATTTGTTCTTGAATTTCTTTGGATCGTGGCATGATGTGTTTGTTCTTGAGATGTTGTAGCCAACTTCACTTTGTTTGACAGGAACTATTTAAGTGATTTCTTGATTCAACACAGGTGGTGACAATCAGGTGTGGGTGTGGCATGTAGAACTGAACTAAGTTTTCTCAAAACTGTGGTTAGTCACAGTTAGTTTGTGATTTAACAAGGGGGGGCAATTACTTTTTCACATAGGGCCAGATAGGTTTAGATTTTTTTTGTGCACTAATAAATGGAATCATCATTCAAAAACTGAATTTTGTCTTTCCTTGGGTTGTTTCTGTGTGATATTAAAATTGGTTTGATGATCTGACAATGTTTTGAGTGATAAATATGCAAAAAACACAGAAATCAGGAAGGGGGCAAATACTTTTTCACGGCACTGTACGGCGAATTAGACTGTTGACGGTGTATTTGACCGATGAGGCAACAGCATGACGAATAGAGCAAAAGAGAAGGGAGGGAGAGAGAGAGGATGAAGAGAATCAGATGGTCGTCAACGCGACTTTGCCAATTTCACACGTCACAGTGCCATGGCAACAGCTCTCTTTATTCCAGGGCATCTCAAGTCCACAGTCACCTGAGGAGGCAAGCCTTTAAGCATTTGTGTGCGATATATTGGCTTTATACAGGACCTGCCATGCATAATAAATCTAGTGCCGTCTTCTGTAGTAGGGTTTTCATCAATGTCAATGGTAATCAGAGAGCTGCAAACACAGTCTTTCAACGTTTACCATACATCTATACTTTGGTAGATTCTACACCAGCTATCCATATATTAGAGCATACACTGCAGAAATATTAAGAAGTAAATAAAAGATCAAACTTGCTTCAAAATTTCATGAAAAGCATGAATAAACAACCATGATGTGATTCCAATATCACCTATGTGACCTAAAATCACATCCTACTTTGTCATTTTTCTTCAAATATGGATAACAAAACACAATAATAGCAGGTGTTAGACCGACAGCAGGTTCAGCATTGAGACTAGTGTGTAACAAAACACAGCTTCTGTTGACAAAAATTGTGTTTAAATTCCTATAAACCTCCCAGCAGTGGCAGAATGCTGAAAGCTTTGCCTTGGCACTTCAGTGTTGGCATAATTGGATAAGATTCACCTGAGGACACATTGTTTTAATTACTTGTCACTACTCTGGGGCTGGAGAGCTCCAGAGAGGCGGGGCGCTGTGTGCTCTGAGGGCAAACACAGAGCAGTGTGAAGCCATTAGGAGGCTGCATACAGACGGCCACGCAGCTGGACATGGAGGCTGGACAGCAGCTCCGTCAGAGCACTTCACATAGCACTGCAGAGTGCAACATGGGCACTCAGATCACATTGCAGATAAAGAAAGATAGTTCATGCCTTATTATTTGGACTTATTTTGTGTTTGAGAATAACAAGGGAAAGGCGGAGCAAACTGGTCAATTCCTGTTTTGAAGTGAACTGGAACAAAACATGCAAAATTAGACCTTATTACTGAATGCCTTACAGCAGTGGATCTTATACTTGGTCTTCTCCTGTGGTGTATTACTAGGTTTATTTGTTTGCTTTAGTCTTCCATTATACTAGAGGCTTGTAGTGTAGACCTGGTTTGAACCTAGTTCAGGCATGATTTCCTTCAGATTTGGCCCATTTAAGTAACATTAGTTTCTTCCTGGTGGTACATGGACATTGTTAGTAAGTAAAACTTTAAAAAGAAATGCTGGAGAATACTGTCTTCTAGTATAATGTGTATGAGGCAGCAGAACACCAGTGATATCACACGGGTGTGGCTCCTGCCGAGGCCTTGAGGCCAGACCAGCCCCAAAAGCAGAGTTTTCTTCCTGCTTTGACTCACATGTGGAACCACAAGCCTGACCTATGTGCCTTAATGTGCCTATGTGCAGAGTCATGTTACATGCCCACACCTTTGATACGCCCACCCCAAAAAGCCTGCGGACCCCAAACCTCTACACCAGCTGTTTTCGGTTTTGAGTGGTTTGGCCTATTTTAGGAAACTCCAGGCTAACCCCTCCAGTGCAAATGGATGGTTTTCAGCTCCTTCCACAGAGAACAGAGCAGCTTCTATCTGCTAACCTTAACCACATCTCACTTTTGGAACTTCCCCAGGTGGATTTTTCCCAATAACTGCAGAGGCAGAGCAGGGGGACTGTTGCAGAACAATGGACAAATGTGATTAAAACTGCCACAATGGCAGGGCCTTTTCCACTCAAGATTAGCCATATGCTGCAGCTTATTGTCTTGGGACTATGTGTGTATGCATTTGTGTGTCCACAACATGGAACAAGCCTTTTCAGTGCTCCATCTGGAAGGGGTAGGAAGTAGGGCTGCATAATAGAACCAGGCTACATGCAATAATTACATTTACTATTGTGACAAACATTACTTGCACGTCTGTTTAAGAGAATGTGTTTAATTATGTTAGTAAAAAAAAAAAAAAACAAACAAACAAAAAAAACAAAACAATTTAAGCCAAGCAATTAGCTGTTTTTAAGAATTTTAATTGGTTAAACACAATTTCATACAGAGCAGTCTCATACTTATCAGGTTAAAGCTTTTTCGATATAGCCTATGTGGTCAATTCTGCCAATTTATTTTGTACTGACTCCTTAAGATGTATTACATTTTCAGTGACTTAAAGGTTGTATGGAGGAATTTTTTTTGTTTAAAATTGTCAGTGATAGCATTGTAGAAATGCAGCAGTCTTGTAATTATGACGACCAAAAAAAGAATGAAAATCCATCAACTGTGGACGTGGTGAGGCCAGATAACGAGGTAGCCTCATTATCTATGTTTATCTATTGGTTGTCAATCGAACTCCCTATGCTTCTAGTGTAACTGACGTACTGGCGCGCTGGGATTATATGGTTTACGTACGCCTCTAATGCATTCCAGAGACGCAAGACGCTGTTTACTCAACCAACGCAGCAGATCTTAGTGTTTTTTTTCCAACTATAGCTTCCTTGCAGTTTGCACAAAGTTTGATGTGATGGCAAACAAGAATCCACTACCAGTTATCCGCAAAATGTTTTTGAGGTCGCTGAAAGAAGAGAAGAGGAAAAAGGAGCGAAGCTTAACTCAGGTGATTCTCGGAGATTCCTTCCAGCGATGGCGTGCACTGAATCAGAGGGTCTAAAGACTGACACGTTGGTCGCTAAATTACTTCTGGACGGGAAACTTCTGCTTATCATTTGAAAATGTGCAGTATAGTGAAATGTTAATCAAGTATATCCGTTTTTTTAACCATTATATTATGTGTTAACCATTTACTGCTACTTTACATTTAGTCCATATTATCTCTTATTCCACGTATTTTTGGGGCCAAGCACCGAAGGTGCGAGGCACCATAGTGTTTCTACTGATTCTTATACATTCTTTCACCTATGGGAGTCTATGGCAACCCCTAGAACCGTCTGGTAAAAAGTTGTGAAATTTTGCATGCACATTCCAGCCAGTCTCCTCATTACCCACAGCAATTTATAGGCCCCCACCCCCAACCCTCTAGTGCCACCAGCAGGTCAAAGCTGCAGGAATTTTCTGCATTGTTAGGCAACGCAGAAATGTACCTTTGATCTGTCTTTGATGTGTCTTTGATCTAGCCGAAGTGAGCTCATATCTCAGGAACCCTTCATAGGAAGCCTGGGAGCCTGGGAAGCCTGGCTAACAGACCCTGTTAAACTCTGTTAGACTCTGTCAGACCCTGTTAGACCCTGTCAGAGTCTGTTAGACCCTGTCAGACCCTGTTAGACCCTGTTAAACCCTGTATAACTTTTCTGCTTATAACGTAGCGTTTGACCATGACAAAACGATAATACATGCTGAGGCCTACATGCACCTTCGGTGCTTGGCCCCACATTGCTGCTTGCAGCTATATTTATGTTTTATTTTTTGTATTTTACCACTCTGGTTTCTTCTTCTGGTTTCCCTCAAAAGGCAGTCCACAGAGACATTTGAAGTTGTAGAGAAATGCAGAATTCTGTATTTATTGTTGGGCTGTGCAATTAAATCAATAGCGATCGAGATTGAGTCAATTTAAATTGTCACTGATGAGTCTTCAATTGAAAGGCTTACATCCAATCCTCTGTAAAGTAAAAGCATATGTTTTGGAGCAGATTTCAGAGTTTGTGAGAAGACAGTTATGTTAAATGGCAATTATCTGTATTCTATCTGTATCGTTTATGTTCAGGAAATCACTAAAGACAGGCATATTTATTTTTTTATATGATGAAACTAAATTGCGACATTTTTGTGATATAATTTGGGCCTAATTTATTATGATAAAGCAACATCTTCACTCATTTATTAGTACTGGGCCCATGTAGTGATATGGTAATAGGAAATTATTTTTAAAAAATCAAGTTTATTTCCTAGTTTCGAAACTGAGGTTGACATTTTTGTATCATGACAACACTAATTGACAATGTATGTTATAAATCAGGGGTTGGCAACCCGCGGCTCTTTGATCCCTCTGATGCGGCTCAGTACATTGGTTCCTCATTTAGGCTTAAGCTTAAGCCTTTATTGGTCTCACACACAATGACACACAGTGACACACGGGAGAAATTTGACTTCTGCATTTGACCCATCCTTTTCAGGAGCAGTGAGCAGCCATCTTTTTTCGGCGCCCGGGGGGCAGTACCGTGAAGGGTCTTGCCCAAGGACCCACACTGGTTAGCTCATTGCCCGGGGGGGATTTGAACCCACAACCCCCAGGGGGAAAGTCCATGACTTACCAGTTGAGCTAACCAGCCGGCAACTAGAAAACCAAAAAAAAGTAAAAAAAAGTATTTATCGTGGAGGTTACATTGTAAAAATAACCCGCGATAGGCTAAATCCGTGAAGTAGTCAGCTTTATATTGCGTGTATAAATATGCGTGTATTTCACAGTTCCTCTCACCGAGGCGCCTGGCGCCGCTGCGCTGTTAACGGGTTTTGTTGTAGTGAGAACGCATCCGTGCGCTCTCAGGACTGGTTCCACCGCCTGGACTCCAGGTTCCACCAGTTCGTTTTGCGGAAACACTGTCGCTACTTCCCGATGCGCATTGACCACCCAGAGAAGTGTGCACGCGGACATGAGACGCACGGCCTCGGCCCTTCTGGCATGTGCCCAAATGCCAGACCGCTCAGTCCTCACTGCTTCAGAGTCACACTGCTCGTGATCGAACATTTAAATAAATTTGGCAAACTGAACGCATTCTGTACAGCAGACACGGAGGAGAATGACTGACGAATCGGCAAAGGTCTACAGTCCCTTAGCCAATCAGGATGCAGAACACAATGCGCATTGATACACTATAAAAAAAATCTGCGAAACAGTGAGGGACCACTGTATTTAATCAAAATATATTTTATTTTAGTTTGTTAATTTTCAAAATGTAATTCTATGGCACAAAGGTAAAAAAATGTTATATGCAGTGTTATTTAATTTTAAATTTCAAAAGGGTTTTGTGGCTCCCAGTGTTTTCTTTACAGTGTGAAACGGGTCCAAATGGCTCTTTGAGTGGTAAAGGTTGCCGACCCCTGTTATAAATCCTTTATATAAATGAGTACATCAGTGAGACTACCAGGGCTGCAACTGCCTAAAAAAGCTTTTTGATTTCATGTCCTGTGCATCAATTTGTTAAGTAAAAGGGGTACTGGTATTAGTAAAAGTGCTCCATAATTAATCCAACCATAATTGAACCAAAGTCCACTAACAACTTTGTATTTCTTTGTAAAACGGCAGAATAAATTCACTGTACACTGCCTGTTCTGCATTTTTTGCACAATTCTGTTAAAATAATTTGTCAACTAATATAAATTAGATCAACCAAGAGCCCATGGACTGATAGAGACTAAATACTACTAACTCAACTTTTGTAATAAAGGAACAACAACTTTGGAGTAAACCACCAAACAGACAGACACTTTCTTTAAATGGCATCTTTATGGTTGTGTTTTTTTCCGACTGGATAAACTCAATTCAAACTCATAACAGCGTGTGTGGTTAGCTGCAGCACACTGCTCTTTCATATTTAATGCCTCGCTCATTAGCTGTGTTCTCATTTTACTGGCTATCTCTGCCTTTCTCCTGGCGTCAGTCTGCTGTCACTTCAGGCAGTAGTAACTCAAGAGCCCCACTGTCCGTTACCTGGCTACAGAGCCGAGTAGGTCCCATTCAAATGACCGGAACTGGTGCCATGACAGATGTGTACAGGGAAAAAAGGCCCGAACAACAGCTAGAACACAAAAACAGCTACTGGGTGAGGATTTCAGCAAGTCACACAATAAACAGTTCAAACATTGCTAGAGAACTGGTGTCACAAAAGACATATCTTCGCCAACAGCAGCATAGCAGAAACTTGACCTAACTTGCTCGCTTTTAATCAGCAGGCTCATTCTGGCCTCCAAGCACCTGAAGAATGCAGTCAGTCCTTAACGTGAAAATATGTTTGCTTGTTCAAACAAATTGCCACCAAGACAAAAATGAAGCATATCAGAAGGACACGGTTTTAAACGCAACTGTAGGAGTAATCTGAGGTAGACAGTAGTACGATGAGGTGAAGACTAATTTGTTATATCATTTTGAAAAGTGGGATTTATCAAACAATGTCAAGGTAAAAGAGTTAGAAAAATGTGTCACAAGCGCCCTTTTCCAGATATTAAAAAGCAGCCTAATGAATACATTCCCAGCATTATTAAATTTGTAATCATTTGTGAGGTGTTGATTCTTATTCATTAATTTTTTTCCCTTTTGTGTAATTTTTTTAATTTTTCCCGCCATAAAGGGTAGTTTTCCAGAATGGCTCGTACATTTAGTACTAGTCCTGTGTTAGATTGAGAATGTGTGTCCTGGTAACCCACATAACATGTGTGTGCATGTCAACATTTCCCAACTACCCAGTTCAGGGGCCGGTGGAAAATTTTTGCACCTATGGTCTCTGTTTACAATCACAACAGTGCTTCTCCACATGTAAGTAATGTCTCTTATTTACACATGGCCAGGCTTCTAGATGCAAACATTTACTGTTGTGCACACACAACACACAAAAGGGGGCTAGAAATAGAAACAACACAAAACATGCACTATAATGTAGATAAGAGCCAAGCTTGTATTCATAATTAACCGAGTTTTATCCCCTAGAATAATATGAGGCATAGAAAAAGACTCGCCAATGTAATTTGACACCGTATTCTGATTACAGGCAAATTTCTACAAATAAAATGGGCAATGCAGATTGATGCAGAATCTGTTACATTCAAACACAATAAGTTGTAGAGATTAGCCTGCTCTGCATAAAGTTTTCATCTGCTTTCACTGGGGCCCCCTAATGAGCCATGGCACTACTTTCTCTGCCTTTCCCTGCTTGGGCTATGTGAGAGCAAATGTTCCATGTTTGAAGGGTTTAGTCGATACAGATGGATTAACTGGGAAAAAATAGTGCGGAAAAGCAAAATAAACTCATAGTTTGAGTTGGGCATACTGTATACTCAACTGTCTTCCAAGCAAACCATCAAACAGGAGTTTAGTTTTTGTCCCATAGTTTCAAACAAGCAGAGCAATAAATTCATCCTAAAAAGGATACATTTGGGTGAGTATTGTCATAAATGTATAAAAAATAACTTTATATAAACTTTAGCAGACAAGTGACATATTTTCTCCAAGATGTAATGAATAACTGAAATGATGATTGCTTGTGTCATATTAAAAATGTGTGGAAACTGAGACAGACAGAGCCAATTTACACAGTGTCACTACTTGAATACGCAGTGTTAAGTTCATGTTACACAGGGGGTGTGCTGGGATGGATATGCGGAATTGAAAGTGTCGTGGCGCAGAAATGACAGTATCAAGGCGCACATTGCACAAACTCACACAGAGAGTTGAAATGTTTTGCCGCATGGTGCTTCAGTCCTGACAGCTAAGGCCGCAGTGGGTGCACACACACATGAACTTCCCCACAGCTCAGTCGCCCATGTCCTCCTCCTGTGTGAGTGTCTTACCGAGCAGCAGCAACTTCACCTCCCTGGCCGCTTTCTCTCCGTCGTCCCTCAGATTTCTGTCGATCATTTTACTGCGCTCCACCGCCGCCTTGTCCTCTGTGCTCAGTGTGCATCCCATCTTCCACGGTGTCTTTTAGACCCAGATGGTGTGAACAGATCTACAATCGCATATATACACGGACTACCTACATGAAATGGTTAAACTGCCTTTCCCCGCACACACGCCCTTTTTCAAACGCCAGGCTATCGCTGCTTAGTAAAACAAAACACAGTTTTTTTAAAGGGTGGTCGCTTAAACGCGGTTAAATATATGTAAGTAAAAGTCCTACATCCAAATAAAAACTACTCAGACATCCAAACAGTGTGTGTTTGTAGCGCTCCCAGCCGCTCGCCTCCATTCGCTGCAGCAGTGTGAGTGTGAGAGGAGCGCAGCTGTGCGGGGCTCAGTGCGCCTCTGCAGAGACTGCGCTTCCGCTCGGCACTTTCACAATAAAACACTCACAATTGCACTTTCACAATAAAACACTCACAATCGCGCTGTGGTAACTATTTGGGTTGTTACCAGGTCTGGACTGGGACCAAAAAATGGCCCTGGCATTTTTGGCTTAGACCGGCCCCTCATAATTAGTCCTGGTTTAGTCCTGGTTCAGACCTGATTTAGTCCTGATTAGTCCTGGTTTAGTCCTGGTTCAGTCCTGATTTAGTCCTGATTAGTCCTGGTTTAGTCCTGGTTCAGTCCTGATTTAGTCCTGGTTTAGTCCTGGTTCAGACCTGATTTAGTCCTAATTTAGACGTAATTAGTCCTGGTTTAGTCCTGGTTCAATCCTGATTTAGTCCTGGTTCAGACCTGATTAGTCCTGGTTTAGTCCTGGTTCAGTCCTGATTTAGTCCTGGTTTAGTCCTGGTTCAGACCTGATTTAGTCCTAATTTAGACGTAATTAGTCCTGGTTTAGTCCAGGTTCAATCCTGATTTAGTCCTGGTTCAGACCTGATTTAGTCCTGATTTAGATGTAATTAGTCCTGGTTTAGTCCTGGTTCAATCCTGATTTAGTCCTGGTTTAGTCCTGGTTCAGACCTGATTTAATCCTGGTTTAGTCCTGGTTCAGTCCTAAATTGTGGGCCGGTCTCTAAGTAAAAAAGAAGAAGGGCATCGGCCCCTAGGACTGTCGGCCCACCGGGAAAATGCCCGGTATGCCCGATTACCAGTCCAGGCCTGGTTGTTACTTTGAATTACACATGTTTACTTTGCTCTTTTGCAACTTGACTTGACATAACATGACTAAAACTATATTGATTTGACTTGTAGCAACACTACAGTGTAAATTAATGAATAATGCTATTCAGAATTCTCTTTTGTATAACCCTCATTAATTGTTCTCAATATATTCCAGCCAAAGAACTTTTCAGTATTGTTACTATGCATGAATAGACTAGGAAATATTATATTAATGTGCTAAATTATAGCATTAATTACAGCAGCCAGTGTATGCATGGTCAAGCACTGCATTGAACGTTTATATTGTTGTGGTTTTGTTTGTGTTTTTTGCATATCAAATGAGACTTCTAAATGAGCCGTTTTATGCCTGTTTAAACCCAGACTCCAGATCTTAATTATTGAAGGTTACTTCCATCGCTTTTCTTTGTCTGGTGCACAGAAAATTCTCTACTGTAATATTAAAGGGGCAAAACGGGCACATCATTTATGTACGCTATTGTCAGGCAATTCATTTGGTCCTCCACAATTCTGAAAAGAAGAGATGTTAACTGAGGGTATAGTTGACAAATACCCTCATTGTAAATTGTAACCCATAGCTCCTAAGTTCTATTAAAGAATGATAGAATGGTGCCACCCAGTGGTAGCCACTGTGCTATAAAAAATCTGTCATGAAGATAAGACTTTATTGATCTCACACAGCCTACATCACCAGCAAATTAGTCTTGAAAGCTTATATACGTAGAAGCACATTGCTTATAAAGTCAATTTTGATATTAAAACATTTACTTACCAATAAGTGAAACAGCCCCCCAACTGTAATCAGTGCTATCACAGAAACTGATCAAGATAATGTACACATAGATAACACATAACTTCTTTGACCACACACAGATAAACTTTTCCTGCAACATGCACAAATGAAAAACACCTTTGCACCTAAACACAGGTGCACCTTGTTATTTGTAACATTCAAAATATTTAAAAGAGTTTTCTGTTTGCGCAAAGCCTCTATTATGCTATGAAATAAACGGATTCCACAGGATCTTGAGATGTTTTATTGAGGAGCGATAATGATGTAGTTCTTATCAGAAAAACATACAAACAGATAACAGATATAATCGATGTCGCAGAGTTGACCTTCAGACTTTTTCCATCCCTTATCCATTATTATATAACCCCATTTATCAGATGCTCTTGTTGGCCTTGTTCCTGATCCTTTACCTGTGCTCAGCTCCTCTGTTACCACCACAGCTGCCTCCTCCTTGAGCTGCTGCCTCTGTTACTACCGGCTCCAAACAAACACTCAGAGGCTGTACAGTCGCTCTGAGCAGTAACAGAAGGAGCCCAGTCTATCAGAGAGGCAGACATACGGACACAGGAAGGACAGACACACACACGCCACCATGGGATGCTGCAAGGCAAGGTGCTGGCTGATCACCGGAGGTGTTTTTGGAGTGGCTATGTGCATCCTGGGAGGTGTGCTTATTCCAGTGGGGAACAATGTCATTGAGGGGACAGTGAAGAAGGTAGGCATGTTATTGTGTTGTGTGTTGCTGTGTAGAGTGTCTCATAATATGTGAGATCAAGGTGAATGAGGAGACAGATAGAGAAAGACAGACAGCGAAATAGACTTTTTTTGAGTTTTGAGATTTAGGTGATAAACAAAAGCTCAGCACAATAATCATCTTCAGAGTCAACAGTGGAAAATGATAGCATCTGTCAGTGGCACATGGTCGAGGCAGACAGAAATGCGTGCACACCTTTCATGTATCATGTGCTGGTCTGCTGGTGATCTTGACGCGTGATAAAAATAGACTGTCTTCTGGGTCTAGGAAGCCGTCATCGAGAACGGAACAACCGCGTATGACAACTGGGTGGCAGCAGGGGCAATAGTATACAGGCAATTCTGGTTCTTCACAGTGACAAACCCCACAGAGGTCATCGAGAATGGGTCAATTCCAATTGTGAAGGAGAGAGGACCTTACACGTACAAGTAAGCTCTTACTAAGACAGTGGTACAGCAAATATATGTATAAAAAAAAACCCACAATGCTTTTGGTTTATTGATATTTCTCCCTCTACGTCATAGTTGCTTCCAAAATGTTTTACACATAGTATGTAAGCCATTTAATCAATGCTCTTTTAGGACAAGATTCCTCCCTAAAGAGGACATCAAGTTCAACTCCAATCACACTGCATCCTTCTTGTTACCGAATACTGCCATCTTTGACCCCTCCATGTCTGTTGGACCAGAGGACGACAAAGTGGTCATTCTGAACCTGGCAGTAGCTGTAAGAGACTGTCACACCATTGAGTGTTACCCATATAACTTCATATATTTATACATGCTGCTGCCAAAGTAATCTTTGCTCTGAGCCCAAACAAGACAGCAAATGTTTATGAGTGCTAATTATTTGACACATTGCCAATACAAGAAGCGCAAGAAGGTGCACTATGAAACTTTTTGGTTAGGGGTCTGTCACCTGCTTCATTGCCTGGAGTGTTCCACACATTAGGCAGCTTTGTTTGACATGTATTCAATTACAGGTGGTTTTATAACTCAATACCTTCAAAAAGAGGCACTCTGACTGTGAGCGGGATTGCCTCAGATCTGACCTGTAACTTGGCCTAGTTTGGTCTCCATGAAGATAGAAACATTTAATGCCTTACTGTGAAATGTCCCAGACAAAGCAATAACATCTCCATGGCGAAAAAGCATTTGACGGACCCTTCAACAGATAAGTTAGACAATATACCTTTAACTTCTAGATGCAAACATTTGTTGTTGTGCACACAGGGCCACAATTGACTGAACACACAAAAGAGGGCTAGAAATAGAAACAACACAGGACATGCAATATCCTTGATTGCCCTGCAGTCTGACCCAAGTTATTAAATTCATTTTACTATCATAAAAGTGAATACTGGCGTCAACATAACATTTAGTGTACTTGATATGGTCAAACAATTAGGTAATGATTGATTAATCTGAAGTGACACCAGTGATGATAGATTGTTTCCACTTTTCTATTACAGGGAGCTTACTCACTTTTTCCTAAAATATTTCATGGTGTATTAGAGCGACTGATCAAGAACACCAACTCATCCCTGTTCCAGCCTCGTTCAGTGAAAGAGCTGCTTTGGGGCTACAAAGACCCAATGTTGAACATCACAGTGGCTTTGTTTGAAGTAAGAATTGTTAAATATTATAGTCAAGTATCAATCATATTAAATAAGAACAGAATTTTAACATTAAATATGTTTATTGTGTTAGAATGGAACATTTGATGGACCCTATAATGTGTTTACTGGCAAAGATGACATATCGAAAGTGTCAAAGATTGACAGATATAGAGGAGAAAGGTAAGCAATGCCAACAACTTATTTATACTTCATTAAAGATTGCCAGTGTTACAATATAACTGTATCTTGTTCACAGTAAACTGAATTTCTGGGATGACCAATACTGTAATATGATCAATGGGACAGGTAAAATGAAGTAAACCTAAAATAATAGAAATACAATAGAATACATTTTCCTGTATGGCCAAATAACATTTTTTTTTCTTCAGATGCTTCCTCATTTGCCCCCTTTATTGATAAAAAGGAACCACTGTATTTCTTCTCATCAGACATTTGCAGGTGAATCACAAACCTCTGTATTCTTCAA
Source organism: Paratrypauchen microcephalus (assembly GCA_036785185.1). NCBI lineage: Eukaryota > Metazoa > Chordata > Actinopteri > Gobiiformes > Gobiidae > Paratrypauchen > Paratrypauchen microcephalus. The sequence continues at coordinate 2,674,844 of JAVJIX010000004.1, read as the reverse complement.
TGAATGACCACTAGAGGGCAGGGCAGAGCAAAGCAATACTTATAAGAGGAATCATTTTCTGTGATCCCTGTTGGCATGGTGACAGTACCTCACCACAGTTTTTATCCCCATAGATCTGTTTCTGCGAGCTATCAGAAGGCCTATTCACTAAAAGGCATCAAAGTCTACCGCTACTCTCTCCTGCCCTCCACTCTGGCCTCCCCTGTGGACAACCCAGACAATCACTGCTTCTGCAGGGACCCTGTGGTCACCAAGAACTGTACCATGGCAGGTGTACTGGACATCAGCTCCTGCCAAAAAGGTATTTGTATTTTAAACAGGTCCTCATGACTCACTAGAAGATTTTCAGTACAGTATGTTACTACTGGAGTTGGAATAGGAGTAATAAGGGTTTGGAGTGATGACAGAGATTACAGTGATAGTACTAATACTGTAATTTTTGGATTTATTATTATTATTATTATTGGCATTAGTAGTAACAGCACTAAATCACATAGTTTGTAGTACAGTACAATTTAGCAATAATAAATTTGGATGAACAGGGGCATGCCAATTTGGTTCATCCCTGGGTTTCAGCATATTTTAATTAATAAAATACACTTACTGACACATTTTATGACTCCTTTTATCACTCCTCTCTGTATGATATTGTCTTTGAACAGGAAAACCCATCTACATCTCCCTGCCACACTTCTTGTTAGGAAGTCCCTTGCTAACAACAGTCATCCAGGGCCTCAGTCCCCACCCAGAGCACCATGAAACCTTCCTCGATGTGGAGCCGGTAAACCATACTTCACTTTTCCTTGGCAAATGCTTGAACTGTTTTCCTAATATCTTGTATGATTATCTCTAGACAACAGGATTTACATTGAATTTTGCCAAGAGAATACAAGTAAACATGATGTACGGGCCATCAAACATTGTCACGTAAGTTAATTTCAAGGTTATGCAAAGAAATAATCCAAATGTTATTATTCATTAAATGTTATATAAACATGTACTTTCTCATGCAGGGTATTTAAGAAAGTGAAGGATTATACAATATTCCCTGTTGTCTGGCTCAATGAGGTGCGTGTGCAATTTAATCAGATATTTTTAAGTTTTTGTAAAGTTAATTTACTCTATTCTCTGTTCATATGCCTACCAGTAGTGAAAGTAAAGCAGTGCGCACCGGAACGCAGCACCGGTATAAAATTCACAGCCGGTACGCAGCACCGCTAAGAGAATATGGTTAATGGTGGCCAAAACCCACATTTGAAAAAAAAGAGGAAGGTGCGCTATTTAAAACACCAACAACCACACTATGCCATTTGAGAATAACTGAAAGCTACCTGAAACTCTCGTACAGAGATATCTGCAGTCTGTTAAGCAAGGATTGTCAAAACTTATCTGACTGTAGCCGTGAAAGTAGCCTAAACTATTGCTGGTAGAAGATTTAAAGGAAAAGTAATGTTTTTTTTTACAATCTGAGCCTTCTTTCGGCAATAAAACAAGTAGTTTTACTCACCCATGGCAGTTTGGTGTCAATTGGAGCAGTATCGCAGAACTTATGTTGAGCCGTTCTGTTCTACTAATGATCCCGTATCCGTTAGCGTGAGTGCTCGGGGCACTGATTTGCGGTGTCCAAATAACACAAACTTTAGCACTTTTCAAATCACAGAAGATCGCTGTGTCAGGGTAGACTTTTAGTAGATTCCAAAACGGCCTGAAACCCGATATCGCAACAGAAAAGTAAAGTTCAGAGCGGTGTTAGCTTCTTTCGGACTAGCGGTGTTTACAAAACAGCTGAGATCACGCATGCGCACTGTCCTCTCTGATGACGTCATCAAATGAAACTATAGCTGGATATCGGGTTTCAGGCCGTTTTGGAATCCACTAAAAGTCTACGCTGACACAGCGATCTTCTGTGATTTGAAAAGTGCTAAAGTTTGTGTTATTTGGACACCGCAAAGTAATGCTCCGAGCACTCACGCTAACGGATACGGGATCATTAGTAGAACAGAACGGCTCAACATAAGTTCTGCGATACTGCTCCAATTGACACCAAACTGCTATGGGTGAGTAAAACTACTTGTTTTATTGCCAAAAGAAGGCTCAGATTGTAAAAAAACGTTAATTTTCCTTTAAGGCCGGCACGCTGCCTGCACCTGTAAGCGAGGGTTTATGCTGACTAAAAAAATATGAAATAATTAAGTATATTAAAAAAGTTATTTATCTATGAAAAAGGTGTAAAACGTAAAAAAAAAAAAAAAAAAACCCGGGTAAAAGTATTTAAAGTATTTTAAGTATTTAAAAAACAAACAAAAAAAATACGGTAAAGTGATGCACTGGACATTATAGCACCTGTAAGAAATGAAAACTACTTTCACCACTGATGCCTACCCATCTAGTGTAACTGTACTTGGAAAATATTAGTACAGAGTTTTAAATGACATCAAAGCACTAATCTGTAATTTAAAAAGAGCAGCTATTTGTGTTTTAAACAACTTTTGCCATGATATAGTAATACTGGTGTACCTCTTCTGACAGACAACATTTCCATCATGCGCAGATAATACGACCATTTAGCATTAGCTTACTCAAAGTTGCATTTGGGCTTGAGTGCTCTGTTTTCACCTACTTCCATATCCCTGCCCACTGCTTTGGACTTTCTAGTACTTGCAAAAAAAAAAAACAAAGTTCAGAAATGCCATTTTAGATCTTGTGGATTACAGTGAACAAAATATAAAACAACATGTTTAGTTTATTACTAAATACTGAAAAAACAGTACTAAAAATAATGCCAAATAATAATAATAATAAAAAATCTATATGAAAAAGCATACTATGTATTCTTTAAATTAAAGGAAAAGTAAGGTTTTTTACAATTTGAGCCTTATTTCGGTAATAAAACAAGTTGTTTTACTCACCCATAGCACTTTGGTGTCATATGGAGCATTTCCGGAGATGTTTTAGATTAGCGTTAGGCTAACGCCGTTAGCCTAGCGCGACTTATAGCCATAGCTCGGGGCATTCCCCGAGCATGTAATATGCCCCGTGCGGGCTCCAAATAACACAAACTTTAGCACTTTTCAAATCATAGAAGCTCGATGTCTTACTCTACGATTTCGTTTGAATCAAAAGTGGCCTGTAATCCGAGATTTAGCCATAGTTTACAGCTTTGCGTTTCATGTTTGGGTCCCGGGAGCTGAGCGCACACTCCACGCATGCGCACTGGCGTCCTCATCTACTCGAAACTATGGCTAAATCTCGGATTACAGGCCACTTTTGATTCAAACGAAATCGTAGACTAAAGACATCGGGCTTCTATGATTTGAAAAGTGCTAAAGTTTGTGTTATTTGGAGCCCGCACGGGGCATATTACATGCTCGGGGAATGCCCCGAGCTATGGCTATAAGTCGCGCTAGGCTAACGGCGTTAGCCTAACGCTAATTTAAAACATCTCCGGAAATCCTCCATATGACACCAAAGTGCTATGGGTGAGTAAAACAACTTGTTTTATTACCGAAATAAGGCTCAAATTGTAGAAAACGTAACTTTTCCTTTAAGTTTGTAATTTTGTTTTTTCCCCAGACTGCCACGTTGGACGATGCCACCGCTGACCAGATAAAGCAGGAGCTGGTGTCCAGAATCAACCTTCTGTCGACGGTGCAGAAGGCCTTACTGGGCGCAGGAGCAGCCCTTGCTGTCGTGTGCTTTATTGCTTCCTGCTTTGTCAATAGGAAGTGAGCCAACCTGGCCTGAGAAGACTTTGCCAATGTATTCACTACTGGTGCATTTGAGCTGCTACTGAACACCAAGCCTTTTATATAAACTTGCACTTTTTGTAACCTCAGAATTATTTATAAGGCCATATATTTGCTTTGATACTGTGATTTCGTAAAGCCCATGGAGGCATCTAATGCTCCTTTGCTGGGTTTTACGTGGGACAGCATATAATACGGTTAATCTCAATCAGGGAACGTATTATTGCACATGGGCACCTATTAACTGTCAGGTAACCAATGCTTTAGGGACTTTTGCACAAAAGATAATGTGTTTGTGCAATATTCTGTGAACATAATGTGATATTCAAATAAAAAATGAACCAGAGTTTTTCTTTTTCCTTGAATCTGAATCTATAAATCTGATGTTATAATGTATCCTGCATCTAATTAAAGGGATAATTCTACATAAATAATGAAAGACTTTAGAATTGTTTAATCATCAAGCACATACCACCATTACATTTAAGTGTGCTCAAATATAGTACAATGTAGAATAAAAAATAAAGGATATTAATGCTGGTTATGTATAAACCTGACTGTGATTTGAATCATTCTCTCTCTGTTGCTGTGTCATTGAGCAAGACACTTAAATTGGCAGTATAAGTGCAGTTGGTTGAATGACCTACAGATTAGAGATATGGACCCAGCTCCCACCTTGTGTACTGTCTTGTGTCACTGGGCAAGACACTTAACCCTCCTTCCCTACAATGTATGTGTATGACACCCATTCACACACATGCTTGAGATGTTTCTTGATGTAAAGCTTTATAAAATGTGAACATTTGTATGTCCCACACTGGGGAAATCACAGGGCTGTTGTATGTAAGTGAAATCCTGTATGTAACAAATTATGGTTGAATGCCAGCTGTGACAGGCGGTAAAATCATGTTCTGCTGCTTTACATCAGTAGTCTAATTCCTTCATACAAATAATTTGATCATGCTGCACTAAACAAACCTCCACTGTGTATGAGCCTGTCAGGATTGATTCAGTTTCCTCCACACCTAGAATGGTCTATAAATCAAAGCCATAGTCGTAAAGGGCGACCTGGGGCTGATTACGCTGTGTTGGTGAATGGGGCCTGAATGCTTCAGTCAGACAGCAGGAGGCCACACTTGAGCTTTATGGTTTTTTAATGACCCTCAGCACTGCCTGCTATTGGGTTACTTTAATTTTTACAGCTGCTTCTGAATTTCCCATTGCACACAATACATACAAGGCATATTTAACCTTGATTTAAAGGGACAGTGTGTAAGATTTTTACCCGTTAATTACTGAAATTGAAGATACCCATTCAAAAATACAGTGTTTTCCAAGCCTTTTCACTTCCATCATGAAATCAAAGTATTCTTTTGGACTTAGATATAGTCACATAAAAGGAGGATCTTCCCCATACAGAGGCAGCCATTTTGAATACGAGAGCCGCAGAAGGACATTTGGGCTCCGCCTTCGGCAAGGCTCGTGGTTTTGGGTAAACAACACAAGCATGCTGCCGGATCACACGTCGTAATGGATCTAACACGTGTTGTGGACTAAATTGTTTTACTGGATTTTATTCGCTGGATCCTTACGGACAAATTGAGAGCAAGTTTATGGTGAAATACAGAGTTTGACCTGTGCAAAGCATTCTAAGGTAAGCTAACCTCGTTTTGTGCTTTTCCGTATAAAAGCCCCATGTGCTCGGGGAGTGATTGTTGTGCAGGGAAATGAATTGCATAGTCAAAAAGAGGAGACTGTAAGGTTTCATTTGATGTGTAGAGTGTCATGGTACATGATCGGGAATGTGTGTTTTCATGAGAAAAGAAAAAAAAAAAAAAACGGGACCGTGTTTTATTTATACAGTAGCGGCGCGCGGCTCGTGCGCGGGTACGGCGCGCCCGGGTGACCCTCGAGGTCTGCCGTAGCTAAAACAGAAAGTGCAATAGCACCATCCACCTATGCGCCACGAATCCTACACACTGGGGCTTTAAACAGTTATTACATAAAAAGCACCAGACAGCTGAGGCTCAGTTTCAACAATGTCTCTCTCTCCCTCTGACTAAAAACTGCTAAAAAGCAATAGATTTTGGGTAGATCATGGTACATGAAATGAACCATGAAACGTTTATTTGGATAATATTAATAAATAGATATTCACGTACCATTACACTAACTTTACATGAAGGACAGTGCATGATGCTGACCACATACTAAAGCTATGACAATATTAAATCAAAATTCCATCTCCGCCTTTTGCAGAGACAGTCAGAATTAGTACACTATGTACAAAACAAAGACACATTTGTACAAAACACATTAAATTAAAACCACAAATGTACAGGCATGACGCTATCTACATTAAGTAACATGAAAGTCTCTTCACATCTGTCCATCTAATGTAATCTACGTCGGGGTAAACAGGACAGACACGTGAGGCCTACACAAAGTGGAACATGTCAATCCACAGTTAACATTAGTATGTCCAGATTTTTCTCTACTCTACAATACACTAACAAAATAAAAATGCATATATTTAATATATTTAACACCTGCTGATAACTGAAGGCCCCGATGACAGCGCTCTGTAGCATAAGACAGCTGCTTTCCTTTGAGGGGAACTCTCACATGAGCGGCATGTCTCTGTATTTATCTTGCATTTCAATTTGAGTATAGCTGAGCCTTTAAACCATAGCGTATTAGCAAAACACTTCTCAGGAACTGAATTTCACATTTTGACAGAGTTTTGGAGTTCAAAGAGACAACAACGATTTATTCTAATATATGCTAGTGGAGCAGATGATTCAAACATGCAGCTACCAACAGGTGTTATATTTTCCCTCTTTCTAAGCAAGCATCATCATATAATTTAATTAACACATTTCAAAGTGGCCTTTCAAGGTCATAGCTGCACCACTAACTCTAACCCAAACCAATGCTGTGGTATACAGTCACATATTATTTGATTAAAGACAAAGAACCATGTAAAAATGTAATCTTTCAGTGATTTTGGTGAAAGTCTATCAATATAGTACACATTTGGAGAAATAATTCAGGTCTTCTTTTAACTGTGAGGATTATAATGTAATGTCAGCACATACTGTAATTCAAAATATAATACATGCTGAATTTGCTATTTTACGTTTCAATTTAAATATTGAATTTAGAGTGCGCTAAATCATTTTTTTCACAAATCAGAAACAATCTTACATTTTGACAACATTAACATTTTCTGTGGCTGGAGTATGTATCACAGTTATCTGGTCAAAGTTCATGCATTCATTCAACTGTAACTAAACCACAGAACATCTTTTGTATTGCAGTCCGAGATTGGAAAAAGTCTGTCAGTCTTCTGGTAAGTCAAAACGTCGGTTGCGGCTCTTCCTTCGATCCAGTAGAGGCTTGAGTTTGGCCAGGTCCCCCCTCAGCGGGCCTGGGTGCGGTGGGTGTGGCTTTTGCCTTTGTTGGAGGTTCTGCTGGTCTCTTCTCTCCTTACAGAACTGCTGCACCGCCATGCTCTCTGCTGGACTGAATGCCGACAGGAGGGCCTTAGGGTGCATCGAGCTCGCCCAGGCCCAGGGAGACTGCTGCTTGTCGGTCAGCAGGCTCACCATAGCTTCGCTCAGCACCCGAAGGCGTATCTTAGCGACGGTGCGTTTGAAGTTGTTCTCTGTGGTGAGGCAGTAGTACAGGCCCTGGTCAGACAGCTGCACGGAGCGAATCAGAAGGCCGTGCTCGGTGGACACAACGCGGTCACTCAGCTTCGCCTGTGGGATGGACAGTATCATTAGGAGCCAATTTAGTGCAAAAATGTAACTTTTCTGGTAGAGGGTTGTCTACATGATGATCCATAAATGGCATTAACCTCATCTACATAGCATTTATTTATATTTATTTATTTACTTACTGTACAGTATCTTTACTGTGGAACTTTTCACAGTGGTACCTCACCTTACGAAATTAATTTGTTCCAGAAGTGGTTTCGTAACGTGAAAAATTTGTAAGTTGAGTAGCTATTTCAATGGAAAAAGCCTGATTCGTTCCAAGGCCCCGATCCAAGTTTTTTTTTATAGTGTAACTTTTTTTATAGTGTAACATTGTGTTCTGTGTATTTCTCACATTTGTCTCTCGTTTAAACACTCAAACTTTCATAGATTTTCAACAAAATGTATTAACAGTGAAGTGTGGGGGGAAGCGGGAGGGGGGAGAAGACTGCGCTCTGACACGTGTGATAGCGCACATGACCCGGCGCGGAGCTGATAGCAGGTCTAGACCAAGGTCTAAACCTGGACTGGACCAGGACTAAACCTGGACTAAACCAGTACTAAACCTGGACTAAACCAGGTGGATTAAAGCAGCGAGGAGGGGACTGCACGCAGTCTGAGCGCATGAACGCATGAACGAGACCCATGCAAGAGCCGCGGGCTCCTCCTGGTTTAGTCCAGGTTTAGTCCTGGTTTAGTCCAGACCACCGCGGCTCCTCCTGGTTTAGTCCAGGTTTAGTCCTGGTTTATGTCCAGACCACCGCGGCTCCTCCTGGTTTAGTCCAGGTTTAGTCCTGGTTTATGTCCAGACCACCACGGCTCCTCTAGACCTCCTCTAAACCTGGTCAGGTCTAGAGGAGGTCTAGACCACCGCGCCTCTTGCATGGGTCTCGTTCATGCGTTCATGCGCTCAGACTGTGTGCAGTCCCCTCCTCGCTGCTTTAATCCACCTGGTCTAGTCCTGGTTTAGTCCTGGTTTAGTCCTGGTCCAGTCCAGGTTTAGACCTTGGTCTAGACCTGCTGGCAGCTCCGCGCCGGGTCATGCTGCGCTATCACACACGTGTCAGAGCGCAGTCTTCTCCCCCCTCCCCCTTCCCCCCACACTTCACTATTAATAATTTTGTTGAAAATCTATGAAAGTTTGAGTGTTTAAACGAGAGACAAATGTGAGAAAAGTTTAAATCCAGTCTGAGAAAAGCGTATGTGTGGCTGAGCGCGCATTATTTGAATTTTTGAGATTTCGTGTTTCGTAACTTGAATTTTCTTTCGTATCTAGAGACCAAAATTTACCGTGAAGGCGTTTCGTAACTTGAAATTTTCGTTTGTTGGGTCATTCGTAAGGTGAGGTACCACTGTACTTGAAAATCCTGCATTGTGAGCAGGGTCTCCTCTCCACAGATTTGATCTAGCAGACCTGCTTGTCTCCTGAGAGATAAATCAGTTTACTACCATACTGTGGGACATTTTATAATATCTCCAGGAAGACATTTATTTATGTTATTTTATTTATTTATTTGAATTAGGACAATGCATATTAATTAACATGACAACAAACAGCGCCAATGTAAATATGCCGGAATTAGCACAATAGCGACTTTACATCCGTTGTCCTAAGGCAGGTCAGAACAGAAGAACATTTAGAGGAACACACAGAAGAGACAGATGTGCACATAGACATGAGCAAGTTCACCACAGTAGACCATTCTCTGAGTTTAAGAGGCCCAGAGAAGAAAAAAATCTACCTGTGAGAGCATGTTTGATTATTTTTCAATCAATGTTTCAGAGTGATAAAAGAAGAAATTCAATTTGTCAACTGGACAAAGTTTGTTTGGTCGAAAACGTTTCGACGCTCATCCGAGAGGCTTCGTCAGCTCTAATTAGAATGCTGCCGTACATCTTCACCTAGAAGCCACGGGCCATTCATTTGAGGACAGTGAGGTTCAGATCTTAGCCAGGGAAAAGAACTGGTTTGAGAGGGGAGTTAAAGAGGCTATTTTTGTCAAAAAAGAGAATCCTTCTCTGAACAGAAATGGTGGAGTCAGACATAATTTGTCTCCCATCTATAATTCCATTCTTAAGCCTAGATCAAGCAAACAGGGGAACAATAGGGCTAGAGCCAGGTCAGGGCCAGAGGTGTGAAAAACAGTCGTTGTAGAGATGAATAGGTATGGTAATCTAGACGCCAGAGAAACAAAAGACGGAAACCAATGAGATAGTTTCGGAAAGTAGTTAGCCAGTTAGCTCCTCCCTGCAGCAAGATATAAGCAAGTGTCTTACCAGCATTCTAATTAGAGCTAACGAAGCCTCTCGGATGAGCGGCGAAACGTTTTCGACCAAACAAACTTTGTCCAGTTGACAAATTGAACTTCTCCTTTTATCATGGATTCTACCTGGACGACTGAGGGACTCTTCACGCAATGTTTCAGAGTGTTTTTGAAGGTTGAGAAGGACCCACAGTTCCTGACATGAGCAGGTCATGTGTTCCATGACTATGATCCTCTAATAGACGTCACCATTTGGCCAAATTTGGTCTTGCGTCTCTATGTTACAGTCTCCTCTGGTCATCAGGTGATGGAATCTCAAACCATGAAGTTACATAATGCTCCATTAAATGCCAATACTCCAAAAAGTTATAGAGGTTAGTGTAGTTAGTGAACCCTTGTTGTAGAGTAGGACTTTTAAATTGCAGTAGAGACAGTTGTGTATAAACAATCTGCCCATTTGCCAACCCAATTAAAACACTCCCTCACACATTAGCTTTAGATAGCAACAGAACATGGACATGGAATGGAACATAAAAAATGGCTTTTTGCTGTATAGATTGGAACCATGACACTAACATAAGATTATTGAAGCCTGGGTCAATCATGTGAGGTATTTTACATAACTAATATACCCACATTAGATTAAAATTAGATAATTAACATTTTAGAAGTTGCATTGTGTAATTATTTCAGGCTAATTCTGGTTTATTCAGCCTCTTAATTATCATATTGAGGTCAGATATAGATATACAGGTCTGGAAAAAAAAGAGACCACTGCATTTTTTTCTGAAATCAGCATCTCTACATGTATTACAGCCATTCCATTCCAGCGTCTGTTGAATTCCAACACAAACACAAAGCTGAGCTACTTCAGTTCTTGCACCAGGAGTGGAATAAAGTCACCCAAGAACAATGTGAAAGACTTGAGGAGAGTATGCCAAGATGCATAAAAGCTGTGATTAAAAATAAAGGTTATTGCACCAAGTATTGATTTCTGAACTCTTCTTAAGTGTAAACATTAGCATTATGTTGTTTTAAAATAAATTTGATCTTGTTTCTTTGCATTATTTGAGGTCTGAAAACATGGATCTTTTTTGTTATTTTGACCATTTGTCATTTTCTGCAAATAAATGCTCTAAATGATAATATTTTTATTTGGAATTTGGGTTGTTAATGTTGTCAGTAGTTTAAAGACTCAAACAAAAATGTTCCTTTTGCCCAAACACATAGCTATAAGTAGTAAAATCAGAAAAAAATGATAATTTTGCAGTGGTCTCTTATTTTATTTTCAGAGCTGTATATGATTAACAGTTGAAAAACAAAAAATAAAATGTGTTTTATTAAAGGGACAGTGTGTAAGATTTTTACCCGTTAATTACTGAAATTGAAGATACCCATTCAAAAATACATTGTTTTCCAAGCCTTTTCACTTCCATCATGAAATCAAAGTATTCTGTTGGACTTAGATATAGTCACATAAAAGGGGGGATCTTCCCCATGCAGAGGCAGCCATTTTGAATACGAGAGCCGCAGAAGGACATTTGGGCTCCGCCTTCGCCTTTGGCAAGGCTCGTGGTTTTGGGTAAACAACACAAGCATGCTGCCGGATCAGACGTCGTAATGGATCTAACACGTGTTTTGGACTAAATTGTTTTACTGGATTTTATTCGCTGGATCATTACGGACAAATTGAGAGCAAGTTTATGGTGAAATACAGAGTTTGACCTGTGCAAAGCATTCTAAGGTAAGCTAACCTCGTTTTGTGCTTTTCCGTATAAAAGCCCCATGTGCTCGGGGAGTGATTGTTTTGCAGGGAAATGAATTGCATAGTCAAAAAGAGGAGACTGTAAGGTTTCATTTGATGTGTAGAGTGTCATGGTACATGATCGGGAATGTGTGTTTTCATGAGAAAATAAAATAAATAAATAAACGGGACCGCGTTTTATTTATACAGTAGCGGGTGACCCTTCGAGGTCTGCCTAGCTAAAACAGAAAGTGCAATAGCACCATCCACCTATGCGCCACGAATCCTACACACTGGAGCTTTAAGGAAAGCCTAATATGAGCTTTTTCCCTTCAGGTTTATGTGATCTATAACAGACTGGGGATGGCCCTGGCTGTTAAAGGGGGTTTCAAATATTTCTAAAACGTTTCCCTGTTGAGAATTGAGTCATTAGTGTGTGAGTGTGATTTGTATCATGCTCATTATTTTTACACCAGGTGATATGAGGCGTGGTCAAGCGAGTGAGCTCATTCACTTGACTTGACCCGACTTAATTAGATGTGCTGTTTAAACAAGCAAAAACAATCCCTAAGGATAACAAGAGCATTGTATCATGACAGTCATCTCCCCAATGTATTTGTGCAGCAATCTTACTGTCACATATTTATATAAAAATGTTCTGATGATTTACAATTTGAGTAAAACAATGCATGTGGATTATGTCAGAAAACTATTAATCTACTGAGACCAGGAACATTGATGTTGATTTCCATTTAGAAACTATGATGTCATAACAAAATGAATAGTTTTTTGATATGAGACAACAACTATGAGTCACCTCTTTCCTGCGGTCATTGTCCCTCTGTATTAGCCAGCGGATGGAGGCCTGAGGAGACTTGGGGATGCACTCCAGAAAGGTGGTGTTGTTTTTCACACCATACTGCACCATTTCCGCTGCGTTCCTGTAGGCTGAGAGTCCAAAGAGAGAGACAGTCAGAATCAGACGTCATCTACAGACAAACCACAACAGATGGGCGCTTTATTCTGCCTCAGCATGAAATGTTGACACAGAGGCTTGGGCGAACACCTGAAATATGAATATGAAATTGCCTTGTTTTTACAACCAAACAACTCCCAACACATCGCACCAACCTGTTTTCTATTGATGTCACCGTCTTGTTTTTGTTGTTGCTAAATAGCTTATCGCTCAGTTGTGTGTGTGACAGCGATGTGGTTAATTAGTTGTAATGGCCATATGCCTCGCTCCCCAAAGTCTGTGTTCATTTACAGATGTAAAGCGTTCAGGGAAATGGGGGACTCTGGGGAATAAATCCTCTCGTCTCATTATGATTCTTATTGACAGTCCATTGGGCAAACTCCGGGAAGCTAGCCTAAGGTATTCATGCGAAACAGACAGAATCTACATATTATTAACAACATTTCCCCCCAAATTGAATTAAATTTTATATTTGATCTCAAACTACTTATTAAATAGTTTATTTTATTGCAATTATTATTTGATTCATTCATAGATTCATTACAATTATTGTTTATTTTTGACACTGGGTATTCCATCGTGGGTTACCACATCAAACCATCTATGTCTTTGACTTCAATTATTCATATCCCAGTTTATCCAGGATTTGGACCAGCACAGTGTTTCGGCTACAGTGCATGGCTTGAGAATACTCATGGCATGTGCAATAAATATATGCTCTAAATATAACAAATAATAAATAAATTTCTAAAGAATAATGTTCTTTAGAAATGGTCCCAAACTTCAATGAGCTGATTCAAACCAATATACATAATCCACATGTACCTTTCAGATTGAATCCTCTGCACTGGGTTAGTGGGTTCCCATGAATAATATCTTGCCTCCTGCTTCTCCTAGAAAATAAACAACACATTAATAATACATAAATACATATATACTCAACAAAAATATAAACGCAACACTTTTATTTTTGCTCCCATTTTTCCTGAGATGGACCCAAAGATCCAAAATTCACTCCAGATACACAACACTACCATTTCTCTCAAACATTGTTCACAAATCTGTCCAAATGTGTGACAGCGAGCACCTCTGCCCCGCCGAGACAATCCACCCCACCTCACAGGTGCACCACATCAAGATGCCGATCCGACATCATGATTAGTGCACAGGTGCGCCCCAGACTGCCCACAATAGAAGGCCACCCCGAAATGTGAATTTTTTTGCTTTATTGGGGGTCTGGGGACTCAGAACCAGTCAGTATCTGGTGTGACCACCATTTGCCTCATGCAGTGCAACACATCTTCTTCGCATAGAGTTTATCAGATTGTCAATTGTGGCCTGTGGAATGTTGGTCCGCTCCTCTTCAAAGGCTGTTATGGACGAAGAACACAGGTGCATTTTATTGATGTCATTTTGAATGCACAGAGATACCGTGATGAGATCCTGAGGCCCATTGTTGTGCCATACATCCATGAACATCACCTCATGTTTCAGCAAGATAATGCACGGCCCCATGTTGCAAGGATCTGTACACAATTCTTGGAAGCTGAAAATGTCCCAGTTCTTGCATGGTCAGCATACTCACCGGACATGTCACCCATTGAGCATGTTTGGGATGTGCTTGACCGGCGTATACGACAGCGTGTACCAGCTCCCACTAATATCCAGCAACTTCGCACAGCCATTGAAGAGGAGTGGACCAACATTCCACAGGCCACAATTGACAATCTGATAAACTCTATGTGAAGAAGATGTTTTGCACTGCATGAGGCAAATGGTGGTCACACCAGATACTGACTGGTTCTGAGTCCCCAGACCCCCAATAAAGCAACAACAAAAAAAAAAGCACATTTCAGGGTGGCCTTTTATTGTGGTCAGTATAAGGTACACCTGTGCACTAATCATGATGTCGGATCGGCATCTTGATGTGGCACACCTGTGAGGTGGGATGGATTATCTCAGCAAAGCAGAAGTGCTCACTATCACACATTTAGACAGATTTGTGAACAATGTTTGAGAGAAATGGTAATATTGTGTATCTGGAATGAATTTTAGATCTTTAAGTCCATCTCATGAAAAATGGGAGCAAAAACAAAAGTGTTGCGTTTATATTTTTGTTGAGTGTATAATACATAAAAAAACAACAACAGAGTGGTTGTCTGCTTTTGTGGCTACCTGGCTCACACACTGAGAAGTTTTTGAAACTGTTAGTTTTTGAGCTCAGTTTTTAACATCATATCATGGGATTTTAACCAACTAAGAAGTGAACCATGTGCAGTTCAAAGGACACAAGTAAGGGACTGTTGGATTGTGTGAAATTAGGTTTTTGTTTTTCCTATGTCCATGGAGACCATTCAAGAGGCTAGCTAAAAAGCTTAATATGAACATTTGAGATGCTGCAGGCTTTTTACACCATATGTGGCAGAAAATGTGGCAGAAGACCTTCCAGAGGAAATACTTTCCAGAGGGAATGAACTATTTCATCACCAACTGAAACACCAGAGCAGAGTAAGAACAAGGCCTTTCCTCTTGTGTTCACCTGGTTTTCCCCTGGACACTAGAGTGATGGTGCAGGGACACCTTTGGCTTTTGATCTCCTCAAATTGCCCTGACACAGATCTGCTCACCCAACCTGACCAGTCCTCCTGTTAAACTCCACTGAGACTTTTGACTGAGACACAAAGGTGACTGAGATGTGCAATGCAAATGTTGCAGCATCATCAACTGCAACAGTTTGCTGCACCAAAACTTGAATTTCCCTCAGGATCAATAAAGTATCTCTCTCTCAATATACAACATGGCATCTGAGCTACACTTGACCGAAGTCTGACTGGTCACATGATGAGACAGGCCCTAAAAGAGGCCCAAATGAGTCATATGTGTCATTTTGAACTCCTTTCAGAAGTTGTGGAGTATAATAGCACAGTCTAAAAATAGACAGTTTAAAAAAGAAGGCTAGTTAGGAAAAATGAATGTCAGTGGATGTTCAAGAGGTTTAAAACAATACATTTGAAGTTGTATTTGAAGCTTGAATGCTCTGAAAATTCCTACACCATATCTCTGCCTACTACTAAAACATTCATTTCACACGTATCACATAGGCATTTTTCAACAATAAAAACACATACATGCTTGTTACAGTGAAATGCACATAGGTCGTTCTTCTCACTTCTGCAGGTTTGAAAAGGAAGTCAGTGGAACCATTTCTTATCAATAGCAATGGCTCCAATGACTTTAGATTGAGATAAATATTGCAGTTTATGATTAACAAAATGTGAATGAATGATCTATTCACGCTGCAGTTAAATACCAGAAAATAATATGTCTTCTTTAAACGCAGCCACACCTTTTTCCAGTGGGGTAGAAGCGTGAGCAGCTCAGACCATCCCAGGCACAGTAGGGGTCCCGGGCCAGGCAGCAGTCAGCACAGGCCTCTCCATAAGCCTGACATCTGTGCAGTGAGACCTGAGAGACTCCAAACTCCGAGCTGACGTAAAGCTGTTGCTGCAAAGTAAACAGTTCAAATGTCAGACGCCCTGTTTGTCTTAATAAGTGGAGAGCTGACAGCAAAATGAGCCGTAATTACAGCTTATTATTTCTCTTCCTCTGGGACAGGCCAGATTCAGAGGAGATTATCATTTCTGCTTTTACATGCAGCAGGTTAGTAACATAATAAAGGCATAAAACTGCAAAAATATAATGAATAGCCCTCTTACCTTTTTAGAGGATATTCTCAAGTTTGTCACCGGAGCTTGGTTCTAGAAAAAAAAAAAAAAAAAGTTAAAATGTTTTTATATATAATTTTGTGTGTGTATGTATTTCCCCAAAGTGTCCAGCTATTTTTATAGGTTTGTATAAAATATTACATGTAGGAAAAGTATACTGCAGGTGATTTTTCTATAATATAAGAGAGAAATATAACAAATATAACAAAAAATATAACAACAACAAAAATATATATATATATTTAAGCACTTTAAATTACTTTATGAACAAACTGTCCTCTACAAATGACCTCACTCTGCCTTATCTCGCCTTAAAGAGACAGTGTGTAAGATTTTTACCCGTTAATTACTGAAATTGAAGAGACCCATTCAAAAATACATTGTTTTCCAAGCCTTTTCACTTCCATCATGAAATCAAAGTATTCTTTTGGACTTAGATATAGTCACATAAAAGGGGGATCTTCCCCATGCAGAGGCAGCCATTTTGAATACGAGAGCCGCAGAAGGACATTTGGGCTCCGCCTTCGCCTTCGGCAAGGCTCGTGGTTTTGGGTAAACAACACAAGCATGCTGCCGGATCAGACGTCGTAATGGATCTAACACGTGTTTTGGACTAAATTGTTTTACTGGATTTTATTCGCTGGATCCTTACGGACAAATTGAGAGCAAGTTTATGGTGAAATACAGAGTTTGACCTGTGCAAAGCATTCTAAGGTAAGCTAACCTCGTTTTGTGCTTTTCCGTATAAAAGCCCCATGTGCTCGGGGAGTGATTGTTTTGCAGGGAAATGAATTGCATAGTCAAAAAGAGGAGACTGTAAGGTTTCATTTGATGTGTAGAGTGTCATGGTACATGATCAGGAATGTGTGTTTTCATGAGAAAAGAAAAACAAAACAAAAACGGGACCGCGTTTTATTTATACAGTAGCGGCGTGCGGCTCGTGCGCGCGCCTGGGTGACCCTCGAGGTCTGCCGTAGCTAAAACAGAAAGTGCAATAGCACCATCCACCTATGCGCCACGAATCCTACACACTGGGGCTTTAAGCACTTTAAATTACTTTATGAACAAACTGTCCTCTACAAATGACCTCACTCGGCCTTATCTCGCATTAAGGTTTTCAAAAGTCCCAAAATGCCATTTAAAAAAATCCTTGGTAAACCATTGTTTCCTGCTCCACAAAATGAGACCCACTGCTCTAGGGTATCTACTCTTAGCTGATCTTATGTGAGATTCAATTTTATTCAGTCATTTTTAAAAGCAGCAACCGGATTGAATGGTTATTTTTAAAAATGGCACTGAAGAGGTACAGTATGCATTACCAACAGCTTTTGACCAGATGCTTCTTTAAGTTTCTTTGGGGCATAAATCAAACTCGCTCCTGTCTGCAAACCTGCTGTGGCCAGAGTACAGTGCAGATCAAAGCAGCATGATGACCTTTAGCCGTGATCACAGCCTCACAACACATCCAGCTCTCTCAAGCAAATAAACGGTACAAAAGTTCAACTGAGGGCAAAGCAACTGTATGAGACAACTCCTGCCAAATACTACGTGTGTTTTTCATCATACTGCGAACAGCATCTCCCTCCTGAATGCCATCCTCCTTTGGTCTGCGCTTGGCCTTTACACAGAGGCTAGAACGCTCACTGCTCTTTGATTTGATGTCAGAAAAAGGATGAACCAGGGAGAAAAGTGGAGGAGACCTTAAATACTTCCAGCTCTTCCAGGATCAGGTCCTCTTGAAATGATTGGTTTGTGGGTAGGACGATCACCTTCTGGATGGTGCCTTTGTCTGAGGGCAGAGATCACATGTGTTACAAACTGTGAAGTAAATGTGAACCTTAACTGAACATTTACTCATAAAGCAGCACATACACAACTGGTTATAAGACATACAGCTCTGGAAAAAAATAAGAGACCACTGCATTTTCTTATGAAATCAGCATCTCTACATGTATTAGTTCATAGTTCATAGTTTTATTAGTTTATAGTTTATAGTTTTATTGTCGAAAAACCATATGTACATGTACACAGAGTGAATTCAAAATTTTGTTTCCCCGCTAACCAGGCAGGACAGTGATATGATGTGCACCGCCGACTCGGAGATACACAATGGAAAAGTGCAGTACAATCAATGACAATTATTCACAACATGTTATGACAGGAAAACAATTGGACAGGTAACATATGGTGTTTTTTTCTTTGGCGACAAACGGAAGGGTGGGGCAAGGGAGCAGATCAGAAATCAATGAAATTGATTGAAAACTGAAGTAGAGGCAGAGATTCCTAAAAATAGACAGGGCAACGTGTTTACATAAATTACAGCCATTCCATTCCAGCGTCTGTTGAATTCCAACACAAACACAAAGCTGAGCTACTTCAGTTCTTGCACCAGGAGTGGAATAAAGTCACCCAAGAACAATGTGAAAGACTTGTGGAGAGCATGCCAAGACACATGAAAGCTGTGATTAAAAATAAGGGTTATTGCACCAAATAGTGATTTCTGAACTCTTCTTAAGTGTAAACATTAGTATTATGTTGTTTTAAAATGAATTTGATCTTGTTTCTTTGTGTTGTTTGAGGTCTGAAAACATGTATCTTTTTTGTTATTTTGGTCATTTGTCATTTTCTGCAAATAAATGCTCTAAACGATGTTGTCAGTGGTTTATAGACTCAAACAAAAATGTTCCTTTTGCCCAAACACATACCTATAAGTAGTAAAATCAGAAAAACTGATAATTTTGTAGTGGTCTCTTTTTTTTCCAGAGCTGTATGACCATACAGGTATTGTGATATGTATTGTGATGTATTGGAAACACTGCATAATAACTACATGGTTTATGAGTTATACTGATATGTTATTTTCTGATCTATGTTATAATGTTATTTCCCCATTAAAAACACACTTGGAGTTGTATTTTGTTTCAATCATTCATACACCTTGGCTAGAATCATTTGGATGATTTCAGCCTTGGAATTTCCAATCTATTGAACTAAAGGTAAATGGTAGCTCTGAACATGAAAACTTCACAATGTGGAACAGAACATTTTATGCTTTGGAAATGTAGACAGACTAATAATAAAGGGTTCAAACATGTGTGAGTGAAACAAGTCCAGATATGTTTTTGAGGCTGTAACATTCTAAAATGACTTATTAAGCATGCTTAATTTAGCACTATATTGGACCTTTAACTAGCCTTAATACAGTGTGAAGACAGTCTTAATTCATTATGAACAAATAGTTATAATTTAGGCTTAGTAACTACTTAACTACTTAGGAGTTTAGGGTATTAATTAAGTAATTACTAATACTGAATCTGTCCAAATAAATTATTTGTTCATTAAAGTCTAGTGTGTAGCTATTATAAAGTGTTACACAGATATTTTTATAGCTTCAACTACATTACATTATCTGTCTCTGGTTCAGTTTTTTATGTCCCATGAAAGACAAAAAATACACCATATAATTGTGTAATAATATTGCTTGACAGTGAGGAAAAAAAATAAGAATAACTAGATTTTACAGTATTTTTTTCTTGATTTACTCGTCACAACTGTAAAAAATGTTGAACTGTGGAAAGATTGAGAATGTAAGTCTGCAGTAGTGAGAGAGAGCGAACACAGAGAGGGCACAGCACCAGTGTCATCAGTAAGGTCTGTTTGTTCAACTGTACCACAACATAAGCTCCTGGAGGCCACTGATAAAAGTGTACCTCCTCTCTTCACCTGAATACACAGTCTGGTCCGCACTGTCTCTTCTTTAAACAACAGGCTTATAAGAGGAAAGATCTACCCATAGACTTACAAAGACAGGGTATGTAACAATCAAGACTTTTGTGGGGGTTAACAAAGTTGTGAATATGCTACTTTTTCCTTATAAAATGTGTTGGCAAATCCAAAGTATTAAGATTTAAAAATGCTTAATAACAGTCTTTTCTTCATGTTGCAATGAAACAGCACAAAGGAGCATTGTGTATGTAGTTCCATCTATTTTTGCACCATAACAATGAATTTCAGCAAGGAGGTTTATAATTCAATATATTGTGATGGTCCACAATATTATTGTCAGACTTTTGCTGATATTATATCACAGTATTTTGGTTAGTGTTACATCCCTAACTGTTATACTATTTAACTTGACTAAGCCTCTTCATATTTACAGTAAGTACTTTACACTACGCAGAATAGCAAATAGAAGCTGCTGTATGAAATGATAAACAGTAAACCTTTGGAGTAATAAAATACTTCAATCACACGAGACACAAAATGGATCAAGTGTCAGATGACTATCAAGGGAGATACAGTGGAGGAAATAGGTATTTGATCCCGTGTTGATTTAGTAATGTATACTGTAAATGAACAGTCTATCATTTTAATGGTAGGTTCATTTTACCATTGAGAAATGGAATATCACAAAGAACATCCAAAAAATAACTTTAATGAAAGTATATATCTGTTTAGCATTTCATTGAGTAATATAAGTATTTGACCCCTCTAACCAAAAAAGACTTGGAACTTGGCGGCAAAACCCTTGTTTGCAGCACAGAGGTCAGATGTTTCTTGTAGTTGATGACCAGGTTTGCGCACCTATCAGAAGGAAATTTGATCCACTTTTCTTTGCAGATCATCTCTAAATCATTGAGGTTTCATGGCTGTCATTTGGCAACTTGGAACTTCAGCTCCCTCCATAGGTTTTCTGGAGGATTAAGGTCTGGAGACTGGCTGGGCCACTCCATGACCTTAATGTGCTTCTTCTTGAGCCACTCCTTCATTGCCTTGGCTGTATGTTGAAGACCCATCCATGACCAATTTTCAGTTTCCTGGTAAAGGGAAGGAGGTTGTCACTCAGGATTTTAATGGTACATGACTTCGTCCATCCTCCTGTTGATGCGGTGAAGTTGTCCTGTGCCCTGAAGAGAAATGCTGCCTTTGACCCCAAGAACACCATCCCCACCGTCAAGCATGGAGGTGGAAACATTATGCTTTGGGGCTGTTTTTCTGCTAAGGGCACAAGACAACTTCACTTCGTCAACGTGTCTGACCACAGCACCTTCTCCCAGTCAGTCTCTAAATCATTCAAGTGTTCATTGGCAAACTTCAGGCGGGCCTGCACATGTAACTTCTTAAGCAGGGGGACCTTGCGAGGACTGCAGGATTTTAATACATTGCGGTTAAAGTGTTACCAGTGGTTTTCTTAGTAACTGTACAGTCTTGTCCCTGACATCCTTTGACAGCTCTTTGGTCTTGCGCATGTTGGAGAGGTTGGAGTCTGATTGATTGACTGATTCTGTGGACAGGTTTTATACAGATGACTAGTTAAAACAGGTGTCTAATTCAGGTGATGAGTAGATTTGAAGGAAATACTTGCACGGTGCAGCCTCAAGGCCAGCAATAGTCCCCAGCACGACCAGTCTGCACTTTCCAGTGAGTCAGCACTCCTGCAGCTCTCCAGCAATGACTACAAGCAGACCTTCTCGATACAGGTAGTTGGCACCATACTCGCCACACCTTTGCATGATGACCTTCGGAGGACAGAGTCGGCCCCAGTAACCACGAGTGGTGGGGGAAAAGCTAGACCAAGCCTCACACATGACAGAACAGAGCTGCCCAGACACCCCAATTGCAGCTCGATGGTGTTGAGTTAGTGACTCTGCACCACTGCACCAGTCTAGGCTCACAGGCACCTGCCACCAGTGCCCACAAGCCCCTGACAGAGCCCACAGAGGCTCTTCTCCAAGGCCCTCATGCGGCAGCTGAACGAGCTTCATGTGCCAGCATCTACAGAGAGAAAGAGAACGCACAGCAGGCTCAGAACGTCTACTTCTGTTCAGAGCAGGTCCATCAGAGAGCTGGTGCTCCATGTTCCAGCGATACTGCTCACAACGGTTCTTCACCACTCCAGTGTGATCCAAGTTGAGGAGCGGCTGCGTCACCACACACATTCCAGCCATCACACATGGCCATTGCCCACATCTTCTGCTGTGGCCCACCGGATGGTCCCAGGACTATTGTACCAGGACAGTGGAGGTTAGACTGGAGACACTTCAGAGGCCTTTTCTGTTATTCAGATTTCCACAGGAAATCTGTGGGTGGCTGTTGAAAAGGCCCACCAGCATCCTCACATTATTCCGCTCAGAGACTGACACTTCTCTCAAGCAGCCAATCAGATCTCTGGCTCCATCCATTTGACCCCATCTTACAGGGTTGTGGCCAGGTTATGGAGAGCAAAGAGAAGATGGACTCCGAGCAGAGAGGATGCATTAAGTTGCCAAAGTATTTAGTTAGAGCCTGTTCTGGACTCATTTTGGGTGTTTTCATGTTGTGCGTGTGAGAATATAACGTAAGTAATTATTGTACATATTATGCTGCTACATGTCGGAGCTTCATGTTAAAGGCAGCGCGCTACATGAGCAGACGGTGCGGCTCTAGTGACGTCACTGTGAGCGGCTCTCTTAAAGGGCCAGCGCTTGTGTAGCTCATATTGGTTATTGTGGTGGCATGAGTGATGCCCTGTTGGGTTTCTTTGTACAGTCTATATTTATATTCATTTGATAGCAAGCAGTTATTCTGTGGCATTTGTAATATGTTAGATTATTTGTCTGCATTTTATTAATGCACATTTTATTTATTTTATTTAATTTTTTTTTACAGAACCACACACATATCCACCAATATACAAACCCAAAAAAATCTCCAGTACCAAAGACATCTGGGTGAGTTTTGTGTGGACTCCCTACAGTAGGTCAAAGTCTTACAGCACCCCCTAGTGTTACACCCATGTTGGAGAGTTTGGAGTCTGATTGATTGACTGATTCTGTGGGCAGGTGTCTTTTATACAGGTGACCCCTTAAAACAATTCAGGTAATGTAGGAGATGAGTTAATTAAGAGTGTCTAACTCAGGGGTCGGCAACCTTTACCACTCAAAGAGCCATTTGGACCCATTTCACACAGTAAAGAAAACACTGGGAGCCGCAAAACCCTTTTGAAATTTAAAATGAAATAACACTGCACATAACGGCTTTTTTACCTTTGTGACATAGAATTACATTTTGAAAATGAACGAACTAAAGTAAAATACATTTTAAATAAATACAGTGGTCCCTCGCTGTTTCGCAGATTTTTTATAGTGTATCAACATGTATTGTGTTCTGCGTCCTGATTGGCTAAAGGACTGTAGACCTTTGTCTTTGTCAGTCATTCTCCTCCGTGTCTCCTGTACAGAATGCGGTCAGTTTGCCAAATTTATTTAAATGTTCGATCACGAGCAGTGTGACTCTGAAGACTGAGCGGTCTGGCATTTGAGCACATGCCAGAAGGGCCGAGGCCGTGCTCTATTACGGATTTGACCACGTGTCCGCGCGCACACTTCTCCGGGTGGTCAATGCGCATCGGAAAGTAGCGGCAATGTTTGCGTTAACGAACTGGTGGAACCTGGAGTCCAGGCGGCGGAACCAGCCCTGAGAGCGCACGGATGCGTTCTCACTACAGTTCTGTGTTTGGTGCAGAGCTGTAGAACCTCTCCCTCCCGTTCCACAGACTATGGGGCAGCTTGTAGGTGTAAATTGCCAGGGCCGATGATCCCAGTCCGTCACTGCTCTGAAGTGTTGTGTGTTTGCAAGTTTTCTCCCCAACAAAACCCGCAACAGCGCAGAGGCGCCAGGCGCCTCGGTCAGAGGAGCTGTTTAATACACGCATATTTATACACGCAATATAAAGCTGACTACTTCACGGATTTTGCCTATCGTGGGTTATTTCTACAACGTAACCCCATGATAAACGAGGGAGCACTGTACTGAGCCGCATCAGAGGGATCAAAGAGCCGCATGTGGCTCCGGAGCCGCGGGTTGCCGACCCCTGTGGTCTGTGGGAGCCAGAACTCTTAATGGTTGTAAGGGAATCAAATACTTATATCACACAATGAAATGCAAATCAATTAATATATTTTCTATAATGTGATTTTCTGGATTTTCTTTTTGATATTCTATCTCTCAATGTTAAAATAAACCTACCATTAAAATTATAGCCTGTTCATTTTTTTTTTGTCAATGAGCAAACCTACAAAATCAGCAAGGGATCAAATATTTCTTTTCTCCACTGTATGTGAGAATACTGCATGACTCATCATTTTGCTCAGACACAACCTGCCAATCATTCACTTGTGGCATTTATACGACCCATGCCAATCTAATCTTAATCTCCTATCTTAGTCAATATAATAATATTCTGTCTTGTGACCTGCAGCACAGTTTGTATTAAATTTTAATGACGAAAAGAAGTCAGTAGGAAACTTGTACCTGTGCCCAGGAATAACACTTGATAGTTCCCATCTGCAGCAGCGACCTGATCCACCACTACAGCTGTGTATATGTAGTCAGCGCCAGTGCGCACCACTAGGGGGCGCCTTCCCACGGGGTAGATTGGGTTGAACATGACTGGGTGGTTCCTCACAAAGGTCACCACATCATCAGGAAACTCTTTGGTTGTTTGAATGTCAGGGGTGAATGCTCCTCCTGGACACTGGGCAAATCACAAAATATAATTAAATGTGATTAATACTTCAAGTATTTTTACTTTTGAAATATTCAACATATAATCATACTATAGCTGAATGCAATAATTATGTTGCATTCAGCAGCATAATTGAAATGATTGTAGCATAAGGTAAAATTGTTTAAGTGCTCTTTGATTATTATGGCAATTATGGAACTCAACTAAATTTCCCACTCATTTTTCTCCTAGACTTTGAAAGCTTGAAAGTTTGAAAGCTTACTCTGTATAATCAGCTACCTGATAACTAATGACCACACAAAGTATCATCTTAATTTAAATCTGTTTCTGAAACTTTATAAGATGCAAAGGTATTAAAACATTTTTGCAGAATCTTGCATTTTGAACAGCCTTTTTGGCCATAAAATACATCTTTTATTTTATATTTTATGACTAATTTCCTATTTTATTTTGACTTGTACATTATTATTTTTTGATTCTGTTCTCTTAGTAACTTTTTTGCTATTCCATCTATTTTTGTTACTGTCTGTTGTATATTGTGATGAGTGAGCTACTGTTCCCAAATAATTTTCCATGTGGATCAATAAAGTTTGTCTAAGTCTAAGTCTAAAGACACAACCGCGTTATGCATATTATTTACCATATAGCTGCTTAGCCTTCGCAATGTCTTTGAACTACTAATATTTGAATTTTTTTGAAAAGTCTATGGGAAAAATTAAATTTACTTCTGGAAACTGAGCAGGCTGTCACTGTTGAGCTCCATGGAATCGAGCTATCTGAAGTAGACACTTTAGTACACTCTTCTATTACCAACTGAGCTATATCACTGAAAGTAGATATAATTATATGACAAAAGTGTGCTATATTATTTGAAATGCAAACAAATGTGCAAGTAAATGTGGCACTCACAGTTCCAGGTCTGGGATAGGGGATGCGTCCCTGGAAGGCCACCCACTGGAAGTTGGGTCCATCTCTGTGAGCGAATGGCCCATTGAACACAGTGAGGATGTCAGCCATGTTGTACATACACACCGCCGAGCCTTTGAACACCGAGCTGAGGAAATAAGATTCAAAGTTTATAGCTGGCAGACAACACAAACGGGAAACCCACCCTGGTGAACTTTTCTGTTTATGAATAAGAATATTTTTGAGGAGTTAAAACATCGTCTTACTCCACGGACTTCCCATCAGGTAATTTAATGTGGTTTGGTTTTAATACGACATAACAGGAGCTTTGTGGAGAGAGGAACAGAAGCGTTTTGTGTCGAGATGGGGAATAACAGTGAGAGTGGAGACCTGGAGGACCTGCCTGTTTGCTTTGGCTGAGTTCTCTGAGTGGGAGAGCTCTAATGCAGGAGTTGTATGATCTAGAGGTTACCAGTGAATCCGGCATGTGGACCAAAGGCTTAAGCAGATGAAGTCAATTAGACTTCAGAACTCGGGGATCAAGTGACCGCTCCTTTAAACTTTACAATTCGACACGGCAGCTACTATCAAATACAGGCTATCGGATCACACTGAAGGCTCTTGTGTATGACCACACCTGGTAGCCTTTCCTGTTAAGGTTATAAAAATATATAGACAAAACATTAAACATTTGAATTCTGATGCTGCATTTAGGAAAAAGTAAAGAGATTTGGTTTTGAATGGCAGACATTCAATAACAACAATGATATAAATGTAACAAATAGTTTTATTATTTCTATTAACACAATAAGTACTCTCCAACTGTACAATAAACAATCTTGTTAATGCATAAAATTAGATGTTGTGGCTATGTTAAAACAGCCAGTAGTTACAGTAGAGGTATGTCTTTCTTGTTGCTACTACCTCTACAGTAGTGTAACCAATACTTTAGGGACTACTTAAAGGAAAAGTAACGTTTTTTTTAACAATCTGAGCCTTCTTTCGGTAATAAAACAAGTTGTTTTACTCACCCATAGCACTTTGGTGTCATATGGAGCACTTCCAGAGATGTTTTAGATTTGCCGTTAGCCTAGCGCGACTTCTAGCCATAGCTCGGGGCATATAATATATTCCCCAAGCATGTAATATGCCCCGTGCGGGCTCCAAATAGCACAAACTTTAGCACTTTTCAAATCATAGAAGCTCGATGTCTTAGTCTATGATTTCGTTTGAAGTAAAAGTGGCCTGTAATCTGAGATTTATCCATAGTTTACAGCTTTGCGTTTCATGTTTTGGTCCCGGGAGCTGAGAGCACAGTCCGCGCATGCGCACTGGCGTCCTCATCTACTCGAAACTATGGCTAAATCTCGGATTACAGGCCACTTTTGACCACACAAAATCGTAGACTAAGACATCGGGCTTCTATGATTTGAAAAGTGCTAAAGTTTGTGTTATTTGGAGACTGCAAATAAGTGCCCTGAGAACTCACATGACGGAGATCGCAAATCTAAAACATCTCTGGAAATGCGCCATATGACACCAAAGTGCTATGGGTGAGTAAAACAACTTGTTTTATTACCGAAATAAGGTTGTAAAAAAACGTTACTTTTCCTTTAACTGTTGCCCTTCCAAAAAAAAAAAATTGGAAAAAATTGGAACAAATTGGAAAAAATTGGAAAAAAAGAAAAAAAAAGAAAAAGAAAGTAATATTACAGCTGTCTTGGCACTCTATAGTCAACACAAAGCTATGCACAGAGTTAGCACCTTCAGTGAACAGAAAGAATCTCTGGCCCTAACACTCATATGGAAAGCACATTAAAATGGAGCTCATCTGGAAAAGACAGTCAGATGCTGTTGTTGTAATCTGTGTAAACATGTCTTCAGCAGAACACAAGACAGCCTACTGCAGAAGCATCCTTCCTGATCTGCTCAGACGCTCCGAGGGTAAAAGAATGTTACAATTGGCTCTTACCTTGTGGACGTGAAGACTCCAAAAACCAGAAGGCCTTTTGGTTGATCTGTCTCCAGCAAAAACACACTTTCTGTAGAGGAAAGACATAACTTAATATAATAATTAACCAAACTGATATCACCCCATACACCTGATAGGAAAATGTAATCAAATACATGAATTTACAGGCGGATGTATAAACTAAATTAGAATAAAGGACCCCAACAATGGAGCTAAAAAAATACAAAGGGCATAGCTATAAAAAGAGCAATGGTGCACTATGTAACGTTTCTGGTGCAGCTCCGTCATCTGCTTGTCTCCATGAAGATATTTTTTTCTTTATCTAAAATGTTCCACAGTAATAGTATTTAATTTATCTATCCTGCAATTATTCCTTTATTTTTTATTGCTCAAAAACTGAAACCACGAAACACGAGCATCTGCCCACTTGTCTCCATGGCGCTTGTTAAGTTTTAGCCATACTGTGGAACATTCCAGCTTAAAGGAAAAGTAACGTTTTTTACAATTTGAGCCTTATTTCGGTAATAAAACAAGTTGTTTTACTCACCCATAGCACTTTGGTGTCATATGGAGGATTTCTGGAGATGTTTTAGATTAGCGTTAGGCTAACGCCGTTAGCCTAGCGCGACTTATAGCCATAGCTCGGGGCATTCCCCGAGCATGTAATATGCCCCGTGCGGGCTCCAAATAACACAAACTTTAGCACTTTTCAAATGATAGAAGCTCGATGTCTTTAGTCTACGATTTTGTGTGGTCAAAAGTGGCCTGTAATCCGAGATTTAGCCATAGTTTCGAGTAGATGAGGACGCCAGTGCGCATGTGTGACGACCACAAAAGTGTCATATTTTGTTTTTTTTTAAATGAGAGTAAAAAGGATTATGGTCTTCTATTTGAATACAATTTAACGTATTTTATTTTGGGAAAAGGACCCTTAAGAGTTTTTACATTTCAAAGTGGGTTTCCTTATTCAGGGTGAATGCTGTTATGTTTACTCCAGGCCAGCAGGGGGCGAGGCCGGGTGGCGGGTTTAGCTCCATGCAGCGTGTTTCTCATTACTACCTCTTTTCTCTCCTGTGTAACAGGTAGGTAGATGTACAAAATCACTTTAGAACTAGGTTTTGGCCATATTGAAATGTGTTTGACAAGTGAGTGAACTGTTTTAGTGAAGTAATTTTCGTTGGAACTTGTTTTTGATGTTGTTTGGAGTGAGTTTGATCATAGAGTGCAAGTCAGCTCAACACGCACACACTTTCCCCCGTGCATATGCACATGAGTACTGAGCACATGAGCATTAGTTAGCTCGCCATGTACTGCCTCCCCACCATTAGTTTGAATTGTTTTAAATGAGATTGGTTACACAGTAAGTACATTTAATTGAGTTCGGAGCGTGATATGCAGTACTATATTGGCCTAATACTGTCAGTGGAAGTTTGTAAGCATCCAACATTTAGCTGGTTCATATCACCATTGTCTACAAATTTCATTTTTGATAAATAGTGTAAAATACTAAGTTGAAGAGTAAGTGAACATGTATGTGCTGAAAAGGAGATTTAATTGATGTTGTTTTGTATTGACATGGACACTGAAATTCATTGTATATGCTAAAAAAAGACATGGAATATGTAAAATGTGAATTATAAAGAAAGGAATTTAATAAATTACTGCAGGAGCTCATGAACCTGACACGCTGTCTCCTCTTTTCTCTCCTGTGTAACAGCGTCACAGGAGTCAATCTGTCAACCACGGTGCTGTTGCTACGGTACCCGTTACAGATTTTTGGTGGCCCGTACGGGGAGCGGCGACAGATGCGCAGGCTGCAGGCACAACCAGAATAAGCAGTTGAAGTGTTTCGGGAGCTGACGATTCTTCAACCCATGCATCTGGAGGAAGAGTGAGTCCTACATCCACGACGTCAGCGGTTACCTTCATCTCCTGATTGTGAAGACACAACCTACCTCAACCATCCATTATCCCAGATGCACAGGCCCTGTGCGCACCAGAACGATTGCCTGTGAAGCTACAATTATGCTACACGAGTGGAACCAGGAGTGAGGCCGTGGGTGAAACTGCTACCTGGAGGAGTGACCAACTGTAAGGAAGAGGGAAGAGCAATCATGGCGGACAGTGAGAGAAAAGGCTTGGTATGGAGTATCAAGAAGAGTCTGCTCACTCTGACGGCCGATGAACTTTTCCAACTAGCCCAGAGTGTTGGTCCGGTACCGGGGAAGGATTCATCCACGCTTCAGCTTGGCGAGGAAGAGAGTTGCTTTGAGTACATTCTAGCTTTTATGAATAGTGACACCCTCGTGGAATCTGAGGATTCGGGTATGGCAGTGTTGTTAGATCTTAATGATACTGTGAATAATGTCATTCAGATTCGTAATATTCAGTCTAAAACTGATTCAGAGGTTAATATGCACAATGTATTGTCAACCCCAGTACTGACTGATAATGTGACAGCCAGTGTTCCCAACACTAACCCAACCCACACAGCTAATCAGCTAATCACCAGTCCACCCCTCACACATACTGTCAACACTGCACCGAACACCGACACAGAGCTACAGAAAGTGCTTTCTAGTCTCCTACGATACATAAACCCCACATCACCACCTACTCTCACACCCACACCAGTACCTGCTACACCACCGTTTGACAACACTCACACACCTGAACAACACACACACGGCAAACACGACCGAGTCGTTCCCCTTCGAGACCTCTCAATGCTTCGTCGCGAGTTCAAAGTTCAAGGTGGACAGATCGGTGATCAGAGCTCCGACTTAAGCTACAACAACATATGCAGACAAATCGATGAAGGAGTTAGAGAACAATTCAGTGAGGCTGAAATACTGAGAGGCGTTCTCAGAGTTATCAAATCAGGAAACTTCAAAGATATGCTAATGCACAAAGATGATTTGACCATAGATGAGCTCAAAGGCTTCCTGCAATCCCACTTAGGTGGGCGAAGTAACACAGAACTTTTCCAAGAGCTTATGTGCACGAAACAAAATGATAGCGAAACCCCACAACAGTTTCTGTACCGTGTCATAGGCCTCAAACAAAAGATCCTGTTTGCTGCAAAATATGCTGACACAGAAGTGAAATACAGTGCCAGCACTGTTCAAGACATTTTCCTTCACACCATATATCAGGGCCTTAGCCATAAGCATAATGACATACGAAGAGAACTTAAAGCATTGCTCTCTGATAGCAGTGTGTCTGACGAGACCATTTTAAAACAAATGATGAAGATAACAAACACTGAGAATGAGCGACAGAGACGTTTAGGTTCAGTGGCGAAGCAGAAACATGTAAGTGTGCATAACACAGAGCTAGTTGAAGCTGAAGTTGCAGCAGCACCGAGCAGTAGTACGAAGAAAGATGCTCCAGATAAACAACAAAAGGCGGATGCACTCCAGCAGTTAACTGAGAAAGTAGAGGAGCTAATGAATAAAGTTGAACTACTCCAACGGCCACGACACACTCAAAACTCAGAACATTGTCATCATTGCAAAGCTCAAGTGGATCAAAAGAAAATCAAATCCTATAGCTGTGCTAATTGTCTTGCACAGAATCGCCCCGGTTGCACTCACTGCTTTCACTGTGGTGAAGACGGTCACAGAGCCGTAGGCTGCATGAAGAAGCCTAAGCGTCAGGAAAACTGGAGCCGGTCGCAGCTACGGGACAAGCAGTGACCGGACCTCACGTTCAGTCCCACAGTGCCGAGTGTAATGTATTGAGCCCTGAGAGCCATGCGATGACTAGTTCAATGAATGAAAGACCAAAAGAAAACGCTGTCAAAACCTATGCCCAGTCTCCCCTTTCGCTCCCCACCCAAACAAGCAGACGTCTGGCCAAGTTTATAGGTGCCAAAGCCCTTGCTCGATGTGACCTTAATGGCTTGACAGTCAGTGCCTTATTAGATACTGGAGCCCAGGTGAGCATGGTTGATAGAAGCTGGAAAGAGAAATACTTACCAGATGCACCTGTCAGGCCCCTCAGTGAAATATTTGATGACAGAGAAGAGCTGGAAGTACATGCTGTGAATGGGGAAATTCTTCCTTTTGACGGTTGGGTCCTCATTGCAGTCAGCTTTGCTGGAAATGATGCTCTTAGCCAGTCTATAATGGTGCCTTTCCTCATCTGTAGCATCCCGCTTGCGAGGCCGATACTTGGATTTAATGTGCTAGAGGAAGTGGTTCAGAATAGACCAACAGAACTTGTCCCAGCCCTCACCACGCTCCTTTCTGATTCAATATCTGCCCCTGCTGAAAAGGTTGAGCTGCTGGTGAACTTCATTCAGACAGACAGACCCTCCATGTATCAGAGACTGCTAAGGACTGGCAATTATGACACCACCGTTCCAGCTGGACAAGTAGCCTGGATTAAGTGTCAGATCCCGCCCACTGTAGATCAGTCAGACCCCCTTCTTTTGTTTGAACCTGAAGAAAACAATGCCCATCTTACAGGGCTTGAGCTTGAGGAGGGCCTACTAGAAATACAGTCTACGAAGAGACCTTATGTCATCATACCAGTAAGAAATAGCACAAAACATTCTGTCATTATACCAAGGAAGTCAGCCCTGGGTAGTGTCCAGACTGTGACAAGGGTGATCGAGACCAATCCACAAGAGATGTCTAGGTCCAGAGTAGTAGTCAATGCTGCAACAACGTCAGTTGCTCAAACTGCTCCAGCCTTGTGGCAGCCTCCCGTGGATCTCAGCCACCTTAGTGACGAAGAACAGGACAAAGTAAAGAAGATGCTGTGGGAAGAATCAGCTGTTTTTGCCCGAGACAGTCATGATATCGGATGTATCCCCAGTTTACAGATGTCGATCAACCTGAAGGATGAGATTCCAGTACAGAGAGCATACTCCTCCGTCCCCAAGCCACTGTTTAAGGAAGTGAAAGAGTACATACAAGATCTGCTAATGAAAGGCTGGATTGTCAAATCAAAGTCCTCCTATGCTGCACCAGTGGTCTGCGTCCGAAAAAAAGATGGTACTCTCCGCCTCTGTATAGATTATCGGCTCTTGAATCAGAAGACCATCCCAGATCGACATCCCTTACCTAGGATACAAGACCTGACTGACACGCTCGGTGGCTATTCCTGGTTCAGTATCCTTGATCAAGGAAAAGCTTATCATCAGGGTTTTATTGCTAAAGACTCCCAACACCTCACTGCTTTCATTACCCCCTGGGGGCTGTATGAATGGGTCCGTATCCCATTCGGCCTCTCTAACGCCCCCGCAGCCTTCCAGCGGAGTATGGAAGAGATGTTGGGTTCCTTGAGAGATGACTGCTGCCTCCCCTATCTTGACGACGTGCTTTGCTATGCAAGAACCTTTGATGAGCACGTGGAAGGGGTCCGCAAAGTATTGCAAGCGCTTCAGAGACATGGGGTGAAGCTAAGACCTGAAAAATGTGAGCTGTTTCGACAGGAAGTAAGGTACGTGGGTCGCCTTGTGTCAGCTCAGGGAGTCAGAATCGATCCCAAAGACCTGGATGCAGTTCGATCATTAGCCTGCAAGACACCGCAGACAGTTGGAGATGTGAGAAAGCTCACCGGATTCCTGGGCTATTACCGTTCGTACATCCAGGACTTCTCAAGGATAGCGAAGCCCATCTATGAGCTACTTCAAGTCAAACCAGGGCAAGCAGCTGTAGTGCATGGTAAAAGCAAAGGTCCACAACTACCATCCAGAACATCTGTAGAGTGGTCCGCTGAACACCAGGAAGCCCTTGACCGACTCGTTTCTCTCCTCGTTAGCCCCCCTGTGTTGGCATACCCTGACTTTAACTCACCTTTCGTCTTACACACGGATGCATCAGACCAGGGCTTGGTGCGATCCTTTATCAACACCAGGAAGGCAAGTTGAGAGTCATTGGATATGGGTCTAGAACTTTAACTGCAGCTGAGCGAAACTACCACCTGCATAGTGGAAAACTAGAATTCCTTGCCCTGAAGTGGGCTGTGTGCGAAAAATTTAGAGATTATCTATTTTATGCGCCTCACTTCACGGTATACACAGACAACAATCCACTAACTTATGTAATGACCACAGCAAAGCTAAACGCTGTAGGTCATCGGTGGGTTGGAGAACTTGTCGACTTCAGGTTTGACATAAAGTACAGGCCCGGGAAGGCCAACATAGATGCCGACACGCTGTCACGTCTCCCTCTAGATATCGAAGCCTATACTGAGTCCTGTACCAAAGCGTCCACTGAAGATGTGGTTCGTGCTGTATGGGATGGAAGTAAAGTAGCCAAGCAGAAAGATGTAGCTTGGGTAGCGGCTCTCAACATCTCCTCCCAACCTGACCCATGTTCCCCCTTTGATCACTTAAATGCAATCAGCCATGAAGAGCTTATGGGAGCACAACGTGCAGATGAAGCCATCAGAGAAATCATTAAGTTAAAAGAGACAGGTACACCTTTAACTGATGAAATACGGCAAACTGTTAGTGGAGCCACTAGAAGACTATTTCACGAATGGGGAAAACTAGTCTTGGAGAATGGTCTCCTGTACAGGCGTGCGAATGGCAGAAAGCAGTTGGTACTCCCTGCCAAGTACAAAGATCTTGTCCTGAAGAAACTCCATAATGACATGGCTCATGTTGGCACAGAAAGAGTCCTTAACCTCGCCAGGGAGAGATTCTATTGGCCTTTCATGGCTAGAGAGATTGAGGACCATATCACTAAGAAATGTCCATGCATAAAGTCAAAGAAGCCAGTTACTCATGTTCGTGCTCCAATGGGTAGTATCACATCAAGTTCACCACTAGAATTGGTGTGTATCGACTACTTACATCTAGAGACCAGCCGTGGTGGCTATGAATATATCCTTGTGGTCGTTGATCATTTTACAAGATTTGCTCAAGCTTATCCAACGAAGAATAAGAGTGGGAAGACAGCAGCTGAGCGCATCTTTAATGATTTCGTCCTCCGCTTCGGATATCCATCAAAGTTACACCACGACCAAGGCAGAGAATTTGAGAACGAGCTTTTCCGTACACTCCAACAGTTGTCAGGCATCCGTCATTCAAGAACATCGCCGTACCATCCCCAGGGAAACCCTGCAGAACGGTTTAATCGGACAATACTGCAGATGTTGAGAACGTTGACTGACAAAGAGAAAGAACAAATCCCACGAGTCGAGTTGTACATGCATACAATTGTACCCGGCACGAGTCGACCGGTTTCTCACCCTTCTTTCTCCTTTACGGCCGTCATCCTCATCTTCCCATTGATTTGGTATTTGGATTGGTTGAAGACACAGAGTCTGACTCGCAAAGGGGGTATGCCAAGAAGTGGGCAAAACAGATGTCTGAAGCCTATCGAATCGCCAGTGAGCATAGCAAACAGGCCAGCACCAAAAGCAAAGTGCTCTATGACAAGAAAGCAAGAGGAGTGGTGCCACAGTCTGGCGATAGAGTCTTAGTCAGGAACCTCAGTGAGCGTGGACCAGGAAAACTACGGTCATACTGGGAGAAGTCCATCTATGTTGTTAAAGAACAGTTTGCAGATAACCCAGTATACATCGTGTACCCTGAGTCTGGGGACAAGAAAAAGACAAGAACGCTACATCGCAATCTGCTCTTACTAGTGAATGACCTCCCAGTTGAAGTGCCTCCACGACATGACACTTCTGAGAAGAGGACACAGAAAAGTAAAAGCCAGACCCGGCGTACTACCCCAGGACGGGCAGACCTGCCGGAAGAATCAGATTCAGATGTGGACTCGGACGATGACTCTGTTGGCCATCGTTATTGGCTAAGGGTACCAGCTGAGAGGATACAGGAGATACCCACTTTAGCACCACCACAACGATCAGCCATCACCGGGAGTCACCCAGTTCCAGTACTCGCACAAGAAGAAGAGAGAGTTAATGCAGACTACTTACCTGAAACAAACCTGATACCTGAAAGAGAAGCAGAGACAGAAGAAACTGAACAGGATGAAAGCCAGTCTGTTGATGTTGGACCTGAGAAACAAGATGGACACATCGAGGCTCCAGAGCCCATTCAGGAAGAACAGCCTCTTTTCACTGCAACACCAGACCGACAGACAGAGGTCAGGAGGTCAAGTCGAGACCGACGACCTACACAGATCTTTACATACGAGAGTCTTGGTCAGCCCAAACTGACAACACAAGCCACCGTTAATATGGCAAACACAAACTTACACTCACCTGCTTACACTATTCCTCACACCACCCAAACCCTGCACTCATTTATTCCCTACACAACACCAACATGCCAACTTAACCCCTATTCTACTCTCTATCCCTCCTTTACATACATTCCTTACCCCTTAACATCACCACCATACATATTACCAGTTCCCATTGCTTGTTAGAGAATTTGAGTTAAGAAAAGTTGAGTAGAAAATGGTGGGACCCATTTCTTTTTGCCGGGGAGTGTGTGACGACCACAAAAGTGTCATAT
This sequence comes from Paratrypauchen microcephalus, assembly GCA_036785185.1. Lineage (NCBI taxonomy): Eukaryota > Metazoa > Chordata > Actinopteri > Gobiiformes > Gobiidae > Paratrypauchen > Paratrypauchen microcephalus. Next base: position 2,638,795 of record JAVJIX010000004.1, on the reverse strand, counting down.
TTTGTTTTTTTTTAAATGAGAGTAAAAAGGATTATGGTCTTCTATTTGAATACAATTTAACGTATTTTATTTTGGGAAAAGGACCCTTAAGAGTTTTTACATTTCAAAGTGGGTTTCCTTATTCAGGGTGAATGCTGTTATGTTTACTCCAGGCCAGCAGGGGGCGAGGCCGGGTGGCGGGTTTAGCTCCATGCAGCGTGTTTCTCATTACTGCAGGAGCTCATGAACCTGACACGCTGTCTCCTCTTTTCTCTCCTGTGTAACAGGTAGGTAGATGTACAAAATCACTTTAGAACTAGGTTTTGGCCATATTGAAATGTGTTTGACAAGTGAGTGAACTGTTTTAGTGAAGTAATTTTCGTTGGAACTTGTTTTTGATGTTGTTTGGAGTGAGTTTGATCATAGAGTGCAAGTCAGCTCAACACGCACACACTTTCCCCCGTGCATATGCACATGAGTACTGAGCACATGAGCATTAGTTAGCTCGCCATGTACTGCCTCCCCACCATTAGTTTGAATTGTTTTAAATGAGATTGGTTACACAGTAAGTACATTTAATTGAGTTCGGAGCGTGATATGCAGTACTATATTGGCCTAATACTGTCAGTGGAAGTTTGTAAGCATCCAACATTTAGCTGGTTCATATCACCATTGTCTACAAATTTCATTTTTGATAAATAGTGTAAAATACTAAGTTGAAGAGTAAGTGAACATGTATGTGCTGAAAAGGAGATTTAATTGATGTTGTTTTGTATTGACATGGACACTGAAATTCATTGTATATGCTAAAAAAAGACATGGAATATGTAAAATGTGAATTATAAAGAAAGGAATTTAATAAATTACTGCAGGAGCTCATGAACCTGACACGCTGTCTCCTCTTTTCTCTCCTGTGTAACAGCGTCACAGGAGTCAATCTGTCAACCACGGTGCTGTTGCTACGGTACCCGTTACACATGCGGAGTGTGCTCTCAGCTCCCGGGACCCAACATGGAACTATGGATAAATCTCGGATTACAGGCCACTTTTGCTTCAAACGAAATCGTAGAGTAAGACATCGAGCTTCTATGATTTGAAAAGTGCTAAAGTTTATGTTATTTGGAGCCCGCACGGGGCATATTACATGCTCGGGAATGCCCCGAGCTATGGCTATAAGTCGCGCTAGGCTAACGGCGCTAGGCTAACGCTAATCTAAAACATCTCCGGAAATGCTCCATATGACACCAAAGTGCTATGGGTGAGTAAAACAACTTGTTTTATTACCGAAATAAGGCTCAAATTGTAAAAAACGTTACTTTTCCTTTAAGTAATAACATCTCCATGGAGACAAACCAGTGGCAAACCCTATGTCAGAAAAGTCTCTTGGTGTGCCATTAAAGTAAACCAAAACAGCAGGATTGTTGGTGGCTGAAGTGATAAACGTCTAACGTTGTAAATCCAAAGCAAATAAATGTCTTTTCACATTCATTGTTTGTAAAGAAAGCAGCTGCTGGATTCCATTAAAACTAGAATAGCGTGCTTTCAGGAATAAAAGATTGTATCGCTGCCGCACGTTTTCTTTATAATACTTGTTTTGAAGCTGATACATCAACCGTGCAATTTAAACAGAAAAGTGCAAAGAGCTAAAGGCCTAAAATAGCATGAGAGTGCAGCTAACCCAGTTCATCAAAGTGAGTCTCAGTGCCGTCCTCCTCCAGAACAGAACACACCATCCGCGCTTTGAGGAACGTGGTCCATTTGTTCACCAGACTCCGCTGGCCGCCAATGTCATTCTGCACAAACACAAGAGATGAGTCATGGCAGAACATACTTGGTTTCTATTCTAGGGCACATTATTCAAGGATTATAGTCAAAGTTTATAATATATCCATACACACTAGAAATGTGTTCTGTTGCGCTATTCTTTTGTTTCTGTTATTTCAACAAATATGTCATATTATTAGGAAATATAGATTAGCTCAGTTGGTTGAGTGACTTGCTAGTATGAAGCATTGTTGTGTCTTTGTACAAAACTTATTTAGACTTATGAATGTGTGGTAACACAATGTGACCTCTGAACTGCCACCTGAGATAATATTTGGGTTTCAGAGTACCACCAGATCTAAACCCAGATCAGGGCTGAATTAGGGCCAAACATGTTCTAAAATCTGAATAAAACAAATACTCAAGCTGCAAAGTACCACCCACAGAAGTGGACTAAGTGAATGTGACGTCACCCACAGTGTTCGGCTCCAGTCAAATGAAGCTCGTGATGCAAGCGATTATAGGAGCAAATTTGTTTTGAATATTAGGAATAAGATTTTTAACGAAAAACGAATTCGATTTTTAAAGATCCCATGACATGGTACTTCTTGATGCTTTTATATGGCTCCTTAATGGTTCCCTAATACTGTAAATGAATCCTTCTTCAAAATCAACACTCAGTGCATGAGAAACAGAGATAAGATGAGAAAGAGTCATAAATATCTCTCTCAAACTCTTTATTCTGGGCGTTGTTGCTTGAATGCAAATGAGGAGAAAACAGCTGGCCAATAGTAGAGGGTGGGGGCGTGGCCAAACTCTCCGCTCTCCGCTCTCAGCTGATCCATTTCTGCGTTTTAAGAGCGGAGGAGGAAAGGAGAGCCTTTTCAATGAAAAAAACACATTTCCACAGAAAATAAAATTAAACCACTGCTGTTCAAAGGTCCAGAGGCTCAGACAAAGGACTTCCGAGCCTAGAAACACTCGGACGTGCCTCCAGGCAAATGAAAAAACGCATTTCGCATTGCCTAGCGCATTCGCAGTCCAAACTCTCTGGGCGTGATTTACAGAGACGCTGAGTACAGACAGACGGGGGTGGAACTGCATTTGCATTTCTTTTTTAGATCTGACGTCAATCAGGTGCCTTGTTCAAAATCGCCCGTTTGATCTCCGATTTTTTGTAACGCAGAAAAGGATCGCAAATGCTCAGTTTAGACATTTCACAACTTTTAACCACGGGGGGGCTAAACAGGGTAGAGGAGCTCACATTAACGTTCAAAAACCTCAGAAAATTTCATGCCATGGGACGAAAAAACTAGCGTGTTATCTATGCCCATTTATATATACAGTCTGTAGTACCACAAAAGGTACCACAGTTTGAGAAACACTGCTTTGCTGTTTGTATTACAATGTATTAGAGATCCAAGGCTACAGACTTACTGGACAGACTCTGGCCACCATGGTGTGGATGTTCTTGGTGTTACCACTGTTGTCTGTGAGCCTCTCCCTGAAGAAGAAATATAGCTTTGCATCATTCGGGTCTGTCCCGTCTGGTATCAGGTGTGCATCGATAAAGATTGGCTCTGAGGAAAATGCAAAAAAAATAAATAAAAAAATAACAACACATTTTTTAGGTTACAGTAATCAAACTAGACACTATATGCTGTTAGAATTGCAGCACATGAGGACATTTTTTTAATGTTTACTCACCACTGAGCCACTTGGAGTTGTGCTGGTCTGTCCGCACTGCATTTCTTTTGGTGAGGCTCCTAAAGATGGCAGCGTCTGTTCCCATAAAGTCAATGTACATCCCAGAGAACAGCTCCTGATCTATACCAAAAACAACCGTTAACTTACATCACCTATGTTCACGCAGCACTGTCAGTTGAGTTATTTTAGATAGGCAGGGTCAGTCTGTTACTTATATTGTATTTTGAAATGATCAAGACCCACCAACATGAAGCACTCAAGAGTCTATAGACATAACCAGTGCTAATAGGAGTAACTGAAGTGGGCTGTAGCACTTGAGCATCCAGATGTTTGTCAGACAATCACAAACAGTACTAACTTCTTGTACGCCCTGTGTTCACTGGATGACTTTAGTAATTCCTTTAGTCTGACTTCACTGTTCTCAGGCTCAGTCCATGTGTTTATGTGCTCAGTGTTGTGAGAGCAGTTTCTGAAGCGTGCTTTAGACAGGGCCATCAGGACACTCTGCTGACAGCACACAGACCATCAACACTGCACATGTCCACACATCTGACATTTCACATAGCAACACACCCACACCAAACCCAAACAATAGTTATGTCCAAAGTGTAGCCCATGCCATTTGTGCCATATGTGTGCCCTTCTCTCCAAGAATAAAAGGTCTTGTTTATAGCAGGAATAATTAGAGATTATATATAGACTGATATATCGGATGGCCAATATATCAGGCTGATATTTGGACTTTTTAGCATATCAGCTATCAGCCTTAAATCTCCAGCATAGGCCAATCTGCTGCCTAAAAATACAAACAAGGCTTTATATTACCACTTTAATATGAAACGACAGCTGCACAAAATGTGACTATACTGCTCTCTTATAGGTTTGTGGTAAAAAAGGGCATGAGGGAGTTTGTAGTACATTTAAGTGACATAATTTGGGGAAAATAATCAAAATCTTCCCTATATATTGGCCCAAAAATAACGTTAATTGGCCATCGATTGCTCTGGATTCTAAACAATCAATATCAGCATCGGCCATGAAAAAAGGTTTATTTGGTTATTGGTCCATCTCTAGAAGTAATAGCAATAAATGCATTTCTCTGATGTGTTGCTCTATGTGTTATTCATTCACTCTTATTGGTTGGGGTGAAGACTTCTTTAAAGTTGTCCCGGGGATGATGAAAGCTTGGCTGCCCATTTGCTCCACAGCCTCTCCAAACACCACTCCCACTCCCTAATAATGTCCATCATGATCATACATAAGAAATGTAAGTGCAGTCAGTGTCTTGAACATGAACACAATGACTTTTCTTGGAGATGACTTTGTGTGGACGCTGGAATGTGATTGATATAAGTTATGGGACTTTTGCCCTACAAACTCATTGCTGAATCATTGCCTCTGCACTTGTCGTTCCTCCAGCGTTAGGTCATACGTCGTAGCCCCTTACACTCACTCTCCTCTCGGCATGATCCCCTCACACTGGCACTCCTCTGGGCATGTTGGCAGAGCTGCTGCTGACCAGCTCTGCTCAGGTGTCAGAAAGTGGAGCTGAAGGTGCAATGTGTCTCCCCCAGCCCTGTCAACAGCAACCCTATACCTCTGCACCAATCACACATCAAAGAAATAAGGAAAAGGGACACTGCAGCCAATCCAGAGGCAGACATTAACTCTGTCTGATGTCCACAACTGACACTTTTAACTTAAGTACTTTTACAAATAAATACCAATTGAATCTAAAGTGTCTCCTCATGTTCCAAGACTGAATTTGGTTTAATTTTAAAGTGGAGTAAACAAAAATAGAGTGAAAGTGTAGGGGAGTACAGTGGTACCTCACCTTACGAATGACCCAACAAACGAAAATTTCACGGTAAATTTTGGTCTCTAGATACGAAAGAAAATTCAAGTTACGAAACGCGAAATCTCAAAAATTCAAATAATGCGCGCTCAGCCACACATACGCTTTTCTCAGACTGGATTTAAACATTTCTCACATTTGTCTCTCGTTTAAACACTCAAACTTTCATAGATTTTCAACAAAATTATTAACAGTGAAGTGTGGGGGGGAGGCGGGAGGGTGGAGAAAACTGCGCTTTGACACGTGTGATAGCGCACATGACCCGGCGCGGAGCTGACAGCAGGTCTAGACCAAGGTCTAAACCTGGACTGGACCAGGACTAAACCAGGACTAAACCAGGACTAGACCAGATGGATTAAAGCAGCGAGGAGGGGACTGCACGCAGTCTGAGCGCATGAACGCATGAACGAGACCCATGCAAGAGCCGCGGTGGTCTAGACCTCCTTTAGACCTGACCAGGTCTAGAGGAGGTCTAGAGGAGCCGCGGTGGTCTGGACTAAACCAGGACTAAACCTGGACTAAACCAGGAGGAGCCCGTGGCTCCACTGTTAATACATTTTGTTGAAAATCTATGAAAGTTTGAGTGTTTAAACGAGAGACAAATGTGAGAAACACGCAGAACACAATGTTACACTATAAAAAAGTTACACTATTAAAAAAAAAAACTTGGATCGGGGCCTTGGAACGAATCAGGCTTTTTCCATTGAAATAGCTACTCAACTTACGAATTTTTCATGTTACGAAACCACTTCTGGAACGAATTCATTTCGTAAGGTGAGGTACCACTGTATAGAAAACAGATTAAAGACAGTTGCAGTGACAAAGACACACATTTTGAGATCTCAGGGAGTGACAAGGATGTCTAAAGGGAAGAATATATTAGATGATGCTGAATGTGTTTGAGAGATGTTTCAAACTTTAGACATACTGTGGAGGATAAATACTTTATTCATAGTTCAAATGATCCTTCCCCTTTCAATATTTTTTTTTAATCTGCATTCTGTAATTGTTGTAACAATGTAGGACTGCTGCCATAGCTTAGGTGTTATACCAGTCCTGCCGTAGACTAAAGCATGCACGTAATTAATCTGACTAGCTTTCCTGCCAAACGTTTATCATTTTAGTAGAAATAAGTGTAAAATGTCTACTCTTTGTTGAACACTGTTTCAAATGGAGTTTAACACTCATATATCAGGAAGCATGCGTCACAAAACACCTACTGAGCATGACGGAAACTGTGTTGACTTGAGGGTTGAAGGAGCACCTCCCTTTTCCAGATTCACTCTTGGAGTCGATGTGAAATACTTGTTCCTGTCACAGAGAGGAGAAGAGGTTGTATTGTGCAGACAGTTTTATAAGATAGGGTTCTCTTTTCTGCTATAAAACTGCTTTTAGGAGGGAAACAAATGTCCCTTAAGGTAGAACTGTTCAGATTTTCCTAGTCATATTTTTTAGGTTTTAGATAGCGAAGTCAAGACCCTCTTTACATGTCCTTATGGAACAGTAAAGAGAACTTTCCATTACAGAGAAATGAAGTTTTCTACAGAAACAGCTTGGTGACAATCCTGGTATTGGAAGTGCGGAAATTGCCAAGTAGCTTTCTGTCTTTAGGAAGCTTTGGGCTGGACTGCACTGGAAATGGTACAAAAGCTTTTCTGTCCTAATATATTTGGTTGGCCTGCTGATGGTTTGAGCTTTTTTCACTAATCACTAATGTCACTAATGTCAGCTGGGACAGAAAACATGTGTGAAATATGTCTGTTTAAGTGGTTCTGAAGGTGATCTGACAGCAGCTGTATGAAATGACAGTAACCACAAACTGACTTTTGTAGGAAGTCAATGTCTCTTCATTCTTCAATATGGAATACATTAAAATGAGAGGATTAAAGACAAATTAAAGACAACATTACAACAAAACCAGTTAAAACAACAACATTCAATGTCTCATATTCAGTTTACAAATATCTTTCTAATGGTATTTTTTGAGTTAATAGAGAATGTTAAGAATAACTGAGCCCACGCTGCACTAATCATTCTGTGTGTTCCTGTGTAATGCAGTAACACTTGAGCAATAAGAAATATCCATCCATCTTCTTTCACTTTTCCATTTCTGGGTCACGGGGGCAGCAGTCCAAGCAGATCTGCTGCCCAGAACACAAAGCACAAGCCCCCATGAATCGTCCCGCGGGTGGTGGCTCCACAGGAGGACGGCTCAAGTCATAACCGGCCTTGATGTACTTCTGCCATGGGGGCTACCAGTGTCCGGAGACACTGGGGGCGAGGTGGGGTTAAGTGTCTTGCCCAAGGACACAACAGCAGCGCTTATCTGTGGGAGCTGGGATCACACGCAGTCAACCCGTCAAGAGTGGGAGTCAAGAGTGGGATGCAAACCACCAACCCCTGGATCAGCAGACAAAACGCTGTACCAACTGAGCTACTGCCGCCCCAATAATAATAATAAGAGGAAATAATAATATAATAAGAAATATTATAGTTCATTTGATATCAAAATAATTGTAAGAAAGTCTCTGCAGTTTAGGTTAGAGATTAGAGATAGAGATTAGCCTTTATTGTCTCCCTTGGGAGAAATTTGTCCTCTGCATTTAACCAATCCTGTTATCAGGAGCAGTGGGCTGCACATTACTGCGCCGGGGAAGGTTATTAGGGGATGATGGCTTTGTGTGGCTTAGAATTTATATATAACCTTGAATATGTTCCCTTCCTTTGTGCACATTTAAGGTGTATATTCCCACATAGTTTGTTCCTGCTCTGAGCCCAGTTTAGTTCTGATGTAGACTTGGTGTGGTCCTCATCTAGTTCTGGTCTAGTCCTTACCTGGCCAGTCAGAACCACAAGTTTTGAGAAACAAGATAAAGGACTGAGAAACAGTGAAGATTTTTACAGAATCAACAATTAAAGCAAATTATTATTTATCTCAGGTAAAAGAAGTTACATATTTTGTTCTGAATCCTATGAGAATTTCGGAGAGGAGATGTCTTTCGCATTTGATAAACGTGCTACAAATTAGCAGCTGTGATTGGACAATTTTGGATGGAGGATTTTCACCATCTATTGTTTGCTTCCAATCCCTTCTGGGTTCTGGGTTTAACTCCAGTTTAGTGGTATGTGTGAAACTTTAGAGTCCACCCACCTCTGGTCTGCGGCCCCTGTTGATGTAGACACAGACTGGACTGTAGGCTCCACTGCCACACATGAACATATGAGTGCGATTATACGGCTGTACTACGCGGATGAAGTTCCCACAGCCGTGCTGCAAAACACACAAGAGACACATACGCAAAAGGTCAGGACCACTATAAAAAGGGTCAATATTAAACCTTGCAGCATATGAGCTCCAGTAAAGTTTGAGTGACCAAGATATAAATACGCCCTTTTTAACCACATTACATGGCAACAATAAAACTCAAAATTGCATATCGCTCTAGCAGAATTGTGACAAATATGACTCTTTGTATGATGCATGATACAGCTTACAGTCTGTGGGTCTGGTTTCTGTCTGTTGCTGCTCCTCTCCCACACCTACAGCAGATAGATGGACCTTGATGGACCTTGAGTCTAATTAAGCCTGATCACATACACAAACCAGAGCCTGGGCAGGAGGAAATGTGGAGGAGAAGAACACAGAGACACTGAGTATCAGGGGAGCTGTTGGGATCATGGCCATGTACAGCAGCTGCTGTGGTCCTGCACCACTCTGCTGTGAACAAACTCAAGTGTGTCTCACCACATTTGCTGATACAGAACATCCAGTTGTCTCTTTAATTAATATATTTTAGATCGCATGCATACCTTTAAAATGAGAGCAACAGCATATCTCTTTGGTTGCTTTGGTTTTGTAGTCTATTCAGTTAAAATGTTTCATATTGAAGTACTAAATCAACAACTTACTAAATAATAATATTCTGCCTGCCCTTACTCTGGTAAACCATTTATAATGACAAATAAGGAAATGGATAATACAAGTGATGTCTATGGAAACTACAGGAGAATTAAAAAAAAGGGATTTTGGGGACATTTTACTTGAATGAATCAATCATGAATCATATGTCCTGCTCCACACAGCCATGGCTCACCCAAACACTGTATCTGTTTGTATCAGCAGCCAGTGACTCAGGAGAAGGAAAAACCTTCTCCTCTCTGCATCACTGCGCAAGAGAAACAGTCTTGTTGGACAGAGGAAACAAGAATAAAAAGAGTTTGAGTTCATGGCCTTACCATGCAGATGGCATTATTAAAAGTTGTTTAATGTTTAATCAGTTTTTGATAATAATGCATGATCCAAATCAAGGAATCAACAGAAAAACAGTCTTTATTATGCAGTTTCATGATGTAGTAAATAAATAATTTAGTAAATATTCTTGTGTGCTGTTGACTGGATCCTGCTCTCACTCGGAGAACCTGAACATGTGTTTGGATCTGTCCCAGAGCACAGATGCTCCAAAGCCTCAGAAGACTGCCCTGACTCAAGCTGGGGGTAAATATGAGCAGCTAACTAAACCTGACTACTTACTACAAGGTCCTGGTGGTAAAAGATAGATAGATAGATAGATTTAAGATTTATTGATCCTGAAGGAAATTCAACAGTAGAAAAACAATCACACAAACATAGCAACATACTACACTATACTAATTCATTAGATGTTTGTGACAAGGGCTGAAATATGCATTCGTTTAATTTACTACATTTCTTACTTACCGTGGGGTCCTTTCCTGCCATTTGGCATTCTTCTATTTTACTGTTTGACGCAGGCCAAAACACCTGGTAAGAAAAACAGGCAGAGTGTGACAGCGCCATGGAAAGATTTGGATCACATTTATTTGAAGAGGACAGAAATGGTGGAACAAAGCAGACGTGTGTGAGCCTGGTGGCAGCATGTGTGGAAAATGTGTGCTTTTAAAACAGGCAGAGGTGCCCAAAGGTGCGGCTCAATGAATACATCAAGCGTTTTGGTTGGCTGAAAGTGGGATGCAGAGCAGCAATCCCTAGTGGGCTCTAAATGCTCCCCCATCTGTTTATGCACTTCATCCTGTCAATTACGGCAGCTATAACTCCTTCACTGCATGAACAATCAGTGAACACCCGCTCCAGCATTTTTATAACTCTCCTGGATCACCCCAAAGTGTCCTGATCATCACTAATGTACTGTCATTTGCATAACATTGGCACAGAAAAAACGAAATTGTAGCACTTTGTGAGCTGGCTTTAATGTGTTCTCTTGGAGTAAAGTGCATAGTGAAACATAACACATGTTTACAGTAATCAGAGTGCTAACCTTGAGCGTGCCACTGGTGATGTTATTAATGTCCATGGACAGAACATGGTCTTTGCAGCCCACATACATGCGGTCCTGGTCCTCATCCATGTGCAGAATCCTGTAGTCCATGGCCTTGTCTGAAACACTGTAGTGTTCAAAGGAGTCTGACGTCCGGAGGTCTGCCACAAAGGAATAATGAACAATCAATTCGTTAGCTCAGAAAATACAATCAAATCAAGTAACATAAAAGGAATCTGCAATAAAAAAATAACTGCACAAAAAATTCTTCAGCAACATTAAAACACCTCGTAATTATTTTCCAATGTTAATGTGGAAGTAATTGCACAGATTGATTAAGAGATATCCAAAAGATTGCCCCAAGGTCATCAAAGAGGCTCTATTCCAAGATCAGTCAATCTTCATCTCTCCATGTCCCTCGTGTCATCGTGTTTCACTTAGTTACATTTTGACTGCAATGACTAAAATGTCCCAATAACGCAATACCTTTCTACAACAGAATTTAGAGTAAAATTTAAGTAAATTTAAGTAAATAAACTTGTCAAAATGCATGCGTTTGACTTAAGTAATTAAAGTAAAATAGGCTATAGTCCTGAATGCGACATGAGAGGTAAGATCGGGCCTAAAAAATCCAGCCCGACCCGACCCGGCCTGCGGGTATTAAAGCCCGACCCGGCCCGAGCCCGACCAATTAACTTGATTTGCAGGCCCGAGCCCGAAGCAAACCCGAAATTTCATATTTTATTTGTGAGGACTCGGGAGGAGGAGGGGTGATTTATGATAATGATAATGATGATGATTGAATGACAATTACATCTGTCACAGGACTACAGATGAAAAATAGCCCCCTGGCTAATTCTGGCATATTGACAGAAATGTTTATGAATATGCACTGTCCTGAAATAAATAAATAAATAAAAATAACAAATTAAAGCCTGTATTTTAGTTCTCGTATGAAAGCAAAGCGCCACATTGACTACATTCAGCGAAGCCAACGCAAGTTTCTGTAGCATTTTCAACAATCAATTTGAAGATTTTCCACACCTCACTCTTACCGGTGCGTGTTTGTCTTTTCAGTTCTCCTGTCTTTAGTTTATCCTTAACTTCTTGCTCCTCCATACTGGGGATACCAGGTCAAAATAGATGCAGACTTGCGGAGGGGAAGATTATTAAGAGGGCGGCGTTCACATGCTCTGGCTCTGCGGCTCCTGTTTAGTAGTTCAATAGCAATTACCTTACAGCGCCTTCTCTGTTTTATCCAAATTATTTATTTTAAAACAAGTATTCCTTAGTTTAGTATCCACACATCGTTTTAGTATAAATTTTTCTAAACATATATTTATTTTAAAAAAGTCAGTGAGAGAGAAGCCCGGCCCGACCCGACCTGAAGCAATGATTGACATTTTAGGCCCGACGTCGGGTCGGGTTGGGCTCGGGCTTGGGCTTAAGATCTTACCTCTAACATGAGCACATGGCATCACAAATGGACTGAGTTGACTATTACAGTTTTTGACCAAAGGAGGCTCGGACATGAGGCAAAAATGAAGGTAAACTACAGTAATTACAGCGCATAATCCTCACAGAGTAGTTTGATTTAAAGAGTTAAACACGCAATTATTTGATGAATGGGGCATGGGGCCAATCAGAGCGCACCTACTTAGCAACTGGAGGCGCACAAATCTTCCCCAAACTCCTCCGAACTCCTCCACACACCTTTGGGGCATGGCGTTATTTTCATTATATACACATCAGCTCCTTACTTTGCCTCTACGGACCCATATATAAATGCCTCTGGCGTATACGGTTAATATTCCCTGTTGTGTTATTTTATGGAAACCAATTTGTCAGGAGATTATATGGTAACTTGACCTGTGTGTTAAGAAACATTGTCTAAAAAAAAGTCCAATAAATGCACGAACACAATTCAGAAGTACCCAGATGGTAAACATCAAGATATTTTGAGAGCATTTACTCCAGAGAAAGAAAAGCCTCATCCATACCATCAAAGGCCTCTCTGGTCCCAGGCAAACTCATGCATATTTATCACTTTTCCAATCTAAGCTAAGAGCAGGGGGCGGACCACAATGCTGTTTCTCCATTGACCCTCTTGTGTTCAGCTTCTAATCAACAAACAGGTCCCTCACTTGTGCGTTAGTGCTTCAGGCTAAAGTCACATTTTCATTATTGTCAGACATACGCTTTGAGACTGGCCTCTTTTATCTTAAAGGGAAGTGGTTTTTCTGTGCCACTCTTGGCGCTGATCACAGGCTGTTGTATGGGGCATCTGTGGGATAAGCCCCAAGTGTTTAACTTTAAATAAAGCCAAGTTAACCACTTCAGACACAAGGTACATTCCCACGAATATTTGCTTCTTATTAGACACGCCTATTGTACTGACCAGTCTGTCATCTTAATAATTGCAACTAATGAAAAGCAGACAAACTGCCTTCATATATGATGTAACAGAGCTGAAAGGAGGTTAAAAATCTAACTACCAAATCTTGCAAATCTCTACAATGATTACATCTTTCTGCTTCAAAGGCACTGAATTGAGACTATATCTCCATACATAGAGCACCATGTAGCATCAAAGAGCCCATATTACACTATTTTCTAATTTATTTTATAATTATAATGTTGTTCCCTCATCAAAAACATACCTGGAGTTGTGTTTTATTTAATTCGCACCTGTTTAACACACAATCCCTGTATATTATGGCTGAGTTCTTCTCTCAAACCACTGTGTTGCACCTTATACAGGAAGTGGTCCAGTGTGTTTTAAACTCCATACACTATCACTACAATCATTTGGATGATTTCAGCCCTGGAATTGTGCATTTCTACTCAACTAAAGGTAAAAGGAAGCTCACACATCACATCACATCACAAGGTGAAACTGAACATTTAGAGCTTTGAAGATATAGACAGGCTAATAAAAAATGATTATTCAAACATGTGTAAATTAAATAAAACAATTCCAGGTATGTTTTTGATGAGGTAACAACATTCTAGCATGGCTTAAAGCTCACAAGAGTCAATATAGGGCATTTAAATAAAGTATTATTATTTGCAGATTGATTCTTTAGGCTACAACATTATTTTGACCCCTGTTTTGTTTTCTGAGGTGAAATGATAGACTTCTCCCTTGTGCGAGAGGAAGTCATACTCGGTGCGCTGCTGTGCTGGGACACTGCAGGGGCGTCGACAAACTTAAATCTTCTGCAGTTCAAATACTCCAGGCTCAGTGTCTCTCGTCTCCTCAGCCTCACACAAACACATGAGTCATGGGTCGTACAGTCCCAACATTCATCCTGCCAGATGGTGCACCTGCTCCTTCTGGGAGAGGGAGAGGCAGGCCTGCACAATCAGAGCAGGTCATTCAATATAACCACTGGGCCTATCTATATACGCAAGCAGTGACCTCCAACTCGTCACCTTTTGATGCAAGACAAGTCAGTAAAAGATGCTACCTCTGCTAATTCCCCCAGTGTCATTACCTTTGCACTTGACCTTTAGAAAATGCATGCAGTGTTTGTAAATCTTAATTTATTTGAGTTAAAGGAAAAGTAAAGTTTTTTTTTACAATCTGAGCCTTGTTTCGGCAATAAAACAAGTAGTTTTACTCACCCATAGCAGTTTGGTGTCAATTGGAGCAGTATCGCAGAAGTTATGTTGGAGCCGTTCTGTTCTACTAATGATCCCGTATCCGTTAGCGTGAGTGCTCGGGGCATTACTTTGCGGTGTCCAAATAACACAAACTTTAGCACTTTTCAAATCACAGAAGATCGCTGTGTCAGGGTAGACTTTTAGTGGATTCCAAAATGGCCTGAAACCCGATATCCAGCTATAGTTTCATTTGATGACGTCATCAGAGAGGACAGTGCGCATGCGTGAACTCAGCTGTTTTGTAAACACCGCTAGTCCGAAAGAAGCTAACACCGCTCTGAACTTTACTTTTCTGTTGCGATATCGGGTTTTAGGCCGTTTTGGAATCTACTAAAAGTCTACCCTGACACAGCGATCTTCTGTGATAAAACGTTACTTTTCCTTTAAGATTCATTCAAAATGTCATGCTAGTTTACATGAATATATCTTATCAACAGAAAGTATGATGAATTGTAAAGATGTGTTTCTTGAAAGTTTGTTTATGGAGTGGTTTGGGCTCTGAGATTGAAAAATTTTATTTGGCTCTAGCTATTCATCCATCCATCCATCTTCTTCCACTTTTCCATTTCTGGGTCACGGGGGACCAGAACACAATGCACCAGCCCCCATGAATCCTCCCGCGGGTGGTGGGTCCACAGGAGGACGTCACAACAGGCCTTGATGTACTTCTGTCATGGGGGCTACCAGTGTCCGTAGACCCTGGGGGCGAGGTGGGGTTAAATGGTAAAAGCGCTTTTCCACCTTCAAGGCACTCAAAGCGCTTTTACAACAAGGAACCACTCACCTATTCACACACACATTCACACACCCATTCACACACCAGTGTACGCAGACACAACGGCAGCATTGATCTGTGGGAGCTGGAATCATACCTGTGGATCCTGTGGGTCAGTGGACAAATGCTCTACCAACTGAACTACTGCCGCCCCAGCTATTCATTCATGTTTAATTATTGTTCTACGAATATATCAATACTTTTAGTTTATGAAAATGTCTAATTTTATTCATAGTTTTAGTCAAGGAAAACATTTGTACTTTTTGTTTTAGTCATTATAATTTATTTTTAATTCTATGACATTGACAAAAACTACAACACTGATAACATGCAACAAATGTATTCCCATAAACAGTTAAGATATCGTGCACCAGTTTCATACTCATCTCTTTACACACATTCCTTATTATTGAACTCATTCTATAGTTCCTCAGAGAATAACAGTCAAAACTGTTTGTGGACCTTGTGATTTAGGCTTATATCATTCTGCTGTGCGGGATGTTTTTCACACTCGCTTTTTGTTACTGACAAACTAAAAACAGTTAAGATAGACGTTATATCGAACATCTTCAACTGCTTTAACTGCTCCAGCATGTGAACAGTTGGCGGTTGACCTGCTCCTCAGGTCCTCTCAGCAGTCTCCTGGGTTTGACCTTGAGCTATGACCCATGGAGCTTTTGCGGTTTGGCTGCAGTTCAGTGCTGATTTGCTCTGGGATAGTCAATGCACAAGGTGGTGAATGAAAAGCTGACGCTGGCTTTATTCTAGACGTGCTTTGTTTAGTGTGCTGTGGTAAAGCAGATAAGCTTATGAATGCCAAAGAGGTCACAAGTAAGTGGAGGTACAGCTGGAAATTCCAGACTCGGTACCATCTTTGTGGGCTTGCACTATGTTCTCTATGTTAAAGGCAAAGTAACGTTATTTTACAATCTGAGCCTTCTTTCGGTAATAAAACAAGTCGTTTGACTCACCCATATCACGTTCGTGTCATTTGGAGCTGTTTGAAGAAAGTTATGTTGTAGCGTATCCGTTAGCATTTGTTATCGGGGCATTACTTTGCGGTGTCCAAATAACACAAACTTTAGCACTTTTCAAATCATAGAAGCCCGATGTCTTAATGAAAGATTTTGTTTGAAGCAAAAGTGGCCTGTAATCCGAGATTTATCCATAGTTTACAGCTTTGCGTTTCATGTTTGGGTCCCGGGAGCAGTCCGCGCATGCGCACTGGTGTCCTCATCTACTCAAAACTATGGCTAAATCTCGGATTACAGGCCACTTTTGCTTCAAACGAAATCTTTCATTAAGACATCGGGCTTCTATGATTTGAAAAGTGCTAAAGTTTGTGTTATTTGGACACCGCAAAGTAATGCCCCGAGCAAATGATACAGCACCATGTTAACGGATACGGGATCATTACTAGAACAGAACGGCTCAACATAAGTTCTACGATACTGCTCCAATTGACAGAAAAATGCTATGGGTGAGTAAAACTACTTGTTTTATTGCCGAAAGAAGGCTCAGATTGTAAAAAAACGTTAATTTGCCTTTAAATGCAGTTACAAGCTCCATGTCTTGGGATAACTGCTAACAATATACTATATACACCATGTTACCTTTTACAGTTTGGAAAATGCTTTAGCCAGTGTGATTCCTTGGGCAAGACCCTTCATGGTACTGCCCCCCCTTCCCGGGTGCCTGAAAGACAAGCTGCCCACTGCTCCTGAAAGGATGGGTCAAATGCAGAGAAATAATTTCTCTACAGGGATAAGAAGAAGAAGAGGAAGACAGACTTTATTCATCCCCGTCGGGAAATTATTTCTCTGCATTTGACCCATCCATCAGGAGCAGTGGGCAGCTCGTCTTTCAGGCGCCCGGGGACCCATTTCCATGCTCGGTTTGGTCAGGACCTCAGCTGGAGGATTTTACCTGCAGCATGTTTTGGGTTGATGGGGGAAACCGGAGTACCAGACATGGGGAGAACATGCAAACTCCACACAGAAAGGCTTGGGCGACCCGGGGATCGAACCCAGACCATGCATGCAAACTCCACACAGAACACACACAGAAAGGCCTGGGCGACCCGGGGATCGAACCCGGAACCTTCTTGCTGTGAAGCATGAGTGCTAGTGCTAAAGTTCAAAAGTTCAAAGTCAGCTTTGTCGTCAAAAACCATATGTACAGGTTGCACACACAGGATTTGAAATTGCAGCGCTCCCTATGCCCACAGTGAACATTAAACATCTAATAAACAAGACAATAAACATCATGACTAAAACATCACATACAGTGTACCAGTAGCTAAAGTACAAGACAGTGACAACCCAATGACTTTGAGTTGAAGAAAACATATTATGCCTTTTCCTGGTATTTAATATGAAACTTTAACATACATACACAGAACATTATTTTATACTGAATTTAACCAAAATGAGGATTTTCATTTATGTGTTGTTTAGAAATTGATGTGTGACATTTTAAAGTAGTGGTTGGGCTTGGCTGAAAACATTTGAAAATAAAGGCTTACTAAAACATGCACAAATCAATCAAAATATCAGGTGTCAGTCTGCTGGGACTTGGACAATGTAAAGTTAGATGCAGCACTCACAGACAAGAATTCCTCTTGCTATTGGTCTGTAAAGAGCAATTAATGATTCAACAATGTCACATTCATATGCAACACTTTGGAGAGTGAGACGATTTGACAGTGATGATTTGAAAAGCTCTACTCAGCTCAATTGTATGCTAACCACTCTGCCACATAAGTAAAAATAGCATCTTTTTTATTTGACTGCGGTGAAAGTGGAATGGCCTCATAAAAAGACCTATTATTGTGACGTATTTGTGTACAACAGCAATTAAAAAGGGTCAAAAATAGAGCAACGTTTATGGTGGTGTGAAAAGTACGTGTCTGTCTCTCTCTGGATGTTTGTTCCATGATATTTTTACAAAACAAGCCTAAAGTACTATAAAATTGCCTTTTTTTTTTACTTTACAGTGCTGAGGAGTAAACGGTATACCATGGTTCTACTCCCCGTAGTTCTTACAGACAGTATAACAATATCTGTTCTGATATCACCAGAAGAAGTAACTGTTGATGGTATATTGTACTGTTTCCATTGTGCACTTTTGAACCATCCAGGAAAAAATGTTTGTTGGCAGATCTTGAATGATTTTCTGAGTGTAAATCTGTAAATTCAGGAAACTTACTGAAAAAGGGTCATAATTATGTTCAGTGACGTACTATTAGAGCAGACAGGACAGTGCTTCAATGGAGCTCATCAGGGGCAGCCTGCTGAAGTAAATTTTGCATTCATTTCCCCATAGACTTTTCGTGTTGCCTGGTTTACCCCAGACCATATCACAAGTGATATATGGTCTGAGAGCCACCTACTGAATATCTGGTAGCGGAGGTGTGGTTTACGATTTCCAACGGCCGTTTATTGGGCGTTACGAATGTCTATCATTTGGCGTATACGTAGCCCATAGCCAATTATGTCAGTTGTCAGTTCAAACTACAAGCTTCTGTTTGTCGTGTAGTACGTGTCACCGTCTTTCTACCCCTCCCGCTCTCTGATTGGCTCCCCAAATCAGGAGCCCTCGCTTAGCCTAGTTGCCAGGCTGTCTTTTAGATTGGAACGATTGTTCAAAGCAGCCTGGGATTTCCCAGGTTACTTTTCGTGGGGGCATGGTGAAAAATATCCATAGCACGGTTGTCCAAAAAAAGGTCCAAAAAGGCAGGTTAAAATGCAAAATTCTGCAAAATGTTTTAATAACTTATATAATAGTCTTGTGGTCATTAGTTACCACAATTAGTAGCTGATTATCCCTGAGCAAGATTTCGAATTTTGAATATATACTTTTTTTTTTTTGAAAGTTTATGATAAAAATATTTTAATGGAACTGACACATTCTCATATATATCCTTACCTCTTTTTGCCTTAACTTTAGCGACAAAGTAAGCTGCTATATTGTAAAATCGTTGGACTTTGGATACAAACAAACTTTAACTGCTTGTTATTTTTGACTGAACTGAACACTGGCCAAAGGTCCCTTCACCTAATTAACACTTGACAAGCCAACAGTGAGCCAATTACACCCCAGCTTTACAGCCTTAATGCAAATCCACAACATCATCAATTGGCCGCAGAGCTGAAAGAGATGAATATATTAACTCTATACTAATGAGACTTGTCCTTTACACAAATCACATTGAGGTGCTTGTTCTGCAGTTGTCAGGGGCAGCCACCGGGAACAGGACAATCACCCATCACACTAAATATTGTGGAAAGAGCTTAAACCGCCTCTCTGCAACCTTTCTCCTTAGACAACGTTGGCCTCAGACCTTGTGCCAAATATCATTGCTCCTGTCTGTTCAATGTAAGAGCCTTTGTGTGGAGTTCTGGGTGAGTGCGCTTTACCAACACTGTGCTGGACCCCTCTCAAATATCAGCTCAATAAAATGCGTAATCCTGGAAACGCTCCGGCCCATTTAGAAAGAAAAATGGCTAAAGTCCAAACAGGATGGGCACCACTTGAAAACCTGAGCTTGTACAGTATGCTCAGTGGTATATATTCTATACTATAAATATGACGAAAGATGATTTAAAGTGCGAGTCAAGTGCAAAGAGACCACCCAGGGCGAGCCACAATGACGACTGATTGTCTATCCAACAGACATAGTGAGCATTCCCGGGCTGACGCAGACTGCTTAAGCAGCACACACAACCTAACACATGCTCTTATGGATGGAACCACCAGATATGCACTGAGGCCATTGTTGGCTCAGTGATGATGTTGTATCTACTGCATCTCATTAATTTTTCCATTTATACTGTCTGCAGCTAATTATCTATATTCAGAGTAATGGGAATCATATGTGTGTAGAATTCTCAAGGTCTTAAACAAGACTTGCTCATGTTTGTATGAAACAATGGTTCACAGTGGACCATAGATGTTGACTTTAAGAGCAGGTTTAGAGAGTACTTTAAGGTCCAATTTTGATGCAGTGTGAAAACTATGTATTAAAGAAAAGCAGTCACAGTCTAAAAAGTGTAAATGTTAGCCAGGAAATGTATGTATTAGGCAGACACATAATTCCCTTAACATATAACACTTGGATAAATATTATTTTCACGTGGTTTACATTATTTTACCATGGGTTAGTCTGGGTTAAACACATAGGGCTGAAGGGCTGCCATTATCATTATAACTGTATTCTGGTTGTCTATGAGTCGCTTAACAAATCTACAATCTGCTATCAATGCATACTCTCAGCTCAGAACAGTAAATAAAACATGTTCAAACACTGAATAGGGATGGCAAAAGGAGAAATTCAATTTGTCAACTAGACAAATTGAATACGTTTCGCAGCTCATCCAAGCTACTTCTTCAGTTCTGAAAAAACTGAAGAAGCAGATTGGATGAAACGTATTCGACCAAATAAACGTTTGTCCAGTTGACAAATGAATTGAAAATTGAATTTCTCCTTTTGCCATGGATTCTACCTGGACGACTGAGGGATTCTACACACAGTGAATAGGGATGTAACAACAACTCAAATATCATGATATTGTATTGTCCAAAGTCTCAGAATAATACCGTGGGCCATCACAAAATATCAATTTACACGTTTCTTTGCTTAAATTCATTGCTATGGTGCAGCAACAACTAAAAAAACAGTGAGTACTACATAAACCATAATCCTTTGCTCTGTTTCAGTCCAATCTACATGACGAAATAACTGTTATTACACACTTTTAAATAATAATAATCTAATTAATCTGGATTATGAAAGAAAAGTATCATATTCACACTTTTGTTAGCCTCCACAAAATATTGCAGTAAATATTGTACCATGCAGCAATGTGCGGTTATGGTCATGGCTGGTGAGGCACTGATGTCATCACAATCAGATTTACAAATATGTAAATCAGGTGACAGCAAGTAAATTTGGCCCCGGCCCAACTTCTCTCCCTGTAAGTGACTGGAGCTCGTAATATTTTTGATGTGAAGCTGAAAATGAATTATTACTGTTCAGTGCATTTTCCAGAGTGCACCGAGTAGTTTCATAAATGAAAATAGCGACGTTTTTAGCACGATCTGGGTCTGAATGTGAGCAGTGGACTGCTCATGTTTAATGAGGCTTCTTTGTAAATTTTTCAGGTCACGATATCCATCTGAGTCCAGACATTGTCACAGCAGGTGTTTTCTTACCACGCTGTTTGAAAAGAGCGAGTCTTTCGTCCTGTAGTCTGGAGCAAACCCTTAAGCTCCTGTGTTGGTCTTCCTTTAATTATAACCTCCTGCTTTGACTGAAAGTCCAATTTAGAAAACTGCTTGAGCTTTAATATGTAATCTTCCTCCATTTAAAAAGTAGGGCCAGACAAGAAGAAAAAAGTGAATGGATTGCTAAACTTGACTTGCTAACACTAAATTGTAGCTTGCTGTCACTTATTATTCTAATCCGCTGGCCCAGGAGTTGCAGAAGAACCCCTGGGCTCACGAGTGCCTCTACCATGAGGCCAGGTAACTACGAGCCCCACCCGGCGCCTTTTCACAGCCGCTTTGCTTTAGCGTAGTATCTGTCACTGCTGAGCTACAGCACAGTCAGTCCATCTGAGGCATGAACGGCTGGTGCCTCTCGGCACATCTCTTCTCTTTGAACGGTAAAAGGGAAAATTCAGCGATTTTGAATTAAAAAAGAATTAAAATGGTGAAGTTAAATAGAAAATAACTTTATAGTACAAATCATTTTATAAATATAACCATTTATTTTGTCATTTTCCTTTTTTCTCCCCTCTCTCAGGGGAGGCAGGTGAGGCCGTGTCTCACCTCCCCTGACCTCACGTCACTGGTACCGTGAGATGCATATGGAGAAAATATTGTACTGAGAGATATCCTTCCATCCCTATCATTGTTATTTGTACATTATATGTGAGTTGTCATCCAGCAGACCCTGTCATCTTGTGTTTGATTGCACGACTGACCTGCTAAAGGGCTGCCTAATGTTCCCTTTAGGGGCTGAAAGTGGAGATGACAGCCTGTCACTCACCCGGGGCCCCCTGCCAGCTCATTTGTGTTCCCTCTGCCCCAATTAGCACCTGGCTTCTGCTTCACATGTCACCAGCAACAGCCCCAGCCAATTACACAGGCCCTGAATGTAGAGGCAGCCCTGACCCATCACCTGTGTGCTACAAGAGCCTGCAGATAACTCCAGCAGGGCCTAAATCTCTGGCTTTCTGTCACTGGGCTCCTCACAGACTTGGAGGTGCTGCAAAGCCCACAGGGAGATATGGGTCAGACCTTGAACTTGATGTGTTTGCTAGACACATGGGAATGGCCTAAGGGGAAACTGTGTTCAAACTTCAAACTGCCAGGATCAAGTGCAGGTTAAAGGGCCCCGCTGTGCTGTAAGGTGTTTTATAAGTGTCAGTGTCAGAAAGGTGAACAGGTGATTTAGTTTTTGAAGATTTTTTTTTCTAAGATTATATTTCAATTTGATGGAGGGTCACTCAAATGCCTTTCTTCATGGAGATGTTATTACTTTGTCTGGAATGTTTCACAGTATGGTATTAAACCTTTCTATCCTCATCAAGACCAACACAAACCAAATTACAAGTCAGATCATTGGAGAGGAAACCCCTCTCAGCCAAAATGAATACAGATTAGGTTGAGTTGTTTAATGTCATGCTGAGAAACATTCCAGGCAGAGAAATGACATAGCCATAGAAACAAGCAGGTGACAAATTACATAGTGCACCTTTAATAATGCATTAGTATGCTGTATAGGAAATATATCTGGCATCTCATTGGTACTCCATAACATCACCTGGTCAGAAGCACAATCATATTTACATGTAACATAAGGTTGATTTTCTATACAATAAAGTCACCTTGGCTACAGAATTGCTTATTCATCTTGATCACTTCCTTTATTTTGAATCAGCATATTTCCATTTGGCCTTGAGTATCCTTGAATTGATTCTTTGCCAATAGATTTTTTTTCATGAAGTTGCTCTGGAAGAATAATCGAATAAAAAAATAAATAAAAAAAGTCATTCCCAAAGGACAATGAAGAAATGAAACTCATCAAAAAGCCACTAAAAGCAAATAACTCTTAAAGGGATAAGCCACCCTGAGGTCAAACTTGGGCATCTCCCCACAGTCCAGAGACTAAAATAAGTGGTGGAAAGCGTTTTTCTGGTGACGCAGCCATTGTCCAGGTCTGTCAGCACTGACCGCCGCGGTATCTGCAGCTACTCCGCGTTAGACTGGAGTCTAACGTCGCCAGAGAAAGATTTCGGCCAAAAGGAATTAATTTGCTCAATGCTTTTCCCAATTACTTTCTGTGTAGTGCACATTCATATCGAGTGCAAATAAATGTGCAAATCAACACGGAGAGCTTGACTTGGTCATTTTGGGTGGGAACTATTTTTCAGTGCGGAAAAAGAAAGCCGAAGCACGCACCACGCTGCGTAACAGGGGAACTCCCTTCCTGGTGCGTAACAGGGATTCCCCTGGCAGCGTGAAATTTTCTCTGGCGACGTTAGACTCCACTCTAAGCTGCAGTCTAGCTGCAGATACCGCGGCGGTCAGTGCTGACAGACCTGGACAATGGCTGGGTCACCAGAAAAACGCTTTCCACCACTTATTTTAGTCTCTGGACTGTGGGGAGATGCCCAAGTTTGACCTGGGGGTGGCATATCCCTTTAAAGGTCCTATATTACACAAAACTGACTCTTGTGAGCTTTAAGCCATGTTAGAATGTTGCTGGAGAACACAACTCCAGTAATGTTTGTGATGAGGAAACAACATTGTAATCAGAAAATAGTGTATATGGGCCTGAGAAAGCTCAGGTCTTTCAATGTGTGCAGCAAGTTACTGGAGCTCTTTTACACTCTGTGGAGGCCAGCGCCCTGTGCTTCGCTGTAGTCTGTTGGGGGAGCAGCACCAGTAAAAGGGACATTGGATGGATTGACAAACTGATCCGCAAAGCTGCTCACGTGATTGGCTGTGAGCTGGAGACATTTGTCACAGTGAGGGACAGGAGGACACTGGACAAACTGCTCTCCATCAGGGACACTCCTGCTCACCCACTGCACCAGACCATAGAGGGACAGAGGAGCTCATTCTCCAACAGGCTCCTGCAGCTCCACTCAAACAGTGAGATACAGGACGACATTCATACTATAATACTCCCTACAACTGTACAACAACTCACCCTTATGTAACAGATAATACTCCCTACAACTGTATATAGCTGGGATTGTATTTTATTACTTACTTTTCTATTTTATTCAGATTTGTACATATACATTTATTATCATTTTTTATTTTTATAATTATGTCTCATTTGACACCGGTCTATTGCTCTTTTTTTTGCTATTCCATCTATTTTTTGTTACCCTCTGTTATATATTATATTGTGATGTGTGAGCTACTGTATCCAAATAATTTCCCTTGTGGCTCAATAAAGTTTGTCTAAGTCTAAGTCTATATATTTATATTTCTTCAAGTTTACAGAGACAGACATAAAGATGGAAATGGTATATTTTACCCATGTGTGAGGGAGATTGAGTTACTTGACCTGACAGACGTGTGCTTTTCACTGTCAGAAATCTCTTTAATCACACACAATCACTGATTTAAAGGAAAAGTAAGGTTTTTTACCATTTGAGCCTTATTTCGGTAATAAAACAAGTTGTTTTACTCACCCATATCACTTTGGTGTCATATGGAGCATTTCCGGAGATGTTTTAGATTAGCGTTAGGCTAACGCCGTTAGCCTAGCGCGACTTATAGCCATAGCTCGGGGCATTCCCTGAGCATGTAATATGCCCCGTGCGGGCTCCAAATAACACAAACCTTAGCACTTTTCAAATCAGAGAAGCTCAATGTCTTTAGTCTACGATTTCGTTTGAATCAAAAGTGGCCTGTAATCCGAGATTTAGCCATAATTTACAGCTATGCGTTCCATGTTTGGGTCCCGGGAGCAGCGCATGCGCACTGGCATCCTAATCTACTTGAAACTATGGCTAAATCTCGGATTACAGGCCACTTTTGACCAAACGAAATTGTAGACTAAAGACATCGAGCTTCTATGATTTGAAAAGTGCTAAAGTTTGTGTTATTTGGAGCCCGCACGGGACATATTACATGCTCGGGGAATGCCCCAAGCTATGGATATAAGTCGCGCTAGGCTAACGGCGTTAGCCTAACGCTAATCTAAAACATCTCCGGAAATGCTCCATATGACACCAAAGTGATATGGGTGAGTAAAACAACTAGTTTTATTACCGAAATAAGGCTCAAATTGTAAAAAACGTTACTTTTCCTTTAACCTCACACCATGCATTATGTTCACCACTGAAGCACGCACTGTAAACCCTTACGTAAAATAATATTGAAATTGGGCTATTTAAAAAACTTTCTCTTCTTTCTTTGGTTATATGGTTAGGTTTGTTGATAGTTATATTTTGTTCACTGTAAAGCTAAACACTTGCTCAACATTAATAACTTTCATTTAAAGTGATGTGTTTTTTCCATGGTAATTAAAATTTGTTCCTTGTGCCCAAAAACGGAAAACATTGGGGCAACTAATCATCTAACCTTGTACAATTCACAGAGCCAAGGATAGAAAGAAAACCACATGGCACTGGGGGTGACTCAGCATAAAAAGGTTACCGCTAAAATGCAATCAAGTGAAGGAATGCACAGCGTACGGTGTGCCCTCGGCGGATGTGCAGTGTCAGACATGGACAGTCTCAGCAGCAGCAGCAGCATATTGAAGTGTGTTGTGAATACTAGGATTGTTACAGTGGAGGTAATGAAGCATGAAGAGGGTCGACCATGACATGTAGAAGCACTGGGATCGTCTGTATCTGCTCCGTCATTTCTGCTTGTTCATCTGGGCATCTGGTCTTTCTGAATGAAGCCCTTGTGGCTCATTGTACTGTCAGGCAGGCCTCATTACAGAGCACATATCAAATGAGTCGATCAATCAGCTCTCATCTGGGGTCTGGACTAGTCTGAGGATACTTAGAGGAGCACTGACTTAAATAAACTTACATTGTTTGACACGCACTGTACTTATTGTATACTGCAGTCGTCAGTGCTGTTAGTGCTGGAGGATTGCCAGAGCACCAAAGCCCAGAGAGAGAGAGAGAGAGACTTCCTTAGAATCAGAATAAGGCTGCGTCCCATTACTCTGTTTTACCCCTTGCCTTTCCCCTACCTCTTTATCTACGCCTTTGTCTTGCCCCTCGATACCGAGCTGAGAGGGCTAGGGGTATGAATGTTCCCCTAAGAAATGGGACGCCACTCGATTACCGTTTGCGTCATCTTCCCTTGCCTCTACCTGGCTGCTACGTCTACAGAAGCGACAACAATTGACGCAAACAAACGTAAATGAATGTCAAGAAAAGAAAAAAAAACCCAAGGAAAACGATAATGCCGGCTAAACAGACATCACTACAATTAAAACTGCAACAACAGTTCACTAAAAGTAACGTAGAACATAAGCGTCATAATTGTAAACCTGCTAAACTGTTAATCAATAATTACAACTGCTGAAAATACATTTATGAGACTCCTTGGCTGGTCGATGTGACGCTGCCATCCTGATCCCAAAACCTGCCTGAGCTTGTAGGCGTACCCCTTCATTTCAAGTCTGGTCGAGAGCTTACTAAGTTTCAAGGGGTATGTAGCCAGAGGTCGTGGCCCGAGCCCTTGATCAAAATTAGAATCGAGACACCCCTTGCCCTCACATGAACGCACAAAACCAAGGGGTAGGGGTAAGACGAAGGGGTAAGACAGAGAAATGGGACACAGCCTAAGCCTAAGTTTTATTGTCATTGTCTCACTACTCAAATAAAGGACAATACAGGATAACTCAAACATGTGAAACATTCTGAGTGAGCTAAGGATGAGGAAACACCATTCCATAAAATAGAATAAACAGTAAATCTTACACATTTCCCAATTTGTTTTTCATACAAAACTCTTTTGAGGTTAATATTTAGAATTTGAATATTTATTATACGGTTTGAATTGTGGTTTGGCAACATTTGTGTCTAGTAAGCAATGTAAGAAAACAAAGAATGCAACTTCAGTATGGAAGCACGCTCAGAGCATTTGCCCCGGTTTGTGTTTCTGTCATCACCAGTACGACAGAATCACAACAGATGGTTTCAATGTAAAGCATAATGCTCTATAGTGAACATATTTTGGTGTGAACCAAATACGCCGTAAGCTTCCTAACCACATGGACTTCACTCCTCTATGGAATATGAGATAGAACACAAAGTCTCCCTCCCTCTCTTATCTCTGCTGTTATAGTCATAATATATTATAGTGAGACATTAGTATTTTTTTTTTTTTTTTTAACTTTTTTACTTAAAGGAAAAGTAAAGTTTTTTTTTTTACAATCTGAGCCTTCTTTCGGCAATAAAACAAGTAGTTTTACTCACCCATAGCAGTTTGGTGTCAATTGAAGCGGTATCGCAGAACTTATGTTGAGCCGTTCTGTTCTACTAATGATCCCGTATCCGTTAGCGTGAGTGCTCGGGGCACTGATTTGCGGTGTCCAAATAACACAAACTTGAGCACTTTTCAAATCACAGAAGATCGCTGTGTCAGGGTAGACTTTTAGTAGATTCCAAAACGGCCTGAAACCCGATATCGCAGCAGAAAAGTAAAGTTCAGAGCGGTGTTAGCTTCTTTCAGACTAGCGGTGTTTACAAAACAGCTGAGTTCACGCATGCGCACTGTCCTCTCTGATGACGTCATCAAATGAAACTATAGCTGGATATCGGGTTTCAGGCCGTTTTGGAATCCACTAAAAGTCTACCCTGACACAGCGATCTTCTGTGATTTGAAAAGTGCTAAAGTTTGTGTTATTTGGAGAGCGCAAAGTAATGCCCCGAGCACTCACGCTAACGGATACGGGATCATTAGTAGAACAGAACGGCTCAACATAAGTTCTGCGATACTGCTCCAATTGACACCAAACTGCTATGGGTGAGTAAAACTACTTGTTTTATTGCCGAAAGAAGACTCAGATTGTAAAAAAAAGTTAATTTTCCTTTAAAGACAAAATAGTATGAAGGTTAGTTCAGTCTCCCAAAGCATGAGTTTAATCATGCACACTGAAACAGGCATGTGCACCACCATACAGAGCATCAAACTTTCATCAAATCTCCTCAGTCTGAGAAATTAAATAAAACAACAGAATCTAAAACTGAAGCTGCGACAATACCCACATGTCCGCCTCGTGCTGCATCATGATTAAAGTTTAAACAGGAGCAGAGATTGGCTTCTGCTCACAAGAACCACACTACTATGATTTGACTTTTTGTAATAAAACAAGAGCACGAGACAAAACATGGGGTTGATCAGAAACTACTGTCAGCACATATGATTTTTAATGCATGGCGAAAGATGTTTAATCTAACCAAAGTTTATGCAAATAAGATATGCAAATTGTGTGGGACTCTCTAATAATGTAGAATTGAGTTAGTCCTGGTCACTCAACATTTGTTTGACACTGAAATTCAAACCATATGCTATGGAATCAACACACTTCCACACAAAGACAATGCAGCCTTAAGACTTTCATATATATTTTAGGGCGAACAGATGTGACTGTTTGGCGACGTCTTACCTTCAAAGGAAAGGAAGACTCTGGGCTGAGGCTGTAGGAGGCTCCACCCCCCAGACAGCAGACAGAATAGAGCCAGGAGGCAGAGCGTCATTGCGGACCCCTCCGGCCTACCCATAATGCACTGCCACGGACCACAGTCAGTCAGAGCTGGAAGAGAGATGAAAAAATATACAATGAGAAACAAACACTTTTAAAGGACATGGCATGAAATTTTCACTTTCTGAGGTTTTTGAACGTTAATGTGAGCTCCCCTACCCTGTTTAGCCCCCCCATGGTTAAAAGTTGCGAAATGTCTAAACTGAGCATTTGCGATCCTTTTCTGCGTTACAAAAAATCGGAGCTCAAACGGGCGATTTTGAACAAGGCACCTTATTGACGTCAGATCGAAAAAAGAAATGCAAATGCAGTTCCACCCCCGTCTGTCTGTACTCAGCGTCTCTGTAAATCACGCCCAGAGAGTTTGGACTGCGAATGCGCTAGGCAATGCGAAATGCGTTTTTTATTTGCCTGGAGGCACGTCCGAGTGTTTCTAGGCTCGGAAGTCCTTTATCTGAGCCTCTGGACCTTTGAACAGCAGTGGTTTAATTTTATTTTGTGTGGAAATGTGTTTATTTTTCAATGGAACGCTTCAAATCTCTCCCCCGTGCAAAAACACAAAAATGGATCAGCTGAGAGCTCAGAGCTGAGAGCGGAGAGTTTGGCCACGCCCCCACCCTCTACTATAGGCCAGCTCTTTTCTCCTTATTTGCATTCAAGCAACAACGCCCAGAATAAAGTGTTTGAGAGAGATATTTATGACTCTTTCTCATCTTATCTCTGTTTCTCATGCACTGAGTGTTGATTTTGAAGAAGGATTCATTTACAGTATTAGGGAACCA
The DNA here is from genome assembly GCA_036785185.1 of Paratrypauchen microcephalus. Lineage (NCBI taxonomy): Eukaryota > Metazoa > Chordata > Actinopteri > Gobiiformes > Gobiidae > Paratrypauchen > Paratrypauchen microcephalus. Next base: position 2,609,217 of record JAVJIX010000004.1, on the reverse strand, counting down.
TTAAGGAGCCATATAAAAGCATCAAGAAGTACCATGTCATGGGATCTTTAAACACAGGCTCAATTCCGTTACCTGCCCCAGGGCTGTGGCTACAATAGTATCTTGACAGCAGTGTATGGAGTGAATGAACAATGAACTGAAAAGAGTTTTGGGCATCTTGAAAGGCACTATATAAAATACAGTGATTAATGAATTAATTAAATTATTAATAATATCTAAAACACACCAGTTCAGTCCAAAATTTTCTGTATTTCACTCTGTTCCCTTTGCCACCCTCCCGTACTGTTCCACCGTATTATGTTGTATGTGTTTGTGACTATCGTTATTGATTGTATTTGCATTTTTTTCCTACTCTGTTGTCTCCAAGATGGCAGCGGCCATTCTCTGTGCCGATACTTTTTCTGCTTGGCCAGAGAGAAACGCAATTTCGATTCACTGTATGTTGAGCACATGTGGCAGAATTGAGAATAAAGCTGACTCTGACTCTGAACACACCAGAATCTGAATAAACCCCAACAGAAAACCGAAATGAAAACAACTTTACATCATCCCCATAACTTCTAACAACTTTGCAAGTTATATTTTTGTTTTGAAAAAGCATGAGGTCAGATAAGAATGGGCAGGCTGGTTCATTTAGTATTGGTTGTCCCTACCAAAGTGTCCACTGAAAATATATTTTATTTGTAGATCAGTTCAAGCGAGTCATGACACAGATGGCAGGCTAACGTACATGTACACGCTTCACTTCCACAGCCCCTGCAGAAGTATGCCTCTCAATAATGAATGAGTTAAATCTGTACAAAAGAACGGCAGAACAAACTGTGGCTGCACCTCGTCTTGTTCTCTCCATAACAGGAGAAGAGCAGCTCAATAATTAATAGAGGCAGGTAGAGCGCTGGACCACTGCACATGCTTACACAAACGTAGGAACAGAAAATACTACCAAAACGCTGTATATGTGAGTGAAATATTTCTGGAGGTATATGACTTACTGCTATGTGTATTTTCTATAAGTGAGCTCAATTCTTGCTCAGTTTAAAGTGTACATTTCTTGCCATTACACTGTTTTGATAGATGAGGGGAATGGTTTGTTTGGGTGTCTGGCACAAATGGCCCGTATCAGAGAGTGCAAAATTTCACTACACAGCTGTAGCACAGTTTTACAGCTCAGGTGCAGACCACATACAGTATGTTGAAACTGCAAAGAGAAATCTTTGTTGCATGTGAGAAAAGTTAAAAGTTAAAATACTCTTTTAGCCCTGCTCTATTGGATGTCTCTCTCACACTTCTCCAGATCCCAGTGCACCTCAGGGTGTCTCCTGGAAGCCTCAGCCCCCTGACCCTACCCTGACACATGGGTGCAGCTCTGGCTTCTGTCCACATTCTCACAGGGTAGGTTTTCAAATGGCATCCTTAGCAGACATCCCATACAAGTACTTTTGGTTATTAATTTCTTTTTAGAAGTAGTAGAACATTTGTACTACACAATGCATTCACAGTTCAGCACTGTCATTGTCCACAGTCTCTTTTGGAGTAATCTAAAGAACCTGTTATTATACAATGTGAACTGTGTCATATTTTTACCAACTTTTTTGTCCAGACAATTTAAGAATTTGGAGCTTTTGCAGAGAACAGAAGGGTCGAGCTCCAATCTAGACCTAATACTGCCTTGTAGGGTGAGGCACTTGTTTCCTATGACAGAAGCCAGCTCGTCATCTGGTGTATTAAACTTGTCTATAATAATTTGCTATACTATTAATATAATATTATACAAAAAATATAAATATATACAAAAATTAGTACTACAGAAGAGGCTAAAAGAGGTAGCTGGAAGCACCGACGTTACAGCTGTAGAAATCATTATCAAGGGAGTTCTCCGAAACATCAGATCATGTTTCTAAACTGTTTTTACACTACTGTAAGTAGTGTACTGCTCACTGACATATCCCCACATAAATGACCTCATCATTATTGCTTCCAAGTGCCTCAATTGCTATTGTTTCTGTAAAAAACAAACAAACAAACAAACACATTTTTAGAAAGCTGATTATCCATGAATTATCCATAACCTAAAATGACAGGTTGCCTATAAATAAATCTCCTTTCCCCAGCGATTATTAACTGTTGACTCATTTACAAGTATGATGAAAAAGCTTCACCTCACCAGAATGCATATGTTCTTACAACTCCCTGTCATTCACTTGTCACGGGCTGTTACAGACACTATTTCCCTCACACGCACAACATAATCAGGCTCGCATACGAGTGCAATCTGTGAATTCAAGCTGCTGCCTTACACTGCAAACAGGAATCTTGTGATCACAACTAATGACACCTTGTGGTTCATTTCTCCACTGTATCACTACGACAATCATCTGGGGTTGATGTTATAAACACACTGACAACATTCTTATTTAAAGGTACACTATGTAACCTTTCTGTACGGGGTCTGTCACCTTCTTGTTACTATGAAAATGTCATTGTTCTGCTTGGAATGTTCCACAGAATGACATTAAATGGATCTACCTGACATGTATTCAATTACATGTGGGTTTATTGCTCAAAAACAAGCATTCTGACAGTGAGCGGTGTTGCCACTCCACAGATCAGACTTGTAACTTGGCCTGGTTTGGTCTCCATGATGATAGAAAGGTTTAATGCCATACTGTGAAACATTCCAGACAAAGCAATAACATCAGGTGGTGGACTCTCCATCAGAAAAGTGACACAATGCACCTTTAACTATAAAAGTCTAACGTGTCTTTTTAAATTTTGGTTGGTTTTAAATTTTTCTTAAATCTTTTGCTACTAGTGCACCTGTCAAATGCCCAACATGTGTTCTAAGTCTGCTGCTGTCACTGGAAAATGACCAGTACAGGCACACTCTCCCAAACGAGACTTACCGATAAACAAATTCCTCCTCACTGCAGAATTGTGAGTGCATCCAAACAACTCCAGCTGTGTTATTCCTAAATGGGATCGTCCCGTTTCCAGATAAAGGAAAAAAAAAATAAAAAAATCTTCAGCTAGTCCATCTGAGTGCTTTGGGGAGCAGACAGGACTGAGTGAGAGCACAGAGAAGTGCATTGAGAAGGCGGGTGTCCTATTACACACACACATCCACACACGCACACTCCTACTCCTCCTCCTCCCATCTCCCTCCCACCCGCTGTTAACTAGACAGCGACTGGATGGCTTTAACATGTACGGCCTTAAACATCAGAGGGGAGATGCACACTGAGGCACAAGGCCGGTCCCGTAGGTCAGGCACATTCAGGCCTGACCCCGTGCTCTTTGATTGTGATCAAATAGACATGTGTGGAGACCTCCTCACCTTTACAGGACCACATTTCCAAAGGAGAGCAAGTATTTAACAGGGATATGGTAAAAGAATTAAGACGCCAGGTCTGAACAGCTGGGGCAGAGATGAGTCATGGTAATATGTATATCAGAGGAAAAAATATGCAGTTAGTCCTTATGGGAGTTACATTTGAGTGTATAGAAAGCAGTGGTGGAACATAACAAACTAAAGGAAGGAAAGTAATGCTTAGTAAAAATTTTAGGTATCTACACACGTGGACAAAATTGTTGGTACCCGTTGCTTAAGGAGTGGGCCGGAATACCTGCTGAGAGGTGCAGAAGTCTCATTGACAGTTACAGGAATCGTTTGATTTCAGTGATTGCCACAAAAGGTTGTGCAGCAAAATATTAAGTTTAAAGGTCCCATGGCATGAAATATTCACTTTCTGAGGTTTTTGAATGTTAATGTGAGCTCCCCTACCCTGTTTAGCCCCCCCCCCCATGGCTAAGAGTTGCAAAATGTCTAAACTGAGCATTTGCGATCCTTTTCTGTGTTAGAAAAAAACACAGCTCAAATGGGCGATTTTGAACAAGGCACCTTATTGACGTCAGATCGAAAAAAGAAATGCAAATGCAGTTCCACCCCCGTCTGTCTGTACTCAGCGTCTCTGTAAATCACGCCCAGAGAGTTTGGACTGCGAATGCGCTAGGCAATGCGAAATGCGTTTTTTTATTTGCCTGGAGGCACGTCCGAGTGTTTCTAGGCTCGGAAGTCCTTTATCTGAGCCTCTGGACCTTTGAACAGCAGTGGTTTAATTTTATTTTATGTGGAAATGTGTTTATTTTTCAATGGAACGCTTCAAATCTCTCCCCCCATGCAAAAACACGGAAATGGATCAGCTGAGAGCTCAGAGCGAGAGCGGAGAGTTTGGCCACGCCCCCACCCTCTACTCTAGGCCAGCTCTTTTCTCCTCATTTGCATTCAAGCAACAACGCCCATAATGGCCTGTTCTGAGAGAGAAAAAAATTACTCTTTCTCATCTTATCTCTGTTTCTCATGCACTGAGTGTTGATTTTGAAGAAGGATTCATTTACAGTATTAGGGAACCATTAAGGAGCTCTCCGCTGTAGCTCTCAGCTGATCCATTTCCGTGTTTTTGCACGGGGGGAGAGATTTGAAGCGTTCCATTGAAAAATAAACACATTTCCACAGAAAATAAAATTAAACCACTGCTGTTCAAAGGTCCAGAGGCTCAGATAAAGGACTTCCGAGCCTAGAAACACTCGGACGTGCCTCCAGGCAAATAAAAAAACGCATTTCCCATTGCCTAGCGCATTCGCAGTCCAAACTCTCTGGACGTGATTTACAGAGACGCTGAGTTCAGACAGACGGGGGTGGAACTGCATTTGCATTTCTTTTTTCGATCTGACGTCAATAAGGTGCCTTGTTCAAAATCGCCCATTTGAGCTCTGATTTTTTGTAACGCAGAAAAGGATCGCAAATGCTCAGTTTAGACATTTCACAACTTTTAACCATGGGGGGGGGCTAAACAGGGTAGGGGAGCTCACATTAACGTTCAAAAACCTCAGAAAGTTAAAATTTCATGCCATGGGACCTTTAAATTATAAATAACACTTACAAAACACATTTAGATCATATTTAACCGTATGCCATTTGTATTCAAAGAAAAATAAATCTCTGATCAATAATGGCCAATATCAGATATTGACAGATACTTAAAGCCAAAGGTTTGACATGAGTATTGAAACAGAAAAAGCTGCATCGGTGCATCCCTAGTAACAACCCCAGAACCATCCCCCTACACACAAACAGATGATGGTAAATGTGTTTAAGTAGATTAGTAGTTGAATTTGTCCAAGAAAAGACACACTGTTGCTCACACACAATTACCTTTATAGTAGTGAGGACTCTTGCCAAACCAGTGATGGATCTGGTCATTAGGATGAAAGTGGGCCATAGTAATAATATACAACATGCTTCAATCAACCTACTCAGTTCAAGATACACCCGCTAAGTGAAGCATGCATCATTTTAACCACAAGATCGTGACCATGACAGAAGGCAAACAAACTGTTAATTGAATAGGATACATTCAGTGGAAAAGACTTATTCAGCAGAGAGTTAATGTATCCACCGTGTAAGAAATGCAACAGCTTGAGAGAGGCCAAACCAAAACTGCTGGCTAAGACTAAAACATCCTGTGTTAGCCACACTAGCAACATCAACCCTACTATTTCCATTTGAGAATATCATGTTGAGAATATTTGCAATTTGAGTGTTGTGTAGTAGTTTATGGAGTCTTTAAATGTCCTATATTAGACAAAATTGACTCCCGTGAGCTTTAAGCCATGTTATAATGCTGTTAATGAAACAAAACACAATTCCAACATTATAAGATAAGATCAGAAAATGTGATAATATAAGTCCTTTAATATGAACAAAATACTTACAGAGATGGAAGTAAGTGTGTACATAAATTAGCTAAAAATAGAGGAGTTAAGTAAGGCCTCATGGAGCTTCAGACAAGAGGAAATAATTACTTGCACTGTGATTTACAACTCAACAATTAAAGTGCCCCTGCTGCAATACTGGAAGCACGGGATTGGTGGAGATGGAGTAGAGCCGGCAATATATGAACAGATGTATGTAGATGTGTAAACCTACATGCTACTGTATGTAGATGCTATCCCTGGTATAGGCGGTAATTAAATGTGAAATGATTATAAGCTATAAGTGAGCCTTTATCCCATTTTAAACTAACATTACAGTGGTACCTCACCTCACGAACGACCCAACAAACGAAAATTCCAAGTTACGAAACGCCTTCATGGTAAATTTTGGTCTCTAGATACGAAAGAAAATTCAAGTTACGAAACGCAAAATCTCAAAAATTCAAATAATGCGCGCTCAGTCACACACACACGCTTTTCTCAGACTGGATTTAAACTTTTCTCACATTTGTCTCTGTTTAAACACTCAAACTTTCATAGATTTTCAACAAAATGTATTGGAGGGGGGAAGGGGGAGGGTGGAGAAGTGTGCGCGGGGACACGTGTGTGATAGCGCAGCATGACCCGGCGCGGGGCTGAGAGGACGAGACCCGTGCTCAAACCGTGCCTCCTCTAAAACAGGATTAAACCAGGTCTGAACCAGGTCTGAACCAGGTCTAAACCAAGTCTAAACCAGGTCTAAACCAGGATTAAACCACCACTTACCTGCGTTCGTTCATGCGTTCGGACTGCGTGCGGTCCCCTCCTCGCTGCTCGCCTCAGCTGTGACTCGTGAGAAACCAGGAAATAGACCCACACGCGGCGCTTTAATCCACCGGGTCTAGTCCTGGTTTAGTCCAGGTTTAGTCCTGGTCTAGTCTCTTTGCCAATCAGGACCCAGAACACAGCGTTACACTATAAAAAAAAAAAACTTGGAACGGGGCCTTGGAACGAATCAGGCTTTTTCCATTGAAATAGCTACTCAACTTACGAAAAATTCACGTTACGAAACCACTTCTGGAACGAATTAATTTCGTAAGGTGAGGTACCACTGTAATTTGTTTAATTTCACACATTAGTAAACAATATCCTACCTAATAGTTTGACATATACTGTACTTCTGGATTCTTGTTTTGTTAAATTATAACATAATACATTGTGACTTAATACTAATATACTTTATTACCTACTGACCTGTTACTCCACATGGTCTGGAGACAAAAGAGCCTGAGGACGGCAATATTTATAGCCTCAGGGGGAGGAAAAGACTTCTGTGCAGTTGGGTGCATGTTGTTGTTCTATTTATTTGTTTAAACATTTTATTTGTAATTAAGTTACTTTACATAAACAACGGAAGTGTGTTTTAAATACATTTTTGTCTGGTCAAAGACACATTTTTGTTGAAGTGTGCCTCCTACTCTGACCACGTCGGGCCACATTGGAACAAATTTGAATTGAAATTTGTTGTTCCAAAACTGACTAATAGAGGTCACATAAAATTGAGTTGTGGTATATCTACTGCACTATGGTTGACACAGAAGAGTAAACTGTTGAAGCTGTGGGTTTCAACTTGGTTTCTCTGATCCCAGAAAATAAAGTAAAGCTACCATTTGTAAGATTATTATTATTACATTTTTTTTTTCATCAGTAGCTGGCGGACATGGAAACTGGGGGATAGCCTATATGTGGAGCTATTTTTCATTGAAGTCAATGGCAAAATGTTCAGGTTATTTTAAATAATAAAAAAGTTAAAAGTTAAAGATCCCATGACATGGTACTTCTTGATGCTTTTATATGGCTCCTTAATGGTTCCCTAATACTGTAAATGAATCCTTCTTCAAAATCAACACTCAGCGCATGAGAAACAGAGATAAGATGAGAAAGAGTATTTTTTCTCTCTCTGAACACTCCATAATGGGCATTGTTGCTTGAATGCAAATGAGGAGAAAAGAGTTGGCCTATAGTAGAGGGTGGGGGTGTGGCCAAACTCTCCGCTCTCGGCTCTCAGCTCTCAGCTGATCCATTTCCATGTTTTTGCACAGGGGGAGAGATTTGAAGCGTTCCATTGAAAAATAAACACATTTCCACATAAAATAAAATTAAACCACTGCTGCTCAAAGGTCCAGAGGCTCAGATAAAGGACTTCCGAGCCTAGAAACACTCGGACGTGCCTCCAGGCAAATAAAAAAACGCATTTGGCATTGCCTAGCGCACAGAGACGCTGAGTACAGACAGACGGGGGTGGAACTGCATTTGCATTTCTTTTTTCGATCTGACGTCAATAAGGTGCCTTGTTCAAACTCGCCCGTTTGAGCTCCGATTTTTGGTAACGCAGAAAAGGATCGCAAATGCTCAGTTTAGACATTTCACAACTTTTAACCATGGGGGGGGGGGCTAAACAGGGTAGGGGAGCTCACATTAACGTTCAAAAACCTCAGAAAGTGAAAATTTCATGCCATGGGACCTTTAAAAACGAGACATGTCACTCAATAAATAAATAAAAACAAATATTTCAAAATGGAGAGATGGTGGGGGGAAATGTTGCATGCATCAGAAGCCTGTTATTGTCCCAGTAGCTGGCACCACTTGCTCGCAGATGGAGGTGTTATTAGCAAAGACACCATTACACCTGCTAAGTACAGAAAATGCCATCATCACTTCATTCCTCACAGCCATCAACGTGCTCGACAGACTGCACTCTCTGATCAATAGCAGTTGGAGCCTTGTATTTGCTGTAAAATAAAGAAAAATCGAGCAGAGAAGTGAATAAAGCGGTTGTTAATTAGCTGCCAGACACCTTTAGGCAGATCTGAAACATACTAAATATAAGAAGACAGGGTCCCTCACCTCCAACAGTTTGCTATAGGAGATTAATCAAAAGTTTAACAACCTTGGCAACAACAGGGAGAGAAGATTTTTTTTCCATGTCACGCTTTATGTCAAAACACATTGAGAGAAACGTCTTCACCGTCTGGAATCCATACATTACTGTAAGAGCGAGTCGGTGCTGAGGCGAGCAAGGGAGAGACTGACTTTGGCTGGAAAATGAGATGATGTGCGTCCCTTTATGTGGGTCATTTACATATTAGAAAGACTTCAGGTCCAGTCACGCCATCAGAGCAACACGCAGGTCTGGGATCGATCGTGCACACATCAGGTCAGTGGAAATATGTCATGTGAAGTGGAATGTGGTGTGAAAATGCAGGTGTTCTTTTTTTCCAAAGAAAGGTATGGAATAACTTTATGAAATCCAACTCCAAATGTAATTTACTCAGACAGATGCCTGCATTTTAAAGAGACCAAAATGTGTTCCCCAAAGATGCAGAAATAATATTTTTTTTTCTTTTTTTTCCTTCTTTCTCAGTTAGGTCAAATTACTTTTTTGCCTCATTACAAGTCCCCAAATATTATCATATTTAGTGAGATATGCTTCAGTTTTGTCATGGGAATTGTCAAGACCCAACAAAAGATTAATCTGCTGTCACTAGGGACACCTGCTATACCTAGTCTTATATTTACCCCAAAAAAATGTAGGCAAAATTTGAAATCTGACTTTCCTTGTAGTACTTGTTCCCAATTCAAATTAGATACAGAGTACAGTTAGAGAACCCAGAGCCCAAAACTACAGACCCTCAGCTTCACAAAGAGTCCAGCCATTTGTCTGTGCTGCAAAACATTCAGAAACAGATTCAGTTTGAATTGGTTGTCATCTTAGTCAGGCATTTTAGGAAAAATAGGCTGAAACAATAAGGGGATACAGTATACAATAGGGAGGTAACTGAAAACATGTACTGAGAATATGTATCCTGAAAACTAATTTTGAGTAACTCTGTTCTGGTACAGTTACTTTTTCATTTGGTGGTCTTCAGAATACAGTTTTCTAAAATAAAAGTAATACATTATGGTGAGAAAAATACACAACGCTGCGCTTGTGGTGAGTGCATGTGTGATTTTTCCATCTACAATGAGTCATTGTTTCATCTCTACACTATAATTTAAATGCAGCTTGATGTAAAAGTAAGTTCTAGTTTCTTGTGTTCCTTTTTCCTGATATTATCATCACTTGGTATTGCAATGTCCACCACCACGGCTCTGTTCTGTTGCTTATCCAACACCACTATGTCTGGTTGGTTCACCATCACCATTCTGTCAGTCTGTATCTGGAAGTCCCACAGGATCTTGGCTCGGTCATTCTCCGCAACCTTCGGAGGTGTTTCTCACCTTGACCTTGAGGTCTCCAGCCCGTACTCTGCACAGATGTTTCTGTACACTATGCCCGCCACTTGGTTGTGTCGCTCCATGTATGCTTTCCCTGCAGCATCTTACACCCTGCAGTTATGTGCTGGACTGTCTCAGGAGCCTCTTTACACAGCCTACACCTTGGGTCTTGTCTGGTGTGGTAGATCTGGGCCTCTATTGCCCAGGTGCTCAATGCCTGCTCCTGTGCAGCCAGGATGAGGGCCTCTGTGCTGTCCTTCAGACCAGCCTTATTTATATATATATATATAAATGTTACCTGTTTGACATTCATGGACGTGATGTTGATCATGTTCAGCATCCTTCCAAGTGTAGAAAAGAGCACACTGTGCTGCTCTTGCATACACGTTGGTAAGAGCTAATAAATCAGATTGAGCTGGTAGATGCAGTACTTTAGTGCTGCACTAATGGAATCTGCTCATGAGTCACCACTGTTTCATTGTTCTTCTGCTATAATGTACATTGCACTGGGCTACTCCACCATTGAAAGTACTGCCTCTTACCACAAACCAAGTGTAATTGCTGTAAACATAATGAATGTGGTATGAGGATGTAAAACAGCCAGTGTTACAACAGTTGTGGTTTAGGAAACTAAGGTTAAAGGGATATGCCACCCCCAGGTCAAATTTGGGCATCTCCCCACAGTCCAGAGACTAAAATAAGTGGTGGAAAGCGTTTTCCTGCTCACCCAGCCATTGTCCGAGTCTGTCGCCACTGACCGCCGCGGTATCTGCAGCTCCTCCGCCTTAGACTGGAGTCTAACGTCGCCAGAGAAAGATAGAATACAGCCGAATCACGCACCACGTTGTGCAACAGGGGAACTCCCTTCCCGGTGCGTAACAGGGATTCCCCTGGCAGCGTGCTGCGTGATACGGCTGTATTCTTCCGCACTGGAAAATAGTTCCCACCCAAAATGACCAAGTCAAGCTCTCCGTGTTGATTTGCACATTTATTTGCACTCGATATGAATGCGCACTACACAGAAAGTAATTGGGAAACGCATCGAGCAAATTAATTCCTTTTGGCCGAAATCTTTCTCTGGCGACGTTAGACTCCAGTCTAAGGCGGAGGAGCTTCAGATACCGCGGCGGTCAGTGGCGACAGACTCGGACAATGGCTGGGTGACCAGGAAAACGCTTTCCACCACTTATTTTAGTCTCTGGACTGTGGGGAGATGCCCAAATTTGACCTGGGGGTGGCATATCCCTTTAAGCCTTTCTAGGTTAAGCATTCTAGATTTATTTACATGCTGCTTAGAAATGCCCTGTATTACTTTTATTTTCTCTATGATGCCAGGAATTTAACTTAAAAAGCATTAGTTCCATTTGATAACATGTCATCATGTGTGTGATGGAGAGCTGATGAGTACAGGAGAGCTTGATGTGAAGGAACCTATGATAATGTTTGGATGAATGGTATTTGTGGCAAAGCAAAACACAGGAGCCTAACAAAGATAAAGGAGAGGTGGAGGAACTGTTGCAAAGCTGCCTGCTGTAGTCTGGCATGTTTTAGACGTTAGATAGGTAGGCTAAGACATTATGCCTGGGCACAAGCAGATCTGACTTGTCAATCACTATGTTTACATGCATGCCTTTTTTCCCCTTTGAAATGCATTTTAACTGTGATTGAGGTGTTATGGTTCTAATCTCAAAGAAAATAAAAAAGAAGTAATATATTTAAAGGATTTAAAACAAAAGCTCTGGGAACATACGTAACAATAATTTGTCATTCTCTGAACTATAAATCTCTGGGTTAATTTCTCCAGTCATGTCAGCTCCATCACTGGAACAATCCACAGCAGATGACTCAGTGAGTGAAGGATAATCAGAGCACAGCCACTCTCATTGGACTTTACCAGAGTCTCATCCACCATCACTGAGGACACATCCATCTGGGCCTGTCAGACACAGCTCATTAAACAGCACATCTCTTCTTTGTGTTCTCTGACATCTGCTGCTTTTTATCGAATTTCACTGCTCATTTAATCCCTCTGTTTTTGTTGTTCATTTTTAATAATTTGGTATAATAGACTGCACGAGAGCTAAATTGTATTGTCAAAATGTAGGATGTATTACAAGTGTTCATTAAGAGCCCCCATTAACAACCAGGATTAAAGGGATAGTGCGCTGTTGTTTTTTTATGTGAATCTGTATGGCGTCCCCTTCAGCAGTGTCATCCATTAACACCGATTTACTGCTGACCGTGTCCTGTGAGCCGAGTCCTGCTGACAAAAGTAGTTCCAGTAAGTTAGCGGGGACATTTAATAAAGCTTGTTTTTCTTCTCAAAACAATACTTGTCCAAAAAGTGATATATTTGCGTCACAAACAGAAAAATTCAGCAGACGGAATCGCTTGGGGCTATTTTCTCTCGAGTCGTATCACTGCATGCCTATTAGTATTATTAGCCTGTTCACTTGTAAGTGGACGTTTACGACAATAGATCTTAAACTATATGTTAAAGCAGATGACCGTTTATATTCTTCGTTCGTTAATACCTGGACTGAGCAGTTCATCAGAGATCATAGGGATCACATTGAGCGTCACAGTGTATTGATTTTATCTCCAGAATCTGAATGGCTCTAATTTAAGTGTCAGAGGGTTGCCTATAGTGATGGCCTGCAGCTCGCCCACTGGAATGTAAATCAGTTTTGGGAGGACAGTCTTTGCTCAGGTCACTCAATATCTGACATTTGGTTAAAACGCTTGACTACAAGTTGTAGTGTAACATCCTCCTCTTTAAAGGGATATGCCACCCCCAGGTCAAATTTGGGCATCTCCCCACAGTCCAGAGACTAAAATAAGTGGTGGAAAGTGTTTTCCTGCTTACCCAGCCATTGTCCGAGTCTGTCGCCACTGACCGCCGCGGTATCTGGTGCTCCTCCGCCTTAGAATGGAGTCTAACGTAGCCAGAGAAAGATTTCGGCCAAAAGGAATTAATTTGCTCGATGCGTTTCCCAATTACTTTGTGTGTAGTGCGCATTCATATCGAGTGCAAATAAATGTGCAAATCAACACGGAGAGCTTGACTTGGTCATTTTGGGTGGGAACTATTTTCCAGTGCGTAAGAATACAGCCGTATCACGCACCACGCTACCAGGGGAATCCCAGTTACGCACCGGGAAGGGAGTTCCCCTGTTGCACAACGTGGTGCGTGATACGGCTGTATTCTTACGCACTGGAAAATAGTTCCCACCCAAAATGACCAAGGCAAGCTCTCCGTGTTGATTTGCACATTTATTTGCACTCGATATGAATGTGCACTACACACAAAGTAATTGGGAAACGCATCGAGCAAATTAATTCCTTTTGGCCGAAATCTTTCTCTGGCGACGTTAGACTCCATTCTAAGGCGGAGGAGCACCAGATACCGCGGCGGTCAGTGGCGACAGACTCGGACAATGGCTGGGTGACCAGGAAAACGCTTTCCACCACTTATTTTAGTCTCTGGACTGTGGGGAGATGCCCAAATTTGACCTGGGGGTGGCATATCCCTTTAAAGGGATAGTGCGGTTTTTTGATGTTAATCTGTATGAGTTTCCTTCTAAAAGTTACGTGTGTTGACACCGGCTTACCTCTGGCAGTCTCAGCTGATCCCGGTTCGGCTCGCTTTCTGGAGCCCACGTAGGTAGGTCCGGTAACCTCCCTGGAACATGAAATAAAGCTTGTTTTTCTTCTCAAAACAAAACATTTGTTAGAAAGGTGATATATTTGCGTCCAAAACAGTTGTCCACGAAACATCCAGCAGCGTATTTCGCATTTGCGTATTGTCTCTCTCCACTCGTATCACTACGCCCATGTTAACTCTATCAGCCTGTTCACTTGTAAACTTCGGCGTAGACATCCGCTGAAGGTGAACAGGCTAATAGAGTTAACATGGGCGTAGTGATACGAGTGGAGAGAGACAATACGCAAATGCAAAATACGCTGCTGGATGTTTCGTGGACAACTGTTTTGGACGCAAATATATCACCTTTCTAACAAATGTTTTGTTTTGAGAAGAAAAACAAGCTTTATTTCATGTTCCAGGGAAGTTACCGGACCTACTTACGTGGGCTCCAGAAAGCGAGCAGAACCGGGATCAGCTGAGACTGTCAGAGGTAAGCCGGTGTCAACACACGTAACTTTTTGAAGGAAACCCATACAGATTAACGTCAATAAAAACGCACTATCCCTTTAAGGCCATGTCAGCATCAATTCACCTCAACAGTCATATTGTCTAGTTTAACCTTTGAGGTCAAAAGGCATCCGTCCAGTGTTGATGAAATCAGAATTTAAACTTTTTTTGGCTCACGGTGTAAATATGTCCCAAAGGACAAGCAAAAGTAACTAGAATGGGGAACAAATCTTGGAAATGGGTGTATACTAGACAATGACAAAGAGGAATGTGCACAATGTGTTCGGGTAAAAAGTCAAGTTAAATCATCCATTGGAGTGAATGTAAATAGTTCTAAACTCAGCAGACAGTTAAATGGGACAGTCCTGGCAATGTTTAAAGTGTGAAGATCAATGAAGGGTACTCCTATCAACAAAGTAAAACACTTACTAAAAAAGAATCTTGTTTTTTTTAACCTTAGTTTGACAGTTATATTTTTCCCATGTTACAATACAGCTTTGGAAAAAAATAAGAGACCACTGCAAAATTATCTGATTTTACTAGTAATAGGTATGTGTTTGGGAAAAAGGAACATTTTTGTTTGAGTGTATAAACTACTGACAACATTTCCCCCAAATAAAAATATGATCGTTTAGAGCATTTATTTGCAGAAAATGACAAATGGTCAAAATAACAAAAAAGATACATGTTTTCAGACCTCAAACAATGCAAAGAAACAAGATCAAATTCATTTTAAAACAACCTAATACTCATGTTTACACTTAAGAAGAGTTCAGAAATCAATATTTGGTGCAATAACCCTTATTTTTAATCACAGCTTTCATGCGTCTTGACATGCTCTCCACAAGTCTTTCACATTGTTCTTGGGTGACTTTATTCCACTCCTGGTGCAAGAACTGACGTAGTTGGAATTCAACAGATGCTGGAATGGAATGGCTGTAATACATGTAGAGATGCTGATTTCAGAAGAAAATGCAGTGGTCTCTTATTTTTTCCAGAGCTGTATAATTAAACTTGTTTTTGATGTTTTGAGGTTGTAAAATCTGTCAAATTATTACAAAAAAATCTAATTAAATTCTCTTTGCTCCATACTGTTCATGCTCTAAAACCTGATGCTTAATCCACTTGGACAGAGTTGCTTATAATAGAGGTTATAAAACTCCCTACAATGGCCACTTGACTTTAATGGACAATGCTATATCACAATGTGTTGAGCATTCACGTCTCCAGGTCTCATATGGTAAATATCACCTACTCTCTTTTCAACTTTGGGGCTACTAGAATTATTTCAACATTAAAGTATTAAAGTTATAATGTAGTTTGGTGGTGTGGTGAAAATGACATGTTTTATGGGCTATAGGAGGAATTTTGAGGACATTTTACTATTCATTATTATTTTAACTTGGTAGTTAGTATGGCAACAGTCCTAATTGTTTGGTAATTCCAAAATGCATGCATGTAGGATAATCGAGCTGAGTATTCTTTGAAACCCACCACCACCACTATTTGATTTGACTTGAGGAAGATCAAAACATTACCTGCATTATGAACAGATGTGCCAGGAGCTGCAGCCTCGACCTGACTATGTATGACGAATGACTGAATTTCACCCTGAGGTCAAAGGTCAAGTCATATCCCTTTACCCGAGCTTGGCGTTAGTCACAGATGCATGGTGTCAGATCCTGTGTCTTGGGAGGTTCCTATAGAACTTCCTTATGGAGCTGGGATCACACAAAACCAGTCTACATGAACCATGACCCCACTGCCGAGACTGCAGAGACAAACCCCAGTGTTCATACAGCTCTTATTATGCACAGGAGGACAGAAACTTTCTAAATAAAATACTCATGTTACTGTAATTGAGGATATTTTTACACACTTGTTTTTGTGTAGATGTGTATGTGTATTTTATCTGAGTAAAATTTTAACCCTGAAATTGTACTTTAAAATCATAGGAGTTACTTCACTTAAAGGTCCCATGGCATGAAATTTTCACTTTCTGAGGTTTTTGAACGTTAATGTGAGCTCCCCTACCCTGTTTAGCCCCCCCCATGGTTAAAAGTTGTGAAATGTCTAAACTGAGCATTTGCGATCCTTTTCTGCGTTAGAAAAAATCGGAGCTCAAACGGGCGAGTTTGAACAAGGCACCTTATTGACGTCAGATTGAAAAAAGAAATGCAAATGCAGTTCCATCCCCGTCTGTCTGAACTCAGCGTCTCTGTAAATCACGCCCAGAGAGTTTGGACTGCGAATGTGCTAGGCAATGCGAAATGCGTTTTTTTATTTGCCTGGAGGCACGTCCAAGTGTTTCTAGGCTCGGAAGTCCTTTATCTGAGCCTCTGGACCTTTGAACAGCAGTGGTTTAATTTTATTTTCTGTGGAAATGTGTTTATTTTTCAATGGAACGCTTCAAATCTCTCCCCCCGTGCAAAAACATGGAAATGGATCAGCTGAGAGCTCAGAGCCGAGAGCGGAGAGTTTGGCCACGCCCCCACCCTCTACTATTGGCCAGCTCTTTTCTCCTCATTTGCATTCAAGCAACAACGCCCAGAATAAAGAGTTTGAGAGAGAGATTTATGACTCTTTCTCATCTTATCTCTGTTTCTCATGCACTGAGTCTTGATTTTGAAGAAGGATTCATTTACAGTATTAGGGAACCATTAAGGAGCCATATAAAAGCATCAAGAAGTACCATGTCATGGGATCTTTAAGTACACAATTAGCCATGTAACTGTACTCTTACTAAGTAGGTTTAAAATAAAATTGATAATTATATAAATGAGAATATGACAAAAGGAGAAATTCAATTTGTTAACTGGACAAAAGTTTATTTGGTTGAATACGTTTCGCAGCTCATCCAAGCTGCTTCTTCAGTTCTGATCAGACGCTGCTGGACACTGCTTAAAACTGTCTGAAGGGAGGAATTAACTACAGTGAAATTACTCTGAAACTACCACATCTAGTTGTTTACAGTTTCTGTTAGTTAGGTGGGCCTATTAAATATGCAGTGGGAGTGGAGTGTGGGTTCTTGTTAGCAGAACCATTCAGGACCATAATGGGTGTTTTCATACCTCTGGACCGGACCTGACTAGTCCTATTGTTTTCTTTGTTTATTTTATAAATGGGAGACAAATGATGTCTGAGACCTCCATTTCTGTTCAAGGAAGGATTCTCTTTCTTGACAAAAATAGCCTCTTTAACTCCCCTCTCCAGTAAACCAGTAAATGAGAATAGTTCACAAATTCACATTAAACTCAAATATTTTTTATCAAACACCAGTAAGAAAACAAACATTGTGATATATGGATGGACATGATTTAAAATGTAGTTTGAAGCCATTAGATGTTATGATGACGTCAGAGGCTGTGCTGAACACTTACCAACAGAACAGAACATCTTATGCAACTTGTGACAGTAATAACCTGCTTTTTCTCGTGACTCTTTTACTGATAGTGCTCAACAGAATCCTATAGAGACATGAATCTGAAGAAACCGCCCTCTATTCATCACGGTGCACAGGCAGTATAGAGAGACTCTGTCAGCCATTACTTAACTGGGCCTTGTCTAAACATCATGGTGTTTTATATGCTTCCTGAGGTCAAAGGTTAACACCACTAATCACAGAATAAATCAGCACCTGAAAGCATTCTGTCATCAGCAAGCAGCCGTTTGATTTGCTATAATTCATGGTAAAAAGGCCAGCTGTAACTCATCTTGATGTATGTTTAATAAATTGATAGTATTTAGCATTTAGAGCACCTATAGGTCACAAAAAGAGTAGCCAGACCACCAGAGAAACACATTTTGCTTTACATTTGTTCAATGTAAGTAAACTAGAAATGCTGGTAATGAAAAGGGTGGTTTTAGACTTCCATCTAGCCCTTAGTATTTTAAAGTTTTAGTACTTTTATGTTACAGATCTGATCTCTTAGCCTCCTAACCCTGTTTGTTTTATTTAAAGTTTTTCTCCGGGAAGTAGATACAATTTTTAACCTTGGGAAATTAAACTTTCTTATCAGCTCTGATGTGGATCGCATACAGAGTGCTTCCCTCGTAAACCTGGCAGAGCGCTCTAAATGGAGAAGGATTAGCTGCACAGAGAAGGCCTATGTCTACACATAAGTGGATCATAGTTTCTCCAGTGCAAAAAAGTTTTGGATTGTGGATTATGAGGCGAGAAAATGTATAAATATTAATGCAAATGTGATTACACCGATGCAAACATACTGACGCACACATATTTAAAAACTAATTGTGGGTCTTTTGGTAATGGAAAATATTTTGCATCAACTCAAAAGACTTTTCAGATGTTTAAGCATGAAGCACAGGCTCGTATGGAGACAAGCAGGTTAATGAGTTGAACCCACTAATCATGCAGATGAATGGTGCCAATTAGCTGAGTGAATGTTCTGCAGTGCTCTCAGGCTGAAGGTAATCTCACTCAGATTGATTAGCTCAGCATTAACATGAGGCTGTCCCAGGGGCTGTGCAGTGGACATCTTTGTATTACTTTTGCATTTTTACCCGTTTACTACTTCAAGGTCTGCTTTTCTTCTTATTGTAATTTTAATATAATGAAACACATAATGTTACTTAGATTGATCTGTTTAAAGCCCCAGTGTGTAGGATTCGTGGCGCATAGGTGGATGGTGCTATTGCACTTTCTGTTTTAGCTACGGCAGACCTCGAGGGTCACCCGGGCGCGCCGTAACGCGGACAGCTCTCGTACCCGCGCACGAGCCGCGCGCCGCTACTGTATAAATAAAACGTGGTCCCGGGTTTGTTTGTTTTTTTTCTCATGAAAACACACATTCCCGATCATGTACCATGACACTCTACACATCAAATGAAACCTTACAGTCTCCTCTTTTTGACTATGCAATTCATTGCCCTGCACAACAATCACTCCCCGAGCACATGGGGCTTTTATACGGAAAAGCACAAAACGAGGTTAGCTTACCTTAGAATGCTTTGCACAGGTCAAACTCTGTATTTCACCATAAACTTGCTCTCAATTTGTCCGTAAGGATCCAGCGAATAAAATCCAGTAAAACAATTTAGTCCAAAACACGTGTTAGATCCATTACGACGTGTGATCCGGCAGCATGCTTGTGTTGTTTACCCAAAACCACGAGCCTTGCCGAAGGCGAAGGCGGAGCCCAAATGTCCTTCTGCGGCTCTCATATTCAAAATGGCTGCCTCTGCATGGGGAAGATCCCCCTTTTATGTGACTATATTTAAGTCCAAAAGAATACTTTGATTTCATGATGGAAGTGAAAAGGCTTGGAAAACAATGTATTTTTGAATGGGTATCTTCAATTTCAGTAATTAACGGGTAAAAATCTTACACACTGTCCCTTTAAGTAGAAATATGTTTAATAATATTGTATGTGGTTAACTGTTATAAATAAATATACATTAAAATAATTAAATCACTTTGCTATATTATATTTATTTATTTACTTGTTTATTTGAAGGACAAATATATAGAAGTGTTATGTAATGCTTCAACACAAGATTATGCCTATTTATACAGTATTGGTGGGTTTCAGATTCTAGGATGTGAATACATCATACTCCCAGATGGAGGAAAGAGACAGTTTTTCCAATTGATTACATTGTACTTTGTGATGAAATATCATACAAATAAATAAACAAATATGAAACCTGACCATTTCCATCAATCACTTGACCCAATAAGTCACTTTATTACACTTTATTGCACTTTATTACAAATTACAGCAATTATTTGGATCCAGAATGGACATTTGTACTTGATTAAAAACATTTCAACAAAAACAATTTCCACATACCCAAACTATTATTGACATGGTGGTATTAATTCCAAATGTGCAAACGGAGACCATTTAAAAACTTACATTACACAGTGCTTGAGTACAGAGATGTAACCCTGGGGTGTAATGGTGTGTGGTCTACAGCCAGTTGTCCATTGAGCCTATGCAGTAACAATGCTTTCAGACAAGGATTTCCTGGTCAGAGTTGTGTGGGGTTACGGCCAGACAACAAGACTGGGAAACTGTAGCACACAGTAAAAGTGCCATTTTAAGAAAACAGTATCCACAAGCTCTGCATATTTCAGCTAATTATACATCATAAACCAAGGGAAACAGCTGCTATTCTGGACTGAAACATTTTGTTACAGCAGCCGAACATAATTTTGCGCAAGGTTTGGGTATAAAGAATGTTTACACTTCATTGATTAGCTTAATCTTGTTGTGGTGTAATGGCTGTCAGCTATTGAAGAAACCTGGTGAGATACTGTTAAAGGAAAAGTAACGTTTTTTACAATTTGAGCCTTATTTCGGTAATAAAACAAGTTGTTTTACTCACCCACAGCACTTTGGTGTCATATGGAGCATTTCCGGAGATGTTTTAGATTAGCGTTAGGCTAACGCCGTTAGCCTAGCGCGACTTATAGCCATAGCTCGGGGCATTCCCCGAGCATGTAATATGCCCCGCGCGGGCTCCAAATAACACAAACTTTAGCACTTTTCAAATCATAGAAGCTCGATGTCTTTAGTCTACGATTTCGTTTGAATCAAAAGTGGCCTGTAATCCGAGATTTATCCATAGTTTACAGCTTTGCGTTCCATGTTTGGGTCCCGGGAGCTGACAGCACACTCCGCGCATGCGCACTGGCGTCCTCATCTACTCGAAACTATGGCTAAATCTCGGATTACAGGCCACTTTTGATTCAAACGAAATCGTAGACTAAAGACATCGAGCTTCTATGATTTGAAAAGTGCTAAAGTTTGTGTTATTTGGAGCCTGCACGGGGCATATTACATGCTCGGGGAATGCCCCGAGCTATGGCTATAAGTCGCGCTAGGCTAATGGCGTTAGCCTAATGCTAATCTAAAACATCTCCGGAAATGCTCCATATGACACCAAAGTGCTATGGGTGAGTAAAACAACTTGTTTTATTATCGAAATAAGGCTCAAATTGTAAAAAACGTTACTTTTCCTTTAAGATGTTGGAATGTGCCATATTTTAATTTTCTTCTTATTTTTTTCAATGTTTTCATTCTTCGCATGAATACATAGTATAAGAAATAGACAAAGGACATCTGAGTACTTTAGATCTTCCAACAAAGAGAAGAAGCTGAGAAGTGGCCGCGTAAAAACAATTTGTTGCTGCCCTGAGGCCGCTGTACATTTCTTCACACAGAGTTTGACCAAACACATAACAGACCATCTGCATCTGTGGAGCTGGCCACACTCTGGGTTCCCACACACAAACAATCCCAGAGTCTGTGACAAAACAGCTGTGACCCACTACATCAAACCTCCAAATGGGTTGAGCACATTATTTTGAAAAATGGAAGGCAGTGTTTGTAGACACCGCCGCCATTTTGTCATCTCATTAAAACAATAGTTGAATCCAGGCCCCCACGAAAGGCAGTAGTAAGTATAGACATAACCATACAAGAAAGTAGTCAACTTGCATGTGAATGTACAGTTGGTGAAATTAAAGGGAAATTAACGTTGTTTTTTTACAATCTGAGCCTTCTTTCGGCAATAAAACAAGTAGTTTTACTCACCCATAGCAGTTTGGTGTCAATTGGAGCAGTATCGCAGAAGTTATGTTGAGCCGTTCTGTTCTACTAATGATCCCGTATCCGTTAGCATGAGTGCTCGGGGCATTAGTTTGTGGTGTCCAAATAACACAAACTTTAGCACTTTTCAAATCACAGAAGATCGCTGTGTCAGGGTAGACTTTTAGTGGATTCCAAAACGGCCTGAAACCCGATATCCAGCTATAGTTTCATTTGATGACGTCATCAGAGAGGACAGTGCGCATGCGTGAACTCAGCTGTTTTGTAAACACCGCTAGTCCGAAAGAAGCTAACACCGCTCTGAACTTTACTTTTCTGTTGCGATATCGGGTTTCAGGCTGTTTTGGAATCTACTAAAAGTCTACCCTGACACAGCGATCTTCTGTGATTTGAAAAGTGCTAAAGTTTGTGTTATTTGGACACCGCAAATCAGTGCCCCGAGCACTCACGCTAACGGATACGGGATCATTAGTAGAACAGAAGGGCTACAACATAACTTCTACAAAACTGCTCCAATTGACACCAAACTGCTATGGGTGAGTAAAACTACTTGTTTTATTGCCGAAAGAAGGCTCAGATTGTAAAAAAACTTTACTTTTCCTTTAATGTAAGGATACCTTTAAGGTATAATTTATTGTCTGTATATAAGAAATTTCTCCTCTGCATTTCATCTATCTGACAGGAACAGTGGGCACCGCAATGCCCGCCCTGGGACCCATCTCCGGATTGTGTGAGCAAGGTTTGGTCAGGACTATTTGCTAAAACGGTAGGCGGATTTTACTTATTGTGCATATTTAGAGTTATTAAGGGTTAACAATTGAAAATATAATTGTCATATGAAATATGGTAATACTGGTGCTTGTCAGTTTTCTTCTGTTACAACAAATAGTGCTGCTTTACTTATGAATGTATACAAAATACTATGAAATCCTGATTCTTCTGATTTCCTCTCACTGTATTATAATCTGTCTTTGTATCTGAAAAGGAAATTGTATATGGAGTGTGTCATAGTTAATAGATCCATGAGGTCCTTCTGGGACCTCTCCACCTGTAGCGTGACTCTGTCTGAGTGCAGATACCACAGAGTCCCATGTGAACACTGCATCTCTTCAGAACAATCCTTGATAAGGCTTTTGTGGATCACACACAGCACAGTGTTATTCTGGCTTGCCAACATTCTTTCATCTGCCTATCGGAAAAGCTCCCATTCCCAGCCAATGCATCTTCTGGGAATGCATGATGAAAACATTCACTGGTATTTTGGTCTTTTTATTTTTTTCCTACAAACCTACAAGGACAATAATAATATAGTCTGTCCAAAGATTTTATATATTTTCGTCAATACAAACAGAATTACAACTATGTTGGGACTACAGATGAAAAGTCTTTTTGACAAATTCTGGCAAAGAATATTAATAAATATGCACTGATATAAAATAAATTAAGAGGTTTGAGATATTTAAAATACACAATTGTATCTGTTTATAGTTTTAATGCCACATGTTGACCTTATAAATATACAGTCAGTTTTATTAGTCATATATTTACAGTTACAAAAAAATAAAATAAAAGGTCAAATGTTAATGACTATTTCAACAGCATTGTCTGCGACTCATAAACAGTAATAGTTATAGTCATGGTTTGAACTTATGTTTTTATTTCCTTGTTTATTTACAAATTTTCACATTTCTTTCCAAACTTCAAAGGTAGATTAAAGCTGTGTCATATTTTAACATAGAGACAGCATTAATATTGGGGAAAAACAGCCAGTTATATCTGACATGAGAGATATCCACTCCATCATTAGAGATTTCATTACTGCGCATTGACCCCTTTGTTTATTAAACTAGCTGTTGTTGCGTTATTGAGTAGTGACACTGCACTGTGCGCCTCACCAGGCCCGGGTTGGCGTACACGGAGAGATTTGAGGCGTGGAAATATGTTTGACAGCTGTGCAGAGAGTGTATGCAGCTGCTGAGCATGAGGGGAATCAGCAAGCCTTTTCATCCCATATTTTTACTGGTAAAGACACATTCTTCTATTGGACAGGACGAAGTGTGTCTCATTAAACCACCTCAAACACAAACACACCCTGTTCCCAATCAGATTCGAAATGCCACTTTACATTTTCTATGGCTCAGTGCATCTCACATTCTCTGTCAGCATTGTAATCTGCTGCTACTGACTGAAATTTTTTAAGGTGACCTCTGAAAAGGGTAAATCATATTGGGAAATGCTGCCATCTAGTGATAGTAGCAATTTGTGACCATAATTTATAGTTAAAGGAAAAGTAACGTTTTTTTTTTACAATTTGAGCCTTCTTTCGGTAATAAAACAAGTTGTCTTACTCACCCATAGCACTTTGGTGTCATATGGAATACTTCCAGAAATGTTTTAGATTTGCGGTTAGCCTAGCGCAACTTCTAGCCATAGCTCGGGGCATATAATATATTCCCCAAGCATGTAATATGCCCCGTGCAGGCTCCAAATAGCACAAACTTTAGCACTTTTCAAATCATAGAAGCCGGATGTCTTAGTCTATGGTTGCGTTTGAAGCAAAAGTGGCCTGTAATCCGAGATTTATCCATAGTTTACAGCTTTGCGTTTCATGTTTGGGTCCCGGGAGCTGAGAGCACAGTCCGCACATGCGCACTGGCCTCCTCATCTACTCGAAACTATGGCTAAATATCGGATTACAGGCCACTTTTGCTTCAAACGAAATCGTAGATTAAGATATCGGGCTTCTATGATTTGAGAAGTGATAAAGTTTGTGTTATTTGGAGACCGCAAAGTAACGCCCCGAGCACTCAAGTTAACGGATACGCTACAACATAACTTCTACGAAACTGCTCAAAATGACACCAAACTGCTATGGGTGAGTAAAACTACTTGTTTTATTGCCGAAAGAAGGCTCAGATTGTAAAAAAACATTACTTTTCCTTTAATAGGATGCACCAAAACATGTTAATAGTACAGTACAGAGTTTAATTATGGGCAATCCTTATTTGACAATTTGTGCATCCACAAAGCTTCTATGAATTAGTGACTTGATCGTTTGTTGTTAACCATTCCCTCCAAACATCATTGTATGAAAATTACAGCAGATGAGGACATGTCTGCCTGTATAATAAGAATTTATGGACGTCTTTGTTGCAAATTATACAGAAAACCTACAAAAATGAAGTGTATGTTGTCATGAAGGCTGCAGTACCCTCTTCATCCACTTGGTGATGCTGTCCCAACACCACAGCATCCATCTTCCAATGCACTTAAATGAAAACGCTGGATGAATAAAATATCACGTAACCATTTTCCATGCGTTGTGCACTGAAAGTCAATAACCCAGGTAAAAGGCTCATTTTTCTTAAGTGCCACAGTCACACCAAGTGAGCTGAGGAGAAGAATAAACAACTGATACTAAGGCGGGCAAACTTTGAGCAATTAAAACTGAGTGACTGTGGAGAACTATCCCAAGAGTGAAACTATATTTTTGATCAGTCATTTGTTAAGCCATGTCGTGTAAAGTCACAGAGCATAAAGATGGATGCTTATAGTAACATACACAACATCTGGGACCATGCCATTGGCTGTAATTGCCTTTGTGTAATGTTCTGCTCATAAAAGCAGCAATACATACTAATAGCACTAACACAGACATGTTCAAAGTGCAGCCTAGAGACCAATCCTGGCGCTATAGGCAGATTTATGTGGTCCTGTCATTCTTGGATAATTGCAGTTTGGCCAGTGGTCATGCATTGTCCCCAGTGCTTTGTTTGTACAATATCTACGAATTTCAGGGATTCCAGTCTTAATGTACCTCAGTAAGGCATAACATTATAACCGGCAAGTCAATAGTACAAAATATTCTCATGACTATTACGGTATGCAGAATTATCATTATAAATGAATATAAAGAATTTTTCAACATGACCTGTCATGTGTGCCAGGATATGATGTTCACATCAGATATTGTTTTTATAGATGATTTTATCAGTTGTAAATTCTTGATAATAAAAACATGATGGTTGCTGATGTTTGTCATTTGGTGTTTTGGTTTTCAAGCTGAACATCCAATTAGAAAGAATGAGTCTCACATTAGTTGGGTAGACACGACTAAAACAAGTTGGTTTAACCTAAAAGACCTTCCTGATCTGAATGCTGACTACCTAAACCCCAGCACCTATAGTCATTAGTCAGGGCTAATGCAGCCTCCACATCTCAGGGAGTCAAGCAGCAGCACTTTCACATGAGGCATGGTCTGTCCATATACTGAGAACAAGAGAAATGTTTCTGTGTCGTCTATACTGTATGCAGGTTAGAGCACTGTCAATCCAGACACAGTTGTGATTATAGGTCTTTAAAAAAAACAGTAATAGGGTAAATTGTCCAAATAAATGTATTACAAAACTGAGTAAATATTTTGATTAGATTTGGTCTGCACTCTGTGGGCAGGTGACACCCATACAGAGTAAAGGGAAGTATAAGACACACATTTATTGAACTGAATAATGCATTATTCATAGATGAGTAAATCACATTTTTAAATGCATTGCTCGAAAATGTGCAGGTCTTTGAAAAAGCTCCTTTGAAGCTTGACGGACACAACAATCTCATTATTATTACTATTAAAGTCTTGCCCAAAGCGGCGGCTGTCATGGTGGGCTATCCTCATCAATACGTCATGTCTGCTGTCAGAGCCAGAGGCTGGGCATGCAGAGGAAGAAACTCCAGAATTACACTAATTCAGCGGATTATACAGTCACATAATATTATACAATCATATATGCAGCTGGTGGGAAGGGAAAGCCATGTTTGAAATCCACATGAAAATAGTATCATTGATTTTGAAGAGAAATGTAAGCAAATGCAACAGTTATTGAGATAAAAGCTCGAACAACACAGCACATATACGTACTTTAGATTTTCTCCAAATGAGTTCACTGCTCATTATACAAAGGGCTCTTTCCCAAACGACCGGGGAAAAGTGGCAATCTTTCATGAATGTTACATTTTGTCTAAATAAGCAATCAGCTGTATTGATGTACACACTCTTGTTTAGTACAAAGCTCTACAAATGAGCACATCTAACACCATTCAATGCAATTGTTGGTAATGTTGGTTTCTTAAAGCTACAATGAAGAAGCCGCATATAATTCAACTCAGTTCAACCCCTAACCAAGGTGTAGATAATTCTACTTGACACTAGCCTAAGCATTACTCTAGGGCTTATATCTTCATTAATATATCTTCATTAACTACTAAAGGTGACAACCCTTTATGAATAATATATGTTTATGCATGAGATATTCATTATTTATGATGATTTAATCTTGAATGCATTTATGGTATCAGCTGTGACACTATCAATGAATGGCTTGTCATATACTGTACATGCACACATACATTCATTTTCTTCCGCTTTTCCATTTTCTGGGTCACGGGGGCAGCAGTCCAAGCAGTGTTCTGCTGCCCAGAACACAATGCAGCAGCCCCCATGAATCCTTCCGCGGGTGGTGGGTCCATAGGAGGACGGCTCACGTCATCTGTGGGAGCTGGGATCACATGCGGTCAACCCGTCAAGAGCGGGATTCAAACCACCAACCCCTGGATCACGAGGCATATGCTCTACCAACTGAGCTACTGCCAGTTGGTAGAGCAAACATATTTTTCAGTCTGGACAAGCAGAGGTTATATTATTACATGATATTATTAGTAAAATAAATGACTTCATTTTAAGGTGGGGTCCTTATGGAGCGCATTGAAGAGGTGGATAAGAACACTGCCCCAGGCCTGTTGGGAGAGCTCTCCGTCCAGGTGAGCCACAATCTGACTGATGTAGACCAGCATCAGCACAGTCCTCTGGTAGTCGTCCCAGTGCAGGGGTACCCTCCAGTGGGACAGCAGCTCCACCACACGCCTCACCTCAGACAAAGTCTTAGGTAGAATGTCCTCACAGATCCCCTCCAGTTTCTTCACCTGTCTGAGGGAGGCCAGCTCCTCAACAACCGGTGGTCTTCACTGTCAATCTGTACTGCAGCCAGCAGGATCTAGAGGAGCAATGAGGTGATTATAAAACATCAACATCCATTCTAGCATCAACATGAAGAGAAACGGAAATGGTCAAGAAAGTCTGATCAAATAAACGTTAGCCACATTGACCCCTCATAACTAACTGGTGTGATAACTGACGTATTTGTGTTGTCAGTGAATCTGGAAATGTAGACACTGACAAAGTGACAATGGTAGAGAAACTGAGGAGCCTCTCAGTTCTGCTGCTGCAGTGGAAAAGGGGCAGAATAGGCTTGCTTCACATAAATGAAAAGGCAGAATGATAAACGGGGAAAAGTGCATATTATATAAGTATCTTACGGAGTGCTTCAACTTCCTTTGACATCCTCCTCTCATCATATGACAAAAGCAATGATAACTATCCCTCAACACCTAAAGAAAGGGACTGAATGAGAATCCGTTCTGACCTCAAACAGTAGGTCCACATCCCCCCGAGAGGGCTGGAATGTGGGGTTGAGCAGAGAATATGTCCCCCTCTTTATCCTGTATGCTGAGGGATACAGAGCTGGATACACAAGAACAGGAAATTTAATTAAAGGGCCACACATACATTGATACGAGGCTACGCATTATTCAGACACATGCTGGTAGGCCGGGTCGAGTCAGAATAGATAGATTACTGTTTAAATATTCTTTATCTTGGATTGCATTGGGCTCCAGCTGTGTGCAGGGCAATTGCAGTTTGACCTCAGATGCTTTGCACACAGGTGAGGCATGTGCTGTGGAGGAGGCTGCAGACTTAAGCTGGCCCGACTTGTGGCTGATTGAATGCTAGAGCAGGACATGAGTTCCTATGATACACGTGAATGGAAGGCAGCAGCAGCTCTGGTCCACACTGAGCTGATGCTGTCAACTCATTTTAATTATACAATCTCACAGCATCCATATTTACTGGGGCAATACCGCAGGCAATTCCACACCGACACACTCTGCTATTACGGGATACGAGCAAAGTATATTTACAGTTTGACACATATTGCAGTTTTAACAAATGTAATTTTTGAATAACTGTTATTTTTTGGTGGAGCATATTTACATAATCTATTCAGAAATATAAATAAAAGTTCCATATGCACAAAGTAACATATTTAATATAGGTCAAGTACCCTGACAAAATCCATGCTTAGTTTAGTCGAATTCTTTTCTATACCACTGATTTAAGGAACACTATTCTTTATTTGCCCAGTGTATTTTACCCCTCCGTCAATGCCACTGGGGCAACATGACTATAGGTTCATGGTCAGAAGTACCTAGTTGGAAGACTCTTTAGCATGTTTTGGGGAATACTAGACCCAAAGAAAAACCATGCCTATACACAGAGAGTATTTGTAGTCCCTTGAAACTCAAATGTATCCTCAGTTGTTTTGGTCTGGACCCTGCCCTAACCATAGCTGCGGACACATTTTAGATTCATCTTAAAGGAAAATTAAAGGTTTTTTTTTTACAATCTGAGCCTTCTTTCGGCAATAAAACAAGTAGTTTTACTCACCCATAGCAGTTTGGTGTCAATTGGAGCAGTATCGCAGAACTTATGTTGTAGCCGTTCTGTTCTGCTAATGATCCCGTATCCGTTAGCGTCAGTGCTCGGGGCATTACTTTGCGGTGTCCAAATAACACCAACTTTAGCACTTTTCAAATCACAGAAAATCGCTGTGTCAGGGTAGACTTTTAGTGGATTCCAAAATGGCCTGAAACCCGATATGCAGCTATAGTTTCATTTGATGAAGTCATCAGAGAGGACAGTGCGCATGCGTGAACTCAGCTGTTTTGTAAACACCGCTAGTCCGAAAGAAGCTAACACCGCTCTGAACTTTACTTTTCTGTTGCGATATCGGGTTTCAGGCCGTTTTGGAATCTACTAAAGGTCTACCCTGACACAGCGATCTTCTGTGATTTGAAAAGTGCTAAAGTTTGTGTTATTTGGACACCGCAAAGTAATGCCCCGAGCACTCACGCTAACGGATACGGGATCATTAGTAGAACAGAACGGCTCAACATAAGTTCTGCGATACTGCTCCAATTGACACCAAACTGCTATGGGTGAGTAAAACTACTTGTTTTATTGCCGAAAGAAGGCTCAGATTGTAAAAAAAACATTACTTTTCCTTTAATGTCATTTGATTTTGATGTGGGCTTGATGTGATTGGTATTAGATTTTGATTTGACTGGTAACACAACATTGCCATTGACTGAGTATCTTTAAGACAAGTGAGGAATATCCCAGCTCTACAGAGGATGCACCTTTTTTGTCTCTGTACACAACAGCAACAAGGCAGTGAGGTCACAAAAAGAAAAACAAGTCTATCTGCTGCTTCCTCTGCTCGCTGTGAAGTTGTGCACATTTAGATTTCCAGATTAATTTGGTGACAGAGCTCAGGAGCGTAAGGTGAGAAGCACAGCTGATTAGAGCAGACAGGAGAATCGAGGCATAACAAAGGTAAGTAAAACTCCTTTTCCCCAAATATACACTCTTTTTCCACTGCTTTATTTACGACAGCGCTGCATCTCTCTCTTGGCCTGGATTGTACTCCAGCGAGCACATCACACACACAGATCCTAATGAGCTGTGCTATGTAAACATTTGAATTAGGATACAGTCACTTGACCATGCTGCTCTGTCCACACTAAACTGACTGGCTTTCAAGTAATGACCAAACCCTTGAATCCTCCTCCTCGATACATTTAGCTTTATGACATTTGTGTAGTCAACCATAGCCAAAAATGTGCTGGCGTCTTTCACTGTGTACCTGCTCTCCGCGTGGGTGCTCTTCATGCCAGCCAGTTTGAGCTTCAGGTTTGCCTCCTGTCCAGACACCATTAGGAAATTGGATGAGTTAGTCTAATCCTGTGCTTTCACGAAATTGGGCCATAATTGCTCCCAGAATAGTTAAAAAAACAATATAGAAAGTTATAACTTTATATTGTTACTGTAGAAATTGGCTGTCAAAAGTACATTTGCCCCTGCCAAGACTTGGTAACAAGACTTTTTGTAGATGAGATTTTTATATATCAACGGATAAAAAAGTTTCATGTGCCATTTTAATGCTATTTATTACACTCTCCCTTCCCTGTTCCGCTTGGTTGCTCACCGATCTAAACCTCAGTTTTGCCTTGAGACACTATAAAAAAAATTAAATAAAAAAGCTGCAATTCTGGGTGATTTTGTGTAATCTGCCATCACCATCAGCATCTCTTCAACCTGCCCAAACTTCAAATGAGTTCGCAAGTTCACCTCCCCAAAGAATACAAGTGAAAATTCCGATGTTTTCCTAGTTGTCATGGTGCATTTTCTGAAAGTGAAGCTAATTTCAGGTGAAAATGTGCCTCTGTCTATTATTGTCACACACAAAAGAGCATCCTGACTGCATTGAAATTTACACTGCTCATTAACTCCCCATCATCACTGGTGAAAGGATGCGCAGGTAGCATAATACATCTTGGGGAACAAGCAAGAATATTTCCACAATAGGGCTGAGGGTTTTGTTTGGATGTGCCAACAACTGTCTAAATATCTAAGTGTTAGTTTTTTATTTTGATTCTGTTAATGCACACCTCACTGTTTTTTTGTTGTTGTCCTGCTTTGTTGAATTAAAAAAGGTGAGGTGCTGCCAAAATTGTACTGAACTAAAAAAAAAAAAAAACAAATAAAGAAAATAAAATGGGGACGCATTTGGTGCAAAACTACTCAAGTGAGCAACTGTTAGGATATAAGGGTTAGGGTTTAAGATGACTTCACAACATTATACAGCTCTGGAAGAAAATAAGAGACCACTGCATTTTTTTCTGAAATCAGCATCTCTAGCACTCACGCTTCACAGCAAGAAGGTTCCGGGTTCGATCCCCGTGTGGCACGTACCAAAGTATCGATATATCGATCCTGATGGGGTAATGAATATGCATCGATCCTGGTATTAAAATATCGATACCAAGTCATGTTTTCTTACTGACTTAACTTTCAGTTTATTTAGTTCAAATTCATATGTGTTTTGTTCATTATTCAACCATTGCCAGTTGTCAGGCACTACTTTTCCTTCCGCGTTCTCACCAAACGTGGGGTAGAACGTCATCCCGCAATAGACTCACTGCTGTGAGATTTCAGTCAAAGCGGCGCGGGGCTGCGGGAGACATGGGAGACCGCAAGAGAAGTGTGGTGTGGAGTTACTTCCACACTGTGGACGACAATGTTGCGAAGTGCAGTGTGTGCCAAAAAATGATCCGATATTGTGGCAATACCACAAATTTTAAATAAACACTTGATCATAATTCATAAACCTCAGCATGACGAAATGCTACTGACCAAACGACGACAGGAGGCGAGTCAGGCAGCTCCCTCCAGCACAGCAGCAACACGACAGAGGTCAGCTGCCGAGGCGTTTGAGAGAGGGAGAATCCAGGGAACCATCAACCATGTAGAAGACTAAGAGTAGTGTATGTGAGAGGAGAATGTATGTATGTGAGAGTGAGAATAGTGATACTTCATTTGTTGTCTTTTTTCATAGGCTGTAAGTGCCCAACTTACAATAGAGTTATTTATTTTATTTATTTGTTTGATAGGGACAATGCACATTAATGAACATAAGTATAAAACAAATGTAAATACTGTATGCCGAATTTTAGCTACAAATCCGCAGTCCCTCGGCAGGCAAATAAAATAATATAAAAATACAACATACAACACAAGCAGCACAAACAAAAGTCTAGTGGTCACATTTGATGTCTGCATTGCCATTTTCTTTTCATTAAAGATTTTTTTTCAGATATCTGGTGTTAGAATGTGTAGAGCTAAGTCCCCTGGTGGAGCTTTGCGAAGCCAAGGTATCTAGTTAGAGCCAGGTTAGTGTTTTTCTGTAGTATTAAAAATGTATGAAAGTATCGGTATCGATATCGTGATTCTAACCCTGGTATTACTTGGTATCGTATCGAAACAAAAATAACTGGTATCGCCCATCCCCGTGTGGCACGTTGGTATGGTATGGTCGCCCGGGCCTTTCTTTGTGGAGTTTGCATGTTCTCCCCGTGTCTGGGTGGGTTTCCTCCTGTAGCTGTCCGTCATTCCCCGACCAGCGCCTCTTTCTCTCACTGGCCCCAGCGCGGCTCGACGGCAGAGCACGGAGCGCGTGAACAGACTCTGATTCAACTGTTCCCTGCCTATAAACTGTTCCCCGTGATCTGGACTCTGTTTCCCTCCCTGGGGCGTACGAGGGTGCACACTTGGACGCCTAGGGAGCCACATGCTCTCCTCCTACCTTCCGTGTCTCTGTGCCGTTCGCCGGCTCAGGGGTCAAAACCGGGGCACTTCGCTAAATAGCGCATAGTGGCGCGCTAAGGGGGGGGCACATGACCTGGACTGAACCATTTATGTTAATTTGTGGGTTTATTTTGTTTTCCTAAGTTTCTTAGTTAATAAGTCATGCCATATGGGGGGTTATTGAGGTGTTTTCTTTATTATGTGGAACTTTAGGTGTTTTATCATTGTGGGTACCGTTTTACCTTTGTTCCACCCTTAAATCTTTGTTGTGTTAATTGGTTAGCCCAAGGGGAGGGGCTAAGGGGGTATATAAGGGGGGAGCTTTGCTCAGTTTGTTGTTGGTCCTTGGCCTGACTATGTGGGTGCTAGCTGCTGTGAAAACGTCTGTAGAAACGTCTGTAAATACTTTTGTAAATACTTTTGTAAATACTTTTGTAAATACTACTGGTTTTTGGGACTTGTTTTTCGTCACTGTAAATATTTGCACTGTTCACACTGGATTGTGGTGCAAATAAAAAGGGAATACACGTAAGCACGGATTCGACTGTGCCATCATTTTTTCCCCCTCTCATATCTTGTCCGAACGAACCCGTGACACTCCGGGCACTCCGGTTTTTCCCATCAACCCAAAAACATGCTCCAGGTAAAATCCTCCAGCTGAGGGCCTGAACAAACCTAAGCAGTAAGATCATGGAGATGATCCCTGGGCGCAGTCATGTGCTGCCCACTGCTCCTAATAACAGGATGGGTCAAATGCAGAGAACAACTCTTGTGTAAAATCAATAAAGTCAATCTTCTTCTTCTTCTACATGTATTACAGCCATTCCATTCCAGCGTCTGTTGAATTCCAACACAAACACAAAGCTGAACTACTTCAGTTCTTGCACCAGGAGTGGAATAAAGTCACCCAAGAACAATGTGAAAGACTTGTGGAGAGCATGTCAAGACGCATGAAAGCTGTGATTAAAAATAAGGGTTATTGCACCAAATATTGATTTCTGAACTCTTCTTAAGTGTAAACATTAGTATTATGTTGTTTTAAAATGAATTTGATCTTGTTTCTTTGCATTGTTTGAAGTCTGAAAACATGTATCTTTTTTGTTATTTTGACCATTTGTCGTTTTCTGCAAATAAATGCTCTAAACGATAATATTTTTATTTGGGATTTGGGGGAAATGTTGTCAGTAGTTTATAGACTCAAAGAAAAATGTTCCTTTTGCCAAAACACATACCTATAAGTAGTAAAATCAGAAAAAACTGATAATTTTGCAGTGGTCTCTTATTTTTCCCCAGAGTTGTATGTGCCTGTAATACTGAATAGAGGGGAAGCAAAAAAAATAATGTTGTTTAAAATGCAGATTTTACTGTGCTTTTATTGTCACTGATAGAACTGATCAGATTCAACATTTGTAAATTCACCTTTTTGATGTTTCATGCCAAAGTACAATGTTATCAAAGTGGCTCTTGAAAACTACCAGCTGATACTTTGCAGCTGATGCCATCAACATTCCCCGGAGCTGTGGTGCTAACTGTAGGCACTGTTCTGTCTGAAGCTCTGTTAGATTAAAGTTAGACCAATATGAGCTTTATTTTAACACAATCTGATCATAGCCAGAACTACAAAAGGGGAGCTGATTTGTGTTGTTAAACAAGTCCCTCTCACATAACATTACAATCACCAGCAAGCTAGCAGTTTTAAGCTACTCTCACCTTTTTTGTTGAAAATTAAACACCTGAATCTAAACCATGAATGCTGGAGGTGTATAGAGCAACCCTCCATACAGCTCCATACAGCTTTTATAGGAAAGAAGCTGCACATCTCGGAAGTCCTTGCCTGATTTACATGTAAAATTTATGATAAGCAATTTAGGGGGAAATTATGCCTGAGCTTGCAACATTACAAGTGTAGTTCCAGTGATGTGTTATATGTTTATAGCAGGCTGCAACAGAATCATTGCAGGTTTTTTACGAGCCACCTGGGTGCAGTGGAAAACAGAGCAACAAGCCATGTGGTTTATGATAGGCCTATAACGCAGTTAAAACAGGTTACATTGTGTTGCTGCAGTGGTATACCGTACAAATAAAGGTGGTCCATGATGCATTATAAAGATGTTAGAACATTTTACATAGTTCATTGGTCACATGTATACGCTAGATGAACGCAGGGCAATGGAAGCAAACTGAGTGAATTGTCCATCTGAAAATCTGGCATGGAGATGGTGGAAAAGATGGGTGGAGAATACACAGAGATTTGATGTAAACATAGATCATTTCACTGGTGTTAATCTGGTTTGGTGAGTAATGGCACAAGGGCAAGGCTGTTGCCTGGAAGAATCCATGACTCATCACTGTACCAGCGGCGAGTCTGGTAATGCTTGGTCCAGAATGCGCTGCCGTTGCGCGTAGACAGACAGCTAAGTGAACCAATCAGAGAACAGTTAACGGACAGCGACGTGAACCAATCAAACAAAAGAAAAGAAAGAAAAGAAAGGCCTCTCGAGCTGTCAGCTGCTGTGGTTTTAAGGAATCGATGTGTTTTAGGTCATTTAAGACCAATTTTACAGCTGAATGGAAGGGACGTTCAGTTCTCCGATGCGCCATCTTGATTCAAAACTGAGGAGGAACTTCCGCTGCCTAAGAGTGACGTTGCGGGCAAAGGCGGGTGCACTGACGTCACCATCTTTGAACGAATCAGAATCGTGGAGTCCGTTGTTAACCGGAGTAGCGAGGGTGGAGCGAGGGTGTCCAAATGGTATCTCGCTGTATAGCAAATACAGAGAGATATCATTTGGCTGGCCAGGTAAGCAAGGCTGGGAATTCAGGAAGAAATATTTAGTAAAATGAATGTAGGTGAATTTTTTTTTTTGCTTTTTATTTATAGATGAAGAACCACTGGTCACACTGCTGTGGATGTTGGAAAATAAAGGTGCACTATGTAAAATTTCTGGCACAGGGTCTGCCACAATCGGCATTTAACATATTCATTCATCATGTATTCAATTACATTTGACTTTATTGCTCAAAAAAACCTTGAAAAACATGAATTCTTACTGTGAGCATGCAGGCCTGCTTCTCCACACATCTGGTGTTTAACTTAATTTAGTGGGCATCACTTGCTTGTCTCCATGGAGCTAGATAAGTGAGAAGTAAATGCTAAACTTGGAAAATTCCAAGCAGAGTTATCTCCATGAAGACAATCACCATTCTCCAGAAAAGTTACATTGTGCCCCGTTAAGCTTCTCTTTAGGAGTGTGCACAATAGATAAGAGTAGAAATGCTTACTATGGGCCAGAAAGAAAAAAAAAAAAAAAAAAGCAATTCAAAAGGAAACTGATTATTTGTTTGGTGAGAAACACACCACGCAACTTGGACTTTGCTACCTGTGGTAAGTACATAAGATGAGACAAGCTATTATTATCTGGCTTTTGTTTATTTGCTTGTCTAATTAGGCAAACACATCCTCATATTGTTGCTATTAAAATCGGATCAGCTGTTGTTTGAGGAATACAACTGCTGTTTGATTAGAGCAGGATGCTATAGCAATAGTCCCATGTGTGCCAGAAAACAAACCCAAGGTGACATAAACCCTATTCCCTTTTTCATTTTTTTTTTTTAATGTTGTCTTCAGTTGTCTGTTGTCTGCATTGCCTATCACTGGAGTAAAGCTGGTCTTATCCACTCCAAACACTCAGCTTTGGGATGGACTAGGCTTTCTTTCATTATGTCAGACAGGGAACTTGTAATCTCCGGGTAACACCTCATAGACGACGGAACAACAAACATCCATTAATTAGAAAGGGCTAAACAGTGCTGCTGGCTACATAGATGTCATCGTTATATAAGAAGTAATCAAAAAAGTAGTCTCACACACACACACACACACATCGTATGTATTGTATAGATGAGCGTCTTGTATTGACTGACCTTCACAGTTTATTATTCATAACATTGACTGGTATTGTTAAAACACACAGTGAGATAGCTTGCAGACATATCAATACAACATGCAGCCATTTACAATCTTCTCTCCAGTGACTTGTATACTGACAGTAGTTTATGTAAGATGTCCCTACAGGCAATATTTCCCACATTTTAAATGATGTTTTTACGGCCTGAGGTCATGTTTACTCCCATTGCAAAGACATATTTCCCCCGTTTATCCAAGTGTCACTGTGGGTTTAATCCGAGCCAAATCATGTAAAGCGGGACAGTCCTCCAGCTAAGGAAGTCCTGACCAATCCTCGCTCAAAATCTGGAGGAGGATCCCCAGGCACTGCACTGTGGCCTAAAGCTAATGAGAGGTTGCCCGAGTGCAGGTGTCGGCAACCTTTACCACTCAAAGAGCCATTTGGACCCGTTTCACACAGTAAAGAAAACACTGGGAGCCACAAAACCCTTTTGAAATTTAAAATGAAATAACACTGCATATAACATTTGTTTAATGTCTTTGTGCCATAGAATTACATTTTGAAAATGAACGAACTAAAATAAAATATATTTTAATTAAATACAGTGGTCCCTCGCTGTTTCGCAGATTTTTTTTAATTTTTATAGTGTATCAATACACATTGTGTTCTGCATCGTGATTGGCTGAGGGACTGTAGACCTTAACCGATCCGTCAGTCATTCTCCTCCGTGTCTGCTGTACAGTAGGCTACAGAATGCGTTCAAATTTATTTTAATGTGATCACGAGCAGTGTGACTCTGAAGCAGTGATGGACTGAGCGGTCTGGCATTTGGGCACATGCCAGAAGGGCCGCGGCCGTGCGTCTCACCTGGGGCTGGTCGCACCGGTCATGCTCTGTCACGGATTTGACGACGATGAGCAGGGGCACGTGTCCGCGCGCACACTTCTCCGGGTGGTCAATGCGCATCGGGAAGTAGCGGCAGTGTTTCCGCAAAACGAACTGGTGGAACCTGGAGTCCAGGCGGTGGAACCAGTCCTGAGAGCGCACGGAAGCGTTCACTACAACAAAACCCGCAACAGCGCAGCAGCGCCAGGCGCCTCGGTGAGAGGAACTGTGAAATACACGCATATTTATACATGCAATATAAAGCTGACTACTTCACTGATTTAGCCTATCGCGGGTTATTTTTACAACGTAACCCCCGCGATAAATGAGGAACCAATGTACTGAGCCGCATCAGAGGGATCAAAGAGCCGCATGCGGCTCTGGAGCCGACCCCTGCCCTAGTGACATTGAAAAACAAATATCCCTGTAGGGTCAATAAAGTCCAATTATTCCAGTAGCATATGTTTTGTCTTTTTCACTATTGTGGCAACATAAAAAAATCACCCTAACAGCAAAACATCAGTTTAATTTAGCTTTAAACTGGATACCCTTTCTGACACCATTCTCATATGTATGGATCAACGGGGTCAACACCATAGACTGTATATATAAATGGACATAGCTAGCCACTTCGTTCCAAATAGGAAGTGATCACGGATCCATCGACTCTGCTTCCAATTGACTTTACATAAAACAATTGTCATCCCACTCTCTGTAACTGCTGCAGTGAGCATCGTCCTTTTGGCCGAAGACTATGGGTGACGTTACACTCCCTTAGTCCATTTCTACATACAGTCTATGGTCAACAAAAGTAATGAACTGTTTATGGCCTTGTTTGTGTTGTGGCACAGGGGGCAGAAGGCCCTACAAATATAAATAAGCTCCAATTTTGGCTGACTAGCTGTTAGGGCCGACTCGGGAATAGAATCCGGGTCGCCGGCTTGGTAGGTGGGTGTGCTAACTACTGTGCAATAGTCCAGATAGAGAGAGCAGACTCAAGTGCAGAGGTTCAAATTAAAAAGATATTCTCCATTTATTTTTCAAAAAACTCAGAAGGTCCTCAAGCAACACAGAAAATCCAAAATTTGCAAAAAGCTTGGCAACACAAAAACTCTCCAAAAACATAAAAAAAATCCAAAAAACTAAGAGTATTAAAGTTCGAGAATGCAAAAGGCTTAATCTTTAACAAGACAGAAATTCTGGAGACTCACTAGGGACGTGGACAGGTAACAAAGACTCAGTGACAAACAACAGAAAACCAGGGCTTAAATACCCAGCCCAATTGATCACATGATTACAAGAACAATTGGAAACAGGTGGTAAAGAAACGAAATGGAGGGAAACAAAAGATCAAACACATGTCCCACAGTGTCCCCTAGTGTCCAGAAGAACCATTACCCCTAACAGGACCCCCCCTCCTACGAACGTCTCCGGACGTTCCTCGGACAGTCAGGGTGTGCACGGTGGAAGTCCTTACAAAGGTCCTTGTCCACAATATCCCGGGCCGGAACCCAGGAGCGCTCCTCAGGGCCGTAGCCCTCCCAGTCGACCAAGTACTGCAGTCCTCCTCTGACACGGCGGGAATTGAGGAGTCGGCGGACCGTGAAAACAGGCCCACCATCAATGATACGGGGGGGAGGCGGAGCCTTGGGGGCAGGGGAATGGGGCGAGAACAGGACCGGGCGTAGCAGGAAGACATGGAAGGTGGGGTGAATCCTAAGGGACCGGGGCAACTGGAGCTGGTAGGAGACAGGGTTGATTCTACGAATCACCCTAAAGGGACCAACGAAGCGGGGGGCCAGCTTGCGGGACTCGACACGAAGGGGAAGATCTCTGGACGACAGCCAAACCCTTTGACCCGGGCGGAAATGCTGGGCTGGCCTCCTGCGACGGTTGGCTTGGGCCTGGGCGGACCTGGAGCTCCGCAGCAACGCCTTGCGCGTGCTCTTCCACACCCTCCGACAGCGCCTCATGTGGTGGTGGACAGAGGGAACCCCAGCGTCAACCTCCTGTTCTGGAAACAGAGGAGGCTGGAAGCTGAATTGACACTGGAATGGAGACACGCCGGTTGCTGAAGATTGGAGGGTGTTGTGAGCGTACTCCGCCCATGGCAGCCAGGAACACCAGGATGCCGGGTTGTCCCTCGCCAGACTCCTCAGGGTAGTCTCCAGGTCCTGATTCAGCCTCTCCGTCTGTCCATTTGACTGGGGGTGGAAGCCGGAGGTGAGGCTGGCCGTAGCACCCAGGAGTCCACAGAATTCCCGCCACACCTGAGACGTGAACTGTGGCCCACGGTCCGACACAATGTCCTGTGGGAGCCCGAAGACTCGGAAGACATGGGTGAATATTAGTGTGGCAGTCTCAAAAGCAGAGGGGAGTTTAGGTAATGGAATAAATCGACAGGCCTTGGAGAACCTGTCGACCACAACAAAAATAACTGTGTTACCTTCAGATTTCGGAAGGCCAGTGACGAAGTCTGCAGACACATGGGACCAGGGACGTCTCGGGATGGACAGAGGGCGAAGCAGACCTTGAGGAGGCTGGCGGGGATTCTTGCTCTGGGTGCAGATTGGGCAGGCCATCACAAAAGCCTTCACCTCCTTGTCCATGCCTGGCCACCAGAACCGTCTATGAAGGAACTCGAAGGTCCTCCGGGCCCCCGGATGTGCAGTGAGGCTGGACGAGTGGCCCCACTGGAGGACCTTGGCCCGTACCTGGCTAGGTACGAACAGGAGACCTGGAGGGCCTGTTCCAGGATCAGGTTCTTGACGTTGAGCCTGCCTGACAGTTGTCTCAATACCCCAACGTACCGGGGCAACTATGCGGGAGGCTGGGACCACAGTGTTGACCTCTCCCTCCTTGTCATGTGAGGAGAACTGCCTGGACAAAGCATCTGGCTTAGTGTTCTTTGAGCCTGGACGATAGGAGAGTGTAAAATCAAATCGGCTAAAGAACATGGCCCACCGGGCCTGGCGAGGGTTCAGACGCCTGGCTTGCTGGAGGTATTCAAGGTTCTTGTGGTCCGTCCACACAAGAAAAGGATGCTGTGCTCCCTCCAGCCAGTGTCTCCATTCATCCAGCGCCATTTTCACTGCCAGCAGCTCACGATCCCCAACGTCATAGCGGGACTCAGTAGGGTTGAGGCGACGTGAGAAGTATGCACAAGGATGCAGCTTGCCATTGGATCGCTGGGAGAGGACAGCTCCGACCCCGATGTTGGATGCATCCACTTCCACAATAAAAGGCTGTGATGGGTCAGGGAGGACCAGCACAGGTGCTGAGGAAAAGCGGCGTTTGAGATCCTGAAATGCCTCCTCAGCCTTGGGTGTCCAGAGGAACGGTGCACCAGTCTTCTTGGTGAGAGCAGAGATTGGCGCCGTCACTGAGCTGAAGTTCCGGATAAACTTGCGGTAAAAGTTTGCGAAACCCAGGAACTGTTGCACCCCTTTCACTGACGTCGGAGTAGGCCAATCCCGTACAGCTGTTGTTTTGGCCGGATCCATCTGGACCTGTCCGTGCTCTAGGATGAAGCCAAGGAAAGAGACCACAGGGACATGGAACTCACATTTTTGAGCCTTCACGTAAAGGTGGTTCTTCTGTAGTCGCTGGAGGACGCTCCGCACATGATGGTAATGCTCCTGCAACGACTTAGAAAAAATCAAGATGTCATCTAAATAAACAAAGACAAAACGGTTGATCATGTCTCTAAGTACATCATTTATAAGGGCCTGGAAGACAGCTGGAGCGTTGGTTAGTCCGAAAGGCATAACTTGGTATTCGTAGTGTCCAGAGGGAGTGTTGAAGGCTGTCTTCCATTCATCACCTTGTCTAATACGAACAAGGTGGTAGGCGTTTCGCAAATCTAACTTGGTAAAAACAGAGGCACCCTGCAGCAGGTCAAAGGCAGAGGACATTAGAGGAAGCGGTTAGCGATTACGGATGGTGATCTTGTTAAGGCCTCGGTAATCGATGCAAGGTCGCAGCCCACCGTCCTTCTTGCCAACAAAGAAGAAACCAGCACCAGCAGGTGACGTGGATGGCCTGATGAATCCCGACGCCAGAGCATCCTTGACGTACTCTTCCATGGCTTTATGCTCTGGCAGAGAGAGAGAGAAAAGTCGTCCCCGAGGAGGAGTTGTGCCTGGCAGAAGCTCGATGGCACAATCGTAGTGTCTATGAGGAGGAAGAGAAGCAGCTCTTTTCTTGCTGAAGACCTCTTTCAAATCCCAGTACTCGGAGGGAACTTGGGACAACTCGGTGGGATCCAGAGACTCGGAAGGCAACGCTGGAGGATTTGCAAAGAGGCATGTGGCGTGGCAGGTAGGCCCCCATTCAAGGATTCGGCCAGTTACCCAGTCAATGTGGGGGTTATGACGGGTAAGCCAAGGGAGGCCAAGGACCACAGGGAACTCGGGAGAGTGGATGAGATGCAGGGAGATATCTTCTCGGTGGGCTTCAAACTGGAGACGAAGAGTAGAGGTTGCTCGGGTGACCTTGCCATCTCCCAGGGGCTGGCCATCCAGAGCAGACACAGAGAGGGGCATCTTGAGGGAAACAACAGGAATCTTGAGTTTCAGGGCAAAGTTCGTGTCCATAAAATTCCCGGCAGCCCCAGAGTCAACAAGGGCCTGGCAAGTATGATTGCCTTCACCCCAAGATATGGTAACTGGGAGGAAGACTCCTTGGGCGGGAAACTCGGGAG
Organism: Paratrypauchen microcephalus; assembly: GCA_036785185.1. Taxonomy (NCBI): domain Eukaryota; kingdom Metazoa; phylum Chordata; class Actinopteri; order Gobiiformes; family Gobiidae; genus Paratrypauchen; species Paratrypauchen microcephalus. Next base: position 2,566,646 of record JAVJIX010000004.1, on the reverse strand, counting down.
ACAAGGTGGCTCCCGTCACAACCCTCCCTCGGCTGGACGGGAAAGCTCTTTTCCCGAGAGCTCAGGGCAGGAGTCCCGAAAGTGTCCCCTCTTGCCGCAGTATAAGCAGCACCTCTCCCTTCTCCGTCGCTCCTTCTCAGCTGCAGACAGACGGGTACGCCCAACTTGCATAGGCTCGGTAGGTTCAGGGGTCGGTGGAGTGGAGAGCCTTGGTAGACCAGAAGCATCAGGGGTTCTTTGGAAAGACGCCACATCACGGCGACGTTCCCTGAGCCGGTTGTCCAGGCGTATGGCATGGGAGATCAGGGACTCTAGGTCAGAGGGGCACCCCACAGACGCCAGTCCATCTTTGACAGGGTCCGACAGGCCATGGTGGAAAGCCGACACCAGTGCTGGCTCGTTCCAATCACTTACAGCAGCCAGTGTCCGAAAGGTGATGGCATAATCTGCTACACTGGTCTCGCCCTGCTGGATGGTCATTAGCTGTTTGGCTGCATCTGCACTGGCAACTGACTGGTCAAAGACTCGCAGCATGTCTTCAGCAAACTTCATGAAGTCTGAGCACTCTGGACCCTGTCGCTGCCAGATGGAGGTCGCCCACGCTCGGGCCTTGTTGACAAGTAGTGTAATCACATAGGCAATCCTGGCTCGATCAGTGGGATAAGTGGTTGGCTGTAGTTCAAATGTAATGTGCTGGGAGATGAGGTTCCGAGTGTGAGGGTGGCCGATGTGGGTCCGAAGCCGAGGGGCGTATGGCTTGAGCTTGAGCAGGGGGAACAGCAGGCATGGCAGGAGGTTGGGCTGGAGGAACTGCAGGAGCTTGCGGAGGTGCTGCGGTTAATTGCTGAAGAGCCGTAGCAATCTGTTGCAGCATTTCATCATGTCGTGCCAAGGCTTGTTGCTGGGTGGTTAAAGCGTGGCCATGTGTATCCATGGTAGCTCCGAAGCTGGAAAGGGTAGCCATCAACTTTTCAAAGTCCGTCAATTGGCCAGGTGAAGGAGCCTCTGCTGGGTCTGTCATGACTGAGTCTTTCTGTTAGGGCCGACTCGGGAATAGAATCCGGGTCGCCGGCTTGGTAGGTGGGTGTGCTAACCACTGTGCAACAGTCCAGATAGAGAGAGCAGACTCAAGTGCAGAGGTTCAAATTAAAAAGATATTCTCCATTTATTTTTCAAAAACTCAGAAGGTCCTCAAGCAACACAGAAAATCCAAAATTTGCAAAAAGCTTGGCAACACAAAAACTCTCCAAAAAACAAAGAATCCAAAAAAACTAAGAGTATTAAAGTTCAAGAATGCAAAAGGCTTAATCTTTAACAAGACACAAATTCTAGACACTCACTAGGGACGTGGACAGGTAACAAAGACTCAGTGACAAACAACAGAAAACCAGGGCTTAAATACCCAGCCCAATTGATCACATGATTACAAGAACAATTGGAAACAGGTGGTAAAGAAACGAAATGGAGGGAAACAAAAGATCAAACACATGTCCCACAGTGTCCCCTAGTGTCCAGAAGAGTCATAACCCTAACACGGCTTGGTAGGTGGGTGTGCTAACTACTGTGCAATAGTCCAGATAGAGAGAGCAGACTCAAGTGCAGAGGTTCAAATTAAAAAGATATTCTCCATTTATTTTTCAAAAAACTCAGAAGGTCCTCAAGCAACACAGAAAATCCAAAATTTGCAAAAAGCTTGGCCACACAGAAAAACTCTCCAAAAACATAAAAAATCCAAAAAACTAAGAGTATTAAAGTTCGAGAATGCAAAAGGCTTAATCTTTCACAAGACACAAATTCTGGAGACTCACTAGGGACGTGGACAGGTAACAAAGACTCAGTGACAAACAACAGAAAACCAGGGCTTAAATACCCAGCCCAATTGATCACATGATTACAAGAACAATTGGAAACAGGTGGTAAAGAAACGAAATGGAGGGAAACAAAAGATCAAACACATGTCCCACAGTGTCCCCTAGTGTCCAGAAGAACCATTACCCCTAACACTAGCCCCAACTTGTAACCAGAATGTTATCCAGCAACGCCACCCCGAAGGGGTAATTTGTAATATAAAGGCAACACAGGTAAGGATGAGGTGACAGATATGAGCTAGGAGAATATACAACTGTATTTATTTGCTTGGTCTGAGTTGTACAAAAAATATCTTTAAAACTATTCATAAAAGGGACTTCTTTATTGACTCTTTCGTACATACAATAAAAGTCAACAATGACAGCCTTTAATAACATTAACTCTGCTCAAAACAGTTCCAATACCCACAGCAGCTGGGAAGGGTAAAAGGGTGAAAGCTGTACCAGAGTAGAGGGGGAAAGAAGAGGAGAACAAATAAATAAATAAATAAATAAATAAAAAGAGGAAAGGGGAAGCTCATGGGAAGTCCAAACCTAAAAATGATAATTTAAAGTTTAGAATATGAACTATCCAGAGTCACGTGGAGCAGAACAGGGGCCATGTGTAATCATACCCACCAACCTAAGGAACCTAAGTGCTCCGCCCCACTGGATGAATTAATTAGAATACAACAGTAATTAAACAGGGGCATCCAAATGCAAAGTGCGCAGCACATGACTGGAGGGGTCCTCATGTGAGGAAAAAGCTCTGGACGCCATGCACTACAAAACAGCGCCGGAGGTGGATGGAACACCCAACGCGGGCTACAATCACCGGGCTTTAGGCCAGAGAAAGGTGATTTTTAAGCGATAGTAAAGTTTAATCTGGCACTGCTCGTGCTGGTACAATACTCCTAAACGGCATTTGAAGTCAGAAGTGACCGAAAGGGGAAGCAGGTAAAGGACCCACCCTCTTAAAGGTTTAGGCCACACGTTATAGGCTACCGGCAGGCACATGGTATTACTGCCACATTCTAACCCTCTTCATTGCATCGTCACCCCGATGATGGACTTCCAACTTAATCCCATACATTGAGTTTGACACTGGATTCCATGTGTTTAGTGCAGACTGTGGTAAGTGATGCGGATTCAAATGGCAACCAGCGGTAGGACGCGCTGACCTCCGCATGACAGTGTTGACCATTCCAACAGGTGAAGATGGTCCTTAACCTACCATTGCTGCCTCTGCAGCTGGTGTTTCAGTCTCGACTATTACTGCAGGGCAAGGGGAGAAGTCTGCACATTCACAGGCTGACTGGGGACAAGTTCTGACTCAAATGGCTGCTCTGGTACAGTATACCACAAGATGATCCACTTGGTGAGTTTGGCTGGCCACCCTGTGAAGGGTCGACATTTTCAGGTAGGTTCTGGGACCTGGCCCAGCAAGGAATCCTGGTAACCTGAGTTTTTGACCAAACATCAGGTAAAATGGTGATTCCCCAGGTGACTGATGTGGTGTGCTATTATAGGCATATAAGACTTGCGGAAAGCAAGAAGACCAATTGCGTTTCTGGGTTGCAGGCAGTGTGTGAAGCAAGTTATGCAAATATGATTGAAACATTCGTAGTGGCCATTCCAGCTGGATGGTATGGGGTTGTTTGCGATTTAGCAATACCGTAGAGTCCCCACAATTGTTGCATCAGCAAGCTCTTGAAGCTTCGCCCCTGGTCTGAATGTATCCTAGCTGGAACCATGAAGTTAGAGAACCACTCAGACATAAGAACCTGACCTACTGTAAGAGCACACTGGTCATGCGTTGCAAACACTTGGGTGTATTTACTAAAGACGTCTGTAATAATTAGGATATTCTCAACACCATTCTTTGAAGGTGAAATCAAGGGCAGTGACCTCATTTGGTCGTGAGGCCAGTAGGTGACCAATGAATGTGCAAGCTGGAGGACGAAAGTCCTTTGCAACCTGACAGTATTCACACTGCTGACAACACGCAATCACCTCCCCGGACATTCCTGGCCAGTAGCACCTAGCTTGCAACAGGCCTAGGGTTCTCTTCACCCCCTGATGTCCTTGTTTTTGCTGAACCTGGGTTAACACTTCTTCAGTTAAAGCTGTTGGAAGTAACAGTTGTAAGATGGCCTCACACCAATCTGGGTGAAATACCTTGCAATAAAGTAACCCATTCCTTTCTACCGGACAGTCCCATTGCCAAAACAAAGGTTTTTTTCGCTCTTCAGCACTGGGCTGTACCCTGGCTTTTCAAAAGGTCATAGCCTCCTGAATGACAGCGCCTACTTCCTGCAGAGCATGTATGTCACCCAAAGAATTTCCAGGCAGAGCTACCACAGCTGCCTGAGGGGCCTGCAACCCCTGCAAAGAGCGTGGGACCCTTGCAATCCCCTGGGATCATTTCCGCAAGCTCCTGAGAGGTGAGGCATTGCTGGTGGGACAATGAATCTGCATTTTGATTGCTTTTACTGGATCTGTACCTCAAGTCAAAATCAAATGATGCGAGCTGTGCAGCCCAACACTGCTCAACAGCTCCAAGCTTTGCTGTTGCCAGATAGCTCAGTGGGTTCTTGTCAGTATAAACGAAATACTTATGGCCCAACAAATACTCTTGGACTTTGTCAGCCATTGCTCACTTAAGGGACAACAGCTCTAACTTCATCAAACTGCAATTCGACATGTTATGTTCCGTGGGCCTCAAACCACAGCTTGCATAAGAGATTGGCCTGACCTTTCCATCCAGCTCTTGAGAGAGTACAGCCCCGAGATCACAGTGGCTCGCATCCACCTAAAAAGGACCAGTTACCGTTGTAGGAGTTGGCCAGTTTGCAACGCACTTGATCTTTGCGGGGTGAGTGGAGACACCCTTGTCGGAGATGACATGACCTAAATAATTGACTTTCTGCTGAAAGAAATAACATTTACTGAGTTTCACCTTCAGGCCCTCGTGATGGAACCTCCTCAGGACACTATCCAACTTCTGCAGGTGCTGCTATGCGGTGGACGAAAAGATGATAATATCATCAAAGTACAGCAGCAATGACTGTCCTTGCTGATCTCCAAAAATATGCTGCATGAGGCACTTACACAGCCCAAAGAGCATTCTGTTCCACTCAAATAGTCCAAAGGGGGTGCATAACTGGGTCATTCTCCACAACTGGTCCATTATTGAAAAGCAACATGGACCAGTTATGGCATCCAACGATTCTTCTATCCGAGGAGGGGGAAAGCATCCTTTCGTGTTTTTCAGTTCAACTGGCAATAGTCCACGCACAACTGCAGTGTGCCATCCTTTTTATAGACTAACACGATAGTCAAGGCATAGGAGCTTGAGCTGTCTCTTATGACCTGTGCTTGGAGCAGCTGGTGGATGTGCTCCTTCACTAATTCGTACTCTGATGGAAAATACAGCAGTGGTATTGCCTAATGGATACATCAGCCAGAAGTGGCATCTCGTGTGAGATGGGATACCGTAAGTGCATCCCAGGTCTTGGTCATGGGCGACAAACTGCCAGGCAGGCACACAAGCCTACTGCCACATTCGCCAGGACTATATTAATAAATGCAAACGATGTGGGTATACCTTGGAGGTGAGTACACAGCACAGACAATGCTGTTCTATATTACTTGGATCCCAACATAGAGCTGTGTGACATGAGGTCATGTAGTCAAGACTGTGAATGCAAAGTCATATAAACACCAGTCTATATTTACATCGCATGATGCATAGATGTCATCAGTGGATATTTAAGTAGTGATAGAAATGCAGCTCAGGCTCCTCTTATGGAGATCTATTTTAAAATGCATTTTGGAGACTGTGATTTGCAGCTACACAGAGCAGCTCTGTCAGTCGTGTCTGACAGGAAGTGTGGGGGCTCATGATTTAGGATTCAGGATGTGCAATATCTCATCCAGGTTTGCTACAGGCGGTTAGTGCTAAAAAATAATCGGAAATGACAAAACAGATTGGGAGGGGTTCTTTGAGTCAAATATATGGTAAAATGTGTAGGCTATGTATCAGATGGATGTCTGAGCTTTGTTGTACTGTCTTCATAAAATTCAAAAAGATATTGATGAGTTTTTATAACCGAATTCAAGACAAGGTCTAAGGGGATGGGGATATACACTTAGAAGCACACTAACTTACAGTTCTACCAAGTGGGCCACTCAGAAGGCCATCAATTGCAAACAATATCCAGACATAAATTTTGGTTTAGTTTAGTACAAAAAGGTTTGGTAATCATAAAATTTACTGTGAGCGCCATCCATCTATTTTTATCATAATTTTTTTTAAGTGCATTTTTCCTCATTTGATGTGAACAATGGTTTGAGTATTATTTTTGTTTTTTGTTTTTTACCAAACTGACTAACCGTGTATATTTAATTTATCAAAGCTTTTGAGGCTGTGTGTGCTGAGAAAGGAATTTCCTGACTGAATGGATCCAGAAACAGCAAACCCAGAGTCTTTCACAGGAAAATTAGATGCTGCTATTACCCCAATTTCTCCCGCTGAACACAATTTGTCTATAATAAGCACAAGTATAAACCAGCCAACTCTGTAATCCAGTAATTGTGTTTGTAAAAATGGCTGTTGAATGCCTCAAACTAACCAAAATTACTCAACAGTTAAAGTGCCTATGATAGGTTAGAAAACTCATTTCACTAAAATATAGTTAAAGGTGCACTGTGCAACTTTTTTGGTGGAGGGTCGTGGAGATGCTATTGTTTTCCCTGGTATGACTTTAAACATATCTGTCTAGGATTTAATCATTATGAGTATTTCTATTGCTCAAACATAACATAATTCCTTCTATGAATAGGGTAAACTCTCCACAGATCTGAATTGTAATGCAGCATTGTGCTGAAACCTGCTAGTCTCTCTTGTGATAGATACTGTATGTTTAATCTATACTGTGGAACATTCCAGACAAAGGAATGGCATTTCCCTAAAGACAAGCAGGTGGCGGACCCTCCACGAGAAATGTTACACATGCACCTTTAACATAATTATATTAAGATTTTACTGCAAATTTAGAGATGTTTACTTCCTGGTTGGACATGGGCAGCAGATGTGACAGATGTAATTCCATAACTGTTACCTAGCAACCATAATGTTAAGTGTCAAAACATGCTCAGGGTGTTTGATTAGATTAATAAAAAAATAAATGACTACACATTTATTTTGTTAAATGAAGGTTTACATTGTCTTAGAAATTACTTTATTTAATTTTACCTGCATTTTGGATGGAATTTTCTTTGTTGATACGTACAGTATGTGGAGGTATTCTGTCTTTTCTCCTCCCACAAACTACCTTTTAACTTGTCAAAGTATAATAAATATTTGCTATCGGTGCTAACCAATTCATAAACAGAAAAACATGAGAACCTGTCCGATGCACTTTAAAGGTCCCATGGCATGAAATTTTCACTTTCTGAGGTTTTTGAACGTTAATGTGAGCTCCCCTACCCTGTTTAGGCCCCCCCCCATGGTTAAAAGTTGTGAAATGTCTAAACTGAGCATTTGCGATCCTTTTCTGCGTTACAAAAAATCGGAGCTGAAACGGGCGAGTTTGAACAAGGAAAATTATTGACGTCAGATCGAAAAAAGAAATGCAAATGCAGTTCCACCCCCGTCTGTCTGAACTCAGCGTCTCTGTAAATCACGCCCAGAGAGTTTGGACTGCGAATGCGCTAGGCCAGGGGTCTTCAACATTTTTCAGGCCAGGGACCCCCAAACAGATGGCGAACTGGGCCAGGGACCCCCTACTATATATATATGGCATAGAATTGTGTTTTATATTAAATTGAGCTTAGTGTCATGTATAAACATTGCTACTCTGTTATGGTACAGTGAACCCTCGTTTATCGCGGGGGTTAGGTTCCAGAAATAGCCCGCAATCAGTGAAATCCGCGAAGTAGGACAATTTTATATTTTACAATTATTCTACATGTTTTAAGGCTGAAAACGCTTCACCAGACACATTATACACCTTTCTGAGACTGGTATTAACATTTTTCTCTTGTTTAAACACTCAAACTTTTGTAGATTTTCATTAAAATATATTAATGGGGGGGGGGGGGGGGGGCACGTGACACGCGGACACGTGCGCGCGGACACGTGTTTGTTTTGGTACCACATATCCATGCCATGTGCGAAAGTCGAGTGGAAAGCGACCTGGATATAATTTTGGGCAAGACTCAAGCTAATGCTAACAGTGCAAAACCGCTAACAGACGCCTCTGAGCACCAGTCCTCACCACAAGACCAGGTAAGACCAACCTGCGCTCACAAGAGTTGGTTGCATTTCACCCCGGCTCCAAAATCAGACCGCTATCAATGCGTCGCCAATACTCCACAGCTCTCTAGGACGGGGTCGGGTTCGTCCTCTCGGCGTGACGGGGAAGAGCCACTGTCTCCTCTGTGCGCGCGAGTGTCCTCCCCCCGCTGCGGCTCCCTCGAATGCGGCTCTCCCCGCTGTGGCTCCCCCGGCCCGTCCATGTTGATTCTTGGCTCTTCCATGGTCCGGCTCGCACTCTCTTCCATGGCTCGTGCAAGTAAACAAAGGCCACACCTCCTGTCACCCAGGCGCTCTCGTGAAGGAAATCAGAGACTCTGTCCCTACCATCCCTGGTCTAGACCTGGTTTAGTCCTGGTTTAGACCTGGTTTAGTCCTGGTTTAGACCTGCTTTAGACCTGGTTTAGTCCTGGTCTAGTCTCTTAGCTAATCAGGGCGCAGGACAGAATGTTACACTGTAAAAAAAAAGTTACACTATAAAAAAAATTGAAAAAAAAAAAAAAAAAAAATTGGAAAAAAATATCCGCGAAACAGCGAGGCCGCGAACAGTGAACCGCGATACAGCGAGGGTTCACTGTACATTCAATACAAGGAAATAATACACAGGTTAATACTGTATTTTACACTATAAAATATAAAATTATATTATTTTAAAGTAAAAAAAAAAGATTTTGCGACCCCCCTGCAGTACCTCCGCGACCCCCCTAGGGGTCGCGACCCCCCTGTTGAAGACCTCTGCGCTAGGGAGAGTGTTTCTAGGCTCGGAAGTCCTTTATCTGAGCCTCTGGACCTTTGAACAGCAGTGGTTCATTTTATTTTATGTGGAAATGTGTTTATTTTTCAATGGAACGCTTGAAATCTCTCCCCCCGTGCAAAAACAAGGAAATGGATCAGCTGTGAGCTACAGCGGAGACCGGAGCGTTTGGCCACGCCCCCACCCTCTACTATTGGCCAGCTTTTTTCTCCTCATTTGCAATCAAGCAACAACTCCCATTATGACCTGTTCTGAGGGAGAAAAAAATACTCTTTCTCATCTTATCTCTGTTTCTCATGCACTGAGTGTTGATTTTGAAGAAGGATTCATTTACAGTATTAGGGAACCATTAAGGAGCCATATAAAAGCATCAAGAAGTACCATGTCATGGGACCTTTAAACTTGAAAGATCAGACATACTTCTGCTGAAGCGCTGGGCCGCTGAACAAACAAATGCAAAAGGAGCCAAATATGAAAGTTAATTCTGGCCATCTCTGTATTTTCTACTTAATTTTTCTCCAGTTTTCTGAAAAAGGTAGAACTTCAAAAATAACCCTTGTCAGCTCTAATTTAGTGACTCTTCTTTGCACCCATTCTGTCAGTGTCTTCGCACATCCATTGTCCTATTCTCTGTGTCAGAATCTCCTTGGGCCACACTGTCAGTCCAGCCTCACATCTGGAAGTCATCAGGATTTTTGGGCAGTGCTGCTTGGCTCTTCACTGGACTTTCTCTGAGTTAGTGGCTGACAACTCCACTTGTGCTGGGCAGTTCAGTTCAGTATGGAAGTGAGTCCTAACTGACTGGGTAAATGGCAGGGACAGTCTCAGAGCCAGACAAATGACTGCAGGCACAATGGGGCTCAGTGTCCACGAGTGTCAAAATCATGCTGGTGCAAGAAATACTTGTTCAGTGTACGCTTTGTGCAAAACAATGGAATGGACTGGCATTAATGGAATTACCAAATTTAGCTTTTCCTAATTTCTTACAACATGTGAATACAGTAGATAACATAGTAAATTGCAAACCATTCAGTGAATATTATAACCACCGACATGTAATGTAAATACTAGACTGGCACATCACAGTTATCACGATTATTATGACTTATGGTTAAAATGACCTAGAACTGGGGCTCAGTATTTGTACTTTTTCTTTGCACCAATGGGGAATTTTCTGTGATAATATTGTAAGCCTATATTAAGAAAAGGGTTCACTGGAACTATCCTGCTCTATGTTAGTGGCATAAAGAAGTTTCATTGTTATTAGTCATTGCATTGCATTTTCTGTGATAGTGGCACAGTGGTTAGAGCAGCGGTCCCCCTCGGAGGGGCCAGTGGCACAGATTGGCAGCCTCACTTCTGTCGGTCGGCCCCATGGCAGCAGTGGCTACAATCGTATCTTTCCACCACTAAGTGTAGAATGAAAAAATAATCCAGTGGCTCTTTGGGCGTCTTGAAAGGGGCTATATGCTTTATATCGCCTTTCAAAATTCCTTATTGTGACAGCTTTAGTAGAAAATAGCCTACCAAAGACTAAACCACCAAAACAATTTGATTATAGGTTATGACAAGATCAAGCTGTATCTCTGTCAAACAAAAGACTGACAATATGAGACATGTAAGTCAGCAGGAACAAGGTTCAGTCTGATCCATTTGAGTGACTGTGGCTCAAATGTTTGATGAGCAGTAGTTTATGATCCAGATATCATAAATTACTGCTATTCAGAGTGCTAGACAGGCTGCATTCTGGCTGCATGTTTGTTATTCATGGGCTTCAGAAAAAAAGTCAGAAAAAGAACTTTGTGAGGACTTTTCCACATTCAAAAGATATATTATTTTGATTGCTATAACAACAAAGGACTGTTCCCATAACCTGAAGCCCAAGAAGAGTCAAGTTCTGCAACATTCCTTTGGAACCTCCCCACCGCAGCAGCAGATTTAACAACAATTCCCCTTCTCAATGCCTTTCCCTTCCTCACTACCAGTTGTGGGACAGTTGGGGGAGACATCTATAAATATCCTTCAAATGTATCCTACTTTGCCTTCAATTTCTCTGGAATAAATCAATAATCATCAGTAGGCAGACAGCACTAAGCTTGGTACTTGATTATATTATTGTGCTGTTCCAGTAATGAAGTCAGTACAATACACATTCTTTTTTTTTCATGGCAATTTACAGTTCACAATGCAATACTAGAACCCCCTCCTGTATTTTGAAAAAAGTAATTAAAACCAACAGCATCGATCACTTAGTTATGGGACGCTTAACACTGTCAGGGAATATGCCGATGATCACCAGCTTCAATAAAATGAAAGAAATGTGTCAGCACTAGTACAATAAAAACATGAGGCAATAAAAGCAAGTATCATTAAACAAGAGTAAAACAAAACAAAGAAGGATGTGAAGGCAACATTTGATTTGAGAAACATTGGTAACACTTAACACTAACCACACTTTATTTAGACTAAAAAAAAAAAAAAAACATGAGTGAAGACTTTATTTCTACTGAAGTAATAGTTTATTAAGAAAGATTCAGGCTTAGTAACTACTTAAAGGGGCCCATATTACACTATTTTGTGATCCATTTTCTAATGAAGTTTCTTCATCACAAACATATCTGGAGTAATGTTTTGTTTCATTCACATATTAAACACACAAGCGCTGCATATTTAGACTGAATTCTTCTCTCAAACAGAAAACACCGTTCCACCTAGTGATGTCATGTGGTAATACAAGAAGTGCTCCACTGAGTTTTTAAACTCTACACACTTCACTAGAATCACTTGGAAAATTTCAGCCCTGAAATGTCCAATCTCTGCTGCACTAAACGGGGGCTGTTAACATGAAAACTAACACTACATGACATCACAAGGTGGAACAGAGCATTTTGAGCTTTGGAGATGTAGACAGAATACTAATAAGGGATTACTAAGATATATGTAAATAAAATATAAAAAAAAGAATGATGAAGAACTACATTAGAAAAGGGATCACAAAATAACGTAATTTATTTGAGCAGGTAACAACATGGCTTAAAGTTCATAAGTGTCACTTTTGTGTAATATGGGACCTTTGATTAATGGCCTAACCCCTTATTTAAGTAAGTTACTAAACCTAAGACTATTTTATAATCATTTGTTCATGCTTCATTATGAGTAATTATGGTATAGTTATTATAGAAAGTCCTATATTATGCAAAATTAAAGGTCCCATGGCATGAAATTTTCACTTTCTGAGGTTTTTGAACGTTAATGTGAGCTCCCCTACCCTGTTTAGCCCCCCCCCATGGTTAAAAGTTGTGAAATGTCTAAACTGAGCATTTGCGATCCTTTTCTGCGTTACCAAAAATCGGAGCTCAAACGGGCGATTTTGAACAAGGCACCTTATTGACGTCAGATCGAAAAAAGAAATGCAAATGCAGTTCCACCCCCGTCTGTCTGTACTCAGCGTCTCTGTAAATCACGCCCAGAGAGTTTGGACTGCGAATGCGCTAGGCAATGCGAAATGCGTTTTTTTATTTGCCTGGAGGCACGTCCGAGTGTTTCTAGGCTCGGAAGTCCTTTATCTGAGCCTCTGGACCTTTGAACAGCAGTGGTTTAATTTTATTTTCTGTGGAAATGTGTTTATTTTTCAATGGAACGCTTCAAATCTCTCCCCCCTGCAAAAACACGGAAATTGATGTAGAGTTTGGCCACGCCCCCACCCTCTACTATAGGCCAGCTCTTTTCTCCTCATTTGCATTCAAGCAACAACGCCCAGAATAAAGAGTTTGAGAGAGATATTTATGACTCTTTCTCATCTTATCTCTGTTTCTCATGCACTGAGTGTTGATTTTGAAGAAGGATTCATTTACAGTATTAGGGAACCATTAAGGAGCCATATAAAAGCATCAAGAAGTACCATGTCATGGGATCTTTAACAGTTTTACATTTGCAGATCTCAGAGTGCCCTGTTCCACCTTGTGATGTCATGCAGTTTTCAAGTTAAAAGCTATTCTTTACCTTTAGTTCAGAGACAGAAAGGCAGAAATCAGTAAAGGTGTATGGAGTTTAAAACACTGTGTACCATTCCCTGTATTACTACATCACTCCAAGTATGTTTTTGATGAGGAAACAACAGAAAATAGCATAATATGGCCCTTTAAGTGGTACCAAAACCTCTTAGTTTTTACAATTTCCTATTTCCTTTTAGGTAGAGATTTTGTACTGTTTTTCTTCCCTTGCCTTGGATGTAGCTGTCTTCCCTGTGTCTGCTCTGTCAACCATTTACCTCAAACCCCTGACAACAATAACAACTCCAGCACCAGCACAGACAAAGAGCGCTGACACAGTCACCAGGCCACACTCTGTCAGCAATTTGTGAGAAAGGTGACATTTGATTCAACATTTAGAACAATAACATGCCACATACTGTTTTGGGCCTATGTTTTAGATACATATTTTAGTCACAGTTTAAAATGTGGTTGTAACAGTGTAAAATATAGTGACCGTAATGGTATGGAGCTCAAATAAGATAAATTAAACAGAACAAATATAACAAATATAGATCCTCATCATTTGTACTCTGTCTTAAAGGAAAAGTAACGTTTTTTTTTTACAATCTGAGCCTTCTTTCGGCAATAAAACAAGTAGTTTTACTCACCCATAGCAGTTTGGTGTTAATTGGAGCAGTATCGCAGAACTCATATTGAGCCGTTCTGTTCTACTAATGATCCCGTATCCGTTAGCGTGAGTGCTCGGGGCACTGATTTGCGGTGTCCAAATAACACAAACTTTAACACTTTTCAAATCACAGAAGATCGCTGTGTCAGGGTAAACTTTTAGTAGATTCCAAAACGTCCTGAAACCCGATATCGCAACAGAAAAGTAAAGTTCAGAGCGGTGTTAGCTTCTTTCGGACTAGCTGTGTTTACAAAACAGCTGAGTTCACGCATGCGCACTGTCCTCTCTGATGACGTCATCAAATGAAACTATAGCTGGATATCGGGTTTCAGACCGTTTTGGAATCCACTAAAAGTCTACGCTGACACAGCGATCTTCTGTGATTTGAAAAGTGCTAAAGTTTGTGTTATTTGGACACCGCAAAGTAATGCCCCGAGCACTCACGCTAACAGATCATTAGCAGAACAGAACGGCTCAACATAAGTTCTGCGATACTGCTCCAATTGACACCAAACTGCTATGGGTGAGTAAAACTACTTGTTTTATTGCCGAAAGAAGGCTCAGATTGTAAAAAAAACGTTAATTTTCCTTTAAAGTCCGTGAAATGTCAAATCAGCATCACAGCATACCTGACACTGATCTTATACCACTGCATTCTGGATGGCAAACTCAACTGATCAAAAGCAAAAAATGTGAGACATATTAGAGCAAACAACATGACAGCAAAGATACATGGGGTGTTGGGAAGAATACTGTGCTGTTCAAAATCTAAGTTGTGTGATTAAATACCGTGGGGCATTCTTTTGATTGTAGAAAATTATTCTAAATACAGTATCCCCAAATGAAAGAGTACCAGAGTATAGTTATTTCCCAGCAATGAATGTGGAAATAAGTGTGGCTTGCTGAATGTTCCAGCTGTCTGTGCTCTTTGTATTCAACACTGATTCACTGTGTCATTTGTGCTTAATACAACTGAATTGGATTGTAGCAAAATAATAAAAGTTAAAGAGAAAAAAATAAGAAATAACTTTATAGTTCACAAAATTCTACCCCTTTATATTCAGTATGCGAAGCTGCTACCAAGCTCGCTCAGGCCTGTCGACCCTCCTCCGGAATAAACAGCAGTGTCTGATATGAGCGCGCTTATCTACTATTTTTAAATGTTAAGCCTCTACTTTTATTACCACAGTATTCCCCTTTGTCCAACTCATCCCCATCAAGAAGTCCAGTCACAACATTCAATCGCAGGAAGAGACAAGTGCTGCTGCTCTTGGAGATAAAATATGCCATGGACACAACTTGAAACTTTTCAAACAATATATTACCCTGCACCCTATCATCCATTTTAATCACCCTAAACTTATACCTGATGCTAATTTAAAGTACCAGCCATGTCTGTGAGGGGGGAGGAGCCAATAGACCAATGTAGAGGGCTGTTTTCACACATGTAGAAGTCACTCTTTTGTCTCTCTGCAGCAGCTTTACAATCTGTTTTTTAATTGTTTTAGTTTTATCCTTTTTATGAATTGAAAAGCTTGAAAACTAGATGAGCAACAACCTTAACAAAATCCCACATGCAAAGGCACATAAAACATCATGCTGTTAATCAAGTGACATTCATGTTCTTCTTTTTAGTGTGACCATATGCTGTATGTCTTATTTGATTAGAACAGATGTTTATTTAAGCTTTAATGGCTCTTCACAATGGTGCATGTAAAAACTAATTTCAAAGAATGAATCACATTTTAATGTAAGACCCGAGCAGTGCGGAGGTCAGGCAGATGATTTTATAGTCTTCAGTAGTCTGCAGTGTACTTGGACCCAACAAGACGTGTCAGAAGGACAGTCCTGAGCCTCAGTCTTTGACGTGGCTGTCACTGTCTGACCATAAGGGGGCAGTGGAATGACACACATGTACACATACGTAATACTTAGGCACACCAAAGATCCTACTGTGATCACTGCTTTTTCCTGCTCTTCTGGTGGTGATGCTGAATTCAGAAATAATTGAATTCTATTCAGATAAGGTCTGCAGTGTAAATGCAGCCGTTTATGAAGATCAAAGGGGCTGCTGGGGTTCAGCCCAGGTGGGCACCCTCGAGACATCCTTTAGTTTAATTGCCTCTATGGTGTAAATCACCAGAATGCCTCAAATATGCAAATGAGTATGAGGTCAGTGAGGAACTGAAATTGCATAAGATCGACTTATTAGTCACATTTCAAATACAGCTTTATTTTACAATGTTATGGGATAATGCCTTTACACCTGGTGTGTTTTCTCCCATCTGTTTGGGCTGAATGCTTCAGAGTCAATGCTGGGAGGACAAAGTACTGTGTAAAATAATGCCTAACATGCTGTAATGCACTGGATAGTGCTCCCGGCAGCTTGTAGGATGTGAATGGAGAGGCCGCTGCAGGAGGCTTCTGTGCTGATGTAAAGAACAGAGCGTCCTGGAGGAGCGCCCACAGAGGAGCGAGAAAGGGAAGACAAAGGTTTCCAGCCACACACAGTTTTTAAGAGGCCCACACAAAATACACCTGCTACCAGACACACTGTATAGATTTAAACTCAGTCCCAATAACGCAGAAAATACTGTTGAATTATGTAGTTTTACTAAATTTAAAAAATAATGAATGCCACTGCATATGTAGTCTAGCTCATTTAAGACAAGTGAAAGTGTAAAGTGTAAATACTCGGCAAGGAAGTGCTTAAAAGTTTTAAAGACCTCAGTTGTGGCAGCTGTTACAACAAATACCGCTTAGTGAAAATAGGCTGTCAGGACCCTGTGTGAGTGTGTCAAGGGCCATTCACTGCTCTCCATTTGTGTGTGTTTAGATACAAATTCTAATCACCAGCCCTCCAGCTGAACGATTACCTCGACTGTCCATCACAATGTGCACCCCATTTCATCAGGTCCACCCCAAACAGAAACACTGCTCTTAAGTCTTTAAATAGCGATGGCAGATCCTGAGCATCTCACATAATAGTGGAGTACCTTGTCACATGTCTCCACACCTAAAATATACGGTGTGCTTGTTATAGACTGCACAGTTAGGACCCAATGAGGTAATTTAGGTGCAAAAACACTACCAATCAAGATGCATCATTTGACGTCAGAGTGAGGTGGCTAAATAGTGGATGGATAGAATTGAAATAAAACCTACATATTAATTCCATTGAGAATATTACATATAAACACAGCGAGTCACAAGCCGGTTCTTGTGCTGGACCAAAATCTACATGAAACCACCACCCCCGGGAAGAGTTCTAATAGTCAGATACTATCAGTGGCCACACTAATTTTCTTCCATTGTACTGAGACTGTATAGACACTGCAGTGTAGACGGTTGATGTTGCTAGCTGCAGGCCTGTCCATCTCTCCTATAAATGTGTGTCTCCTGGAATCTCTTCATGAGACTTCTAACATTGAGGTGCCAGCTTAGAGGAGTTAGACTCATGACATCATCATCATGATAGTGAGCTCACCTTAACATTAAACTAGTGAAAATCCCATAATGGAGGAAGTAAAGAATGATCAGTACACTCTACCTGTAAACCTATTCCGGTTTCAGTTGGCCTCTTGTTGCCCCTCGAGTCACATTATTTAATTAACCCCAAAGGTCAAAGTCAGCTTACCACATCAATCTTACTGAGGGTCAGAAAAAGCATTTGAATTGAACTGACTTTGAGCTCTGTATAAAATTGTTGATGAAGACATCCAGTTGAGAATGGGAAACATCCATCAATTTTTCCCCCCAGACTTCCCTTTCCACACACTCCCAGACCAGCCAAGAGACACAGTTCCTCCAGCGCCTCCCCGGGGCCTCCTCCCGGTGGGACGTGCCCTGATCACCTCTCCAGGGAGGTTTCCAGGAGACATCTGTAACAGATGACCAAGCCACCTCAGCTGGCTCCTCTTGACGAGGAGGAGCAGGGACTCTACACTGAGCTCCTCTCTTGTGATGGAACTCCTCACCTTATCTCTAAGGGAGCGCCCAAACACTCTGTGGAAGAAATTCATTTGTATCCACAATCTTGTCCTTTTGGTCATTACCCAAAGCTTATGGCTATAGGTGAGGGTAGGAACAGGAACAGTCTGATATAGTGGAAAGGAATGGGAAACAACACAGAACTAATGAACACCAGAGGAAGATTCCCCTGAATAACTCACTTTTAACACTTTTACACTGAATTGGCTTCATGTTTTATTTATCATTTTCAGATCAGCTCTCTAGATATCATAAAGTGATAGCTTTGTATTTGAATAAAAACACCAGAGTACAATATTCAAAGTACCAGCTACAAACTTTAAAACAAATGAGTAAAAGTAATAATACTATTACAAAAGTTTAGTCAATAAAAAGCTATGACAAATCTTTATGTCCCTCTGAAACACGCCCAAGACAAATTTGATTACCGGCAAATAAATCCTCCCCAAAGCATTGCATTTTTAAAGTAGCAGTGGCATCTTCCTGTGTCAGCCAGCTGCTATGATGGCGTGTGCTTAATAAGAGGGATGATGACGGATACGTGTAGTTCATTTCCTGTTTAATCAGTGCTCTTCTGCTGCTTAAGCTGGGCTCTCTGGGCTGGGTGCTCCGTAATGAAAGGTGCTTATGGAGTTGTGGTGAGAGGCGAGTGCACGGTGAGAGTGATTACATCTGTCACAATGATCATGAGCGATGCACGACCCACAACTTCCCCTTCCCATCATGCACTGCTCTGGGGTAATTAGGGTGTGTTGGTTTGGCTACTGTGTCAGAGCTTCTGCAACTCCCCCACCCCCTGGTGGGGGAGTTGTCACGACTCAAGCCACAGGCACCAAATCAGACAGGTGTGCCTCACAAAAACTAATAATAATGAGGTTAAACAAGTCAGGGATAGAGGCATTAACTAGGCTCTATTTTGTGTAGATTTAGCAAATAAGTGTATCAGTGATCTATGAGAAGGCGTCTTTTAGAGGTCAATGTTAAGTTTAACACCCAACTCTACATTACACCACTAGGTGTCAATATTCACTGATGCAGTGTAATATGGTGTGTTGAATCCCATTACACCCCTTGACCATACCACTTTCCCCTACCCCTCCGTTTTGCGCATTCGCGTGTAGGGGTAGGGGGTGTCTCAGTCCCCGTTAGAGGAGTAAGGGAAAGTGGTAGGGCTATATACCCTTCAAAATGAAGATTTTTCAGAAACACACTCCAAACAGAGGGGTATGAGCAATTTCCCACAATGCCTTGCAAATGACCGTCAAGATGGCAGCTACCACGACCACAGAGACCAAAGAAGTAGACGGCATGTTGAATTTCTTGCAAAAGCTTGTTGCGTCTACTTATACTCAACAAAAATATAAATGCAACACTTTTGTTTTTGCTCCCATTTTTCCTGAGATGGACCCAAAGATCCAAAATTCACTCCAGATACACAACACTACCATTTCTCTCAAACATTGTTCACAAATCTGTCCAAATGTGTGACAGCGAGCACCTCTGCCCCGCCGAGACAATCCACCCCACCTCACAGGTGCGCCACATCAAGATGCCGATCCGACATCATGACCAGTGCACAGGTGCGCCCCAGACTGCCCACAATGAAAGGCCACCCCAAAATGTGCTTTTTTTTTTTGCTTTATTGGGGGTCTGGGGACTCAGAACCAGTCAGTATCTGGTGTCACCACCATTTGCCTCATGCAGTGCAACACATCTTCTTCGCATAGAGTTTATCAGATTGTCAATTGTGGCCTGTGGAATGTTGGTCCACTCCTCTTCAATGGCTGTGCGAAGTTGCTGGATATTAGTGGGAGCTGGTACACGCTGTCGTATACGCCGGTCAAGCACATCCCAAACATGCTCAATGGGTGACATGTCCGGTGAGTATGCTGGCCATGCAAGAACTGGGACATTTTCAGCTTCCAAGAATTGTGTACAGATCCTTGCAACATGGGGCCGTGCATTATCTTGCTGAAACATGAGGTGATGTTCATGGATGTATGGCACAACAATGGGCCTCAGGATCTCATCACGGTATCTCTGTGCATTCAAAATGCCATCAATAAAATGCACCTGTGTTCTTCGTCCATAACACCCTTTGAAGAGGAGTGGACCAAGAGTAGGGTAGAAATTAGAAATGGGATTGGCTAAATCAATGTAAGAAGAGTTAATTTAAAGGAAAAGTAACGTTTTTTTACAATTTGAGCCTTATTTCGGTAATAAAACAAGTTGTTTTACTCACCCATAGCACTTTGGTGTCATATGGAGCACTTCCAGAGATGTTTTAGATTTGCGGTTAGCCTAGCGCGGCTTCTAGCCATAGCTCGGGGCATATAATATATTCCCCAAGCATGTAATATGCCCTGTGCGGGCTCCAAATAACACAAACTTTAGCACTTTTCAAATCATAGAAGCTCGATGTCTTAGTCTACGATTTCGTTTGAATCAAAAGTGGCCTGTAATCTGAGATTTAGCCATAGTTTACAGCTTTGCGTTTCATGTTTGGGTCCCGGGAGCTGAGAGCACACTCCGCACATGCGCACTGGCGTCTTCATCTACTCGAAACTATGGCTAAATCTCGGATTACAGGCCACTTTTGACCACACAAAATCGTAGGCTAAGACATCGGGCTTCTATGATTTGAAAAGTGCTAAAGTTTGTGTTATTTGGAGACTGCAAATCAGTGCCCCGAGAACTCACATTACGGAGATCGCAAATCTAAAACATCTCCAGAAGTGCTCCATATGACACCAAATTGCTATGGGTGAGTAAAACAACTTGTTTTATTACCGAAATAAGGCTCAAATTGTAAAAAACGTTACTTTTCCTTTAACACTGGAAATTTGCTGTGTAGGTAACAACATGTATGGCAACAGTAAAAAAAATTAAAAAATCATAAAACAACATAAATACATTGTTACCTTCATTTTCTAAGCTTGTAAATCTTGTTTTCTGTATTCTATAACTTTAGTAATAATATGTTGTTGTTGTTTTTTTTTCAGACCAAGAGTTTGTTTTCATACCTGACAGTTTAGACTGCTCACTAGTGGTCTTCCTTACAGTAGTCACGTGATGTTGCTGTGACTTGTCCAGTCCGCTGATTTATACAGATTTTGGCACTGTCTTCTTACTGGTTGAGGCAGGAAGACAGCGCCATCTGCAGTCTGACTTTCTCAGGACAGTATCCCAGGTATGTGAGAGTAAAAAGTCCCCCTTGTTCTGTATTTTGTATGCCTCTTTAATCCAGCGACAATGTTTGTTGTCCTCTGTCCCAAAGATGGTATCTCCGTCCCAGTATATAATTTCTTCTCTCTCTCATTTACAGTGGTCAGAGATGGCCAAGTTGTTCCTATTCTGATTTGTTGCTTGTGTGGATGCCTTTGCTGTTTCCTTCTCACATTCTGTCCTATTTGCCCTCCCTGTTTCTCAGATGTATAATTTATTGCAACACATGAAAGGTATTTTGTATATGACATTACATTTATGCTTCAGTTCTATTTTATATTTTGGGTGTGAGTTTTCTGTTTCCCTGGTGTGTTGTTTTTTCTCATTACCCTCTGCGCTTTTTCTATTATGCCCGTGTGTACGGTAATGTTACCATGCTTGTGCTCTTTTTTTCAGTTTTATTTTTGTTTTTCTGGTTTCCTTTCTCTCTGACCTGTTGTTTTCCTTTGTTTATTGCCCATTTGGGTGTTGACATTGCTTCAGAGCGTTGTGAATGTGTCTGCCCTCTTGTCTTGTTCATCAGTTATAATGTTGGTTCTGTCAAATAATGTTTTTACAACAGAAATTTTGTGGGCTGTGGGATGTTTCTATGTCCAAAAGAGGTATTGGTCAGGGGTACAATACTCTACTCCAACAGACCCCCATACCGACATATCGTCATTCCGACATGCCCCCATTCCGACACTTTTTGATGCCACCATTCTGACAACCTATGTGGAAGAAATTCACAAGACCTCGTAGGAAAAATGCAGGCACTTTAATGTTGAACAGCAGAGGATACAGACATGATTCTTCAGATCCTTGTCGTCTCCCATCGTCTCCTAAATCTTGGTACAGAACTGAGCTAAATTTAACCTACAGAGTAGTTAACCATTAACTCATTACTAGGACCCTCAGGAAGGAACTTATGCAAACGTGTCAATGGTGGTACATAACATGATAGTAAAACACAGGCAAAGTCCAGTTTAAAAGACCACGTCTTCTAGCTTTTTCACTGAATCAGCATAAATCAGCCATAGTTGTCGTAAACCTCAATGTATTGGTAACTATTGAGTGATAACACAAGAACAGAACATCAGCGACCTTTGACGTATTTCATAACAAAGATTATTTTCCTCACAGTTCCCTCCTTTGATCACATAAACACATGTGATCACACTTACATAGTAGAGTGGCAAGATGCTCCCTCTACAAATAAAATTAATCATCCCAGTATAACAATTTAACCTTAGCATTCATAGAGCATAACACATCTCAATGTCTTTATGTCAATATATCATGTAAATCATTGTACAAAACTCGGACGGCAGAATAAGTCACAAGGAGCAACACCTTAGGGCTTAGAATTTAGATTATTTATTTATTCAGCCAAAACTTAATTCGTTCAGTTTTGATCAGACTAGATTAATGTATCAGTAAGTCAAAATTACTCTATTAAACCTCTGAGGCAAGGGACAACGCAACAGCCAATTACAATTAAAATAGCAATTGCAGTCACTATGAAAGTGATAATGGAGACAATTGTCGCAGCCCATGGGCCAAACTTTTTATGAAACCAACTTGTCCAGGCATGTTCAAGTACACCAGAGTTTCTTTAGGCTGTGGGGACAAGGACCTCTTATGGACATGGTCCGGTCCCGTTTTATATAGAACTTGAGTCGGTTTTAAGTTCAATGAATCTGTAGGACCTATAGTGAATGGGATAATTAGCATAATTGGCACACACACACCTCACCATGTTGGAGATAGTATTGCATATAGACGGAAGTCTGCACATAACCACCAAATATCTACTCATGAAATGGATTGGTTAGTCAAAAGTGAAAAAATTGTCATAATTGTCAGAAGTAAAAGTCTGATTACAAAAATTATTAGTGAAACCCTCAATGTCAACTCTGTTGTCAGTCCTTATGTCTGCGTTTGTGATCGTATCTCTGAGAAAACATGTATACATTGCAGTTCCCATTTTCCAAGTGGTGGGTATGTCCTTTGAAGCTACAACCGGTAACTTGTCATGGAGTTAATATCACTCATCAGTCCATTCAAATGATTTTCTAATGAAGAGCTTAAGTATACTCGTCAAGTCCTTGTTATTGGAATATGGTATGGATGCAGTAGTTAGTTGTGGTCTGGCAGTCGAACATACAATACAATCTTCTATGGTCAGAGTATGGACCGTATAATGTACTCATTTTAACTCATTTTAGTATGTTTAAAGTGTTTTCTGTCATTTCCAATCCTGTCTCTATTTTTATTGCTTCAGTCAAAGAATTTATTTCATTCACTGGAGCAATCTTATTAGTTACTAATATGGTTATGTGGATATAGCCTTCAAAATTTAAATTGATTCTCCGATTACATAAAACAGTAGTGATTTTTGAGCACTGGAAACCTATAGCATATATTCCTAAGTCACTAACTTCTGGATTTTGAATTGATAGTTGCATCGCTGAGTAGGGGATTTACTCCCTCTGCAATGCTTTAGATCTATTTGATAAGATGCCTCATCTTTCCTGATCTTTGTCAGGGTAATTCTCTACTGTTAATCAGTTCTAAAATCACCTTGGTCTGTGTTATGATGATCGTCCGTACTAGAAATTGCTCTGACATTGTTTGTGACCCTGTGGTCCTCATAATTATTAACTCTGGTCAGACAAGTGTCTTTTACAAACAATTTGGGTTTTAAAAACATAATCTATAGCGGGTATGTTTGACATACAGTCCAATATTTCACATACGTCGAATAAAACATTACATATTTGGCCTTCATAGCAATATTTTTCAATTCTGGAAATTTTAGGAAGTTCTCTTTTTGCCCTTTTTAGTGCTCCTTGTGTCTTACCCATATGGTTGGCTGAGTTGGTCGTGCCGTGAGTGGTCGTTGTGGTTGTCGTGTTGTTTGCCAGCCGTCCGAGATCAGTCTCAGTCAGTAGAATGTATCATCCCATACTATAACAGAGAATAATATAATCAGCGTAGTCAAGATTACACATTGTAAATTTAACAAATTATCATAATATGGCCTATACTGTCCTTTTTCTTCTCTATCTCCTCGATCTCCTCCCTTTTTCCTCCCCTTCTGGAGCCTCAGCGACGAAGGGTCGGATGGGGTCATCAAGCTGGTTTCAGCATCCGGTTCTGCATAGGCAGCTTCATCCTGGTTCCAGTAGTCCATTGATGGTTTCTTAAATTCCTGCTGCTTGTTCTTCTTTGAGTTCATTTTGGTATTTCTGCAGTTGGAGTTTCATAGTGGCCAGTTCCAGCTCTTGCTTCTTCTCCTCGGCCTCTTTTTTGCCCCTATGGTACTTGTTTATTTGATGGCTGCAGTGTGCGTCAAACTCATCATCAGATTTAGTGTATATGCCCATCACATCGTCCAAAGCGTCTTGCACTGCTTTTGGCATACCTTTCACCAGAGCTGAGCGATAGATGATTGACATTCCTGCTCTGGCATCGATCCGCTCTCCTGTGGCATCATGGTATAGATTAGTAGCACGTTGTTTGTAACTGTAGTAGTCTTCGTTGTCTTTCATTTGCATTGACAACAATTCTTCAGTCACGACAGAAGGATAGCGTTGACTGAGTTCTCTCTCCAGCACATCACGATAGTTGTATACGCCTTCTTGATCACACAGTGCATATCTCAAGCTCCTTTCGATAGCTTTTCTGATGTTTCTGGCAACGGCTTCGTCAGCAGCTTTGGTCAGAGCAGCTTGAATATCACCCCAGCAAAGTTGGTCTCCTGCCGTCTGTTTGAAAAGAGCTCTTAGCCATGGTAAGCCACCTTTGGTAAGTCTTGGAAGTGTCAACATCAAAGCACTCCAGTCTTTGATTGAAAATGGCTGATAGACCACAGTTTGACCATCTGTTCTCACTGGATACACACTTGCTTTTGGCTCTCGTTCCTTCCGATGGCTGGGAGTATAAACTCCTGTCAATACTTTGTGCGTTGCCCTGGAGAATGAATCTTCTCCAAATTGGGAGGGCTTCGAGAATGTAGCAGCTTTAGTATCGGGGCTTCTCAGCTTGCCGCTGGTGTAGGGTGAGGGATGGTATGGTCTTGGTGACTTGTGGTAATAATCTCTTCGTTCGATAGGTGGATCGGGTAATGGTTGGTACATGTTATCAAGTAGAGAAATCTCTCTGTCAGTGTCCTCATCCCATGCCCTTCTACTTCTTCTGTGTGACCTTCCTCTTCTCTCAGCAGACCCTTTTTCATCTTCGGTGTCACAACAAGAGTCTCTGAATTGTCTATGAGTTAGCACTGAATCTTCCTTTATTTTCACTTCTTTTCCGGTTTTCTTTAGAACCAAGATAGAAGACAGTTCTTTGGTATCTTGTAAGACTTTCAGGACTTTTGATTTGCTCGGGCTTGTTTGGGGTCCGCTTCATCCTGGAGTGCTTTATTCAACCAATATTCTGTCAACTGGCCAACCATGATAAAGTGTGAGGACATTTTGTGGTAATTTGTTTTTTTAAGTTTAATTATTTATTTATTATACAAATTTTGGGCACAACGTCCACTTATGGCTTTTTAGTGAATGTATCGCTATTTTGAGTACTGTGTACTTTTGATTCTACCTTTGGGCTCTAAAAAATTTAATTCTTGGGGGCTTCTCCGTTCTATAGACAGTTCTCTAGAAGGGAGAAGAAATTTGACTTAGATAATTATAACTTCGGGTTATAATTAGTTTAAAATATTTAATTTAAAATTTGAATCACCTGATTTACGCACAGTTTTTTCCTCAATTAGAATATGTGTCTATTCACGTTTTGTTGTCTGCGGGACGGTCCAAATTGCAGCTATTAAGTTTTAAGCTTCTGCAACAAAGAGAGAGAAAAGTAGCGTAGGAGTAAACGTAGAATTTTGAAAATAATTATTTTATTAATATTTAATTTAGATAAAACAAAAAAACTCCCAATCTTAAGTTATTTATAAAAGCAATTAGTTTATCCAATACCTCCTTTAATATGACAGGTGATACAACCTTTTATATTTTCGAATTGTACCCGAAAAAATGAACTGTAATAAATTAAAAATAACTTTTAGCAATTTAAACCTCTATACTCCTCCTACTATTATTTGTGTTAAATTTTAAAATGTATCTACCTCCTCAATTGTTTTAGGACCTGATTGCCGATAAGATATTTACTTTAATAATTGCAATGCTGTCTCAATAGCTTAAACTGTTTCTTATTTATTTATTATTTCGTTCATTGATGGCACCGTGCAAAGAGTAATTCTCACACTGCTCCTTTAAACTCAAACTAGTCCAACTCGTACTGAGCAAACATACAGACCAGAGGCGCTCCGAGCCTGAAGCAACAAAGCGCTTTCTTTAATTCCCACATAACACTCAAAATACAGATTAACACTATTCTATCCTTGTCCCTAATTTTTCTAATTCCTTTTTCTCAACTCTTACAACATTAACAAGAACAACAACATTAATAGAGCTAAATTACGAGCTGACATATCTTTCCCTGTGACCTCTTGACCTCTCTGCTCACTGGCGCTCATACACACACACACACACACTCAGAGAGACCGCAGGCAGATAAACACCCATAACAAGATTTATTATTCCCATGAAATTGATTAAGCTAGCAAATCTTTGAGAGCTGAATTTAAAATATTTACAATTGTATTAAATTTAGAATTTATTGGTTTAAGTAAATTACACAATGCAAGACTTTTACTTGAGATTTGCCAAAACAAGACAATTTTCAGTAAATAGAAAAATCTACCGTTTCAGGTTATTCTCCAAATATTCCAGGACATGCAATAATTTCAGAGATTTATTCCGAATTTTAAGAACATGCAATTTATTTCTAAGAACATGCAATTTTAAATTACTCAATAAATACAGAATTATTTGATCCAAGTATCATTTGTAAGATCATAACACTCACACAACCAGAATTTCCACAAACATCTCTCCAATAAATGCCATAATTCTTATCTTTCAACATTCTTCTATCACATTTTATTTATAATCAAAGCTTTCAACAAAACTTTACATGAACCACCATAGCCAATATTTTAACTCAAATCAAGACTCTAAACATCTCTCCATCTCATGTTTGCTCAAATAAGTGCTTCTTAATAATCTCAACCATTTACAAAGTGCCATCAATTTGAACAATTTATTTATACTGTCTTCCTCTTTAAATCGACACCAAGAAACAAATCTCCCAGGTAATTCTAAATGTGTCATACTCGTCTTTTAATTTTTTCAGTATCTGCGTAATTTTGGTGGAATTAACCGAACACAGACTTTTTGTTATATTTTCAGCTTTTTCGGTAATCTCCTTTACAAGCTCAGCTTTTAGTTTCAAGTGTATTTCTTTTTCACAAACTTTTGATGACGCTCTCGTAACAATACTACCAGACGGGGAGTCATACAAAGACAACCTGCTTGTAATTTAGGTCGGTTTTTCCAGGTACAACTCAATTTAATTTCGGTCACATCAGTTTCCTGTACCAAAGTATTATTAATTTTGTCACAAACAAAATTGCGCATCCCCTATAAGATTGAGTATGCTACGAGTGTCTGTCAATTTGTATTAGTTGCGTTTAGTTGGACAATTGACCTTCGGCCAATTTTACAGAAGCAAGTGACGTCATGTTCTTCGAACTCTTACTTCTGCATCTTGGGTGTCTTGAGAGCTTAAGGCAATCAAAAACACCAATAATGTTACTTTTGGAATTCCTTTTTTTGTAAACTCAAATTAGGAGTTTTTGTTTTTTCTTTTTGTGTAAAGTTTAACCACAAAAGTGTTTTTCTTACAAAATCCGCTTTTTTTCTCTCTTCGTGCAAAGCAATAAACACGGAACTTAATTAATAACTTTGTTTTTTAATCACGCTTTATCAAATTTAAAGCTTAAACGCTCACTATTATTTTGATTCTACGCTCCTTCTTTTCTCACGTGTTGGCGTACAAACACGGACTTCTTAATTACTGATTTTATATTGTTTTAAAATTACCACTTAATTTATTACAAAGGTCCCTCACAAAACATCACATATAATCTTTGGTTTTGGCCAATGTGACAGATATTCTTTGAAAAAGGCACTGCCATACCGTTTTTGTAGAGCTCTCTGGATGCGTTGTTTCTCAAAGGGGCCTTTGGGGAGACGACGGCCTGGTCCTTTCTGCATAGTTCTTTCACGTCGCGGTGTCACCAAATTGTGGAAGAAATTCTCTCGACCTCGTAGAAGGAATACAGGAATCTGGGCTGGTTCAGCAAGGCACTTTAATGTTGAACAGCAGAGGATACACAGGCATGATTCTTCATCTCCTTGTCGTCTCCCATCGTCTCCTAAATCTTGGTACAGAACTGAGCTAAATTTAACCTACAGAGTAGTTAACCATTAACTCATTACTAGGACCCTCAGGAAGGAACTTATGCAAACGTGTCAATGGTGGTACATAACATGATAGTAAAACACAGGCAAAGTCCAGTTTAAAAGACCACGTCTTCTAGCTTTTTCACTGAATCAGCATAAATCAGCCATAGTTGTCGTAAACCTCAATGTATTGGTAACTATTGAGTGATAACACAAGAACAGAACATCAGCGACCTTTGACGTATTTCATAACAAAGATTATTTTCCTCACACCTACTCATAGTTTGGAGCGTCACCTTTTTGCCTGAACCAATACTAAACCAGGACTGAACCAAGACTAAACCAGGACTACACCAGGACTAAACCAGGTCAAAACCAGGACTAAACCAGAAGTGAACCAGGACTGAGTGTTGGGATGGACCTGGAGATGCACCCACATAGTCTGGTGTCTGCAGGCAAAAGAATTGGTGCAGATCTTCACACTCCACAGGGCTAAGTGCAGCTTTTGCGTACGCCCTGCTCCACGGGCTTGGATTTCTCTCCTAACTCTGGCCTCTCCTAGGCCAGAGTTTGTTTGTTTGTGTTAAAAAGTCTGGCATCTTGGTCGATGTTTCTTCTGTTCAATAAATAATGCCAGTGAAGTGAAGAGATGCATTTTTGACAATAGAGTTGCGTCAGTGAATTCGTATTTGTACTGAAGAAAGCGTACTTGCAAATTTTCATTTTGTGATTGTAATTCTTGATGTTATAACTTTTCAATTTGTATTCTGATGAATAAAATACAAACATATTTTATGTATGACTGGTCTCATTTGAGAGTTTACAAACATTTATTTTATGCTCATCCACTGCCAATTATGCATGCCACTC
This sequence comes from Paratrypauchen microcephalus, assembly GCA_036785185.1. NCBI lineage: Eukaryota > Metazoa > Chordata > Actinopteri > Gobiiformes > Gobiidae > Paratrypauchen > Paratrypauchen microcephalus. Next base: position 2,537,627 of record JAVJIX010000004.1, on the reverse strand, counting down.
TGACCTAGGGAAAAAATAAAAAAATAAAAAAATTCAGAGTCCAGGGACATTTGATAAAAATGCCTCCACTCCCACAATTAGACATTAGTGTCGGAGTGGCTTTATGTCGGAATAGCAGCATGTAACCATTGGTCAGTGTGGGTTGGTTTTCTTTGCCATTGTCTATTGTGTTTAGGTGGTCTGTGTCTGTGTGTGTCCCTTTCTGATCTTTACCAGTATGTCCTCCACGTACCTTTTCCACATAGTGAGTCCACATTTTGTTGGTGCTGTATTTATGGCTTTCTTCTCCAGGTCCTCCATGAAGAACCCACTCATCATGGCCGATAGGGGGTCCCCCATGGCGGAACCCTCTTTCTGCCTGTATATTTTTCCTTATTCAAAGTATGTGGATACAACATGAAGGAGCCCTGTTATGTCTTCGACTGTCAGGTTGGTTCATTTCTGTAGTGTTTTATCTGTCCGGAGGCAGTTCTCGACTATGTGCAAAGTGACGTTTATGGGAGATTTTGTGAACAGGGATACCACATCGTGGGGTATTAAAGTTTCATTGGTTTGTACTTTGATGGTTTTCATTTCCAGGGCCAGTTGTTTTGAAATTCTTGCAGTGTTGCTGGGTATAACCTAATAATGGTTTTATAAGTTCTATTAATGCTCTGAGCTGATGCTGTCTCCTATGGGTGACAGCATCGGCATGAAGCAGGTTGTCCTATTTGTGTATTTTGGGCATGCCATATATTCATGGTATGATATTTACAGTTGGTATTAGATAGTTGTAGGTTCTTTATAGGTTTTTCTTCCTCTAACAGGGGCTTTATGAGCGTTTTTTAGCATCTTTTTCTTTTCCTCAGTTGGGTCTTTCCTAATCATTTGAGTCCTTTAGCTTGTTTTCCATCTGTTGTTCATATTTTTCTGTGTCCATAATCACTATAGCTCTTCCTTTATCTGCGGGTATTATTGTGATTGTTTTGTCCTTGGCTAATGCGCGTATCGTTTTTCTTTCATCTTTATTTATGTTCCTTGGTGGCAATTTGGCTGTTTTGAGAATCCCCGCTATTTTGTTCCTGAGTTCTGCTTTCTCTCCCTGGTCTTTTATTGATTGGCACGCTAGCTTGGTAGTGAGTATGTATTCTTTGTATGGAATTTTATCTGCCGTTACTGTGTAGTTTAATCCACAGGATAATAGGTTTAGTTCTGTCTGTGAAAGAGGAGGCTTTGATCATTTTTTCACACATTTATTTGTTATTGCACCGTCTATTGTTGCATTGTTTTTATACTTCTGCATAATTAGCGACTCTTATTTTTTAACATGTCTATTTTTTGTTTCTTTAAATATCTTTTGTGTGTCCATAGTAGTTGTTGTGTTGTTAATTTTCACGTGTCTTCATCCAGTTAGAACCAGTGTTGGGCAAGTTACTCAAAAACTGTAATGCACTACTTATTACTTGTTACTGTCATTTTAAAGTAATGCCTTACATTACAATATTACTCTAAATAAAAAGTAAGGCATTACACTACTTTTGCATTACTTTAGTTACTCTCGCCAAAATGACTGGAAATAAGGATTTGGCAATCTACAGTGCAAATCTCTCATGTGTCATGACTTTCACCTGCATCCAGGAGGTTTTGGGAGCCTGCAGACTGAAAGCCTGTACTTGCCAGTACTTGCGGGCGACTCCACCATGGAGAGTGGAGCATGTCTTCCACAATATACTCGGCAACATCAGTTTCGGCTGCTTTGTTGGGGTTGTATCGTTCCTTGTCCCATCCCCTCCTTTCCTCACTAATTTCGTGGTGCTATGGCACCTCTGCAAGTGCTTGTACTGCATTTCGAGGTTTGGGATTCACACACAGTGTGCATTTAACTAAAATGTTCTTGGAGTCCTTATTTTGAACGAAGTGAAAGGAGCTAGCACTATCCGATTCTTCTGGTTCTGTCATCCTTTGTCAGTCTGCCAGTTCGAGATGAAGTAAAAGGAAATGGAATGGTCTGCGCGGACTTTTATATCACTAGCTGATCTCGCGGAACTTTGTATGAAATGTAATGTTCTGCGCGGACTTATCAGATTCAGTAGCTGATCTCGCGGTGATCCGCGAACTTTGTATGAAGAAAACGCAAAACCCACAAAAACAAAGCAGGTTACAAATGCATTGTAATGTGCGTGTTACTGGCATTGTAACGAGTAATATATTACCGATTTTCTTCCCTGTAATGCGTTACATTACTGCGTTACACCAAAAAGTAATGCATTACAGTAATTAATTACTTTTGTAACGAGTTACTCCCAACACTGGTTAGAACTTACTAGCGAAAGTGGCCATGCCTGTTTTAAGTTTATTGTTTATGTCATTTAACTTATTCATAGTGCATCTTATTCTCTGATTCAGCAGTGCGAGGCGTGCTCCTTTTACAGTTTTCTCTGCATTCTGGGTTGGGATGGGATTCTTGAGGTCCAGGTTAGGTGGTGTAATTCCCTTGTCCCGGCAACAGCAATGGAATCGGAGATGGTTATGGAAACCTGCTTTTCGATTCCAGTTGTTCCAATTTCCGGAATTCCTTGTCCATGACTTGAGCGTAATAGTCCAGTGAGGTTAATTTGGTCTTCTGATTATTAGTTTTTGTTTTTTTTTTAGACCAAGAATTTGTTTTCATACCTGACAGTTTCGACTGCTCACTCGCGGCCTTCCTCTGACTGGTCAAGTGATGTTGCTGCGACATGTCCGGTCAGCTGATTTATTCAGATTTTGGCACTGTCTTCCTATCGATGAAGACAGGATGACAGCGCCATCCACAATCATGAAAACTCTTGGTCTGAAAAAAGAACCTAACAACATTAATTATTTGAAGAGCAAATGAACCTCACACATCATTTGCATGTGCGATTCATTATGGTCCTTCTTGTTCACGCTATGATTATATGAAAATGCAAACAAACAACGCATCTACTTTTAATAATGAAGGTTTGTTCCAAGAAACCCACATTTGTTTTAACAGTCATACTTGACAGCCATGTCCCCACTACTGTAGATCTATGGTTCTAATGACCTTGAAAATGCTGCTAAAATCCCTCTGGCACTATTTGACTCCCAGTAAACATTACGAAGAGTGTACAGCAGCTTGTGACACCTGTTTTTGTCCTCTGTCCCAGCTCTGTAGCCCATTTCACAGTAGGCTCCAAACCGTTGGCTTATAAGACTGAGGGAGAATGAAAAATGGCGAGTGCAGGCGGCTGGTGGGACCTGCAGATGGGGTCAGGGCAGGGTGAGGTCTGGAGCGGTGAGGGGCAGATGTGTGCTGTTTGTTTGTGAGAATGCTCAGCTTAAAAGGGAGTGTCGGTCGACCTGAAATGGAGAACTGTGGACAGATGGAGAGGAGACTGTGGAGGCCAATTTCAGTGTCTGGTGAGGAATGACTGGAACAACAAACAACACAGACAATACATAATAAACTTGGCAATGATATAAAGCACAAAATGAAACTGTCCCAAAATCGTAACAGCATTTGGTCTACTGCCTGCAGTGTTAAAGGTACTGAAACCAGGCCAAAGGGTCTTACAATTTGGGCCAAAAAGTTAGAGGAAAACAAGAATCCAACCAAGAATATTGCTCTGTCATAGAATGTAGTGTTATCATACCAATAAAGGTTTATAGTGTATTAGTTTAAGAATAAAGAAAAGAACCAGACATAAAGGCTACATCTATGAATGTGTGTAATGAATGGGAACTATTGATACTTTGCAGTGCACATTAGCAAACACAAGCAAAATTTTTTAGATAATCTGTAAATGATCCCTGTTTTTCGGGAGCCTGTGATAAATATGAACATTTTTGGTCCTGTTTAGGTGTTTGATTTTCAACAAAAAGGTGAGAGTGACTGAAAACTGTAGGCTAATGGAAGTTAAAAGCACAAAACAGCTTAGCTGTGAGTAGCTCTCAAGTTTTGAGCGGGGTCGTGCGTGAGACTGTAATTTCCGAGGACCGGGGGGGGCGCTTGAATTGTGTGAGAAATGCCGTGTGAGCGTCGAATTGCGTGTTGAGAGCCCTGTTTGTCTAAAGAGCAAACTTAAACTACAAAGCAACTAATGACAGTTATATAAATGAGTTATTACCTCAGTTTGTTTTATCATCACTGTTTTGTCTTTCCTCGTATTCAGTCGCTGTCCTTATCACTGACAGAGTGCAGTGCGCGCTGAGACACTCGCTGAGAGGGGCGGGGAGGAGGGAGCGGGGCGGGGGGGGGGGCGGATCAATGTAAGAGTCTGGTTAATGCACCGGGCCCGCGGCAAACCAGGTCTCACCGCGTCTCACCACGGCTCACCATGGGCAGTTCGGCTCTGGGCTGCGCGTATTCTGCGCGTAAGCCGTCGGGGGGGACACGTTACGCACAGACGGAGACACTGGGACCAGAGTCGGTGCGTCTCAGAGGAGATGTGGCACCGGGACTGAGGCTCAGGACGTGCCCGGGGGACGGCGCGTCTGCTCCGGCCTCGCTCGGACCGTGCGCCCGGAGCAGGGGGAGTTTTTTTCGCTGAAAACGCGCGGAGCCTGCATAAACTAAGCCACACAGACCGATTTTCTGGGCACAAAAAAAAAAAAAAAAATCAGCGTGAGAGATGCCATGTGTGGCGTGTGAGCGTGTGAACACGTCAAATTGCGTGAGTCACACTCTCAATGCGTGAGACTTGAGAGCCCTGGCTGTTGTAGTTCCAACTAAACCAGCTCTTTCTGGTCAGAGTGTGTTTATAAAACCCAGATTAATGTCTAACTTGAGTAACAGAGCTTCTAACAGAGTAGTACTTCCAGTTAGCTTCACACCCCCAGGAAATGTTGATGATATCTGCTGCTTGCTTTTGCTTGCCAATTGTTACTTTGCTTGCTTTTTCCAGTTTCCAGCCTTCTAATTACCATCCTCTACCTTGAGTCACACTCACATTGTCTGAAAGTTTTATAAAGTAAAAGACAAAAAAGATAGACTATAAATTAGCTGCAGAAAGTTGATAAATTGTAGTTGTGATAAAGACAGGCACTATCTGGTCAGAGGAGTTACAAAACAGACTCCTGACCTTTCCATTGTGCACTAATGAAAAGACAAATCACCACAGAGGGCTGCTTTGAACAGCTGAATGCATCTTTCAGAAATATATCATCACCCATGTTGTGTCAAGAATTGGACATTGCCTTTTCCTCCTCTAACAATATTCAAATAGTAAACACTGACAACAACATCTGGAAGAGAAGAGGAAGGGTGCTCAGTCGTAACCCGATTTCCCTTTTCTTGTGTGTGAATGTCTAGGAGGCTGTCAAGAAGTCACAAAGCTATAACCAAATCTCCCTTGTTAAAATATCGTACTTTCCCCTCAGTCCTCTCACGGCTATCCACCAAACAGTGAAAACCCTTGTTAGATCAATGGTGTCACCACAAATCCCTGGACTGAGAAGTTGGGAGTATACAATTAGAGGAGATTTTGCATTTCAAAGCTTAAGCTCTTTCATGAAACCAAAAGCTGAATGAATGAATATAGAGAAAAAGTAATAACATGAACTTACACATATGCACCAATATACTATTTTCTAAGTTCCTTAAAGTACACTACTTAACACTTCTGTCCACTACCTTGTCTCTGTGAAAATGTTATAGGCTCTGTGCACAGTAACATTCTAGCCAGATCACCGTGTCTCAAAGCTATAGACTGTATATATAAATGGACATAGCTGCGTTCCAAATACGAAGTGAGTATGTGGGTGCTTCCAACTCCATCTGACCTTGGATCCCATTGACTTACACTGGAATATTGTCGCCTTTCTCTATAACTGCTGCTGTGAGCCTCATCATTTTGGTCTTAAAATGTTTGTATTAACCCGCGCTACATGAGCCTGTGTTTGTATTTCACTGTTTGCTCGTTAATAAATTCCTGTTCCTAATATGGGGCATGGCTCCAAATCTACCCCTGTAACTGCTTGCATCACAAGCTTCATTCAAGATTCAAAGATTCAAAGCTTTTATTGTCATATGCACAGTAAAGAAACACGTTTCCCTGTACAATGAAATTCTTAATTCTTAATTCTTTCTCAGTTACTGGAGCCAAACACTATGGGTGCTAACAGTCACTTTTATTAAAATCGTAAGATCAACAACCTATTAAACTCCAATTTACTCCACACTCAGTGGTGGTAAGCTACAGTTGTAGCCACGGCTGCCCTGGAGCAGACTGATGGAAGCTAGGCTGCCAATCTGTGCCATCAGCACTCACAAACCACTTTCATGCTAGACAATGTGGCTCAAGTGTCGTGCCAAAGCACTGAAGCTCCACTGTGGCACCTGATTTTCAGATCTCCCATCCAAGTACTAACCAGGCCCAGCCCCGCTCATCTTCTGAGATCTGACGAGATCAGGCTTTGAGAAGCCAGTATGGCAAGGGAAAGCTTTTTCATGGAAAGCTAGAGGCAGACCCTCCGCTAGATAAGTTGTAGTGCACCTTTAACCACTATGAGCACATCATTTGCCAAGTTATATAGCAGATGCCTTTCATGCATTGAAACAGCAGCCAGCTCTAGTCATTCAGGCTAGAGAATATCATGACTATTCCAAATGTATTATTATTTTTGTATCACTATCCACACAGTTTTAAAGTCATCCCTCTGAACTTTCTTCTTCACAGCTTTACATAAGTGACAGAAAACAACACAGAAAACTCATGTCCCAAAGCCAAAGTTATCTCTTGGTTCCCTCCTCTATGTCTGTGGTCTCATTAGATGAAGGCTGCAGCTGCCCAGTGCCGCACTAACGTGTCAAAATGTCACCAAGTAGTTAAATCTTCTTTTAGGCATTTTTATCTGTTTGTCAATAAATACAGTGTGTGTGTGTGTGTGTGTGTGTGTGTGTTTGTGTGTGAGAATAATAATAAAGAGGGCTTTTTGGTGGCTTTTTGGTTATTTTCATTCAGTTGATTAGGCAGTTCATTGTGATTGTAACATGAGACATCATATAATCTAATCAGGGATGAAATTTGTACCATCAATAATTAATAAACTTTTAATGTGACTTAGAGTGTCTGGGAAATTGCTGTGTAATTGAAAGGTTTTATATTGTTCTAACACCTTTCAACACAAACCATTTACTTCTCCAGTAGTTCCACAGTATCAGACTCCATAGACCAGGCTTTTCTGAATATACAATCTGGCATAATGCTCCCATGCTTCTTTCTTTTAGCACATGATTTTCTACTGTTGTTAACAAAGTATAAACTACAGTCAGTGATCATAATGTACCCAATCTTTTTTTTTTTGTCTTAGTCCCTCAGTCTCAGAAGCTCATTTTCTGAGATGTGAAATGATCGGTCTGAATGTGGTTCCATTATAGGGAGACCGCTCCCTCCTGGAGCGTTCATCCAGATCACCTGAGAGCATCTCTGAACTTTCCTCACACAATGAAATCAGTGTAGTTTGTAATAGTGAACAAGCAGGGCTTGACATAAATCCAGAGCCATTACTCCAAAAAAGCAGCTGATGAAAATTTGTCTAGGCTGAGGCTGGCTCCGGTTATGCTTTATCTGAAAGGATGGTGTCTTGGCTGCGTGTCTGCCCTGTGAATGTGATGGCATCAATAGAAACTGTGAGTAGACTGGCTCTATGCCATCAGCAGAATGGAACTGAAGAACAATCATTTAATATTGCTTACTTATGAAAGTAAGCAAAACAGAAAAAGGAAAACGCTCTAAAATTAAAGGAAGTGTGCTTCTGTGTCAGTGTATTTACCTCCATTCCTTATGGGTGGCTAACAACCACGCCCTTCATCGAAATGTCTTCTGCCAGTGTCTGAGCCCCAAAGCTAACTCATTCAATAAAACTACTAAAATGTTCACTTTGTGTCTGTCTGAGTCTCTCCAGATTGAATTGCTCTATGCTGTATTTTGAACATCTAGGGACAGACCAGTGTTTAGAGGTGAGTCGTGTTGGATTGGCTGTGTACTTGCTTAGATGTGTGACTAGAGAAAACTAGACCAGCAAGTGCACTGCATGTATGGATTTGATTCTCTTCAGTGAAAATGGCTGTAGTTTGATGACACACTGACCTCCATCGATCACCTCAAACAATACACAAACATTGCTTTAAAATAGCCAGCAATACTCACTGTGTGTCCCAGCTGCGCAGAACGCCTTTGAAATTGTGCACCGTGCTTGGTTTGCATTGTACTGATAAAATTTACTTATATAAAAGGAAAATTACACATTGAATTTTGTATTCAAAGAGAAAACGTTATCACAGACCTGTGCAGACCAGTGATATTGAAAGCATTTGTTTTCCCACTGAACTGGTGTCACGGATGATGAAAGCTCTTGAATTTCAAAAGACTGAATGGAAATGCCTTTGGAAGCCTGTGCAACAGTAACACGGGCTTACATCATAGGTCTGACTATAAAGCACGGACCGACCTAACAGAGAGTGGGTATATTGTTCTATTGTACAACACCTTGAAATATTTGATAAAGGAGATAATGATTGTCACTAGTTTTTCCTTGCAGAGAAGAAGGGTGTATGGACAGGGCATGGGACAGTTATCCATTTGCTTGTTTCCTGGGAATGAAGGTTAAAGAGGGGGTATTATGCTAAACTTATTTTTTTTGTATTTTCTACCATGTTATAATCTTATTCCCTCATCAAAATATACCTTAAAGGGACAGTGTGTAAGATTTTTACCCGTTACATACATAATACATTGTTTTCCAAGCCTTTTCACTTCCATCATGAAATCAAAGTATTCTTTTGGACTTAGATATAGTCACATAAAAGGGGGATCTTCCCCATGCAGAGGCAGCCATTTTGAATACGAGAGCCGCAGAAGGACATTTGGGCTCCGCCTTCTCCTTCGGCAAGGCTCGTGGTTTTGGGTAAACAACACAAGCATGCTGCCGGATCAGACGTCGTAATGGATCTAACACGTGTTTTGGACTAAATTGTTTTACTGGATTTTATTCGCTGGATCCTTACGGACAAATTGAGAGCAAGTTTATGGTGAAATACAGAGTTTGACCTGTGCAAAGCATTCTAAGGTAAGCTAACCTCGTTTTGTGTTTTTCCGTATAAAAGCCCCATGTGCTCGGGGAGTGATTGTTTTGCAGGGAAATGAATTGCATAGTCAAAAAGAGGAGACTGTAAGGTTTCATTTGATGTGTAGAGTGTCATGGTACATGATCGGGAATGTGTGTTTTCATGAGAAAAAAAAAAAAAAAAAAAAAACGGGACTGCGTTTTATTTATACAGTAGCGGCGCGCGGCTCGTGCGCGGGTACGAGAGCTGTCCGCGTTACGGCGCGCCCGGGTGACCCTCGAGGTCTGCCGTAGCTAAAACAGAAAGTGCAATAGCACCATCCACCTATGCGCCACGAATCCTACACACTGAGGCTTTAACAGGCTTTAGATGTCACCCACATAAGTTTTGTTATGCTAATTTAGCAATCTTTTCAAGGTCCTACTCTATCCCTCCTTGCTGTTAGCTGTATGATTCTGTGGGATGCACGCTGATTGTGTTGTGATAGGGCTCTGAGGGGGAGTGACTTAGACTGTGTCCCATTTCTCTGTCTTACCCCTTCGTCTTACCCCTACCCCTTGGTTTTGCGCGTTCATGTGAGGGCAAGGGGTGTCTCGATTCTAATTTTGATCAAGGGCTCGGGCCACGACCTCAGGCTACATACCCCTTGAAACTTAGTAAGCTCTCGACCAGACTTGAAACGAAGGGGTACGACTACAAGCTCAAGCAGGTTTTGGGATCAGGATGGCAGCGTCACATCGACCAGCCAAGGAGTCTCATAAATGTATTTTCAGCAGTTGTAATAATTATTGATTAACAGTTTAGCAGGTTTACAACTATGACGCTTATGTATCTTAATATTAGTGAACTGTTTTAATTGTCGTGATGTCTGTTTAGCCGACGTTATCGTTTTCATCGAACTTTCATGTATAAACAAGCTTGTTTTTTTGTCGAGCGGAGGTACTCGATAATCCCTCACATTTGTTTACGTTTGCGTCAATTGTTGTTGCCTCTGTAGACGTAGCAGCCAGGTAGAGGCAAGGGAAGATGACACAAACGGTAATCGAGTAGTGTCCCATTTCTTAGGGCAGTGCTTCTCAATTATTTTCTGTGACGCCCCCCCTAGGAAGAAGAAAAAATTTCACGCCCCCCCTCCCTGCGCGCGACTATAAATAGTATTATTTGTCTAGAAAATTGTTATTAGTACACCTCTGCATAACATTGTATCCTTTTGTTAACATTAAAAACAAAAAAGAAACTTCCAACAAAGACTGCACTGTCTTTTTGCACTGAGGACTCAAATATTCATGTGCACATTTGTTTACGTTTCACAGAAACAAAACTTAAAATTACATTGCATAAACTAAAAGCGCTGAAAAAAAACACTGTCCTTGTGCCGCTGATGCGTCAGCTTCTGTCGGACTAAAGGACATGACTCAGTGGAATATACGTGTTTTTTCTGTGACAGAGGATGTTCTGCTGATGGTGAGTCTGTTCTGTATATCGCGTATTTAAGGTTGCCGCCCCCTGCCCCAGAGAGACAATGAGAGCGCCACTGCCAACTACTGTTGTTGATGTGCAATTACACTTAGTTCTAGTACAGTACAGCAAAAGCATGTTTCCCAGGGTCACACGTGCCCCCCCTGGCATCACACCGCGCCCCCCCAGGGGGGCCCGCCCCACTATTTGAGAAGCACTGTCTTAGGGGAACATTCATACCCCGAGCCCTCTCAGCTTGTTATCGAGGGGCAAGACAAAGACAGGTTAGGGGAAGGGGTAAGACAGAGTAATGGGATGCAGCCTTTGGTTCAGAGCTTCAAAAATGAAAGTGAACCTTATAAATAGCATTTTCAAAACATTACAAGGGAACATGGTGATCTGAATATGTTATGTGTTAGCAGTTAGAAGAAGGAGAATTAAAGTTTTTTACAATCTGAGCCTTATTTCGGTAATAAAACAAGTTGTTTTACTCGCCCATAGCACTTTGGTGTCATATGGAGCACTTCCAGAGATGTTTTAGATTTGCGATATCCGTAATGTGAGTTCTCGGGGCATATGTTTGCGGTCTCCAAATAACACAAACTTTAGCACTTTTCAAATCATAGAAACTCAATGTCTTAGTCTAGACTTTCGTTTGAGTCAAAAGTGGCCTGTAATCCGAGATTTATCCATAGTTTCGAGTAGATGAGGACGCCAGTGCGCATGTGCGGAGTCACAGCTTATTTCGCTCTCAGCTCCCGGGACCCAAACATGAAACGCAAAGCTGTAAATTATGGATAAATCTAGGATTACAGGCCACTTTTGACTCAAATAAAAGTGTAGACTAAGACATTGAGCTTCTATGATTTGAAAAGTGCTAAAGTTTGTGTTATTTGGAGACCGCTTGGGGCATATATGCTTGGGGCATATATTATATGCCCCGAGAACTCGCGTTACGGATATCGCTAATCTAAAACATCTCCGGAAGTGCTCCATATGACACCAAAGTGCTATGGGTGAGTAAAACAACTTGTTTTATTACCAAAATAAGGCTCAGATTGTAAAAAACGTTAATTCTCCTTTAAATCAACAGCTTTGTGAAGTTCTGTGAGCCAAATGTGAACTTGTGTTTTTGGGCTTTAAAATAAATGTAAAAGAATTGAACTAGGAAAATAGTGGAAGGGTCAGCTTTGATTAAACATGACATGGAATTTGGGCAGTACAGCTCTTGTGGTCAGTATCTAAAAGTGGTCCAGAAAAGAATCTGCTAGTTAACGCATACGGGTTATGTAGCCAGACAACCAAAGAGATATGCTTCTCTGGTTATTGTTGATTTACTCTAAAGGAAAAATCTGTCCATTCTAACGTCTTGTCAATAAATAGGTGGTCATTATGAATCTACATGAGATTAAAAAAATTAAAAGTTTCTGGTTTTTAGTAACCGGAAACTTAAAGGAAAAGTAATGGTTTTTTTTACAATTTGAGCCTTATTTCGGTAATAAAACAAGTTGTTTTACTCACCCATAGCACTTTGGTGTCATATGGAGCATTTCCGGAGATGTTTTAGATTAGCGTTAGCCTAGCGTAACTTATAGCCATAGCTCGGGGCATTCCCCGAGCATGTAATATGCCCCGTGCGGGCTCCAAATAACACAAACTTTAGCACTTTTCAAATCATAGAAGCTCGATGTCTTTAGTCTACGATTTCGTTTGAAGCAAAAGTGGCCTGTAATCCGAGATTTATCCATAATCCATTTATCTAGCTTTGCGTTCCATGTTTGGGTCCTGGGAGCTGAGAGCACACTCCACGCATGCGCACTGGCGTCCTCATCTACTCGAAACTATGGCTAAATCTCGGATTACAGGCCACTTTTGACCAAACGAAATCGTAGACTAAAGACATTGAGCTTCTATGATTTGAAAAGTGCTAAAGTTTGTGTTATTTGGAGCCCGCACGGGGCATATTACATGCTCGGGGAATGCCCCGAGCTATGGCTATAAGTTACGCTAGGCTAACGCTAATCTAAAACATCTCCGGAAATGCTCCATATGACACCAAAGTGATATGGGTGAGTAAAACAACTTGTTTTATTACCGAAATAAGGCTCAAATTGTAAAAAAAAAACATTACTTTTCCTTTAAGAAGTTAACGTCCAACTTTTTCCTTAACAAGTGTGAACACCATTTTACACAACTACACAAAGCAGAGGCACCTCCATTGTTTCTATGGAGTGTATAAAAATACTCTACCTCTATACCTATTGCAAATGAGGTTATAATGATCATTGAATGTTCATTCCTCGCTCTCCCTTTTGTTCTGTCTCGGTGATGTCACAAAGCAATCACCACAAATCAGTCTCACAGAAATAAACCATACTCTCCAGCACGCACATTATTTGCCTGTGCTGCTTTTGACAAGATAATTATCTAAGCCCAAGCCCTGTGCAATTAAAAAAATGTGGCCGCTGACATGAGCAAAGGGGAAGCCACTGTGGGGATGAGAAAGAGAAGTACTTAGACAAAATAGAGCATTTCATTATTTTATAGACAAGAGATGAACTTGAAACACGAGGTAACAACAAACAAAAGATATGAGCACATGACATTCATTACCTGCAAATGAATTACTAACTATACTGTGTGGGGAGACAGTTTTAAAGGGGCTACAGATGTTTGGAAGAAAGTCAAATGCTTCTATTCAGTACACATTTGTAATTATTAACCCTAGAACAGTTTCGCTATAAAAAGTAACACCATCACTTTTGCCGGGTAATTTTTACCCAATATAATATACCCAACAAAAAGTACTTGTCATGAAAAATATATCAAAATATGACAACACATGATAAATTAGTGTGGTTTTCTTTTAACTGTGGTATGTGTAACAAAATGGAAAAAAACAAAACAAAAAACATAACATAAAAAACATAGGAAGACTGTAAAAACATGCTCCAAAATTATTGAAAAATTGGGAATTTGAGAACAAAAAATTCGTTAAAAAAAAAAAAAAAGATACTGGAAACTTGATCTTTGAGACTTCCCTGGTGAAGCACAGACTCCTGGACACACAAACAGTTGCAGGAGAGAGGAACAAAAATAGTATTTTTTCAGTGGGTAAAAATGACCAGTTGACTAAAATATTGTTTTCACCATAAGATTTCCCTTTGAAATCACCACTTTGTGATATTTCTTCATAACCGCTGCACTAAATAAGGATAGCATTCACATTCCAGGACCACTCTTACTTACCTATTCCTTACATCCTCTTACATTAAATTCATTACATTCTTACATTCCTCTTTCACTATTGCCGGGTGAAAATCACCTGAAAGCCTGTAGGAAAAAGTGGGCTTTGGGGTAGGGAAACACCTACACCTTCAAAGATGTCAAAAACAATGGTGAAGCTCCCCAGGGACACAAATGCAACATATTGAAAATCATGTCAATACTTTTGCTCGGGTGAAAATCACCTGGCGATAGTGCTCTAGGGTTAAATTCATGAATCCTGGTTTCAGAGGTTTTACTAATTATTAATTCTCAATGTAACCTTCAACCCTGTCTAAGCTTTGTCTCACACTGTATGAATACTATACAAATAGATTGATTTACTATAGTATACTGTTATTTATTACTCTGCGTAATCCCAGCAAAAGAAAAAAAATCAATTCTGTCAACTGGACAAAAGTTTTAGAGTGACTTCACTCTACAACTTTTTATTACTATTATACACTACTATAATTTTAACGACATTGATATCCAAAATAATGGTTGGAAAACTTTGAATTAATAAGAAAAAAAATACTATGGTCAGATAGTTGCATGTGGATAGAGTGTTCACCATCCAAAACACTGGCTAGTAGTTTGATCTTTGTATGCATTGGCAAGGCACTTTACCTACCTTGCTTGAATAGGGAGAGTGGGGAGATTTAGGGAGTAGTGTATGTAACCAAGTGGGTAGGTTAGGGCCCCCCTTTGTTAACACCCACACAATTCTTTCTGGCATAAAAAAGAGCAAGGGCGTATGTGGTATATAAAAAATGACAAAGCTTTATTTAAAGGAAAATTAATAGTAGCTGGGTATCGGGTTTCAGGGCGCTTTTGACTCCAGCGACACTATAGACTGACACATTGAGCTTCTGTGATTTGAAAAGTGCTAAAGTTTGTGTTATTTAGTGACCGCAACCATATGCCCCGAGCACTAAAAAATCTCCAGACATGCTCCAAATGACACCAAAGTACAATGGGTGAGTACATGACGTTGTTTTATTATTGTAAAAACATTACTATTCCTTTAATGAGAAACAAACCAAACTAATTAAACTGCACATTTACAATAAGTGCTAGTGAGGTGCAAATATGAATGATGCGCTAATTGGAATTTAAAGTGTGTGTGCGAAACTACTCGAGGGCTTTTTTGGCTTTAAGTTAAAGTTGAAGTTCTACATGGTTAAAGTGCATTGTGCTAAGGGGGCCTATCTGAGCTAAAGTGATTTGTGCTAACCCTGAGGACTAACCTTGCATTGTACTGTGAACCTGAAGAATAGAGAGCAACAATATTAGCAGCAGCAGCAGCAGCAGCAGCAGTAGCAATCTGTTACACAGGAAACAATAGGTTAACTTCAG